>CM046041.1:10661401-11353836 GCA_025215565.1 Flaveria ramosissima
GTTCATTCATATGATGGACTTGTGCTGGGAAGATTGGAAACTGCCATCTGGCAGCAGATGAGGACTACGAGCAGGTAGATGAAATGGAGCTTGAAAGAATGGATATAATGTGGGCCTTAGCTAGCGCTGTCCGAAGGGCGAAAGAAGTTTGTTAAGAAGACAGGACAGAATTTGATAGCTACTAAGGACACCACATTTGGCTTTGACAAGAGCAAAGTGACCTGCTTCAACTGTGGAGAGAAAGGGCATTCAAGAGAGAATGTGTCAAGCCAAAGAAGACGGGTAATGGGAACCCGTTCTCATCCTTTACTCGCCAAGACAAGCAAGCTTCCAGTTCTACTTCATCAAACAAGGACCCAAAAGCCTTGACTGCTCATGATGATGAAGGACAGGATTGGAGTTTTAGTTTGTCTCACCAGAATCTAACATTGCCAGTGTTGAAGATATTGATGATGATTCTGCGAGTGAAGGTGATCTAGCAGCAGTTGAGATAGCGATGTCACACAGTGAAGAAACAACTGCAGCTGAGGTCAGTTACAAGCCAAAGGAGGAGACTTCCACGTCAGAACAGAAAAGTCAGAATCACCAGAACCAGAGACGTCTGATGCTGCGTTGATGGCTAACTCTTCTGAAACAACACAGGTAAGTACAACTGACCAAATGTTTAATAATCATGCTTGTTCTAACTGTGATATGTTTAGGAATAGCATTGATGAAAAATTTGCTAGGTTATTAGATCACAATGATAACTTAGTAAAAGATTTACAACTATGCACTGAGGCCAATAGAGTTTAAAACAAAATGAGCATAGTTATAAAGAAAAGATAGACCTATTGACTAAACAGCTTAGGGAAACCGAAGTAGTTGCCTTTAACCAAGCAAATGACATTAGGTACTATCTAAACTCCCTAGAGGACACTAAGAAGCAAAAGGCAGTTCTAGAAGTAGAAGTTAACTCCTTAAAACAGAAACTGCATAGTTGGACTAGTTCTTCACACATAGTTCAACACTTAGTGAGAGAAAGGAATAACGGGGAGGGATTAGGCTACAAAGTGGTTCCACCACCACCTGAGACCTTGATGAACACCAAGTCTAAACCAGTAAACAACAACCCCATCAAGGATCATGTGGTGACCACTCCTCTTGTTACTGATCCAGACACATCATGTTCATCTACTGAATCTGGACAGAAACAAAAGGAGGCCACTTCAAAGGCAAAGGGTAAATTGCCTTGTGTTAATCTGGAAAATGAATTTGAAAAAGTTAACTTAAAGTCAGGGTCAAACAGAGTCAAATCAGAACCTAAAAAGACTTCAAACGTTAATTTTTCACATGCTACAAGTCAAAAACCAGTTAACCAAAAAGTGGAACAAGTTAAACAGGTAAAACAGTTAAATTTGTTAAACCAGAGAAAACATCAAACATGCAAGAGTCAAAACCTAAAGTGATTGATGTTACTAGAGTGTCACGCATTTCTCCACAAAGAAAGTCTACTCATAAAGTTGATAGCAGATTATGCTACAACTGTGGAGAATGTGGACACATTGCTTCCTATTGTCCTTTCTATCAGACACCTAGGAAGAAGATTGATCTTCAGGACTCTAGACCTAGGTCTTCTAAGAGGAGTTCTCTAACTCCACCTAGAAGATCTAGTGAACCTAAAGTCCAACCTGTAAGCCAGACGACTGTTTATCATAAACAGGCATTGCACAAATCTGGCTTATGGAAAGAGAAGTCATCCTGTGTGTCTGATACTGATGACAAGAAGGAATCTGAGCTTACCCTCACCCTCTAAGGGTCAATGGGTAGAGTTTATGATGTGTGATGCCTCTGGGAAACCCAAGACAGTAAAGGCTTGGGTTCCTAACCTAAACTAATACATTTACTTGATATGTGCAGGGTGTTCGGTATAGCGCTGAGACTAACACGTGGATTATAGACAGCGGAGCATCCAGGCACATGACAGGAAATAGAGCCCTTTTATCAAACGTCAAACAAATAAAAGGAGGGCATGTTTCCTTTGCAGGAAACAAGGGAGGATACATCACAGCACAGGGAGAAGTGGGAAATCAGAAAGTTAAGTTTGATAAGGTGAACTACGTTCAACAACTTCAGAATAACTTACTTTCTGTTTCCCAAATCTGCGATAAAGGATTTAAAGTCATCTTCGACAACAAGAAGTGTTACGTGCTGAAGAAAGACTACATGATTCCCAGAGGACCAAGTTCTGATGACTGCTTCAAGATATAAGGACCTTATGTCTTGGATCTGTCAACAGCTGCTCCAACGGATCATGAGGTCAGTGCTTTCTATCTAAAGCTACTGAGAAGGACTCAATCTCCTGGCATAGGAGAATGGGACACATTAGTCAAAGGAAGATGAATCATTTGATTCAGAAGGATTTAGTGAGAGGAGTAAATGTCAAGAACTTCCAACTTCCTGACTTTTGTGTAGCTTGCAAGAAAGGCAAACAGACAAAGAAGTCTCATAAGGAAAAGAAAGTTCATTCAATAGAACTTCCTCTTGAACTTCTTCACATGGATCTGTTTGGTCCAGTCAGTACAAGGAGCATTGCAGGCGATTTGTACTGTTTTGTGGTCACTGATGACTACTCAAGGTTCACTTGGGTAATGTTTCTGAAATCCAAATCAGAAACATTTGAGTCATTCAAGGAATTAGTCACCACTCTGGAATCTCTCTACAAGCTAAAAGTTAGACAAGTACGCTCAGACAACGGGACAGAATTCAAGAATCAATGGATGGAGGCATACTGCAAGGAAAAGGGAATTGTTCATCAATTCACTTCAGCCTACACGCCTCAGATGAATGGTGTTGCTGATGAGAGGAAAAATAGAAGCTTGATAGAGACTGCACGGACTATGCTGGCTGACTCGAAACTGCCTATCCAATTCTGGAATGAGGCAGTAGCAAATGCATGTTATACACTGAATCGAGTCCTAATAGTCAAGCGCCACGGAAAGACATGTTATGAGCTACTACAAAGACGCAAACCGAATTTGGAGTATCTTGAACCTTTTGGCGCGCCGTGTACACTTCTGAAGAAGACACAAGAAGGAAAATTCAGCGAGAAGGCAGATGAAGGAATCTTTCTAGGATACAACATACCGAATAAGCGAGTTTACAATAACTCAACGGGTCTTGTAGAAGTGTGGTGTAATGTCGACGTTCAGAGATATACCACGCACCTACAGGCAAAGGACCTGCCTACTTCTTCGATTATGATGGATTCTTCAAATCCTTCAACATACCTCTCTCTCCCTCGGATGATGAGTTAGCTACTAGGATGATGTATGATATTCTGAATACACCATCTAGCACACAGGGAGAATCATCTACTCAGTCAGGGGGAGTAGTCGACGACAGTGACTCCTCCTCTGAAGATGAAACTGAAGCAGATGACCAGAACAGTCAGGAGGAACAGGTTCCAGTTCCTGAAAGTCCACAAGCATCTACGAGTGATGCACCTTCGACTTCAGAACCTCAAACTCCAACTACCTCAGATGCAGAACAAATGTTCATAATCTCGGTTCTGAGGTGGCTGTTCCTACTACTCCAGGATCACGACTAAACGTCTATCATCCCCTTGACAATGTTATTGGGGATGTCAGATCAGGAGAGTACAAACCCGAAATCAGTTATACTCAGCTGATTACGCCTCGGTTATGGAGAAAGGATACATTCATGATGGTGCTTATCGATGTTTTGTCTCGCAGGTTGAGCCAAAATATGTCAGTGAGGCACTAAATGATGAGGCGTGGGTGAGTGCCATGCAAGAAGAACTTCTGCAGTTTAAGAAGTTAGGTGTATGGACTCTGGTTGATAGACCTAAAGGTGCTAAAGTCATTGGCACTAAATGGGTACTAAAATGCAAGAAGGATGACCAAGGGGTCATTATCAGGAACAAAGCTCGACTGGTGGTTCAAGGTTTTCGCCAAGTCGAGGGAATTGACTATAATGAGGTGTTTGCACCCGTGGCAAGGATGGAAGCTATTCGTATCTTCCTTGCCTATGCATCGTACATGAAGATCAAAGTCTACCAATTAGATGTAAAGAGTGCATTCCTTCATGGGGAAATCAGAGGAAACAGTCTATGTAAGTCAACCCGAGGGTTTTGAAGATCCTTACCATCGGGATAGAGTTTACAAGCTCGACAAAGCTTTGTATGGGCTTCATCAAGCTCCTCGAGCTTGGTATGAGAAACTCTCAACTCATCTTGTGAAACACGGCTTTCGCAGGGGAGTAATTGACTGTACACTGTTTATTAAAGAAAAGGATGGCGACCTACTGCTTGTACAGATATATGTTGATGACATAATCTTCGGGTCAAAGAACGAAGAGTTATGTAAAGAGTTTGAAGCAGTAATGAAGAAAGAGTTTGAGATGAGTGCTATGGGGGAGATGAAGTTCTTTCTCGGGTTACAGGTGGATCAAACACCTAATGGAATCTTTCTACATCAGACCAAGTATGTAGGAGACATTCTCAGTCGCTTTGACATGGAGAATGCTTCTGCTGCTGGGACTCCACTTGCTACGAATCATGATATAGCACCTGATGAGAATGGAGATCTAGTAGATGCCACTATGTACCGAGGAATGATCGGATCCCTCATGTATCTCACTGCCTCAAGACCTGATATTATGTATGCTACATGTCTATGTTCAAGATATCAGGCTAAACCAAAGGTCAACCATCTGATCGGGGTCAAGAGGATTTTTCGTTATCTGAAGGGTACACCCACACTTGGATTGTGGTATCCTCATGATGATGACTTTGAGCTTACCGCGTATAGTGACTCGGATTACGGGGGCTGCAAGATGAACTACAAGTCTACATCAGCGGGGTGTCAATTCTTTGGGAGAGATTAGTTACCTGGCAGTGTAAGAAGCAGACATCGGTTGCATTGTCAACCTGTGAAGCCGAATATGTTGCTGCTGCAAGTTGCTGTTCACAAATCATCTGGATTCAACAGCAAATGCGGGATTACGGTTAAAATTCTCATCTACTCCTATTTTTGTTGATAACTCTGCTGCAATTGCAGTAACTAAAAATCCGGTCCAACACCTAAGACCAAACACATCGGTATTAAATACCATTTCATAAGAGATTGCTTTGAAAAGAACTTAATTGATGTGGTTAAAATTAATACTGATTTTCAACGCGCTGACCTCTATACTAAAGCCTTTGATAAACCACGTTTTCAATATTTATTAGAGGTCAACGGCGGTTAAAAAGAAAAGTGAGGTAATTCCTGATGATGAAATGTGTAGTCCGATGTCGTTAGTTAAATTTATTTTATTTAATTTGATTTGTCTATTTGATTTTATTTTATTTAAACTCATGTTATTTTGCTGTTTATTAAAATCCTAAAATAATTAAACCAGAAATGATTTTAGTATTTTAGGGGGAGAATATGTCAGCAAGTTAACATTAAAAAAAAAAAAATGAAGGAGAGGAGAAGGAGTAGCTAGCTGAAATAAGGTAGATTGTGTCTGTGATACCGATTCAATACCTTTGGAAAATGATAGTACACAGGAAAAATCAAGAGGGACTTTAAAATTTAAGTTTAGAAAGATGCAAAAGTTCAAAGTATAAATCTGTGTAGTCTAAGCAATACAAAAAGGAAAGATGATAGAAAACTGGCAACTCCTAAGGTGACACAAAGAAAGTAGACTTAGAGGCTGCTAGACCATATATGATATGTTGGTAGATTCAACACAATAGACAAATAGACCTGATTGGTGATCTCAAGATAAAAAACTAAGTTGTTCAACTGACTGTGGGCTTCCATCTTATCACTGGTTAACACAATCAACAATATTCCAATAAGGGGTAATGAGCAATTAAACGCCACAAATGTGTGCGGATGACCATAATTAGAGCAAAGCAAGAAAAAAATGAAAGACAAATGCAATAAAGCTAATGACTTATGTTGTTGGTGCATTTTTGTGCAAAATAAAATAAGCTGCTCTAACAAGGAGATAGGTTGTGTGCCTCTCTGCTGTGCGATGGCACTGACCTGAGGATAAGCATAACCTAGATATTCTAGAATTCATTGTTGTTTGCCGCCTCTCTGCTGTGCGATGGCACTGACCTGAGGACAGGCTTCTCTTTGAAAGCTCTAAGAATAGTCTCTTCTTGTAATAATACCCGTAGACCGCTCAAAAGCTCCTGAGGAATGTTGATTACCATATAAGTGTGGGATCCACAAATGTTAGTTGAAATAATTAAACCTAAATAAGTCACCAGTCTGTGTCAAAAGTCTGTGTATGGATTTAAGTGGACAAACATACTGACAATCATTGTGGCTACATTCTCAAAGGTTCAAATCAATGTGAAAATCTAAGAGTTTCAGTATGATTTCCTTATGTTGCTAACGACTCTGGATGAACACCGAGAACTTGAGCATCAAAAGGTTTAAAATAGTCCCAAATGATTTGAATTGCCTGTATGATTCCAAAAATTGAATTGGTCCAGATATGATCAATCTAAGTTGAAGCTATCTATTCCGAACCAAATCCCGTAGATATCAATCTCTGGATTTATCTCTCACAAAAAGCCAAAAATATGTCTGTTTATGTAATTAGTTTAAAGTCTTAAATTAGTTAGTCGTTTTAAGTTTTAATTTGAGTCAAGTGTCGGGCTACATCAGGAAAATCAGAAGGAATCAACTCACTAAAAGGGTCATGTCTGAGATGACCATATGTGCTTTGAAAGGTTAAACAGTCACGTCTGAGGTGACAAAGTTTTTTTAAAAGGGTCACGTCTGAGGTGACCAAAGTGGTTAAAAGGATCACGTCTGAGGTGATCAAAGTGTTTTCAAGAAAAGGATCATGTCTGAGATGATCAAAAGCTCATAATGTTAATTTAATTAATAAAAAAAGTTTAAAAGTAAATTGGTAAAATGGCAGAAAATTAACTAAGTATGACCCATTCGCACGAATGGACCATACGTATGGACTAACCATACGAATGAAGTCCATTCGCACGAAATGAACTATGAGTATGGACCATCCACCGAATGGACCATACGATTAGTCAGTCGGAGGATAAGTGCGAACGAGTGAGTCAGTCGCACGACTGAACGTAACTTCAGTCGACGACTGGAGAAGGGCGACTGACCCAATCGCACGACTGAGTCCCACTCGCACGACTGAAAGGTGCGTATGAACTCAGTCGCACGATTGGATCTAGGGTTGGTATAAATAGAGGTGGAGTCGGTCGCAGAGACTCATCACCCTCAAATCGCCCCTAAATCGCACTCCCTACCGTTACTCTGCCAAAAAGTTATTTGCCCTAGTTTTACTGTTGATTGTGTGTTACTGACGTTCGCAATCATTCTCATACAGGTAGTTTGAAGTCTTCTTCTTTCATCAAAAACAGAAAGATTGGAACCCTAAATTGGGATTGTTCGACTGTGAACGCGAACCGAGACAAGAAAGCCCTAATAACCTATTAAAACCAAGCAAAATGTTAAAATAAGTTAAATAGGTTATTAGTAAAGAGAATGCGACTCTATGAACCGGTTAATTGAGTTAAAGACTTAGTTGTTGGAAGTTTTCGAACGTTGGACGACTGAACAACATGAGACAGGCGACTGGTCGTCCGTATGAACTTCAGTCGCACGACTGAAGGGGGCGATTCACTTAACCGCACGACTGAACCATGCGAATGAGACTCAGTCGCACGACTGGTGTAACCGCATAAGAGTACATGCGCATGAGTCCAGTCGCACACTCAGTCGTGCGCATGAGGTCATTCGCACGTCTGAACCTCAATCGCACGGTTCAGTCGCACGACTGTCTTCAGTCGTACAACCTCAATCGCATGACAGAGGATTTTCATTCAAAGTCTAAGTGTTTCATTATACTCTTAGCCAACGGAACTAAATGTTTATATTATGTATGTGTTACAGATGGCGAGTCGATGGAACATGAGCACCAAGCACAACATATGTGCTCATCTGGATTTGACATCCAGGAACGCAGCTGACTTCGCAGGCATTATACATTTCGCTGAGATCCAGGATCGCTCATGCTATATCTACTCCATGCACACCATATAGAATCAGTGCAGCAGGCCTTCTGGAAGGCGCGTCTGGTGATAGATCCACTGAGCCTCATTGGATGCATCAGGAGTACGATTTGGTGAGGCTATCACTGTATCAGAGGAGGATCTGAGGATTGTTCTACAGTTGGGGACGATGCTGATTGTACTCCTACTCGTCTACACCCCCTCACTGTCAGAGGATGTTTCATGAGAGCCAAGTACTCTTGGGGACATCAATGCTGGGGTACTCAACAAGAGTAACCTCTGTCCCCAGTTTAAGTATCTTGCGCACGTGCTGCTAAAGTGTATAGCTTCCAGGAAGGGAGGTTTTGATGAGCTTTCCGACCAGATCCAGAACGCGTATGTTGCGTTGGTGCTGAACCACCCGTTCAGCTTCTCCAAGATGATATTCACCTACCTGGTGGGAGAACATCGAGGGGAAAGGGAAGGAGGGTTCTGTATGTACCCCAGATTTATGCAGATGATCATTGACCAGAAGCTCCCCTCCCTGCCAAAGGAGAAGGATGATGCTGTTGTTCTTGAGGTCATGGATGACACGACGCTAGGCCGGATGAAGGTATACAGGGGGAAGCAGGTGAAGCCCCCTGTCAGGAGGTTGTTTGGGCATCTGGCCCGTGCTGATTATGTGGCGCCATCAAGAGAAAGTGGCGCCACGATGACAGTGATTCGGATGTCGAGCATATTGCTATAAGAGACTGACTCTGATGATGATGATAGCGGCGACGCGGGGATGATATGCCTGCTCCATCTAGAGGCACTGATTCAGACGTTATCCCCCGGGGTCAGCCACTGCCGAGAGGTCGCTGAGATGGCCGGTTTTCCATCAGGAGTTTGTAGCTGGGATCAAGAGGAGGAGGAGTCAGATGAGGAGCCCCTCACAGGACTGTGGGAAGTAAAGTTGTTCCCACAGACCACGGGCTTAGGGTGGACGTCACCTCGGTGAACCTAATGCCCGCACTGGGGACCACTTCACAAACCCATAGTGGGCCTGATCGTCTGGGGCCGCAATACCACCCGGGGGCCCCAAAAGCCATCCGGGCGCTTTACCTGCGAGGATGTAATACCGCCGGTTGGACCTGTCATCCACGGCCCCTTCACCTCTCACCAGGGACAGTACCCTGGCCCCATGGGAAGGGGGCGGGATGGGGAACCGGCCCGGGCAAAATTGAACCGGGCTAAGAACCCAGGAATACCTATGCGACTCTAACGTCCCGTTTTTTCGTGGCGTTCAACGAGGGAGCTGAACACCACAGCACAGCGACCTCTCCCGGAAAATCAGCTCGGGGGCAGGTCGCCGGCACGATTCAACCCCGGGACTTTTCGCTATGGGGTTAGGTACGGCACGACAGCATGTATCACTCCCGGGCATCACGTCTGCGCGGGGGTCCCCGTAACGCAGGTTCAGGGCACGTACATGGGATTAGTCTAGTGGTTCTTCTTAGCCGTGAAACGGTTTATATGGTTGTGTTGGTGGTCGAGTCATGGCATGACCCTCCATCCCAGCCATCTGGGGAGGATCGGGGCCACAGTCGCAGGCATTCTACAGTCCGCCCGCCTCGGGTTACCCTCCGCCCGACATGACTCAGGGCCCCAGGCAGGGAGGGGGGCGCGAAGGGCACTTGCCTCCCGAGCCTCATCGGGGAGTACGCTATTGGTGGCTCCTCACTTATAAGGAGGATTGAGGTCTACAGCATGGGGACGACTGATGTCCTACTCGTCTCAACCCCCTATGCGTAGGAAGTGAGAGCAGTACTCTGGGACAATGCTGGGCCTCTCACCATGCCTCTATCCCCAGTTACCGGCTATCCCCCACGGGTGATCCAACCGACTTCCACCCTAGGGAGGGCTGATGACCTCACCCACTCCGATCCGACCGCGTATGAGTCGGGTGGGAACCCAAGGTGGCACCTTCTCCAAGAGATGCAGTGGAGAACACCGAGGGAAAGGGAGGGGGCATCGTGTACATCAGATCATCAGATGGGAGCTCCCCTCCGTCGGACGGGATTATCTTGTCTCGAGTCCGTACACCGCTGGCGGATAAGGTGGCCGGGGGCCCCAGGGGAAGGTCACTCGTTGTGGGGGGGGAGGTCCAGTCCCGTGCTGATTATGTGGCGCCATCATGAGAGTGGCGCAGCGGGGACTAGGGTCGCATAGCTACTACCGCTTAGGACTGATGATGTGATAGCGGCGACGCCGGGGATGATATGCCGCTCCAGTGTGGATGGGGGTCACGGGCGTGGGGGGTCAGCCACTGCCCGGAGGCCGGGGGGTTTGTGGGGGTTTCTGTGGGGAGGGGTGGATCAGAGAGTTCAGGTTTTGGTTGTTGGTTGGTGACGCACATCCTCAGGACACCTCAGAGAGAGACATGACCCGAACTATGTTCCGAGCTCAGTGGGCAGAGGCAGGGGGAGCATCCACTTCCACCGGGGACTAGGAGGAAGCGGATGGCTCAACCCCATGGATTGAAGAAGAAGAAGCGTCGCCTGACCTTCGTTATACTACTTCACCACCACAGCCACCAATCCCACTACCACATCCACCACCTTACCTACCACCACTGTATCCTTCCCATCCACCACCAGACCATTCACACCTACTTCACCAGCATCAGCCCACCGACCCATATTCACCACTGCCACTGCCACCACCACCATACATCATGCTGGACCCTCAGCCCAACCACCACATGTTATGGATCTACTCTACCTCACATCGGGGTAGAGGAGCAGCTTTCAGCGCTTAACCGTATGGTGGTGATGCGTCTACTTGCTGCAGATGAGGAGAAGGCGGGCAGATCCGCCAGCTGACCGACCTGACTGCTGCCCAGTCTCAGCAAATGGCAGAGCAGGCTCGGGTGATCGACCAGCAGAGAGTCGAGGTGTCCCAACTCCAGGACCAGCAGGGCCAGTCCGTCAAACGTATAGAGGAGTTGGAGACGACCAACAAGACGATTATGCTGCGGTTAAAGGGGTCGAAGGATGAGCCCCTAAAGCTAAAGGAGGGTGACGTGGATGATGGAGATGGTGATGATGAAGATGATGATGATGATGAGAAGATGATGATGATGAGGAAGAGACTGAGGAAGACAGGACAGAAGGTCGAGATGAAGATGACGAGGCAGAAGGAGGGGATGCGGCTGCATCGGCCTCTGCTTCTGGTCAAGAGCGAAGATCTAAGCATCGACAGGACCAGTCATACCACTTCTGCTCCTCCGAGCGACACGCCCAGATTCAAGACAAAAGTACAGATTAGATGTCTTGTGTATTTATTTATTTTGTATTTGAAATCATGTAATGAAAAACAAGTGTGTTAAATGTTTATATATTAAGTTAATATAAGTCTGTTTGATTAATTACTAATGGTTTATGTGTTGAATGTCTATATCAAACAGATCCAAACTTTCAAAGGGATGAGTTTGACTTTGCTCCTCTTCAAATGGTCAAGACTCAATTAACCATGATTCTTGACCTACAAGGGATATGTGAGACGGTCTGTGAGTTATACCCCTGAAGAAGGGGAAATAATTCATGACCTATCTGATGAGCAACTGGCAGAGATGTTCAGACTCAATCCCGATGAAATAGTCAAGGACGCTCCAACAGTTGATTCAACCAGTGATGAGGAACTAATGACATTGATGAAGTTGAGGTTGAAGACATTACTGCAGAAGAGTACCCTCAATATGCTGACGCCGAGGGAAATGTGGTCCCCAATCTGGGTGAATCCCTAGTCAGTGATACGTTTGAGGTACTAGACAAGATGGAGCAGGAAACTGAAAAGACTGAAGGAACAGCCCAAGCCTCCAACGATGATGTAGACATTCGCAAGGCTGAGTGGGCTGCCTGTTTTGAAGAAGGAAGAGCCCAGCGTGCTGCACCAAAGAGAGATGCCTACACCAGCTCTACAGAGTCAAGAAACACCATAAGGTGTCAGGCAGGATTATCTCATGGGCTTATTTTGATGACCTTAACGCGTATGCAGTTAAGAGGGAGCAGGGCATAGAGTACTTCAGGTTCCACATGATCTGAAGACTCTACCTGGTTTTGAGCTCAACCAGCTGGCTAAACTAAAGCTGCTGTATGCTGACCCAAGAAAGATGTCAGGCTGGTTGAGGCTGCCCTGAAAAAAGGAGTACCACACCGATGGGTTAACTTCAGACCACAACAGCCTACGAGGTATATAAGAAGGTCTGAGGTTGATGCCATTACTGGCAACCCAAGATTGTGCTGAAGTGGAGTCCCCCGCGCACTATGTCGAGAATCCCTCTAAGGGAAATGCCACAGGACTTCACTCCACACTTCAAATGGTGGTACTATGATTGGAGAAACGCTGAAGCTGTCATAGTTCTGAATAAAGAGGGGCAAATGGATACTATCAGGGTATTCGACCCGATGTGGCTAACCAACTTGTCTGCTAATGATGTCTATACATTATACAAGTGGCCACTGTTCTATGACACACAAGACATTGTACAAGCCCTCCAGTTCCAAAACGTTATACGACTTTGCTTTGCGTTCGAGATACACGCAGGAGTCACTAAAGAGGAGAAGTACAAGAAGTATAAGGAGGTGATGCAGAAGACAAGAGATTAGATAGATCTAGGTCCAAGGGGGAGTTTGTTGTGATGCATGTATGTCCCTAGATCATGATCATGAGTTGTAATGTAATAAATCTTGTCTGTCTGATTATGATGTAATTGTATCAATTAATGAAATGATATGAATTGGTTGTTACTTGTGATGTTTAATATTTCATTAATGAGTCGTGATTGAATTGATTGGGTTATGATTGTTTGAATGATTGCACATTATGTTATATTAATTAAAACATTCAAACTTAACTTGATGAAGTTCTCATGCGAATGGCCCATGCGAATGGACCACACGCATGAATAACTTCATACGATTGACTCAATCGCACGACTGAACCAGGAGACTGGATCAGTCGTAGGATTGACACATAAGATTGACTCAATCGCACGACTGAACACTCAGTCGTGCGGATGAATCAACCGCATGGTTCAATCGCACGACTGAACCATACTTATGGCCCAGTCGCACGATTGAACAATACTAACCAATAAATAGACCCAATTCGTGGGAAAACGTAAGCATTCATCCCATTACGATTCCAGACGTACCCTAGCCGTCCAGAAGCCTCCCAAATCGTTCTCCAAGTTCACAGAACACATCAGATCGGTTCCTAATCGATTTCTGACGTTGATTTCAATTCTTGATTGATTCATCGTGTGTTCTCACTGATTGGATCGCCAATCGAATAGGATTCCGCACTATTTGAGTTGGTTTAACACGCAATCACTAGGTATTTCGTTCAAATACCAGGTCCTAACACTATTGCACTTGTAAACTCATTGATCTTGTAAACACTTGGGCAATTCACCTCGTTTGTTGTGGTTAGTTGAACTTTAGTAATTACCATGTGATGACTATTATATGTACAATCATTAACTATTGCTAGCCTGGTGTTGTCATAGATCTATGGGCCTGACAAGCCTGCTTGGTTTATCCAATTACACTTAGCTAATCGTATAATCTTGTAAACTTGTAATCTTTTAAACTGTCAAGGTTTGATTGTTACATTTGTCACACAACCCTAGTTACTTTGCTCACTAACTTATGACATAAATTACCATCTTTTATATATGTATGTATGAAAACTATGGAAATCTCACCAACGTTATGTTGACTCGTTATTTTTAACATATTTCAGGAAACTCACAAGTTTGATGTCATCTCTGAAGTTTACTCACATCTAGGATTGGATCTAGTTTAATAAACGAATTGTCTTGGATCATTTTATCTTTTGTTATGATTATTTACATATTTGAGACTTATGTTTGTAATGTTACATTTGAAACTTATGATTATAATATTCGAATTAAATAATAGCATTATGTGGTTGTGAACAATCTTAACCCTCACAACTCGACGATTCTGCCGTCAAGGTTGGGGTGTGACATGATCAGCCTTCTTCATCATGCTAGGATGATTTGGACATAAACTAGAACTCCTTGTACTAGAGTTCAAGTTTGAGTCTTCAGTCTTAACCACTTCAAAACCTACAGAGATAAAAAATTATTTCTGCATAGAGTTAAAAGTGGCCTTGATCTCTTGAGCCTTCTTGGACTTTCTTTTGGCCTTCCTGATCAAGTTCTTCCTTCTAGACTTGGTCATCCCAACTTCCTTTCTCTCCTTGGGAGAATAGTGACCCTTCTTAGGATGCTCTTCTTCACTCTTCTCAGAGACATCCTTCACTATCTCCTCTTCATCCTCTTCACTCATGGGGTCTATAAAAGGAAGACTATCTTCACAAGTTCCACACCTAAGAGATCTTAAAGACAAGATTGTGTGTGGAGGAGCTATCTTAGTAGATCCCAGTCCCTGTTTATTCAGATAACAAACTTTTGCATGTAGGGATGAGGATATTATGTTCTTGAAGGTCTCTTCTTCAAGAACACATTTTTCTGCCCTGGCTTTGCTGATCACAAGCTCAGCCTGGCATTCAGTTAACTTAGTGATGAGATCTTTGATTTGAGTCCTATAGTTGGTGTGTTCATGTTTAAGAGTTGAAATGGTTTTCTCTAAATCTTCTATTTTAAGTTTGTAATCATTTTTAGCTCTTTTGAAATAAAATTTTAAGATATATAAAGACTCAAGATTAGATCTCATCTCTAAGTTATAGGCTTATATCTGTTAACTTTAGCAATACATTCAGGTGTCCAGAGATGTTCTAATACCTTGGATTCATCATGGTCAGCCATTAGTGCTTGATTTGGAGATGCATCTTTCACTTGAAAGCTCCAGTCAAAGCCTCCTTCTTCAACAGCAACTGCAGCTTGGTGCTTTGGCTTCTCATTCTGGTTCGCTCTGTTAGTGTAGTTTGGTATGGTTTGTGCTTGGCCACCATTCGTCTTTGGTGTCTTGCATTCTCTAGCAAAGTGTCCTATTTGGTTAAAGTTGTAACATTTCACCTTACTTTTGTTCAGCCCAAACTTTCCACTGGCTGCATTGCTTGGAAACTTTCTCCATGTCCTCTTGTAGAACTTCTTGGCTCTGTGAGTGAGAAGATCCATTTGTTGAACTATCTCCATGTACTCCAGATTATTTGGATAGATGTAGTCAAGATATTCAAGTGTGAAGAGAAGTTGTAGTACTTTCATCAGCAGACACAAAAGCTTGTGAAGAGCTTCTCTCTTGAAATGGACCTCCTTGAGTGTAACTCTCCCTTAGTGTCTGTAGATACATGTTGTTCCTAGTTATGAGCTTAAATGTAAAAGTCTTTCATGTCTTACACATGTGTGGAATGAATTGGTTCAATGAAATATAATATGTGTTTGATGTTTATTCATGTTTATTTATTTCATATTATTATTGTGTTAAAGTATTATGTATATGTATGACCATATTATATAGGTTTGAGGGTATTGTACATGATTCTTAGTCAATGATGATTAAGTAATGTGTTCAACATAGTTGGATGAGTATTCATGCTAATGGCTCATACTTATGGACCATACGCATGAATACATCATACGTATGGACCAGTCCCACGACTGAACCAGGAGACTGGATCATTCGTACGATTGAGACATAAGATTGACTCAGTCACACGACTGAACCTTCAGTCGTGCGTATGACTCAATCGCATGATTCAGTCGCACGACTGAAGCATGCGAATGGTTCAGTCGTACAAATGAAAAACCCTAACCTATAAATACCACCTAATTCGTGGAAAACATAACACGAGAAGAGAGATTGCGAATACACATAAACCCTAGCCGTCCAGAATGTCCAAAACAGCGTATCCAAGTTCATAGTTCGTTCCTGATCAGTTCCTACTCGTTCTTAAAGTTTTTTTCAATCTTATATCGATCGGGTTATCGTTCTCACTGATTGGATCGCCAATCAAATAGGATTCTGCACTATTTGATCCGATATAAACGCAGAATCAGTTAGAACTCCGTACGTACACGTTCCCTAACAAGTGGTATCAGAGCTTTGGCTCTTGATTTTGCGTTTGATTTAATTAGAATTGTGTCAAAACTCGCGTTTTAACTCAAAAGACTCATCTTTTTGAGTCCACAGTGTTTTTCGTCATTTCCAGGCATTAAAGTTGAAGTTTTTTGTCATACGGCAGATTAGGGTTTCTGGGTAAATCGTAATTCGTGTCTAAGTGCCAAAATTTCGAGTTTTCCAAACACAGCAGCCTTCAGTCGCACGAATAGCTCATTCATACGATTAAACTCATTCGCACACTCCATCCGCACGACTGAACTCAGTCGTATCCTTCATTCGCACGACTGAACCACTTCAGTGGTTTGAGTCCATTCGCCTTGTCCATACGCACGACTGAATCCAATCGCACGATTGAATTCATTCGCACTCTTCATTCGCATGAGTGATCCATACGCATTGTTCATTCGCACGATTGAAGTTGTATTGTTCTAAACGTAGAAAGTTCATACAAATGGAAGATCAATTTTTAGCGTTTATTGCTGGGAAGGACTCACGCATCCAGAACCTTCTGCTTCTAGAGAATGAGGTTGGAAATCAAAATAACCCGCCGAAGTTGATAACGTTAGATGATTATCCTTAGTGGAAACAGTGGTTCGAGATTTACCTAAATGGAGTGGATCCAAATCTCTGGACTTCTATAGAGACTGGTTACACGGTACCAGTAAGTGCAAATGGAGTAAAGTTGACGTTGGGAGGAATGAGCGAGGCTCAGAAGATTCTCTACAATGCTGAGAAGAAAGTTTATGCCCTGTTGACTCAGTCAATACCAAAAGACATCTTTCATCAGTTCTCTGAGAACAAGCAGGCTAAGAAGTTGTGGGATGTATTGGAGAAGATATACGAAGGAAATGCAACGTTAAAGGCACTGAAGGCTAAGGCTCTCAAGAAGGAGTTCGATAACTTTTCTTCTATAGGAAACGAGAGCTTAGATGACATCATCAACAGGTTCTACCATCTGATGAGTAAGCTACACACTCATGGTGTAACGACGTTTATGGAAGATTAAGTTTCAAGCTTTGCAGATGGTTTGCCTGAGAAATGGGATTCATTTGTGTCCAACTTGAGACAAAAAGACATACTTGCTACGTTGGACATTAATGACTTCATCTTGAAGTTAAGGGAGGAGGAACTGAGGATGAAGTACAAGTCAAAGAAAGGATCTTATGTTTAGAATCCTTCACTATATAACTCAGTTCCCACTCCAACTGGTTCAGGAGCACCACTACAAACAGCGTTCGTGTCCAGTTCCGCGGCTCCTTCCCAAACCACTGCTTCAGGACCAGAAACGTCTGGGTCATCGTCAACTCAATACATAGTGCCTGAAGCCAATACAACGAAGTTGAAGACTGAGAATCTTGGTAATATCACAGTGGAAGTTGCAAAGGAGCATATGGATCTTCTAGCAGCAGTGGTCCAATCGTATGATGGTTTAGTTGCTGGGAAGATCGGAAATTGTCATCTTGCAGATAAAGACTACGAGCAGGTTGACGAGAACGAGCTGGAAAGAATGGATATCATGTGGGCTCTAGCAAGTGCAGTTAGACAAGCTAAAAAGTTTGTCAAGAAGACGGGGCAGAATCTGATAGCCACGAAAGATACGACTTTTGGTTTCGACAAAACCAAGGTCACCTGCTTCAACTGTGGTGAAAAGGGGCATTTTAAACGTGAATGTGTGAAGCCCAAGAAAACGGGAAATGGTAACCCATTTCCTACTTTCAACCGTCAAGACAAAGACATGGTTGGAACTAGTTCTTCAAGTAAAGAGACTAAGGCACTAACTGCTCAAGGTGATGAAGGACACGATTGGTCCTTCCGATTTGTCCTTCTGGAGAATCAAATATTGCTTTTGTCGAAGCAGTAGATGATGGGTCTGCTAGTGAAGGTGAGAGTGCAGCTGAGCAAGCGATGTCGGATACCGAAGAAGCTGCGAATGTGGTAAATCACTTGGTTGAGGAAGAGCTCAGAGCAACAAGTTCAGAAACTCCAACAACAGAAGAGTCAACCTCTGCATTGATGGCTGATTCCACTAACTCCTCACAGGTAAGTTCCTTAGATCAATTATTTAATAAACATGATTGTTCTGAATGTGAAAAGTTTAGGGAAAGCATTGATCTAAAATTTGCTAGGTTATTAGAAACACAATGATAACTTAGTAAATGACTTACAACTCAGCACTGAAGCTAATCGTATATTAAAACAAAATGAGTGCAATTTAAGAAAAGATAGAACTTTTGGGTAAACAACTAAGGGAAACCGAGGTTGTTGCCTTAAATTAATCTAATGATATAAAGTTTTATTTAAATTCATTAGAAGAAACCAAAAAGGATAAAGTAGTTTTTGAAGTCGAGGTTAATTCATTAAAACAAAAACTGCAGAGTTGGCAAGTTCTTCTCACATAGTACATAACTTAGTGAAAGAACGAAAACAATGGGGAAGGTTTGGGATACAAAGTCGTGCCACCACCACATGAGATCCTTTTGAATACAAAATGTAGACCTATTAATAACAACCTAATTAAGGATCATGTGGCGTCTACTCCTCTAGTTAGTGATCCTGATTCCACGAGTAAGACTGTAAAATCTGACAATAAACAGAAGGAGGCTACTTTGAAAGCAAATGGCAAGATGTCAGTTGAGAATTTAAATGATGCATTCAAAAGGGTTAATGTGAGGTCAGGTTCACCAACGTCCATTTCAGAACCCAAACTGACTAAACCAGTTAACCACAAAAGTATTAATCATCAAAGTCCAACCAAAGTGCAAGTTAAAGATGTTCAAAATGTTAAAAAAATTCAGTTTGTTAAAAAGGATGAAACATCTAAAAGAGTGACAAAACCAAACCAGAAACATCTCACACCTTCACTGAACTCAACATCACACAAAAGTTTTTCTCAATCTGTAGAAGGAAATCTTGCTACAATGTGGAAAACGAGGACATATTTCTCCTAATTGTCCTTATTACCATACGCCCAAAAAGAAAATTAAACTTTTTCATGCAAAACCAAGTTATTCTAAAACAAGATCTAACACTCCACCTAAGAGTGTTAGTGAACCTAAAGTTCAAACCATAAGTCAGGTGTGTGTTTACCACAAACAGGCCTTACACAAGACTGGCTTATGGAAAGAAAAATCAAGTATAGGTTTGATAGTGAGAACAATAAGAAGAAAGATATGTCCTCATCCTCTAAAAGACAATGGGTTAAGTTTATGATGTGTGATTCCTCTGGGTCACCCAAGCCAATTAAGGCTTGGGTCCCAAACCTGAACTAATCATTTCCTTTGTATGTGCAGGGTGTCCGCTATACAGCGCTATCACTAATACCTGGATTATTGATAGTGGGGGCGTCTAGGAACATGACAGGGAACTCGTCTCTCCTTTTCAATGTCAGACAAATTAAAGGGGGGCATGTTTCATTTGCTGGGAATAAAGGAGGATACATCACCGCTTAAGGCGAAGTGGGAAACGAGAAAGTGAAGTTTGACAAGGTCAACTACGTTCAACAACTACAGAACAACTTACTTTCAGTCTCCCAGATCTGTGATAAAGGATTCAAAGTTGTATTTGACAACAAGAAGTGCTACATGTTGAAGAAGGATTATGTGATTGAGGAGGATAAACTTCTTATGTCAGCTTCAAGATATAATGACTTGTATGTCTTGGATCTATCAAAAGCCTCCATAACTGATCACACTGTTCAATGCTTCCTGTTAAAGGCAACTGAGAGGGATTCAATCTCCTGCCATAGGAGAATGGGACACATTAATCCAATGAAGATGAATCATTTAGTTTAAAATAATTTAGTAAACGGAGTAACTGTAACAAGAACTTCTAACTTCCGGATTTTTGTGTAGCATGTAAGAAAGGGAAATAGACCAAGAAGTCTCACAAGTCAAAGAAAGTTCATTCAATTGATCTTCCTCTTAAGCTTCTGCACATGGATCTGTTTGGCCCTGTCAGTACAAGAGCATTGTTGGAGATCTGTATTGCTTTGTAGTAACGGATGATTACTCAAGATTCTCTTGGGTGATGTTTCTGAAAGCCAAATCAGAAACTTTTGAATCATTCAAACATCTAGTTACTACTTTGGAATCACTCTAAAAGTTGAAAGTAAGGCAAATTCGATCAGACAATGGAACTAAGTTCAAGAATCAGTGGATGGAGGCATTCTGTAGAGAGAATGAATTGTACATCAATTTACATCTGCCTACACTCTACAGATGAATGGCGTTGCTGAAAGGAAAAATCGTTAGCCTGATAGAGATTGCCAGGACAATGCTAGCTTACTCGAAACTGCCTATTCAATTCGGAATGAGGCAGTGGCTAATGTTTATTACACGCTCAATCGAGTCTTAGTGGTCAAACGACATGGCAAAACATGTTATGATCTGCTCCAGCGACGTAAACCCAACTTGCAGTATCTAGAACCGTTTGGCGCACCGTGCATGTATTGAAGAAAACTCAGACTGGGAAGTTTATTGAGAAGGTAGAAGAAGCTATTTTTCTCGGATACAGCATACCAGACAAGAGAGTTTATAACAACTCAACGGGTCAGGTAGAAGTGTGGTGCAATGTTGATGTTCAAAGATACACAACCCCTGTGGTCCATTTGATCGTATTACATTACAAATGAGATGAAGAATCGTTTAATATCAAACACACAATCTAAACAAGATGAACAATGAAGATTGAACACAATAATAACTCATTTTATAATAGAACAATGAAGATCATAACATTCAATAACAACAAAGCACAATGATATTTCTATGTAATAACTGCTTAGAAATGATAACTTGCAACAAAGATCAACGATTAGGGTTTTGCAAGCTTAACCACAATGAAAATGATCATAAGTATATATAGTAGTCTTAGATTCGCAGAAAGTTTCACTGTCAGTGAAACTGTTCTGCCGAAACTGTAGTTTCGCCCGGCAGAAACAGCAGTTTCGCCCGGCGAACTAAACAGCTAACTGTGAGCGAAACTATAGTTTCACTCACAGTTTCGCTGGACTGCAAAACTATATAAAGCTAGTTACATACAAAAGGAAACTAAAATAATACCTATTACAAGCAAAAATAAACATTCTAATCTAAGGTGAGTCCAACCTATGCATGATCTTCAATACTCCCCCTAGGTTGGACCTCACCGCCTTCACTCATCTTAATTTATGTCGTCATCTCCAGTTTTCTCCGCTGCTTTTGATTTGTCTTCTACACCTCCTGCAACGACTTCCTCAAAGGCTTCAGCACATGATTCTCCATGGTCTCCTCCTGCTTCACGAGCCCTTTCGGGATCAGCACTTGCTTGTTCAAATTGCTTGGCCAAATCCTGTATATCCATGTTTAGATCATCTTGGGCCCTTACTCTCTCTGCTACACTCTTCACCTCTACCCTCACACCTCTGATCTTGTTTGCTACAGTCATAAACAGACTGGCCTCCTTCCTCGTCTCATCACCAGCACCTGCTTTGATATGATTTTCGCACAGAACCAGCAGGTCTTCATCACAGAAGCTAAAATGTTCCATTGGATCAAAGACTTTGAGCTCAGCACCATTCTTCACTCTGATAATTGCCTCCCCCGTATTGTTATCATAAAACCACTTTTCAAAATCCTGTAGTTGTTGGGGGAGGGGATCTGCCAGTCTGACCCTATTCACGGTCTTTGGGGGTTTCACCCTTAATACAATCTTTCCATTGCTAGTTTTCCAATCCTTTTCTCTCTTTGATCGTTTCCTCTCATCCTTCATGTATCCAAATGACTCAAAGTTGTCATTTGGGCCATTTTGAATCTCCTTCTCCAAAAGTGAGGCTCGTTCACTTAGATTTGCTTTAGTAATGGCAGAGCCGCCAACCGCCTGAGATCCCATTTAGGCAAGGTCTTGAATGCCTTCCTTTTATGCATGTAGCTAATTCCACCCCCTCTCCTCTTTATCATGAACATTTTGAGGCCGGGGTTATAACACCAACTTATAATCCTCTTATCAGCCTCCTTCTTACTCAACCCTTCCATGTGTTGGAAAAGGGGAGTTAGTTCTTCTAGCTCCTTCTCTTTAACGAACCATTCAGCTTTATCCATCTCAAAGACATCTCATCAAGCTCTCCCTTCTTGACTACATATATCAATGGCCTCTTATCAACTTTATAGAATTCAGGTTCAGAATCATAATCTACTAGTTGTTCATCTTCTTCTTCTTCATCAACTAGTCCATTTCCTTTCTCACCATCTCTGTCAACCGACTTCTCCCTCACCACCTCTACTCCAACCAGATCTCTTTCCACATCAAATCCCATGTTTATAAACTCAGCCTCCTGAATTTCCTCCTTATTTTCCCTACCTTCATCTTCATGTCTTTTCAGGACCTTCAGCAACAGCAGATGCTGCACCAGATGTGCCCTCTCCTGCCCTAGAGGAAGTAGTACCCACGTTCAAGAATGGGTATTTAGAAGTGTTAGTTAAATCATCAAAACTCAGATTGATTTAGTTGATTGGGCAGGCCGGCAGCAACTTTCAATTGATCAACTTCTTCAAACAACTTCTTTAGCAGTAAGTTTTGATCTACCATCAACTTCTTCATTCCCTCCATCAACTCATCTTTTTGTTTCTCCCGTATCTCTTGGTTGGTGATTTGGTCTTTATCATGCTCAGTTCATTTGCCAGAGAACTGTTAAGGTTACGAATCATATCCTCATCTAAGCTTTCTCTTCATCCCTCCTTGGTGTTTCAGTGAATCCTTGATGTCTCTTTAGTTCTCCTCTCTGATTCTGCTACATCAGCTTTCTTCTTCGATCTCTTCTCTTTTTAACCCTTATTTCATCAGCCCTTTCATTTACTTCTTCTTCAAAATCATAATCTTTCTCTTTGCATATCGCGTCTCTTCTTCGCTGCATCAGTCTGTTGTGTCCTAGTTTCTTCAGCTTGTTTATTCTCCGACTCGTCCACCCTTCTAATATAGTTCCATCTTTCTGGTGGGTACATGTTTTCCCACAGATGGATGATCTTCCCACTAAAGTCATGTCGGATGGCACAACTGTTGTAAAAATATGTGGGTTCATCTGCACCAACCTTTTCACCTCCTGGGACGTGGCAATTTGGAATTAGGTCATCAAAGATCATTTGAAGAAATTAAGGATACAAAAGCCACGTATCCTTCTTCAGAGCCATCACATTCTCTGCCATGCAAGCAAATATTAGTCTCGCAATGTTTGCCTTTTCCACTCTGCAGCATAACACCATAGCCTTTGCCCAGTCAATGTTTAGCCCATCTGATCAACCTTTACGGTGATCTAAACACATAATGAAGACGTGGGCAATAAATCTCCATTCCTTGAGAGAGAAAGGACTTCTTGATCTCTTTTCGGGAACCAAAAGCTGGCCCCTCATACCCCATGCTCGGATTGCTGCGAACACCTCAGTATCGGACATGGTAACCTCATCTCCAGAATCCTCCTCTAGCGTCAGAATCCTGGAGAACTTCAGCAGTAACAAACACCTCATTCTCTAAGACTTTGGCAGTGATCCTTGGGTGTTCCCTCTCGTATCATATTCAGCAGATCTCCAAAAGTCTCTGATGTGGAGATCATATATGGTGGTGGAATGAGAGATAGCGTAAGCCTGTGGGGGATCTTTGCAGCCACCGAATACAGTCTCTAAACCCTGTAGCTTTGGGATGTGTATCATCCAGAATGGTGCTGATGTTGTTTTGCTCATCAAACTTTAGATTAGCCATTTAAACTTGAGATACAAATCAAATAAATTAATAAAAATATATACACACACAATAATAAAAAAAAGAATAAAGAATAAGACAATAAGACATAACAAAAGAATAAAGAAAAATAAAAAAGATTAAAATCCCTGGCCGAAACTATAATTTCGCAGGATGAGTTATAATTTCGACAGGCGAAAGTTAAAGATGTTTCGCCAGCAAGAACACACCAGTTTCGCCCCAAACAGTGGAGGTAGATTCGACAAGCCGAAACTATAGTTTTGGCATAGCGAAACTGAAAAAATAGCCAGCGAAAAGTTAAGTTCGCTCGGACAACATAACTTACAGTTTCGCTGAGGATGCAAGAACTTTCGTTCAGTTTCGTTGGACTATCGGTAGTTTCGCTGGAAGAACAGCGAGGCTACCGAAGAGTCTCGATCAAATATACTCACAATGTGATAAAATAGACAGATTAAATGATTGTCCGGGTCGTTCGAAACTCACTTGCGAAGATATAAACAATAAACAATCGATAAACAAAATCACAGAATCACAGAAACGAAAGAAGATTGTCACGGAAACTTAAAGAAACCTAACACTTCAATTCTGTGAAAAGTGAGAGGTTAATGTCACAAACTGACTTAAATAGTATTAGTTTCGCAGGTAGCGAAACTATAGTTTTGCCAGACGAATTTACAGTTTCGCCAAGCGAATGCAATTTCGCCAAGCGATACACAGATCAAAAATGACCTCGCACAGAATGAGATAACTGAGCGAAATTGCAATTTCGTCTAGCGAAACAAACAGCGAAAGTATAGTTTCGCTTTTTTATTATTATTATTATATTATTATTATTATTTATATTATATTATTATTATTATTATTTATTATTATTATTATTATTTAAAATCAAAAATAGAGATCTTGATCAATCAGAGATTACATCCTCAAGATATGCATTAGCACAAAGATGACTTTAATCTTCGACCGGCAATGAGATCATACTGATAGTTGAATTGATCACTGTCTTCAAGAAACTGTTGAAATTCAGAGAAACAAATCAATGATTGCTGGATATATCTGTCCACTTAAACTCATGCCTTATCTTTTTCAATAAACAGCATATGATTTGTTAAGGTTCGATTAAGTACTTAGGATGGTAGGACCCCACAATCATATGGCAAAAACCCTCAACCAACCTCAAGATTTCTTGAATTTTGTAATGGATCTTTATAGAGCAGGGCGTGTGCATTAGTGTGCTAGTGATTATTTCTGTAATGAATTCATTATTTAGATGATTTGACACAACTTAGATAGAGATGGTGAGAGCTCCAGGTCTATACTCACATATAACAAAGGAGATGACCATTTAATCAAGTGCCGATGAGAGCTCCTAGTTACAGTACTACCGTACAGTAGAGGAGATCTTCACTCCAGGTCAGTACTACCGTACAGCAGAGGAGATAAGCACAAGTACAAGACATATAACTACACCAGACATGATTCAAAGATATGGCTTATAAGATTTGTATCTTGGTGGGGGAAATATCAATTCTCAATCCACTTTTTGTCGGGACTCAGTGTTCGTGCAGGCCAAAATGATTGCGTATATCCAGACATCCTTAAGCATATATTTTAATTTAAATCATTGTTGCTGTATACTTTATTTTTCAGTCTGAGTCTACCAAGCATATCGTTTAAAAAATCTGTTTAATTAACTTTTATATGCAATGAAAAATAAGATAAATCAGAGAGCAGCATCAGTTACTATCATTTCTCATTTTAAAAGGCCAGTCATGCATAAATGAGCATATCCAGAAAATATACAATCATTTCTCGTCATTTCAAATTCAACTCCCAGTTTATTTTATTTTTATTTTTTAATTTTTTTTTGTAAATTATATACACTCCCCCAAAATTTTATCTTTTAAAATTTTTTTTATTGTTATATAAAAAAAAGAAAAGAAAAGAGGTTTAAAAATATATTAACCCTAGCATACAAATCAATTCATAAAAACAAGGTTTTTCAAAAGTTTTTGTGAAAAAATCTGTCTTTTGATTTTTAGTAACAATGGGAATAATATCGATAAAACCCTTTTCCTGAGCATCACGAATTGCATGAATCCGTGATCGTATTTTTGCTCTGATACCATATTGTTGGTCCATTTGATCGTATTACAGTACAAATGAGATGAAGAATCGTTCAATATCAAACACACAATCTAAACAAGATGAACAATGAAGATTGAACACAATAATAACTCATTTTGTAATCGAACAATGAAGATCATAACATTCAATAACAACAAAGCACAATGATATTTCTGTATAATAACTGCTTAGAAATGATAACTTTCAACAAAGATCAATGATTAGGGTTTTGCAAGCTTAACCACAATGAAAATGATCATAAGTATATATAGCAGTCTTAGTTTCGCAGACAGTTTCACTGTCAGCGAAACTGTTCTGCCGAAACTGTAGTTTTGTCCGGCAGAAACAACAGTTTCGCCTGGCGAACTAAACAGCTAACTGTGAGCGAAACTATAGTTTCTCTCATAGTTTCGCTGGACTGTAAAACTATATAAAGCTAATTACATACAAAAGGAAACTAGCATAAGACCTATTACAAGAAAAAATAAACACTCTAATCTAGGTGAGTCCAACCTATGCATGATCTTCAACCCCCCTGCTGGAAAAGGATCCTCATTCTTCTTTGACTATGATGGATTTTTCAAGTCCTTCAATCTACCACCTTCTCCCACTGATGATGAGCTTTATGCTAGGATGATGTACGATGTTCTGAACACTCCACTACTAGACTTGACATCAATAGCTCCAGTGGATGATACTTCTAGCCCTTTAGGGGGAGAGCTTGAAGTAAGTGATTCTTCTTCTAAAGATGAAGCAGTTGAGACTGCAAATGTGGAACAGGAGGAACAGGTTCCCACAAATGAAAGTACACAATATCACATCCTGCTGCCTCTGACACTTCGGAACCTCATACTCCAACAGCTTCAGATACTGAACCTGGTTTTCACAATCTGGATAATGAGGTAGTTTTCCCACCACTCCTGGATCCCAGATTAATGTTTATCATCCCTTGGACAACGTCATTGGAGATGTTCGATCAGGAGTACAAACAAGAAATCAACTATACTCGGCTGATTATGCCTCAGTCATGGAAAAAGGATATCTTCAAGGTGGTGCATATCGATGTTTTATGTCTCAATTTGAGCCAAAATATGTGAGTGAAGCCCTAAACGATAAGGCATGGGTCAGTGCAATGCAAGAAGAACTCTTATAGTTTCAAGAAGCTAGAAGTATGGACCCTTGTGGACAGAACAAAAGATGCTAAGGTGATTGGCACGAAATGGGTCTTGAAGTGCAAGAAAGATGACCAAGGGGTCATAATTCGGAATAAGGCTCGGCTTGTGGTTCAAGGATTCAGACAAGTCGAAGGCATTGACTACAATGAAGTGTTTGCACCTGTGGCTCTGATGGAAGCAATTCGTATCTTTCTAGCCTATGCATCCTACATGAAGATTAAAGTCTATCAACTAGATGTAAAAAGTGCATTCCTTCATGGTGAAATCCGTGAGACAGTCTACGTCAGTCAACCCGAAGGATTCGAGGATCCTTATCATCAGGATAGAGTTTACAAACTGGACAAGGCTCTCTACGGGCTCCATCAAGCCCCTAGAGCCTGGTATGAGAAACTCTCAACTCATCTAGTGAAACATGGTTTTCGCAGAGGAGTTATTGATTGTACGTTATTCATCAAAGAAAAAGATGGTGATTTACTGCTGGTACAAGATATATGTTGATGACATAATCTTCGTTCCAAGAATGAAGAATTATGTAAAGAATTTGAATCTGTAATGAAAGCAGAGTTTGAGATGAGTGCTATGGGGGAGATGAAGTTCTTTCTTGGACTACAGGTGGATCAGACACCCAAAGGAATCTTCCTGCATCAGACAAAATATGTAGGTGATATCCTTAGTCGGTTCGACATGGAAAATGCTTCAGTTGCTGGAACTCCACTTGCCACTAACCATGATGTGGCATCCGACGAAAATGGTGATCTGGTTGATGCTACAATGTACAGAGGAATGATCGGATCCCTAATGTACCTCACAGCCTCGCGTCCTGATATTATGTACGCAACGTGTCTTTGTTCCAGATATCAGGCAAAACCAAAAGTGATCATCTCATCGGAGTTAAACGGATCTTTCGTTATCTGAAGGGTACACCAACACTCGGGTTGTGGTATCCTCATGATGATGACTTTGAGCTTACAGTGTATAGTGACTCGGACTATGGTGGTTGCAAGATGAATTACAAGTCAACATCTGCGGGATGTCAGTTCTTTGGTAGACGGTTAGTCACCTGGCAGTGTAAGAAGCAGACATCAGTTGCTCTGTCAACTTGTGAAGCTGAATATGTTGCTGCTGCAAGTTGCTGTTCACAAATCATTTGGATTCAACAGCAAATGCGCGACTACGGTTTGCAATTTTCTAACACACCTATTTTTGTTGATAATTCTGCTGCTATTGCTGTCACCAAAAATCCGGTCCAACATCCTAAAACTAAACACATCGGCATTAAATATCACTTTATACGTGACTGTTTTGAAAAGCAATTAATCGATGTTGTTAAAATTAATACGTATTTCAACGCGCCGACCTCTACACAAAAGCATTTGATAAACCGCGGTTTTTATATCTTTTAGAGGTAAATGACGTGAAAAGAAAAGTGATGTGATTCTAGAAGAAGAAAGTGCTTAGTCCGACAAGTTTTTAGTTTTTTTATATTTTCTTTTATTTATTTTATTTTCCTGTCTATTAAAATCCAAAAACACAAAAAGATTTTCGGTTTAGAGTTTTAGTGGGAGAATAGGTTAGTTTAGTATTTAATTCGTGCATTACTTTATTACTTAAAAAAATTAAAAAAAACGAGGGAGGAGAGCAGCTTAGCTAAGAATATGAAATCAAATCTTGATTCTGATTCAATGCTTAAGAAAATGATAGTACACAGGGAACAAATTGTTTGGGACCTCAAAAAACCTAAATGATTAAGATGCAAAATTCAAAGTATAAATCTGAGAAGTCTAAGCAAAATAAAAGGAAAATGATAGTAAAACTAGTCTGCTACTGAGGTTACATAGAGAAAGTAGACCTAGAGGTTGCTAGTCCATTGTATGATGTGTCAGTAGATTCAACACAATAGATGACTAGACCTCATTGGTGACTTAAATTCAAACTAATTGTTCAACCTGCTGTGGGTTCCCATCTTATCCCTGGTTAACACAATCAACGTATTTCCAATAAGGGGTGACGAGCAAAATAAACGCCACAAATGTGTGCGAATGACCATAAAAAGAGTAAAGCAAATGAAAATTGTTAAGCGCAATCAAGCTAATGACTAATGTTGTTGGTGCATTACGTGCAAAAAGAAAAGAAAAATGCTCTCACAAGAAGATACGTTGTGTGCCTCTCTGCTGTGCGATGGCACTGACCTGAGGATAAGCATAACCTAAATATTCTAGAATTCATTATTGTTTGCGCCTCTCTACTGTGCGATGGCACCGACCTAAGGCTTGGCATCTCTTTGAAAGCTCGTATAATAGTCTCTTCTTGTCAAATACCCGTAGACCGCTCAAAAATCTCCTGAGGAATGTTGATTACCATATAAGTGTGGGATCCACAAATGCTTGTTGAAATAATATAACCTAACTTATCACCAATGTGAGTCAAAAATCTGTGTACGGATTTAAGAGGACAAGTATACTGACAATCATCGTGGCTGCAATTCCTGACAGTCAAAATCATTGTGTGCATCTTATAGCTCTAGTATGATTTCCTAAAATTGCTACTGACTCTTGGTCAAAACAAGAATCTAGCATCAAAATGTTTTATTAAAATGTCCCAAATGATTCTGATATACATGTATGAATCCATAATGAATCGTTCTAGAAATGATCAAATTAACTTGAAGCTGTGCTGTTCAGGAAGAAAAATCTGCTAGACGGTTTTCTAAAAGATTTCAATCCATCTCTAATTAAAAAAACCAAAAATATGTCTTGTTTTGTCTTTGATTTCAAGTTGTTTTTCTATTTTGCTAGTTTTTCTCGTTAGGTAAAAGTCGGACTACACAACTAGATGAATTTTGTGGATCACTCACTAAAAGAGGTCACGTTTGAGGTGACCAATCAGTTTCAAATTAAAAGGATCACGTCTGAGGTGATCAAAGATTTTCAAATTAAAAGGATCACGTCTGAGGTGATCAAATGGTTTTAAATTAAAAGGATCATGTCTGAGGTGATCAAATGTGTGTCAAATTAAAAGGTCATGTCTGAGATGATCATTGTGCATAATGTTATATCAAAAGGTAAAACTTTAAGCGTGTGAAAGTGTCTGAGGTCAAACTCATAAGTATGAGCCAATCGCATGATTGAATCATAAGTATGAGCCAATCGCACGATCGGACCATAAGTATGAGCTAATCGCACGATTGAACCATGAGTGTGGGGCAATCATACAATTGGACCATGAGTATGGAACATCGATACGAATGGATCACCAGAATGAACCATGCGTACGACTGGATGAAGGAGTATGAGCCAGTCGCACGACTGAACCCCAGTAACACGACTGAAGCATGAGTGGGCTCAGTCGCACGACTGGAACTTGCGTATGGGTCCAGTCGTACGATTGAACATTAAGACAGTATAAAAGAGGGGTGAGTCGGTCGCATTTCTCACCACCCCCCAAATCGTTCAAAAACCAGCTCATACGTAGCCACCCTGTCAAACTTTCATCTCACCTTGATTTCTTGCCGATTGTGTTACTAACCAAGCTATTGTTCATCTACAGGTATTGTTGGACTGAAATCGATCATAATGACCGGTGTAATCAAACCCTAACTGACTTAATCGACCAAAATCAAGAAATCGGTTAAACCCTAAAAATAGACCACTTAAATGGACATTAAAGTTGATTTAAAGGATATTAAGTGCTATTTAGAGTCTCTGCGAACCTAATGAGTCTAAACATGACGTCTAACATCAAGTTTTGACCAAGATTTAAGGTTGGAGTGTTCAACAGTGTGGGATGCGAATGGACATGCTAATGAACTTCAGTCGCACGATTGAGCCAGACGCATGATTCAATCGCACATATGAATCATGCGCATGGGTTGAGTCGCACAATTGACTCAGTCGCAGGCTCAATCGCACGACTGAACTCAGTCGCAGGCTCAATCGCACGACTGAACTCAGTCGCAGGCTCAATCGCACGACTGAACTCAGTCGTATGGTTCAGTCGCACGACTGAGCCAGTTTGATCAAAACAGTTTAAGTTTCTACTGTCTTCTGTTATGCATATCTCAATGTATATGTTTATTGTGTTACAAAAACATGGGTGATAGATGGACCATGACACCCAAGCACAACATCTGTGCTCACTTGGATGCCACCACTCGTAATGCTTCTGAGTTTGCTGGGATTAATGCATTTCTTAGGATGAGGATCTTCAGGAAGCTCTTCAAGCTATTTCGACCCATGCACACCTTACAGATCCATACAGCAGGCATTCTGGGAAAGCGCCAGGGTTGACCGGTCCGTTGAGCCACACTGTATACAGAGCTCCATATTTGGACAAGAGATCGAGATCACTGAGGATGATTTAAGGCGGGTCTTAGATCTGGGTGAGGACGGAGCCTCCCAACTAAGCTACATCCCCTAACGGTCCGGGGATGATTTTTGAGGATTAAGTACGCTGGTGACATAAATGCTGGTGTACTGAATAAGAGTAACATGTGCCCGCAATTCAAATACTTGGCACATGTGATCATTAAGTGCATAGCCTCCAGGCGGGGAGGATTTGACGAAATGTCCGACCAAATCCAGAATGCATACGTTGCACTGGTACTGAACCATCCGTTTAGTTTTTCACGCATGATCCTCACCTACTTGATAGAGAACCTCAAGGCCAAGGGAAAGGAACGCTTCTATGTACCCACGGTTTTCTGCAAATGATTATTGATGAGAAGCTTCCTATGCTGCCAAAGGAGAAAGACGATGCAGTGGTGCTCGAGGAAATGGATGATACTACTTTGGGTAGAATGAAGGTCTACCGGGGTAAGCATGTGAAACCCCAGGTGAGGAGACTGTTCGGTCACCTGGCCAACACGGAGTACATGGCGCCATCTCGCAAGAAGTGGTGTCACGACGATAGTGATTCCAACGTCGAGCCCATCATGGCACCCTCAGACAAAGAAGACGACGACGACGATGATCAAGGTCAAGGTGGTGAGGCACCTAGTGGACTTGAAAGTGCTGCCTTCCACCAAGACTTCTTGGTTGATAAGGATGAGGAGTCAGATGAAGAACGTCTGGTGAGGACTGTTGGAAGTAGGGTCGTGGCCATAGGGAAAGGAATAGAGGCGATAGGGGGACGCCAGGCTGAGTCTAGGGGTGCTGCTGATGACGTTACTGATCCTACATACACCCCTGACCAGTCTAGCAGCCAAGGCGGAACGCTTAGTGCAAAGGGCTCTAGGAAGAAGAGAATGGCTCAGCCTCATGGCAAAAAGGGAAAGAGGCTAAGGTTCACAGTGACTACATCTTCTGCACCAGCTACCACCACCACCACAGCTACTACTTCTACCACCACTCCTACCACTACCACTATCACTCCATCCACCACCACTACCACAGCCACTCTACCACATCCCACTCACATTCCACCTCCCATATTCACCACACCTACCACCATTTCCACCACACACCAAGCCAGGACATTCACCCAAACTCCAATGACCCATGACTCCACTCTACCCAATGTTGGGTTAGAGGAACAGCTGGCAAACCTCAACTGGTTGGTGCTAAAGCTGTTAGCTACAGATCACATGAGGGAAAATCAGATTAACCAGCTCATAGCGATCAACAACGCCCAAGGAAAGCAGATTACACAGCTGACTGAGAGGAGTGACCAGTATGAGAGGGCTTTAGGCCGAGCTCACCATGCGCTTACTAGTCAAAATGAGCTGGTGATGGCTTCGGTGAAGAGAATTGAGGATCTTGAGAAGAAAAATAAGAAGATACTGCTAAAGCTGAAAGGGTCAAAGAGTGAGCCACTAAAGATCAAGGATGGTGATGGTGATGATGATGATGATGATGGTGATGATGATGATGATGAGGATGAAGATGATTCTGAGGATGATGGTGATGAAAGAAGGACTGAGTGGTACAGATAAAGAGGATGATGACGATCAGGAAGGTGATGCACCTACGTCAGCCTCAAATCCTCATGCTCAGGAGAGGGGTACTAAGCGAAACCAAGATAAAGGAGCCTCGTCCTCCGCTCCTCCAGCTGAAGAACCCACTATTCAAGACAAAAGTAATGATTAGATGTTTTTGTATTTAAAAACTTTTGTACTTGAATTATATATTATATTAATGTAATTAACCATCATCTATATGTGTTCATGTTTAAATGCTTTATATGATGACTTATGTGTGATGTGATTAATGTTTAATCAAACAGATGAAGCTCAACAGGCATATGAGTATGATGTCCAACCCCTTCAGCAGATCAAGTCTCAATTAACCATGATTCTTGACTTGCAAGGGATAGTCATGAGATCTGTGAGCTACACTCCAGAAGAGGGAGAGATCATACATGGCTTAACTGATGAATAGCTGGCTGAAATATTCAGGGTGAATCCTGATGAGCTGGTAAAAAATGCTCTAAAAGTTGATGTGGCTAGTGACGATGAGCTGAACGATGTTGATGAAATTGAGACCGAGGACGTCACAGCTGAACATTATCCAGAGTACACTGACCACGAAGGTAATGTTATACCCAACTTGGTTACTCCAACATCCATTAGAGTATTCACAATCTCAACATACCTAAAGTATTGTTGAGTTATTGTTTCACGTGCTTTGAAGAAGTAGTTCTCAAACTACTGCTTCAAGAGGTCCTTCTTGTTCTCTTTTGTTTCAGTGGACCCCTCATACATGAGCTTCAGTGCATCCCATAGTTGCTTAGCAGTTTTGCACTTCTTGAAGCCCTTGTATATGGAGTTTGGAGAGCAGTTTGGAGGGTAGTCATGGCTTTTTGATCTACATCTATTCTCTTTCTATCTTCTTTAGAATAGTCAGCCACCTCTTTTGGAATCATACCACCCTCAGCAGCAGCTGAAGAGGTGCTTGGTATGTGAGGCCCAGAGAAAACAGATTCTCACATCCTGGAGTCTTGAGACTTGATAAAGCCTTCCATTCTTTGACACAAGTATCAAAGTCTTCAAGAGTGATCAGTGGGGACTTTGTCATGGTTCTAGTTTCCTTATCAACCTTTATGAGAGCTGTAATTTGAGTTGTTAAGTGTTTTATGAGACTGAGAGATCTAAGATGGTGAGATCTTACAATTAAGAGCCTGCAATTCTCTAATACCAATTGCAGGACCGTTTAAGGGATGGTCAATACACTTAGTCTCACAATGAGGAGAGTGTTTAGAACACTTAATAGATCAAATAGGGAACCTAGACTTTGATTATGATAACAAGTAAACAAGAGACAGAACTTAAGGACAACAAAGATGTTTGGTTTTCAAGATTGAAGTATATTGCTTCTCAAGTTCTACTACAAGTGTTACAAAGCATAAGAAATAAGTTACAAGGACTTGAGACACTTTATACTACATCCTACTGCCGGACATACTTAGAAGGCCAGCTGAAAATATTGATCTAGACAACAAAATCAATGTAGAGTCAAAAAGGCAAATCACCTTTTTGACTAGTGACTATGAGATGCCATAGCTCACATCCTAATATATTACAAAAAGGATAAAAGTACATAAAGTATAAAGTTACAGACTCAAGACCTCAATGTACAGTTACAAAAAGCATGGACCATTCACCAATTTGTATAAGTTGGTGAGTCTTCAGAGTTGCAGCGGAAAGTTGGTCAGCTTTATGAAAAGTACATCAGAGAAAGCATGTTCTTTAAAGTCTTCGGAAGAAATCTGTCTTCACTCCATATGCTTCGGAAGACTTTGTCTTTGAAGCTTCGGAAGACTTCACTTTTGGCTTCGAAAGATATTGGTCTTGGCATCGGAAGATTTTACACTTAGAATATTTCTGATGCATGGTGTAAAACTTCCGAAACAACTTCTACTTTGCACTGAGTGCATGCATGCAGGAAAGACTTGGTCTGTTTTGGGTGCATCAGCCTTTCAATAAGCCTTACACAATTCAATTTACAATTTTAACAAATTAACAAAAAATTATTAAACATACCCACCTTAAAATTTTAAAGGAATGGTGTGGGTGGTGGTGGTTGGAGGGTGGGTGACAGGAATGGTGGTTAGAACAGTGGTGGTGGTCTGTTTTTAGTGGTGGTGTAAGGCAAGAGTCGTGGTGTTGGCACAAAATCCCGGTAGTGGAAGGTATTTGGTGGTGGTTATAGAATTACGGTGGCAGGGATGACGGGTGTGAAGTCGCTGGATCGGTTGACATCCGAGCGTGTTCTTGACGAAAGGAAACAAAACCACAAACCAAGAGACAAACAATAACACGAACTATAATAAAATGGTTTCATTGATAAAACCTAATGATTACAAGCTCGTTACAACATAAGAATCACGACTCTTGGCAAGGGGAGATCGAGCATGATCTCCCCTCTCATCCGGCAGCCCCTAGGCCCCGGGCACACTCCTTAATCTCTCTACACAATGAAACTGGTATTTATAGGCATCAGCCCAAATTAGATGTGACGGGGCCCATTCGTACGATTTGGGCCATGCGTATGGTTTAATCGTACGACTGGACAATACTTATGGTTCAGTCTTACGAATGGCCATATCGCATCTCTCAGTCGCACGACTGGTCCATTAGTATGGCTCAGTCGTACGACTGAGTCTCATTCGCATTTGCCCCTGCGAATGACCCAGTTTCATGTGTTTACAACAAATCAGGTGTATTACATTAAGCCTAGACTGTTTGATAAGCAACGGACACACTATATATGACAATATATGCACCAACAAATTTCCCCTTGGACGTTGCTTGCGAATAATAGATAACACCTCTTACAATCTTCAGTCAATCTGTTAGGATCAGTGATCACAAGTTTGATAGTTTAGAGTGTAACGCAGCGGAATAAGATCAAGAATTAGACAAATTGTAGCAAGAATTTGATATTCGTATGCATTAAAAACAAATACGGATATAACGAGAGAATATATTTCTGTGACAAGGAATGTTTCAATTATAACAAATATTTCTGCTCAATCATTCACAAATTACAATAAGGTTGACACTCCTTATATAGAGTGCAATCACTGCTGTTATCACGGGATAGTGACAACTGGCAGATCTATTACAAAAATAACTAACACTTAACAAACTACTGAAATGTTCACAACTACTGAGAACATATCAGAGTGCTAAGTACAAAATATAAAACTACTGAAACTAAACTACTGAAACTACAACGACTGAAGAACAAGCTCTTCAGTCGTTTTACAAAACTACTGAAAACATAAAACTACTGAAAGTAAACCGTCACAACTACTGAAGAAGTCCTCTTCAGCTGTTATGACAACGTCTGATACTTGGTCTTCAGCACTTGTGTCTTCAGACTTTGTCTTCAGCACTTGTGTCTTCAGACTTTGTCTTCAGCACTTGTCTTCAGACTTTGTCTTCAGCACTTGTCTTCAGACTTTGTAATCAGTTGTTGTCTTCAGCTGTTGTGGACTTCAGCGGTTGTTATGACGTCTGTGGGACTTAAAGGTCTTTCTGATCCGGCTCATTGGTTCTTTTGGTCCAACAAACTCCCCCTGAACCAATGCAGCCAAAACCTTTAACTTTATTGAGGTCCCACTTATTGTTGGTAGAATGGTTGGTCTTTTTCCTTCTTGATCAGTTGAGAAGATGACCCATTATAAGCACTGGCCTGGGAATGAGTCTCTAATGATTTGGTTGGCAATGTATGGATGGGAGCTCTGTATTAGGGAATTGGACACTGAGCTGTTCCCCCATCCATGAGATTCACTTCCCATGTATAAGCCTGTAGGATTCTCTGGTGTATGCTCTGAGAAACATAATTTGTTCTTCCATGGTAAGATTTTCAGCTTCACCATCAAACAATCCTTCACGCCCGTACAGCTCTGAAATGTACTTAGCCTGTTTGCCATTTTTGAGCTCAACTGTTGTAATCTGTCTGTATGCAAACTCATTTGGGTGAGTACCTTCAAGTAACAGACTGAGCACATTTTGTTTGAAGTTCTCAAGCCTCTTGTAGACTAACCCCTTTTTAATTACTCTGTTCTCTAACATCTTTTGGGGTGGCTGTTTAGTCTCATAGGCCTTCTTGAAATCTTCTACAATTTCCCAGGGTGATACTACCAGGACCACTGTGATCTCTTCATCTACGATATTGAACCTTGTATCTCGTAGGAATGTCTTTCTTTACAATTCTGTGAGTCACCCTAGGATCAGGCCATATTCTCACCTTTTCCTTTTGATATTGAAATGTGTTAGCAAGGGTGTACAATCTCAGAGCTTCTTTCTTCATACTGATTATTGATGAAGAAGCAGCATAAGTTTTTTCTATGCTTTTCAGCATCTCATCATCATGAAGCCTTTGCTGCTGTTCTTCTTCTATCTTTACTCTCACAGTTTCCATCTGTGAGGTGGGAGTGATGGGCATAGGTTTGGCTTTAGGCAAAGTTAGGACTGCGGAAAGAGGCAGCCTATCTTCTTCCTCATCATCTTCTCTTCTTCTTCTTCTAGCCTCAACATCCTTCTCTTCTTCTTCTTGGGTGCATCATCAGCTGTTGGTTTTGAGGGTAAAGGAGTTGGTTTAGTGGGTTGTGGTAGTGGTGATTTTGAAGTGGGAAGTTTTGCAGGTTGTTCTAGCATTCTTGTAGTGAGTGAGGCTTTTGAGTGTTTTGCTAGTTCCTTTCTATTCCCAGCACCTGCCTCATTTAGTGCTTCAATCACCAATCCCTTAGTGTATGCTTCAGACGAACAGATCTTGGTGGTTATTGCCAAGATACTGTCCCTGGTCCATGACTTAATCTCGATCAATGATCTCCCAAGGTGCTTTGCAATGAATCTGATCATGATCTCTAGTCTTTCTCTTTCTAATGCATCATAACTTGCCCATCTTGAGTTAATTTCTTCAACTTCAAGTCTCCTAATCTCTGAGTCAAGCTGTGCAGTATCGAACCCCTGTCTATACAGTTGATTAATAATGGAGTCCATTGATTTACTATGTGTAGCATCCGCCATTTTGATCATCTCATCGAGTTCGAGTTCTTTTTCTTTTCCTTCAACCTTCCTCTTCTTATATGTGACATGAAAGTCTTTGTGACTTTCACCCACTTGTTCAACCTTCCTCTTCTTATATGTGACATGAAAGTCTTTGTGACTTTCACCCACTTGACCAATGTCGGCTCCCTTCACAAACTCCTCTTCCTTCTCAGTCTCCTTTTCTTTCTTCCCTCTATGCTCTTCCTCTTTGCTTTCACTGACTGACTCTCCCCCTTTTTGGTTGCATTGGTTGCAAGGGTTTGAGTAGCAGAAAGCCTTGTGCTCACAGTCTCCTCCACCAGGGGTTGTATGATTGAGGGAAGCCTCTCATCCATGGTTTTGATCACAATGTCTGTGATCATTGGGGTGATGAGAGGTAGGGATTGCTGAAAGATAGCAGCTGTTTGCTCAGAGGGGTTCTGTCCCTGAGAAGCAGTGCCAGAAATAGAAGCTGGTGGCTTGGAAGTTTTGAGTGGCTGAGTGTGTGGGAGACCTTCAGGTGAAGGTGCCATCTGTGGGTTTATGTTGGTGGCAGATGGACTTGCTTCTTGAGAGAATTGGTCAAGTAGTCTTTGTAGTCTACGGACTTCTTCCTCAAGAATTGTGTTCTGGGCCAGAACATCATAAAAGAAGCCCAGGTCATCATCAGCAGATGCTGAATCACCTGACCTCCTGCTTGTAGCAGGATGTACATGCACTGGGTGTAGACCAGTTTTAGCATGTGCCCCTTTTTCTTGGAACTGGGGACTTCCAGCCTCAGGACGATGTCCTTCATCAGCTGTTGCCTCTGGTGAGGTCTTAGCATGTTACCAGCCTCAGTCTGATCATGTGCTGATTCAGAAGAGGTGGCAGCCTCACTAGATATTCTGATCTCCATATCCACACCAGGAGATAGAACGTTTAAACCCCGGTGCTGTGGGTTGTCAGAAGCATGGTGATCCTCTTCCTCAATGGCTGTGGTTATCCCCTTTGTTGGTGGTTGTTGGGGAAGAGGAGAGGCATGCAGCTGAGTCAGCACGTTTGCAATTATAATGGTTGGACTTTGGGGGGCATTTGCATGGGGAGATGGGGTAAAGCAGTATGCACCTGGGGAGAATGGTGCTCTTCAATGGCAATCTCCTCAAATGAGGAAGATTCCAGATTAGTGGGTACCCCTTCTTTGGTTGCTGCAGGCTCCTTTTGAGAGGAATCCTGAGCGGCTGTGGCTGGTAGAGTCTCTGATACTGCTGGGGGGTTTAAACCAGCAAGTATATCCTGCCTTGGTGGTACAGGAGCATCTTCAGGGGACTCATCTCCCTGAATAGCTGTTTTGGGGCGTTTGGTTTTTGTTTGGTGGGGACTCTGGATCTGGTGGTGGTGGCTGTGGGTTCCAGCTGCGTGGGTTTGCGCAGCTTGGCAGCCATTTTTAGTGATTGGTCAGAGTTGTGCCGGGAGTATACTTCAGGCAATACAGCCATAGCAGGGACTCCCAGGCCAACAAGTCCCTCAGCTTGAAGCTGGTTTTCAATTATGGCCATTATGAACCGAGGATATAATATCCAACGGTTAGCAAGTTGTTTTTGGGCCATATCCTTGAGCTCTAAAAATAGTATTTCAGAAAATTTAAAGGTTGTTGCTCAAGGATGGAGTACATTACCTGTTGCCACCTTGTGGACATTTGATCCCATGATGAAGTCTTGGGGGCAAGGCAGACATTTACCATATGAAAGATGAGACGTTCGGCATCCTGGAAATGTTTCTTCAATATGGTAGATGCACTCAGGTTACCCTGGTATCCATGGTGGGCAAATGATGATCTGTTGTGCCCTTTGGATAACCAGTTGGGAAAGTGGCATCATCCAGATTGAGGGTTTGGCGAAGAGTGTCTGGAGTAATGACCACTTTTTGACGATGGACAAACGATTGAAGAGACTCTGTGTCATTCTCCTCAGAGACAAGAGTGACGTTTGTCCAGAATTGGTTAAGAGATTCGGCATATATGGTGGGATTTAACAGAAAAGCCGTTTGGTAAGGTGACTGAACCATTAAATCAATGGCGTTGTGAAACTTGGTCCAGTATGGCGATTTTGTGAGATGTGCGACACAGTTGTGTCGTGGTTTTAGTTGCATGGTCGCCATTGATGAAGAGAGGTTACAGAGTTTTTGAACGTTTTGAGAAGAGAGGAGAGAAAAACTCTGAAGGTGGGATAAGGTATTTAAAGGGTAGGGTTAGAAAACGACTGAAGGTTTTGGTGTTAGTCATCAGTTGTTGAAACTACTGATGACGTGGTATTAACTTTCAGAGGTTTGAAATGACTGACCGTATTGGTGTGATCAGCAGTTGTTATAAAACAACTGAAGACTTGGTTTTAACCGGCAGACGTTGAAACAGCTGAAGTCTCTGATTTAGTCATCAGTAGTTATAAAACTACTGAAGACAGTTTTGACTTCAGGTGGTGAAACAACTGAGGACATGGTGTTTGTCATCAGTAGTTGTTGTAAACAGCTGAAGACTTGGTGTTAGTCTTCAGTAGTTGTAAACTACTGAAGACATAGGTTTGGCTTCAGTTGTTTAGAAACAGCAGTTGTAGAAACAACTGAAGAGAAATTACTCATCAGCTGTTTTCGTCAATTCATAGCTTTTCAGCTGTTTCAGTCTGACCTCCACACTTACTCATCAGACTTAAATCTGAGTTTCAGAGGTTTCATTGGTCATCAGTACTTATCTGCATTTCTGACATCAGTAGTTGTAGCTACATCAGCTGTTGTGATTTCATCAGCTGCTTGTAACTACATCAGCTGTCTTAACAAATAAAGTACTTCAGTACTTGTGAGGCATGTAGCCTTCAGTAGTTATAAAAACTACTGAGGGTAAAAGAACTCATCAGTACTTATATGTGACATGGTTACCAATGATCATCAGTACTTATTACTGAGATCATCAGTAGTTGTCACTTATTCTAGCTGCAGCATACCAAGCCTTAACACCAGGTTGTGGAAAGTTGAACTATCCAAAGGCTTAGTAAAAATGTCTGCAAGCTCATCAGCACTAGGAACAAATTTTGGATCAATCAGACCTTTTTCAAAACAATCTCTAATAAAATGGTGTCTGATTTCAATATGTTTAGTCCTAGAGTGCTGGACAGGATTCTTGACAATACAAAGAGCTGAAGAGCTGTCCATTAACAATGGGGTCTTAGTCTCTGTTATGCCATAATCCAATAATTGGTTTTGAAGCCAGAGTACCTGAGATGTACAGCTTGCAGCAGCAATGTACTCGGCTTCAGCAGTTGATGTAGCAACTGAGGTTTGTTTCTTACTCTGCCAAGAAATCAAACAGTTGCCTAGGAATTGACATCCACCAGAAGTTGATTTCCTGGTCAACTTACACCCTGCATAGTCACTGTCAGAAAAGGCAACTAATTTACCAGAATGTCTAGTAGAATACCATAATCCTAGAGATGGAGTGCCTTGCAGATATCTAAAGATCCTCTTGACTGCAATCAAATGAGACTCCTTAGGTGCAGCCTGAAATCTAGCACAAACACATGTAGCAAACATAATATCTGGTCTAGAAGCTGTTAAGTACATCAAGGACCCAATCATACATCTGTAAAGTGTTTCATCAACCACTTTACCTTTCTGATCTGTATCCAGTTGTGTGGTGTTGCACATGGGAGTAGAACAGGGCTTACAGTTTTGTAAATCAAACTTTTCCAAAAGATCTTTTGTGTATTTGGACTGATGAATGAAAATTCCATCAGCCTTTTGTTTGATTTGCAAACCCAGAAAGAACTGTAATTCTCCCATGGCACTCATTTCAAACTTCTGTTGCATCAACTTTGTAAAGGCATCACACAACTGTGGATCAGAGGATGCAAAAATAATATCATCTACATAAATTTGAACAAGTAGATTATGCTGCCCAGCTTTCTTAATGAATAAAGTCTTATCTATGGAGCCTCTAGTGAAATTATTTTCCAGAAGAAAGTTTGATAATGTCTCATACCAGGCTCTAGGAGCTTGTTTCAACCCATAAAGAGCCTTATCAAGCTTATACACCCAATTAGGATGTTTATTGTCCTCAAAACCTGGTGGTTGACATACATAAACCTCTTCTTTAATTTTCCCATACAAAAATGCACTTTTGACATCCATTTGAAAAACTTTAAGATTTTGATAAGCAGCATAAGCTAAAAACAATCGAATTGCTTCCAGTCTGGCTACAGGGGCAAAGGTTTCATCATAATCAATACCTTCTTCTTGTGCAAACCCCTGAACAACCAGTCTGGCCTTGTTCTTAACAATAAGCCCATTTTCATCAGTTTTGTTCCTAAACACCCATTTAGTGCCTATTGCACACTTACCTGGAGGTAGAGGAACCAGTTCCCACACTTGCTGTTTCTTGAACTGAAGAAGCTCAAGCTGCATGGCATCAACCCATCCATTGTCCTTTAAAGCAATGTGATAATTCTTTGGCTCTTGCTGACTGATGAAGAGAGCATAGAAGCAGAAATTTGACAATTGACTTCTTGTTGATACGCCAGCAGTGATATCACCAATGATTTGAGACATAGGGTGATTCTTCAGATCTTGGTACACAATGAGATCAGTGCAAGTGTTTGTAGCAGGCTCAGCAGCAACAGATGGTGATGGTGAAGCATTTCCTTGAAACCAATCAGTAGATGGTAATTCAAAGGAAGTTGAAGTTGTAGAAATCTCATCAGCATTTGTTGTGGATTGTGCTACTGGAGCTACAGGAACATCAGGTCTAGCTGAATCAGGCAGTTGATCACTAAACTTGAAGAGGTGAGTACTGCTATCATCATCATCATCAGCACCAGCAGTACCACCAGGTGGTGAACTGTTGACAGGAGCAACAGCAGGAGTTTGATAAGGAACATATTGCAGTATGTCCAAATCAAATATCTCCACAGGGCTTTGTGGAATCTTGTCCTTTGGAGATTCATTAAACTTAACATGTAGAGTCTCTTCAACCATCTTTGTTCTACAGTTGAAGACTCTGTATGCTTTGCAAGTTGATGAATAACCAACAAAGTACCCTGCATCCACCTTAGGATCAAATTTTTGGAGTTGATCCCGTGTGTTGAGAATGAAACAAGGACACCCAAAAGCTCTGAAGAATGAAATTAGAGGGGCCAAATGATGAAGAACTTCATATGGAGTCTTCATCAACCTCTGATTTACTAGAGCTCTATTCTGTACATAGCAAGCTGTATTGACAGCTTCAGCCCAAAAAGTCATTGGCAGTCCAGAATCAGCCAACATGGACCTTGCAGCTTCAATAAGGGTCCTGTTCTTTCTCTCCACTACTCCATTTTGTTCAGGAGTTCTTGGAATGCTAAAATGCCTCTTGATTCCCTTTGAGAGGTAGAACTCATCAAGTGTATTGTTTCTGAATTCTGTTCCATTATCACTTCTAATACACTTGACTGAGAGGGAATACTGCTTCTCAACATACAACACAAAGTTGATAATCTTCTGAGCTGCCTCATCCTTTGAATGCAAGAAGAAAGTCCATACAAATCTGGAGTAATCATCCACAATTACCAGACAGTATTTCTTCTTAGCCATACTCATCACTCTCACAGGACCAAAGAGATCCATGTGAAGAAGCTGTAAGCAGGCAGTGGACTTAGGTTCTTCTATGGAGGGAAATGAAGCTTTGTGTTGTTTTCCTTTTAAACAAGCAGTGCAGTTATCTTCACATTTGAACTCCTTCATAGGCAGTCCCCTTACTAAACCATGGTTTATCAGCTGATTTATGTTTTTGAGATTAACATGACCCAGCCTTCTATGCCATAGAGTAGATTCTTGAGGGGAAGCCTTGGAAAATAGGCAAGGATGGCCTTTGAGATCTATTTTCTTGGAAAGATCTAAGGCATACACTCTTCCTGTCCTGTTGGCCTTTAGGAGAGTGTATTCATCCAACACCTTATCAATCAAACTTAGAACTTTGGATGACAGAATCCGACAGTTCTGACTGGTGAAAAGAGCAACATGGCCTTTGTCACACATTTGACTGACACTCAAGAGGTTGTACTTGAGATTTTCCACATGGTTAACATCATCAAACTTTATTTCCCCATTGGAAACAAAGCCTTTGCCGATGATGTAACCCTTTGCATCATTGCCAAATGACACAAACCCCTTCCTTCCTTGAGAGTAGTCATTAAGAAGTGATCTGTTTCCTGTCATATGCATGGATCCTCCACTGTCTACATACCAGATGCCTCTGTGGCATGTTGAAGAACCCTGCAAAACAAAACAAATTAGTTAGATTTTGAGACCCAAACCTTTTTGGTTTTGGGCCTGTTCACATCAACAGATGGTAGACTAACAGGTTTGTTGGAAACAACAGCCTGAGAGGAAGAAGATGGTGAAGAAGAGGAATCCTTTGGCTTGGACCTCCTTTTCTGTGGTTTCAACATAGGAACATCTAATTGGTTAACTCTTCCCAATAGATGTTGAACCATCATAACCAGCTGTGTCTGATTTTGTGATAAAGCTTTCAGCTCTTCAGACACATTGGCATTGGAGTTTGATAAGTTCCTATGTTGCACCTTCTTCTTTTGAGCAATCTCAGCTGTTACCTGTTTAACCCCTTCCTTTTGGATTTCTTTTTGGACTTAGGGTTACAGGATTTGATGTTGCTGGTACAAATGTGGCTTCAAACTCAGTTTTCATTTTAACCATTTTCTCTTTAATTTCCTCTTTATGTTTGAGTTTGGATCCTCTTTTGTACCAACAGTCATCTGTAAGATGATTGAACAAACCACATACTTCACATGGTTTCTTCTTCATCTTATGTTGATCATCAACTAAAGAGAATGAAACTACTGAAGACTTGCTCTTCAGTACTTTGGAAGCATTATTTGCTTTCTTGACTTCCTCTTTAGTAGTCTTCAAACTCTTTCTACTGACAGTTTTCTTCTCTTCAGTGCTGACAGTAGTTGGAGTTTGAACTTCAGGTGTTAAATCTTGCTCTCCAGTCCTTTCAGGACTTCCAGAAATAACTCCTAAGTTGATCAACTCTTTGATCATGTGAGTGTCAGCAATGGAACCATCAACATCAGCTGATTGGTGAGAGGGCTTAGTGCTGACTTCTACTTTTGATGATGCTCTATCAAAAAGTGAATCACATGATGAGGTGGATTGGTTATTGCTTTCTCCATCAGATTTCACTTCTGCTCTTGAAGCAAAATCTGTAGGAGGAGCAGTGTGATTATAACCAATGCCAAACTTCACATTGGAAGCAGATTGCTTACTAAGAAGCATTTCAAAACCTTTGCATGATTGTACCCATCGATCACACTCTACTTGGGTGACTGCAAGGGTTTCTTTGAGACTTCTCTGGTCTTCCAGAATAACCTCTAGCTTGGCCTTTTCATCATTTAATTGGCATTTAAGCTTATAAATCTCATCACTTTTACTATTAAGAGCAGACTCATACTCAGCTTTTCTTTTGGAAATGGTTTTCTCAAACTCAAGTTTTTGATTTATTAATGCTACATTTGCCTCTCTAATAGAGACAAAGGCAGCTATGCATGATTCAGAACATAACTTGGCTTTAGCCTCTGAAGATACCTGAGTTACCTGTGAAGATGATGCATTTAAGCAGGAACCCTCAGTAGACTCCAGAGCCATAAGTGCCAGATTCCCAAAAGGACTGTCACCACCATGTTGATCAGCACCTGTGAACAGTTGTTCATGACCAGACATGTCATCTGGCAAACTGCTCCAGTCAACAACTCCAGGGGTGAAGAAGCTGTGCTGTTGAGGCTGAGGAGGTTGATGAGATGGTTGAGGTTCTGATAGTGCATGAGGTTGTGGTACCATAGGAGCTTGAACTTGACTGGTTTGTGGCATGTAATAACAAGGGTAAGGGTATGGCGTTTGACCCTGAGGAACAAAATATGCAGGAGATTGTGGTTGAGAATGATGACTAGAATTGACAGGATGTTGCCCTCTGTTTTGTTGACTATTGCCAGGGAAAGTCACAAAAGGTGCAGAGGAATTAGATCCAGATGATCTACATTCTCTAGCAAAGTGTCCAAGCCTGTGGCATTTGTGACACCTCAACTTACTCTTGTCAAAACCAACTTTGGTTTTGCCAGAGAGCCCTGGGAACTTTCTTCCAGTTCTTTTGTAGAACTTCTGAGATCTGATATTTATCAAGGCCATTTGGCTCAAAATATCCATCTCTTCTAAGTCATCATCAGCAATCCCCTTGAAATCATCCATGATGAAGCATAGATTGTCATTATTACACCCAGTAAACTGACTATCAACACTCACAAATGCAGAATCAGAAATGTTTGAAGAGAAATCAATATGCTCATCATACTGCATTCAGATGAAGCATATTCTGACTCATGACCAACCAAGGCAGTGTTGCCTGGTACAAAGTCTTCAGTGAGCTTACCAGATGAAGACAGTTTTCGTTTCTGCTCTATCTCTCTCTCAAATGTGAGCAATTTCCCATGGAGTTGGGTGAGAGATAGTTTGTCCAAATTTGCACTGGAGCGTAGGACAATAGTATATGTGTCCCATCTCTCAGGCAGTGATCTGAGAAATCTGTTATTCATCTGGATATTGGTGTACTCATGTTTAACCATTTTTAATTCAGAGATCAAACAAGAGAACTGCTCAAACTGTTGAGTTAGTGTCTCACCCTTCCTATGAGAGAATGTCTCATATTGTTGGGCAAGGATCTCTCTATTATTTGCCAAGACCTCATCTGTTCCTCCAAATTGTTCTTTCAAGGCATTCCAGAGATCATGGGCAGATTCATAATGCATTAGCCCAGAATAGATTTCATTGGGCAGTGCCATGGCCAGAATTCCATGGGCTTTTGCATCAATCTCAAACAATTTCTTATCCTCATCTGAGTATTGATCCCTCCTCTTTGGAACCATTTGATTGGTTTCCCGGTTATTCACCATAGGCTTGTGTGGACCATGTACCACTGATGTCCAACAACCTGAGCTGTTAACAGACAGGTGATGGAGCATACGTCGTTGCCACATGTTATACTCATTCCTAACCAGCATTGGAGGCTTGGTTGAGGAACCAGTATTGTGAGGATCATTGGAAGGAGTAGTCATTTTAGGGTCCAAAAACAATTTAATTCAAGCTTTTAAAAGATTTTACACAGACCACAACAGACTCAATGAAAACCAAGAATAAATCTCAGGATGAATGACCAAAAACACAGAAAATTCAATCTCTATAAATGTTTCTTGCAAAAACAAATGTTAATTCAATCAAACTTGGATCTTGAATAGCAGTTTCAATGATCAATTATTAGATCGATCAATGATTAACCTGCTCTGATACCATTTGTCAGGATCAGTGATCACAAGTTTGATAGTTTAGAGTGTAACGCAGCGGAATAAGATCAAGAATTAGACAAATTGTAGCAAGAATTTGATATTCGTTTGCATAAAAACAAATACGGATATAACGAGAGAATATATTTCTGTGACAAGGAATGTTTCAATTATAACAAATATTTCTGCTCAATCATTCACAAATTACAATAAGGTTGACACTCCTTATATAGAGTGCAATCACTGCTGTTATCACGGGATAGTGACAACTGGTAGATCTATTACAAAAATAACTAACACTTAACAAACTACTGAAATGTTCACAACTACTGAGAACATATCAGAGTGCTAAGTACAAAATATAAAACTACTGAAACTAAACTACTGAAACTACAACGACTGAAGAACAAGCTCTTCAGTCGTTTTACAAAACTACTGAAAACATAAAACTATTGAAAGTAAACTGTCACAACTACTGAAGAAGTCCTCTTCAGCTGTTATGACAACGTCTGATACTTGGTCTTCAGCACGTGTGTCTTCAGACTTTGTCTTCAGCACTTGTGTCTTCAGACTTTGTCTTCAGCACTTGTCTTCAGACTTTGTCTTCAGCACTTGTCTTTAGACTTTGTAATCAGTTGTTGTCTTCAGCTGTTGTGGACTTCAGCGGTTGTTATGACGTCTGTGGGACTTAAAGGTCTTTCTGATCCGGCTCATTGGTTCTTTTGGTCCAACACAATCTTTGCTCTGGTTTCCAATAAAATCAAATGAAAAACCATATTAGCCAACATTGTCGGTCCATCAGGTTGCTATAGTATCCCTGAAAATGAATTTAGGCACAATAGCTTTCGTTTACTTTGCAGAACACCATCATAGCAGCAAGATTCCCCATATGACTTATTTTTCCAGATAATGACATGAACAGTAGTCCATTGCTTCAATCTTCACACAGGCTAACCTGATTAACATTAACATCTGCAGATATTCCCCCTTAAATTCAGCATATCCCAATATATAAACGTTGTGCTCTCCAGGCGTCTTCATACAGTGTATTGGGCAAAAAGTAGAAGGTTCCAATCCACAACTGACAATCTCAAACAAATCAGCATGCACTCAGATTCATCATCAGAAACCGGCTCGATTCATCACTTTCTGATTGCGTCTTCAGTTTCTCTATACATGGATTCCCCCTAAGAATGAGAATCCTCTCTGTGTGGATAGATATAACTTGATTGGCCCATAAATAGTCAGATGCTCCTGACTACCCCATAAAATCAGCACCGACTGCTGACATCTTCTCTTCTCTCTTTTGTGTTCTAGCTACAATCACCTATTCTGGAAGTCCAACGAATAATGGGGTATCCATTGAACTTATTTGACAAAAGAACCTCAAGGTGAGAGTGCTTCTCTCATGCTCAAATCTGTGCAAAAGGTAGTTCCAGAATTTTTTTTGTTTTGTTTTGTTTTATTTTGTCTGGAACACCGTTCATTCGTATGACATGTAGTACAATTATCACATTCGTGTGAGTGGATAATACGGATGATATCTTCGTGAGACTGGTCATAAGACTGGTTCAGTAGCATGACTGGTCATAAGACTGGTCCAGTAGCATGACTGGACATAAGACTGGTCCAGTAGCATGACTGGTCATTAGCATGGTCCAGTCGCATTCCAGTCGTACGAATGGTCCAGTCGCATGGTCCAGTCGTACGAATGGTCCATTAGCATGGTCCAGTCGTACGAATGGTCCATTAGCATGGTCCAGTCGTACGAATGGTCCATTAGCATGGTCCAGACGCACGAATGGTCCATTAGCATGTTCCAGTCGCACGAATGGTCCATTAGCATGGTCCAGTCGTACGAATGGTCCATTAGCATGGTCCAGTCGCACGAACGGGTCTGCACGTAGATTTTCATATCTGCAGCCGTCATGGCTGCCAAAAACCCTAATCTGATGAATTTTACATGAACCGAACCAAAATAGACATCATCAGATTCGTAAGGGTGATAAGAACGTGTTTCCAAGTTCGATTTTAACCAAGAACCAACACACGTAACAAGATCTGAGCAAAACACGAAGAACATGAAGTGGGTTTAACGTCAAAGAACCAGAAATAGATCCAGAAATCAAGAGCACGGGTTGCTAGAATGATTGTTAGATCATTCCAGCAGTAACCGGCTCTGATACCAATTGTGAAGTCACTGGATCGGTTGACATCCGAGCGTGTTCTTGACGGAAGGAAAAAAACCAAAAACCAAGAGACAAAACACGAACTATAATAAAACGGTTTCATTGATAAAACCTAATTATTACAAGCTCGTTACAGCATAAGAATCACGACTCTTAGCAAGGGGAGATAGAGCATGATCTCCCCTCTCATCCGACAGCCCCTAGGCCCCGGGCACACTCCTTAATCTCTCTACACAATGAAACTGGTATTTATAGGCCTCAGCCCATATTAGATACGACTGGACCCATTCGTACGATTGGGCCATGCGTATGGTTCAATCGTACGACTGGACCATACTTATGGTTCAGTCTTACGAATGGCCTAATCGCATATCTCAGTCGCACGACTGGTCCATTAGCATGGCTCAGTCGTACGACCGAGTCTCATTCGCATATGCCCCTGCGAATGACCCAGTTTCATGTGTTTACAACATATAAGGTGTATTACATTAAGCCTAGACTATTCGACAAGCGACGGACACACTATATATGACAATATATGCACCAACAACGGGAGTGGAGATGGGGCTGATAGGAGTAAGATGGAGGGTGACGAGAGTGGTGGTGGTGAGTTTTAGATGTTGTTCGCCGGTAGGGAGGAGTTGAGATCGCAAGTGTAATGTTGGTGGGTTTTGGGAAAATGAAGAAGAGATAAGGATTAATGTGTATGTAGGGCAAGCTAAACCCTGTGGCGACGCCATAAGGTTATTTAATTTTTAAATTTGTGTTTCTAATGAAAGGCGGGATACACACACGCCAAACTAAAAAGGTCTATGGCGAATAGGTCTTTTCCAAATAAAATTTTGTTACCCACCATCACTGCTGCCCACCACCACCATGGTCAACGACCAGTTCAGACCCCAAATCACCATTAAATCCATCATCGCCTCCCCATAAGAAATAGCCCAACCCACCTACTATTGTCTCCCTCCTACTCTGAATTTTGACCACCACCATTAAATCAACAGTCACCTTACCATCGCCTTGGTTAACACCCTTCCTTTTTAGCATTTTAGGGAGTATTGTGACCGGTACCATCAACATCATAAACAAAGCAACCACTACAGAACACCCTAAAATCATTTAAAGGGTAAACCACCACCATCTAGCCATCACCATCGGTCACCATCAACACCATTACGTCCGACCACACCCATTTGACAAGACCACAACAACCAGTTGCAATCATACTGTCGGTTCCCCCACCTCAACTTTTTCTCAAAACCCTAAAACCCAATTGGGAGTTTTGGGGCTTGTATGAAGATGTGGTAATTCAATGAAGATGAAGCGACGGTGCATTGTGTGATGGTGGTGACGATGCAACGATAAAGATGAAGTTGATGGCATAGTTGTTTCATTTAAAGAGTTGAAGGAAGTGGTGATCGGTGGTGAGGGCAGTTGGTGATGGTGGCTGACGGTAGCGCCTGTTGGTGGTGGTGGCGGGTGGTGGGGGCTGTTAGCGATGGTAGTGGAGACATTATTCAGAAACCTAATTATATATATATATTAGTAGTCCTTATATATGCTAAATGACACAAATAGTCACTATAAATACATTAGTAGTCCTTGTAAAGTGAAAAGACAAAAATACCCTTAGGTTTAACAGAAAAGTTAACATCCGTTAGTGTTGATTCCTTAAGTCGTTACAAATCGAAAACACAATACCCAAACTTGTTATAAAAAAACTCTTAGTACCCAAACTTGCTATTTCAATAAACCACAGGACGATTGAGGAAGTAACGCTTAGGATTGAGGAGGAGGATTAGGAGGAGAGGAGGGAGCAGGAGCAGGAGCAGGAGCAGGAGCAGGAGCAGGAGCAGGAGCAGGAGAAGGAGCAGGAGCAGGAGCAGGAGCAGGAGCAGGAGCAGGAGCAGGAGCAGGAGCAGGAGCAGGAGCAGGAGCAGGAGCAGGAGCAGGAGCAGGAGCAGGAGCAGGAGCAGGAGCAGGAGCAGGAGCAGGAGCAGGAGCAGGAGCAGGAGCAGGAGCAGGAGCAGGAGCAGGAGCAGGAGCAGGAGCAGGAGCAGGAGCAGGAGCAGGAGCAGGAGCAGGAGCAGGAGCAGGAGCAGGAGCAGGAGCAGGAGCAGGAGCAGGAGCAGGAGCAGGAGCAGGAGCAGGAGCAGGAGCAGGATCAGGAGCAGGAGCAGGAGCATTAGCAGGAGCAGGAGCATTAGCAGGAGCATTAGCAGGAGCAGGATCATTAGCAGATCATTATCATTATCATTATCAGGATCATTATCATTATCATTATCATTATCATTATCATTATCATTATCATTATCATTATCATTATCATTATCATTATCATTATCATTATTATTATCATCATCATCATATCATCATCATAATAGTTGTTATTAATTTTGATGTTTATTATTCTATTATTATTTTTATATCAAGAGTATTATTACCAATAAAAATGTATTGTGAATATAATTTTTGTTATCGTTAATAAGATATTATCATAGACATGTATAATTCATAATATTCATCATGATTGAATCATAATGGACTAGTGATGTCAGTAATTTACCTTAATCATCATAATAACACATATTTAACATTGTTTTACACTCATTGATGATATTTAAGCATAAGCCAACTTAATTTACTGTTAATAAGCATAGTTTCTAGTAAATTACCATAAACATATAAAATTCAACACCAATGATAAAAATTCGAACATAGCTAACCTTAGAGGTATATGATCGACTTTATTCATCATAACTAAACAGATTTAACATTTTTTGACGCTCATTGATGATAACTAAGCATATAGCTATGTAAATTACCATCAAAGTGTGAAATTCAACACTAATGATGATAATTCAATTAGAACTAATCTTTGGCATATGTAATCAACCATAACTATCTTAAGTAAACATATTTGACAATGTTTGACACTTATCAAAGGTAATTAAGCATGAAGAAGCATAATTTACGGGTAATAAGTATAATCTTCCACGCATTACCATCAAAGTGGGAAATTCAACACTAGTGATCGTAATTCGATCATAGCTAACATTTGACATATGTAACTGTCCCTGACTATCATAACCAAAATCTTTAACATTGTTTGACACTCATTGATGATAATTAAACATAAGCAAACTTAATTTATTATTAATAAGCATAAATTCCCATAAATTACAATCAAAGTGTGAAATTCAACACCAATGATCGTAATTAAATCATACTTAACTTTTGATGCATGTAACTTACTCTAAGTGTCATAACGAACATCTTTGGCCGAATTTGACATTAATTGTTTATAATTATTTTATATAATAATATCATTTAATATAATAAATTAAATATAATATTATTATTACTATTATTGTTTTATTAATATAATAAATTAAATATAGTATTATTATTACTGTTATTGTTTTATTATTAAATTAAATATTATCATTTACCTCCAAAAGTTTCATATGTTGTTTCAGTTTTTGTTGATGCATGTATGTCCCTAGATCATGAGCTGTAATGTAATAAATCTTGTCTGTCTGATTATGATGTAAGTTGTATTGATTAATGAAATGAAATGGATTGTTTGTTACATGTGAAGTTTAATATTTCATTAATGAGTTGTGATTGAATTGATTGGGTTTATGAATGTTTGAATGAGTGCACATTATGTTATATTAAATAAAACATTCAAACTAACTTAATGAAGTTCTCATGCGAATGGCCCATGCGAATGGACCACACGCATGAATAACTTCATACGATTGACTCAATCGCACGACTGAAACAGGAGACTGGATCAGTCGTATGATTGACACATAAGATTGACTCAATCGCACGACTGAACACTCAGTCGTGCGGATGAATCAACCGCATGGTTCAATCGCACGACTGAACCATACTTATGGCCCAGTCGCACGATTGAACAATACTAACCTATAAATAGACCCAATTCGTGGGAAAACGCAAGCATTCATCCCATTACGATTCCAGACGTACCCTAGCCGTCCAGAAGCCTCCCAAATCGTTCTCCAAGTTCACAGAACACATCAGATCGGTTCCTAATCGATTTCTGACGTTGATTTCAATTCTTGATTGATTCATCGTGTGTTCTCACTGATTGGATCGCCAATCAAATAGGATTCCGCACTATTTGAGTTGGTTTAACACGCAATCACTCGGTATTTCGTTCAAATACCAGGTCCTAACAAGTGGTATCAGAGCTTTGGCTCTTGATTTCGTGTTGATTCAATCAAGATTGCATAAAAGTTTGTGTTTTTGCACGAAAAACGCAATCTTTGGCATCAAAAGTGATCTTGGACGTTCCCTGCTCATCGAAGTTCAGTTTCTACGGACTTAGGCGATTTGGACTTGCGAAATTTCGAATTTTTACGGCTGAAACCCGTCAAACCTAGAAATTTTCGCAAAACAGCAGCTTCAGTCGCACGAGTGACCCATTCGCACGACTGGACTCCATTCGCATTGCTCATTCGCACGATTGGACCTAGTCGCACCCTCATTCGGCCGACTGAACCGTTCGTTCGCATAGCTCATACGCACCAGATTCATTCGCACGACTGAACCATTCGCCCTGTTCAGTCGCACGGTTGAACCAATCGCAGAGTTCATACGCACGATAAGACCATTCGCATCCTTCAGTCGCATCAGTTAAAGTTTATTTGATTAGATTCTAAGTTTATTAGCCATGGAAGATCAGATGTCAGCCTTTACTGCTGGGAAGGACTCAAGAATTCAGAACCTGCTGTTGCTTGAGAGTGAGGTGGGTAATCACAATAAACCACCAAAGCTCTTGACTTTAGATGAGTTTCCCCACTGGAAACAACGTTTTGAGATCTACCTCAATGGAGTAGATCCTAATCTGTGGGAAGCTATCGAGGTTGGTTATAGTACACCGGTGGGAGCAGATGGAGTAAAATTAACGTTAAGTGGGATGACTGACGCACAGAAAGTAAAGTACAATGCAGAGAAAAGGGTTTATGCATTGATCACTCAGTCAATCCCCAAAGACATATTCCACCAGTACTCAGAGAACAAGCAGTCCAAGAAACTGTGGGATGAGCTAGAGAAAAGATATGATGGGAATGCATCATTAAAGGCAATCAAGGCAAAGGAGTTAAAGAAGGAATTCGATAACTTCTCATCGATTGGTAACGAGAGTTTAGATGAAGTCATAGACAGATTCTACCACTTGATGAGCGAGTTGCATACACATGGAGTGGAAACGACTATGGAAGAGAAAGTAAGCAACTTCGCAGACGGATTGCCTGATAAGTGGGCTTCATTCGTGTCTAATCTTAGACAGAATGGAATGCTTGTAAAGCTGGATATAAATGACTTCATTCTCAAGCTGCGTGAAGAAGCACTAAGGATGAAGTATAGAGCACAGAAGTCTTCGTATACACAAAACCCAGCTTTATACAATGCCACGCCTCAAGCTAAGACATCTGGAGCACCTCTCCAGACAGCATTTGTGTCTAGCTCGTCAGGTCCTTCACATGCTTCTCCTTCTGGATCAGACACGTCAGGGTCGTCATGTACCCACTATATTGGATCAGAAGCAAGTGCTACCAAATTGAAGACCGAGAACCTCGGTAATGTGACCGTAGAAGTAGCACGAGAGCATATGGATCTTCTAGCGCAGTAGTTCATTCATATGATGGACTTGTGGCTGGGAAGATTGGAAACTGTCATCTGGCAGATGAAGACTACGAGCAGGTAGATGAAATGGAGCTTGAAAGAATGGATATAATGTGGGCCTTAGCTAGCGCTGTCCGAAGGGCGAAGAAGTTTGTTAAGAAGACAGGACAAAATTTGATAGCTACTAAGGACACCACATTTGGTTTTGACAAGAGCAAAGTGACCTGCTTCAACTGTGGAGAGAAAGGGCACTTCAAGAGGGAATGTGTCAAGCCAAAGAAGACGGGTAATGGGAACCCGTTCTCATCCTTTACTCGCCAAGACAAGCAAGCCTCCAGTTCTACTTCATCAAACAAGGACCCAAAAGCCTTGACTGCTCATGATGATGAAGGACAGGACTGGAGTTTTAGATTTGTCTCACCAGAATCTAACATTGCCAGTGTTGAAGATATTGATGATGATTCTGCGAGTGAAGGTGATTTAGCAGTTGAAATAGCGATGTCACACAGTGAAGAAACAACTGCAGCTGAGGTCAGTTACACACCAAAGGAGGAGACTTCCACGTCAGAGACAGAAAAGTCAGAATCACCAGAACCAGAGACGTCTGATGCTGCGTTGATGGCTAACTCTTCTGAAACAACACAGGTAAGTACAACTGACCAAATGTTTAATAATCATGCTTGTTCTAACTGTGATATGTTTAGGAATAGCATTGATGAAAAATTGCTAGGTTATTAGATCACAATGATAACTTAGTAAAAGATTTACAACTATGCACTGAGGCCAATAGAGTTCTAAAACAAAATGAGCATAGTTATAAAGAAAAGATAGACCTATTGACTAAACAACTTAGGGAAACCGAAGTAGTTGCCTTTAATCAAGCAAATGACATTAGGTACTATCTAAACTCCCTAGAGGACACTAAGAAGCAAAAGGCAGTTCTAGAAGTAGAAGTTAATTCCTTAAAACAGAAACTGCATAGTTGGACTAGTTCTTCACACATAGTTCAACACTTAGTGAGAGAAAGGAATAATGGGGAGGGATTAGGCTACAAAGTGGTTCCACCACCACCTGAAACCTTGATGAACACCAAGTCTAAACCAGTAAACAACAACCCAATCAAGGATCATGTGGTGACCACTCCTCTTGTTACTGATCCAGACACATCATGTTCATCTACTGAATCTGGACAGAAACAAAAGGAGGCCACTTCAAAGGCAAAGGGTAAATTGCCTTGTGTTAATCTGGAAAATGAATTTGAAAAAGTTAACTTAAAGTCAGGGTCAAACAGAGTCAAATCAGAACCCAAAAAGACTTCAAACGTTAATTTTTCACATGCTACAAGTCAAAAACCAGTTAACCAAAAAGTGGAACAAGTTAAACAGGTTAAAACAGTTAAATTTGTTAAACCAGAGAAAACATCAAACATGCAAGAGTCAAAACCTAAACTGATTGATGTTCCTAAAGTGTCACGCATTTCTCCACAAAGAAAGTCTACTCATAAAGTTGATAGCAGATTGTGCTACAACTGTGGAGAATGTGGACATATTGCTTCCTATTGTCCTTTCTATCAGACACCTAGGAAGAAGATTGATCTTCAGGACTCTAGACCTAGGTCTTCTAAGAGGAGTTCTCTAACTCCACCTAGAAGATCTAGTGAACCTAAAGTCCAACCTGTAAGCCAGACGACTGTTTATCATAAACAGGCATTGCACAAATCTGGCTTATGGAAAGAGAAGTCATCCTGTGTGTCTGATACTGATGACAAGAAGGAATCTGAGCTACCCTCACCTTCTAAAGGTCAATGGGTAGAGTTTATGATGTGTGATGCCTCTGGGAAACCCAAGACAGTAAAGGCTTGGGTTCCTAACCTAAACTAATACATTTACTTGATATGTGCAGGGTGTTCGGTATAGCGCTGAGACTAACACGTGGATTATAGACAGCGGAGCATCCAGGCACATGACAGGAAATAGAGCCCTTTTATCAAATGTCAAACAAATAAAAGGAGGGCATGTTTCCTTTGCAGGAAACAAGGGAGGATACATCACAGCACAGGGAGAAGTGGGAAATCAGAAAGTTAAGTTTGATAAGGTGAACTACGTTCAACAACTTCAGAATAACTTACTTTCTGTTTCCCAAATCTGCGATAAAGGATTTAAAGTCATCTTCGACAACAAGAAGTGTTACGTGCTGAAGAAAGACTATATGATTCCAGAGGACCAAGTTCTGATGACTGCTTCAAGATATAAGGACCTTTATGTCTTGGATCTGTCAACAGCTGCTCCAACGGATCATGAGGTGCAGTGCTTTCTATCTAAAGCTACTGAGAAGGACTCAATCTCCTGGCATAGGAGAATGGGACACATTAGTCAAAGGAAGATGAATCACTTGATTCAGAAGGATTTAGTGAGAGGAGTAAATGTCAAGAACTTCCAACTTCCTGACTTTTGTGTAGCTTGCAAGAAAGGCAAACAGACAAAGAAGTCTCATAAGGAGAAGAAAGTTCATTCAATAGAACTTCCTCTTGAACTTCTTCACATGGATCTGTTTGGTCCAGTCAGTACAAGGAGCATTGCAGGCGATTTGTACTGTTTTGTGGTCACTGATGACTACTCAAGGTTCACTTGGGTAATGTTTCTGAAATCCAAATCAGAAACATTTGAGTCATTCAAGGAATTAGTCACCACTCTGGAATCCTCTACAAGCTAAAAGTGAGACAAGTACGCTCAGACAACGGGACAGAATTCAAGAATCAATGGATGGAGGCATACTGCAAGGAAAAGGGAATTGTTCATCAATTCACTTCAGCCTACACGCCTCAGATGAATGGTGTTGCTGAGAGGAAAAATAGAAGCTTGATAGAGACTGCACGGACTATGCTGGCTGACTCGAAACTGCCTATCCAATTCTGGAATGAGGCAGTAGCAAATGCATGTTATACACTGAATCGAGTCCTAATAGTCAAGCGCCACGGAAAGACATGTTATGAGCTACTACAAAGACGCAAACCGAATTTGGAGTATCTTGAACCTTTTGGCGCGCCGTGTACACTTCTGAAGAAGACGCAAGAAGGAAAATTCAGCGAGAAGGCAGATGAAGGAATCTTTCTAGGATACAACATACCGAATAAGCGAGTTTACAATAACTCAACGGGTCTTGTAGAAGTGTGGTGTAATGTCGACGTTCAGAGATATACCACGCCACCTACAGGCAAAGGACCTGCCTACTTCTTCGATTATGATGGATTCTTCAAATCCTTCAACATACCTCTCTCTCCCTCGGATGATGAGTTAGCTACTAGGATGATGTATGATATTCTGAATACACCATCTAGCACACAGGGAGAATCATCTACTCAGTCAGGGGGAGTAGTCGACGACAGTGACTCCTCCTCTGAAGATGAAACTGAAGCAGATGACCAGAACAGTCAGGAGGAACAGGTTCCAGTTCCTGAAAGTCCACAAGCATCTACGAGTGATGCACCTTCGACTTCAGAACCTCAAACTCCAACTACCTCAGATGCAGAACCAAATGTTCATAATCTTGGTTCTGAGGTAGCTGTTCCTACTACTCCAGGATCACGACTAAACGTCTATCATCCCCTTGACAATGTTATTGGGGATGTCAGATCAGGAGTACAAACCCGAAATCAGTTATACTCAGCTGATTACGCCTCGGTTATGGAGAAAGGATACATTCATGATGGTGCTTATCGATGTTTTGTCTCGCAGGTTGAGCCAAAATATGTCAGTGAGGCACTAAATGATGAGGCGTGGGTGAGTGCCATGCAAGAAGAACTTCTGCAGTTTAAGAAGTTAGGTGTATGGACTCTGGTTGATAAACCTAAAGGTGCTAAAGTCATTGGCACTAAATGGGTACTAAAATGCAAGAAGGATGACCAAGGGGTCATTATCAGGAACAAAGCTCGACTGGTGGTTCAAGGTTTTCGCCAAGTCGAGGGAATTGACTACAATGAGGTGTTTGCACCCGTGGCAAGGATGGAAGCTATTCGTATCTTCCTTGCCTATGCATCGTACATGAAGATCAAAGTCTACCAATTAGATGTAAAGAGTGCATTCCTTCATGGGGAAATCAGAGAAACAGTCTATGTAAGTCAACCCGAGGGTTTTGAAGATCCTTACCATCGGGATAGAGTTTACAAGCTCGACAAAGCTTTATATGGGCTTCATCAAGCTCCTCGAGCTTGGTATGAGAAACTCTCAACTCATCTTGTGAAACACGGCTTTCGCAGGGGAGTAATTGACTGTACACTGTTTATTAAGGAAAAGGATGGCGACCTACTGCTTGTACAGATATATGTTGATGACATAATCTTCGGGTCAAAGAACGAAGAGTTATGTAAAGAGTTTGAAGCAGTAATGAAGAAAGAATTTGAGATGAGTGCCATGGGGGAGATGAAGTTCTTTCTCGGGTTACAGGTGGATCAAACACCTAATGGAATCTTTCTACATCAGACCAAGTATGTAGGAGACATTCTCAGTCGCTTTGACATGGAGAATGCTTCTGCTGCTGGGACTCCACTTGCTACGAATCATGATATAGCACCTGATGAGAATGGAGATCTAGTAGATGCCACTATGTACCGAGGAATGATCGGATCCCTCATGTATCTCACTGCCTCAAGACCTGATATTATGTATGCTACATGTCTATGTTCAAGATATCAGGCTAAACCAAAGGTCAACCATCTGATCGGGGTCAAGAGGATTTTTCGTTATCTGAAGGGTACACCCACACTTGGATTGTGGTACCCTCATGATGATGACTTTGAGCTTACCGCGTATAGTGACTCGGATTACGGGGGCTGCAAGATGAACTACAAGTCTACATCAGCGGGGTGTCAATTCTTTGGGAGAAGATTAGTTACCTGGCAGTGTAAGAAGCAGACATCGGTTGCATTGTCAACCTGTGAAGCCGAATATGTTGCTGCTGCAAGTTGCTGTTCACAAATCATCTGGATTCAACAGCAAATGCGGGATTACGGTTTAAAATTCTCATCTACTCCTATTTTTGTTGATAACTCGCTGCAATTGCAGTAACTAAAAATCCGGTCCAACATCCTAAGACCAAACACATCGGTATTAAATACCATTTCATAAGAGATTGTTTTGAAAAGAACTTAATTGATGTGGTTAAAATTAATACTGATTTTCAACGCGCTGACCTCTATACTAAAGCCTTTGATAAACCACGTTTTCAATATTTATTAGAGGTCAACGGCGTTAAAAAGAAAAGTGAGGTAATTCCTGATGATGAAAATGTGTAGTCCGATGTCGTTTAGTTAAATTTTATTTTATTTAATTTGATTTGTCTATTTGATTTTATTTTTATTTAAACTCATGTTCTCTTGCTGTTTATTAAAATCCTAAAATAATTAAACCAGAAATGATTTTAGTATTTTAGGGGGAGAATATGTCAGCAAGTTAACATTAAAAAAAAAAATGAGGGAGAAGGAGTAGCTAGCTGAAATAAGGTAGATTGTGTCTGTGATACCGATTCAATACCTTTGGAAAATGATAGTACACAGGAACAAATCAAGAGGGACTTTAAAATTTAAGTTTTAGAAAGATGCAAAAGTTCAAAGTATAAATCTGTGTATCTAAGCAATACCAAAAGGAAAGATGATAGAAAACTGGCAACTCCTAAGGTGACACAAAGAAAGTAGACTTAGAGGCTGCTAGACCATATATGATATGTTGGTAGATTCAACACAATAGACAAATAGACCTGATTGGTGATCTCAAGATAAAACTAAGTTGTTCAACTGACTGTGGGCTTCCATCTTATCACTGGTTAACACAATCAACAATATTCCAATAAGGGGTAATGAGCAATTAAACGCCACAAATGTGTGCGGATGACCATAATTAGAGCAAAGCAAGAAAAAATGAAAGACAAATGCAATAAAGCTAATGACTTATGTTGTTGGTGCATTTTGTGCAAAATAAAATAAGCTGCTCTAACAAGGAGATAGGTTGTGTGCCTCTCTGCTGTGCGATGGCACTGACCTGAGGATAAGCATAACCTAGATATTCTAGAATTCATTGAATTCATTGTTGTTTGCCGCCTCTCTGCTGTGCGATGGCACTGACCTGAGGACAGGCTTCTCTTTGAAAGCTCTAAGAATAGTCTCTTCTTGTAATAATACCCGTAGACCGCTCAAAAGCTCCTGAGGAATGTTGATTACCATATAAGTGTGGGATCCACAAATGTTAGTTGAAATAATTAAACCTAAATTAGTCACCAGTCTGTGTCAAAAGTCTGTGTATGGATTTAAGTGGACAAACATACTGACAATCATTGTGGCTACATTCTCAAAGGTTCAAATCAATGTGAAAATCTAAGAGTTTCAGTATGATTTCCTTATGTTGCTAACGACTCTGGATGAACACCGAGAACTTGAGCATCAAAAGGTTTAATAACTAGTCCCAAATGATTTGAATTGCCTGTATGATTCCAAAAATTGAATTGGTCCAGATGTGATCAATCTAAGTTGAAGCTATCTACTCCCGAACCAAATCCCGTAGATATCAATCTCTGGATTTATCTCTCACAAAAAGCCAAAAATATGTCTGATTATGTAATTAGTTTAAATTCTTAAATTAGTTAGTCGTTTTAAGTTTTAATTTGAGTCAAGTGTCGGGCTACATCAGGAAAATCAGAAGGAATAAACTCACTAAAAGGGTCATGTCTGAGATGACCATATGTGCTTTGAAAGGTTAAATCAGTCACGTCTGAGGTGACAAAGTGTTTTTTAAAAGGGTCACGTCTGAGGTGACCAAAGTGGTTAAAAGGATCACGTCTGAGGTGATCAAAGTGTTTTCAAGATAAAAGGATCATGTCTGAGATGATCAAAGGCTCATAACGTTAATTTAATTAATATAAAAGAGTTTAAAGGTAAATTGGTAAAAATAGCAAAAAATTAACTAAGTATGACCCATTCGCACGAATGGACCATACGTATGGACTAACCATACGAATGAAGTCCATTCGCACGAATGAACTATGAGTATGGACCATCCAACCGAATGGATCATACGATTAGTCCAGTCGGAGGCTTAAGTGCGAACGAGTGAGTCAGTCGCACGACTGAACTTCAGTCGGACGACTGGAGAAGGGCGACTGACCCAATCGCACGACTGAGTCCCACTCGCACGACTGAAAGGTGCGTATGAACTCAGTCGCACGATTGGATCTAGGGTTGATATAAATAGAGGTGGAGTCGGTCGCAGAGACTCATCACCCTCAAATCGCCCCTAAATCGCACACCCTACCGTTACTCTGCCAAAATTTGATTTGCCTTAGTTTTCTCATTGATTGTGTGTTACTGACGTTCGCTAATCATCATACAGGTATTTTGAGATCTTCTCCATCAAAAACAGAAAGATTGGAACCCTAAATGGGTTAACTCGACTGTGAAATGCGAACCGAGACTTGCAAACCCTAATAACCTATTAAAACCAAGCAAAATGTTAAAATTAAGTAAAATAGGTTGTTAGTAAAGAGAATGCGACACTAAAGAACCGGTTAATTGAGTTATAAGACTTAGTTTGTGTAGATTCGAACGTTGGACGACTGAACACCTGAGACAGACGACTGGTCGTCCGGATGAACTTCAGTCGCACGACTGAAGGGAGCGATTCACTTAACCGCACGACTGAACCATGCGAATGAGACTCAGTCGCACGACTGGTGTAACCGCATAAGAGTACATGCGCATGAGTCCAGTCGCACACTCAGTCGTGCGCATGAGGTCAATCGCACGTCTGAACCTCAATCGCACGATTCAGTCGCACGACTGTCTTCAGTCGTACAACCTCAATCGCATGACAGATAGTTTTCATTCAAAGTCTAAGTGTTGCATTATACTCTTAGCCAACGGAACTAATGTTTATATTATTATGTGTTACAGATGGCGAGTCGATGGAACATGAGCACCAAGCACAACATATGTGCTCACCTGGATTTGACATCCAGGAACGCAGCTGACTTCACAGGCATTATTACATTTCTGCTGAGATCCAGGATCGCTCATGCTATATCCACTCCATGCACACCATACAGATCAGTGCAGCAGGCCTTCTGGGAAGGCGCGTCTGTAGATAGATCCACTGAGCCTCATTGCATCAGGAGTTCGATTTTTGGTGAGGCGATCACTATATCAGAGGAGGATCTGAGGATTGTACTACAGTTTGGGGATGATGCGGATTGTCCTACTCGTCTACACCCCCTCACTGTAGAGGATGTTTCATGAGAGCCAAGTACTCTGGGGACATCAATGCTGGGGTACTCAACAAGAGTAACCTCTGTCCCCAGTTTAAGTACCTTGCGCACGTGCTGCTGAAGTGTATAGCATCCAGGAAGGGAGGTTTTGACGAGCTTTCCGACCAGATCCAGAACGCATATGCTGCGTTGGTGCTGAACCACCCGTTCAGCTTCTCCAAGATGATATTCACCTACCTGGTGGAGAACCTCGAGGGGAAAGGGAAGGAAGGCTTCTGTATGTACCCCAGATTTCTACAGATGATCATTGACCAGAAGCTTCCCTCCCTGCCGAAGGAGAAGGAGGACGCTGTTGTTCTTGAGGTTATGGACGACACTACACTTGGCCGGATGAAGGTATACAGGGGGAAGCAGGTGAAGCCCCCTGTCAGGAGGTTGTTTGGGCATCTGGCCCGTGCTGATTATGTGGCGCCAGCCAAGAGAAAGTGGCGCCACGAGGACAGTGACTCGGATGTTGAGCATATTGCCATACCAGATACCGACTCTGATGATGATGATAGCGGCGACGCCGGGGATGATATGCCTGCCCCATCTAGAGGCACTGATTCAGACGTTATTCCCCCGGGGTCAGCCACTGCCGGAGAGGTCGCTGAGATGGCCGGTTTCCATCAAGAGTTTGTGGCTGGTGATATAGAGGAGGAGGAGTCAGATGAGGAGCCCCTCACCAGGACTGTGGGAAGTAAAGTTGTTCCCACAGACCACGGGCTTAGGGTGGTTGGTGAACACCCTCGGGACTCCTCAGAGAGAGACACTGACCCGAACTATGTTCCGGGTTCAGTAAGCAGAGCTGCAGGGGGAGCATCCACTTCCACCGGGACTAGGAGGAAGCGGATGGCTCAACCCCATGGATTGAAGAAGAAGAAGCGTCGCTGACCTTCGTCACTACTGCTGCACTACTTCCACCACCACAGTCACCACTACTGACATACCACCCATCACCACAGCCACCACATCCACTACTCCCACTACCACATCCACCACCTTACCTACCACCACTGTATCCTTCCCATCCACCACCAGACCATTCACCCTACTTCACCAGCATCAGCCCACCGACCCATATTCACCACTGCCACTGCCACCACCACCACACATCATGCTGGACCTTCAGCCCAGCCTTCACATGCTTATGGATTCACTCTACCTCACATCGGGGTAGAGGAGCAGCTCTCAGCGCTAAACCGTATGGTGATGCGTCTGCTTGCTGCAGATGAGGAGAAGGCGGCGCAGATCCGCCAGCTGACCGACCTGACTGCTGCCCAGTCTCAGCAACTGGCAGAGCAGGCTCGGGTGATCGACCAGCAGAGAGTCGAGGTGTCCCAACTCCAGGACATGCAGGCTCAGTCCGTCAAACGTATAGAGGAGTTGGAGACGACCAACAAGACTATTATGTTGAGGTTGAAGGGGTCGAAAGATGAGCCCCTGAAGCTAAAGGAAGGAGACGGGGATGATGGAGATGATGATGATGAAGATGAGGATGATGATGAGGAAGATGATGATGACGAGGCAGAAGGAGGGGATGCGGCTGCATCGGCCTCTGCTTCAGGTCAAGAGCGGAGATCTAAGCATCGACAAGACCAGTCATCCACTACTTCTGCTCCTCCGAGCGACACGCCCCAGATTCAAGACAAAAGTACTGATTAGATGTTTTATGTATTTATTTATTTTGTACTTGAATCATGTAATGGAAAACAAGTGTATTAAATGTTTATATATATTAAGTTAATATAAGTCTGTTTGATTAATTACTAATGGTTTATGTGTTGAATGTTTATATCAAACAGATCCAAACTTTCAAAGGGATGAGTTTGACTTTGCTCCCCTTCAAATGGTCAAGACTCAATTAACCATGATTCTTGACCTACAAGGGATAGTGAGACGGTCTGTGAGTTATACCCCTGAAGAAGGGGAGATAATTCATGACCTGTCTGATGAGCAACTGGCAGAGATGTTCAGACTCAATCCCGATGAAATAGTCAAGGACGCTCCAACAGTTGATTCAACCAGTGATGAGGAACTGAATGACATTGATGAAGTTGAGGTTGAAGACATTACTGCAGAAGAGTACCCTCAGTATGCTGACGCCGAGGGAAATGTGGTCCCCAATCTGGGTGAATCCCTAGTCAGTGATACTTTTGAGGTACTAGACAAGATGGAGCAGGAAACGGAAAAGACTGAAGGAACAGCCCAAGCCTCCAATGCAGACGTAGATATTCGCAAGGCTGAGTGGGCTGCCTGTTTTGAAGAAGTAAGAGCCCAGCGTGCTGCACCAAAGAGAGATGCCTACACCAAGCTCTACAGAGTCAAGAAACACCATAAGGTGTCAGGCAGGATTATCTCATGGGCTTATTTTGAAGACCTTAACGCTTATGCAGTTAAGAGGGAGCAGGGCATAGAGTACTTCAGGTTTCCACATGATCTGAAGACTCTACCTGGTTTTGAGCTCAACCAGCTGGCTAAGCTAAAGCTGCTGTATGCTGACCCGAGAAAGATGTCAGGCTGGTTTGAGGCTGCCCTGAAGAAGGAGTACCACACCCGATGGGTTAACTTCAGACCACAACAGCCTACGAGGTATATAAGAAGGTCTGAGGTTGATGCCATTACGGGCAAACCAAAGATTGTGCTGAAGTGGAGTCCTCCGCGCACTATGTCAAGAATCCCTCTCAGGGAAATGCCACAGGACTTCACTCCCCACTTCAAATGGTGGTACTATGATTGGAGAACCGCTGAAGCTGTCATAGTGTTGAATAAAGAGGGACAAATGGATACTATCAGGGTATTCGACCCAATGTGGCTAACCAACTTGTCTGCTAATGATGTCTACACATTATACAAGTGGCCACTATTCTATGACACGCAAGATATTGTACAAGCCCTCCAATTCCAAAATGTCATAAGACTCTGCTTTGCGTTTGAGATACACGCAGGAGTCACTAAAGAGGAGAAGTACAAAAAGTATAAGGAGGTGATGCAGAAGACAAGAGAATAGATAGATCTAGGTCCAAGGGGGAGTTTGTTGATGCATGTATGTCCCTAGATCATGAGCTGTAATGTAATAAATCTTGTCTGTCTGATTATGATGTAAGTTGTATTGATTAATGAAATGAAATGGATTGTTTTGTGAAGTTTAATATTTCATTAATGAGTTGTGATTGAATTGATTGGGTTTATGAATGTTTGAATGAGTGCACATTATGTTATATTAAATAAAACATTCAAACGTAACTTAATGAAGTTCTCATGCGAATGGCCCATGCGAATGGACCACACGCATGAATAACTTCATACGATTGACTCAATCGCACGACTGAAACAGGAGACTGGATCAGTCGTATGATTGACACATAAGATTGACTCAATCGCACGACTGAACACTCAGTCGTGCGGATGAATCAACCGCATAGTTCAATCGCACGACTGAACCATATTTATGGCCCAGTCGCACGATTGAACAATACTAACCTATAAATAGACCCAATTCGTGGGAAAACGCAAGCATTCATCCCATTACGATTCCAGACGTACCCTAGCCGTCCAGAAGCCTCCCAAATCGTTCTCCAAGTTCACAGAACACATCAGATCGGTTCCTAATCGATTTCTGACGTTGATTTCAATTCTTGATTGATTCATCGTGTGTTCTCACTGATTGGATCGCCAATCAAATAGGATTCCACACTATTTGAGTTGGTTTAACACGCAATCACTCGGTATTTCGTTCAAATACCAGGTCCTAACAGTTTTGCTCCAAAAGTTTTATTATTTTGGATAAAGTTAAAAAAACTAATGAAACTTTTGGATTAAAATTGAAACAAATTTTGAAACTTTTGGAGGTATATTAATATTTTTAATTTAACAAAACTTAAGGAGTAAAATTGAACTTAACTCTAATAATAATAATAATAATAATGATAATAACAATAATAATGATAATAACAATAATAATGATAATAACAATAATAATGATAATAACAATAATAATGATAATAACAATAATAATGATAATAACAATAATAATGATAATAACAATAATAATGATAATAACAATAATAATGATAATAACAATAAAATAATAATAACAATAAAATAATAATAACAAAAATAATAATAACAATAATAATAATAACAATAATAATAATAACAATAATAATAATAATAATAATTAATTTAGCAATATAAAATTAAAAAATAATTCACTCTATGGCAATAACATATCGTCGTGATAGGCTTTTCATAGTGGCGGGATGATTCCTTCCAACTTTTTTAGAAAAAAACAAAAAAATTTAGGTTTTAACTTATGGCGACGATATGTCGTTGCCATAGGGTGTCAGTTAATTTTTTATTTTTTTACATTTATTTAAATAAATCAAATTTAATTTAAATAAGGCTATGGCGACGACAAAAAGAACTCTATGGTGAGGACGGAATTTTGTCGTTATAGGTCTACCTAAGGCGGCGACTAGGTTAGATAGCCAAAAATCAAGATATCCCTGTAGCGACGACTTGTAGTCGCCGTAGGGTGGCCTATGGCGACTATGCTATGTCGTCGCCATAGGGTTTGTCGCCATAGATGTAATTTCTTGTTGTTTCACAGTACGCTGATTTATCACTCATGAATCATACATTGCGTAAGTTCCTACTTAATCTAAATATTTAGAAAATCAGTTTAGGTTTCCCACGTAGCAAACGCAACTCAAGCTAAATATAACCAAACCAGCCTTCCTTAGTCCAATTGAGCTGAAAGTATGATATAACCAGCCATTTTTGTAGTTATGGATCCAATTTTACTCGTCTAGAATTTATAATTAATTTAGAAGTTTAAAAGAACTTGAACCGATTCAACTTCTCAAGAAGTTAAATGATCAAATTACTATCTGATGAATCTGAAGGGACATTAAATTCTTATAAATTATTGTTCTCATCTTCATCTTCCTCCATCTGATATTTGCCTGTAAGCACAAGCAATTAATCATGCCTTCTGGTCCAAAGAAGAGGAGAGCTGAAAGGAAGAAGAATGACACCATCACTAAAACTTCAGCCAACTCTGCATGTGATACTTCTGGTAATCTTTCAGTAACTATATGATTTATTATTATTATTTTGGTGATTTTGCGTCACTCTTTTTGTTCCTTGTATCTAGAAGCGAAAGTTGAAGATACTGCTGAGTTTCAAACTGCTGAATCACCATCAATGGTCGATGAGCTAATTGATGATAAAATCAATCTGACTGACATCGACTCGAAGAAAACCGACCCAAATGAAAATGATGATGTTGGTGAATATGATCCACCAGCCATGGATAATGAAGTTGTGAGTGATGATACTGTCAAAGACTCGTGTGATCCGTTGATCTTGGATTCTGAAGTTACCATAGATGCTCTTGAAAACATGCCAGTAGACTCAGATTCATTGAAAAGCAATCCTGTTGATGAAGATGTTGTTGGACAAGAAATGAGATTGTTGGAACAGTTGGTTTGTATTTCTGCAGAGATTGGTGTTCAAGCCGAAAAACAGGTGTCTCTTGCTAAAGAGTTTAGTCTCAATCTTTCACGACTTTTGGAGGAGCTAAAATTTAGCAAGCTTAAATGAAGATAATGGTTTTGACGTAAAAATATTTATGATGGATTTAGTAAGATTTTGCTTTTTTATCTGATTGTTTAGCTTCTATGAAAAATGAATGAACTTTTTGAAGGATTTACAATGTTTTTTTGCAAGTCGCACCGGATTTGGGTCCATGCAGCTTATGTTGATATGATAAATATAGATTAAGCTGGTTTCAAGGTTATCGAATTACACAATGTTTTAGAAAGTATAACATGATTGACATCTAAAGTCATGTAAATTAAATACTAATCATGAGCTTTTCTTAACTTATGAACATTAAGTTATGAAAAATGAATTATAAGCATATGCTAATAAACTACAACTGCCATCAACAATGTAATGAGAAGTTCATAACAAACAACAGTTTTTTCAAACTTGTGTATATAGGTGCACATTTGTCTAATCTTCTTAAATCTTATACACTGGCCGCATTAAGAAATTATTTCTATGGGTATCAGAAATTTTGGTATAATGATGGTATAATGATGTCTTTCATTCCATTTTAGATTTCAGTCTTGTTCGGTCCGTGTTGGATTGGGAACTTCATGTAATTGCTCTAATAAGCTATTGTTTGCTCTCTATTATTCTCTTTTACCCATTATTATCACTTTGCTTCTCCAAACAATAAAAACATAGCAACAGCAGCGTACAAAAAAAAAGCAACTTGCACAAGAAGCCCGATTGTACTTTTTGTTCTTCACATATGTTTAATGTAACCCTTTTTTTCCTTTGCTTATCTTCAATATTATTAAAAAAACCTCATGTAAACAACAATGGTTGCTGTTTTGTAAATTTTCATCAAACTAGACAAGCACACATTACACATTATCATAGAAGAAATATCGTAAAATAAGCATCAACATAAGCTATCACCCAAGTTACATATGAATTGTCAAAGTAAGTTAAGTTTCATTTTAATCTAATTGACATAAAGATTAGCCCATAAGGTTTGAAAGAAAAAATCAAAGTTTGAAAAACTAGTAAGATACATGATCAAAACTACAGAAATTTACACCTAGATGAACTTGTAATTTGTAAGTGTATGCAAATCGTTGATTCCTTCCTTGTAATTTGTAAGTGTATGCAAAGCTTTGATTTTGTGTCTAGAGAATTCTAGAACAACAGAGTTTTTGTACAACAATTTTTTACATTTAAGATTAGTATAGTTCTAGTTTTTTTCTTACCAAAGTCACTTAATACTTTTAAAACATTAAAATACCGTTAGATGTAAAATGTAAAGCAAAGTCATGAATATTGATTAAAAAAGCCTTGGAACTGGTAGGTGTATTTACTGGTCTAATTTATTCTAAAATGGTGTAGATGGAAAAAATATCTATTAAAAAGGTGTGGTTGTAAAAATATTTACAAAAAACAGGTAAATTTATGTTATATTTATATTTTGTTTTTGTAATGAAAAAACTTTTCACAACACATTCACATTGACGATTCAATAGTGCCTTAACGGTTCCAACTTCAAAGATGACTTGATTTCAGATACTCATGCAACGAATTTGGCACTTACCTGTTCAAGCACGTTTTCCTTCCCTCAGGTTTGATTTTGCATTCCATTAGGTTTGTGATTTTAATTAGGTTTGTTATTAATTTTAAGATTTGATCAGGTTATTTTGGTTATGCAACTTCGAGGGAACGATTTTTGTCACATCCCGGCGGAAGCGTGAAATTCTTAGGGTGTGACTTGTTTGCTCAGAACTCATTGATTCACAACTTTTACCAAGTATCACATAAGTATAACATATTTTCATAGCAAAGCATAATAGATATTATCACATAAACTTAACACATTTCATAATATAGGGATTAGTATTACATTAGTTCATGACAGTCAAAATTTGAAATAACATAATCCTATTACATCCTTAAAGTTCTAACAGCAACATCTTCAGAGACGATGGAAGTGAGCATCCACCGATACACTGAGGTCATACAAGTTCACTGTCAGATTTACACAAACTTTCCCCACAACCTCTCCCCAACCATTATAAACATCAAAGGAGAACATTAAGCTGTTAGTCATGGTGAATTCCTGAAAAAACATACTCAAAACAGTCAACATAAAGTTGGTGAGCTTCATAGGTTTATTAATCATTTAACATTGATGTATTATATACAACCAAACCTTACATAGCAATCAGATCATTCACATCTGTCATATCATATTTCATAAATCAAATAACATAGCATCACAACACTCATCCTGTTAATGCAGGAAATATTTCCTAAGTAGCGCTACCAATATTATCTAACGGTTACTCATCCGAATTAATGGTTGTAACATAAATCTCAGGAATAATGCATCAATTCATAAATTAGTATGTTTTTTTCTCAAAACTTTAAATGGGCTATGAATCTCACCTTTACTCCCAATGATAACCTATAAACAAGAAAATACTTATAGTTTAGAAAAATGTATTTTTCTTTAACATTTTTAGCACCTCAGGTTATAAAATTTATTTCATAAGTTAGGCTTTTGTATAAATCACGAAATTTTTACAGTAGACATATTCTAATATTAGATATAATATACTAAAATTTTATTTTATTATTATTTTCAGGCTATTTTCTATAATTTTTATATTATTTAAGTAATTTCTTAGAAATACCTTCGGGCCTCTAAAATTAGTCAAATTTAGTCAAAATAATTTTTATAATTCTTATAGTTTCTCAAAATTTTCTTATGTTCTAAATCATAGCAGAGTCAATTTTTATAATTTTTCTCATTTTACTCAAATTTAATAAAACTATCAGAACATGCTCAAAAATTCTAATTTTTACACAGACTGTTCCATCTCTATTCTTATATTTTCTATAAATTTTTCATAATTTATTTCATAATTTAAGTATTTTTCCCGATTTTCAGTTGACCAAATAATTAAAAATTCATATTTCAGACATATTTTTGAGTTAGGTCACGAAACTTTTTCAGTAAATTCTATAAATTGTAATAGTCAGTATATAATTTTTCCATACATTTTCTAGGGTTGGTTCTTCTAATATGATTTTTCCTTTTAAATTCTTAGATATTATATATAAATTAATTTATTTATAGGAATGGCATCAAAATTTACAGAACTTTATTCCTAATATTCTAAATATATTTCCAATGTTTGTTCCCACAATCATAGTTGTTAATATGCAGAACCGATTTTAACAAGCTATAACTAGGTTTTTAACCCTTTTGTTGATAATTTCTTGTTATAATTTGATTTTTAAGATTTGTTTTACTTATTTCAGATTCTTAAAATCTTTCTTATTGTCTGAAAAATAAGTTTGATTTTTATATGTTTTTATAAAAACCTTGAATGTTTAATCAAAAGGGTTAATCACATGTGTTTATTTAACACATGTTTGATTTTCATAACCTTAATCAAGTAGGGTTTTAGGGGTTAAAACCTTGATTTTGACAGAAGGAGAGTATGAGGAGAAGATGAAGATGGCCTAAGAGTCCGCTTGGTTTTGGTGTTCTTGACAATCTTTCGGGAGATGGTGCTTCCACGAGGCTTGGATGTTGCTGCCTTGTAACCGTGATGTAAGTAGGAGGTGATGATGATAACGGTTTGTTATTGTGTTGTGGTGATGTCCGAGTGTGTGAATGGCCGAATGGTGGTGTTGTGGTTGCGGTGTTCGGTGATGGTGAGTAACCGAGAGGTAGTAATGGTTGTGTTTGTTTAGAAAGGTGGTGGATATGGGAGCCTTCGGCCGATGGTTGATATAAGGGAGTCCTCATGATTACTACTAGTCTTAGGTGATGAGGTGTTCATTATAGCCTTGGTTAGTCATGGCTAGGTGGCGGTTTTGTGGGTGCATCTAGAAGAACCGAGGAGGTGGCGGTGCAAGGAAGGGGGTTGGTGTCCCTAGTTGTGCAAGGGGGTTGTGTTTCTATTATTCTCTTTTACCCATTATTATCACTTTGCTCCTCCAAACAATAAAAACATAGCAACAACAGCGAACAAAAAAAAGCAACTTGCACAAGAAGAAGCCCGATTGTACTTTTTGTTCTTCACATATGTGTAATGTAACCCTTTTTTTCCTTTGCTTATTTTTAATATTATTAAAAAAAACCTCATGTAAACAACAATCGGTTGCTGTTTTGTAAAGTTTCATCAAACTAGACAAGCACACATTACACATATTCATTGAAGAAATATCGTAAAATAAGCATCAACATAAGCTATCACCCAAAGTTACATATGAATTGTCAAACTAAGTTAAGTTTCATTTTAATCTAATTGACATAAAGATTAGCCCATAAGGTTTGGAAGAACAATATCAAAAAGTTTGAAAAACTAGTAAGATACATGATCAAAACTACAAAAATTTACACCAAGATGAACTTGTAATTTGTAAGTGTATGCAAATCGTTGATTCCTTCCTTGGAATATTGATCGACTTTAAACATGTATGCAAAGCTTTGATTTTGTGTCTAGAGAATTCTAGAACAACAGAGTTTTTGTACATCAATTTTTTACATTTAAAAGTAGTATAGTTCTTGTTTTTTCTTACCAAAAAGTCACTTAATATTTTTAATACTTTTAAGATTAGTATGCAAATCGAAGTTTCCTTCATAAGGATGTCATAACTCTAGAGCCGGTTTTTCTTTGAGATATCTGAATATGCGTTTGACAGCGATAAGATGAGATTCCTACGGGTCAGATTGATACCTAGCATAGACACAAACAACATACATTATATCAGGTCTAGATGCAGTAAGATACATCAAAGATCCAATCATAGATCTGTATAAAGTTTGGTCAATTGATTTTCCTTTCGGATCAGGATCAATCTTGGTATTGACGTCAGTAAGAGTTCTGATGGATTGATAATCTTTCAGTTTAAACTTTTTCAAGAGCTTTTCAACGAATTTCTCCTGATTGATAAAAATTTCATCACTTATAAACCAAGAAAAAAATTATTTATCCCATAGAAATCATTTGAAACGAGACTTCATGATCTCTTCAAATTCCAAGCATAAATTTTGACTTGTAAAACCGAATATGATATCATCCACATACACTTGAACATATAAGAGATCATCCGCATCCTTCTTTATGAATAAAGTCGGATCAATTTTCCCTCTTGTGTATCCATGTTGGATCAAATGTTGTGACAATGTTTCATACTAAATTCTAGGAGCATGATACAGACCATACAAAGCTTTACTCAGCTTGTACACACGATGAGGGTATTCAGAATCTTCAAAACCCTGAGGTTGTTTGACATACACATCATCTATGATTGGTCCATTAAAAAAGGCACCTTTGACATCCATTTGGTACACCTTGAATTTCATATAAGAAGCATAAGCTAAGGATACACGAATTGCTTCAAGTCTTGCAACTGGAGCAAATACTTCATCATAATCAATTCCTTCCTCTTGGTTGTAACCTTGTGCAACTAGTCTCGCTTTGTTGCGAACAACAATTCCTCGACCATCTGATTTGTTTCTAAACAACCATTTTGTGCCGATGGCATTTTCTCCTTCAGGCAAATCCACAAGCTTCCACACTTCCTGTTTACGGAACTGTAATAACTCTTCTTAGATAGCTTCAATCCAACTATTGTCCAGTGACACTTCAGTAATGTTCTGAGGAACAATTTGAGATAGAAATACGAGTATAAGCAAAGGTTTGCTTGTTTCGAATGACTTCTCGTTGTTCTCTCATTCAAAGGACCGATAATCTGTGATATCGGATGTCTCTTGTGAATATAAGATGTTGGAATATCATCTTTTTGAACATTTACATCTTAGTCTGATTCAAGTCGGAAAGCTACTACAATAGATTTAAATAATGTGGAGTGAAATTGAGGACTTGAGTCGGTGAGTTGATAAAATAATCAAGCTTATCATTAACAGCTACATCTCCAAAAACAGATGAAGTTCCAGACTCAGGTTGTACAATTTCAGGACCATCATTAGGAATTGGTTGCGAAACATTTGAATTTTGAAAAATGGGATGCTCTTGAGCTTGTTGATCATGAGATTCAGAACGAAATATAGGATCTTTAACAAATAAGAAAAGTGGATAATCTGGGCTTGAATCATCCATATCAATCAGAATCTGAATAATCACCGAAAGATCCGAGATCTCCTACCTGTTTTCTATTGACCCAAGAAGAATCAAACAAGTTAGAATTGAATGAGTTTGACAAGGAATCTAAATCAAATAACCAAGCTAGACCATTTGCAACTGATGGAAATGAGTTTTCAAGGAATTTTACATTGAAAGTTTCAATGATAATATTCGTCCTAGAGTTATAAACTCTTAATGCTTTTGAAACTGACGAATATCCAACGAAAAATCCATCATCAGATTTTGCTTCCAATTTTCCAAGCTGATCATTTGAGTTCAAAATCAAAACTAGACAATTAAAAGATTTAAGAAAATCAATATTAGGTTTCCTGCCAAACATGAACTCATATAAAGGTTTTTGTTTATCTTTCACCAATAATGTACGATTCTATACAAAACATGTAGTGGATAAGGCTTTATCCCAGAAAGTGACTGGAATCTTTGGATCTGCTAACATGGCACGTGCAGCCTCAATCAAAGTTCTGTTCTTCCATTCTGCAACTCTATTTTATTGTGGAGTTCTAGGAACACTAGACTAACAAGCAATTCCTTTTCCTACACAAAACATGTCAACATTAGCATTTTTAAATTCAGTCCTATTATCACTTCTAATGATTTTCACTTCTTGATCTAATTGATCTTCTACTTGAATGATAAACTATTTTAACAATTCAGTCGTTTTAGATCTAGCATGCAAAAAGAAAACCCATGAAAATCTTGTAAAGTCATCGTTCTACTATAGTTTTTGAACTTTTAACTTTGGCAAAATCAACCTAAGTTGTAGCATGGGCCAATTTCTCTTGTTCTAGATTTTTGGTCATCTCTTCAAGTTGCTTTTTTACTAGTTCAAGTTCTTTGAGAGTTTTGTTCCATGATGTTTGAAGAGATATGTTCTTGTCATCAGAAATTTTATGATCAACTTTTAGTTTGTTGTGCATTAATTCTTCTTGTTTGAGTTTATCACATATTTTGAATGAGTATGTTCAACTTGATCAAAACATGCTTTTGTGCGTATTTTTTCTCTGACTTCCATGGGAATTTCTGGATAAGAAGGTGAAGTCTCAGTATCAGATGATGAGTGTTCAACCTTAGGTTGTTCTGACTGAGCCATGAGAGCAATTTCTTCTGAATATTCCTTTGGATAAGATTTATCACTCCAATCATTGTCTGAATCACCATTTGCCTTGGGATCATTATCTTCAGACCAGTCTTCATTATGAATTTCAGCAACAAGAGCTAAACCAGAAGTGAGATCAGCTGTGAACTGTTCAGCATATGCACTCCAGTCATATCCACCTTTGATGCTAACAACAAGAGCTTTCTTTGGCTCTTAAATTGTTTTTGATTCATCTTTCAGTTCTGGCATGGGAAGACTTTGATACGACTTCTAAAAGGTTTTCTGAGACTGTTGCTGATATCTTTGACTGCTAGAGCCAGCTTGACCATTTCCTCCTTGATTTCTTGGAGCTTTACATTCTCTTGAAAAATGACCATAGCTATTGCAGTTGAAACACCTTGACTTTGATTTGTCGAAGCCGACAGTTTTATTTGCACTTGGTGTAACATTCTGTATTTTTATGTAATTAAAAGTTAACACCGTTTAATCCTGTAAGGTCTATGATTGCCTAATATGGAACTCGTGGGTTACTTATGCTCATTACATTAATTCGTTTTTAATTGTTAGGACCTGGTATTTGAACGAAATACCGAGTGATTGCGTGTTAAACCAACTCAAATAGTGCGGAATCCTATTTGATTGGCGATCCAATCAGTGAGAACACACGATGAATCAATCAAGAATTGATATCAACGTCAGAAATCGATTAGGAACCGATCTGATGTGTTCTATGAACTTGGAGAACGATTTGGGAGGCTTCTGGACGGCTAGGGTACGTCTGGAGTCGTAATGGGATTAATGCTTACGTTTTCCCACGAATTGGGTCTATTTATAGGTTAGTATTGGTCAATCGTGCGACTGGGCCATAAGTATGGTTCAGTCGTGCGATTGAACCATGCGGTTGATTCATCCGCACGACTGAGTGTTCAGTCGTGCGATTGAGTCAATCTTATGTGTCAATCATACGACTGATCCAGTCTCCTGGTTCAGTCGTGCGATTGAGTCAATCGTATGAAGTTATTCATGCGTGTGGTCCATTCGCATGGGCCATCCGCATGAGAACTTCATTAAGTTAAGTTTGAATGTTCTATTTAATATAACTTAATGTGCACTCATTCAAACATTCATAAACCCAATCAATTCAATCACAACTCATTAATGAAATATTAAACATTATAAGTACAACCAATTCATATCATTTCATTAATCAATTACAATTACATCAAAATCAGACAGACAAGTTCATTACATTACAAATCATGATCTAGGGACATACATGTATCAACAAACTCCCCCTTGGACCTAGATCTATCTATTCTCTTGTCTTCTGCATCACCTCCTTAAACTTCTTGTACTTCTCCTCTTTAGTGACTCCTGCGTGTATCTCAAAAGCAAAGCAGAGTCTTATGACATTTTGGAATTGGAGGGCTTGTACAATATCTTGCGTGTCATAGAATAGTGGCCACTTATATAATGTGTAGACATCATTAGCAGATAAGTTGGTTAGCCACATTGGGTCGAATACCCTGATGTATCCATTTGGCCCTCTCTGTTTAGAACTATGACCGCTTCAGCTGTTCTCCAATCGTAGTACCACCATTTGAAGTGGGGAGTGAAGTCCTGTGGCATTTCCCTTAGAGGGATTCTTGACATTGTTCGCGGGGGACTCCACTTCAGCACTATCTTTGGCTTACCAGTTATGGGATCAACTTCAGAACGTCTGATATACCTCGTAGGTTGTTGAGGTTTGAAGTTGACCCACCTGGTGTGGTACTCTTTCCTCAGGGCAGCCTCAAACCAGCCTGACATCTTCCTCGAGTCAGCATACAGCAGCTTTAGTTTAGCCAGCTGGTTGAGCTCAAAACCAGGTAGAGTCTTCAGATCATGTGGAAACCTGAAGTACTCTATGCCCTGCTCCCTCTTAACCGCATAAGCGTTAAGGTCTTCAAAATAAGCCCAAGAGATAATCCTGCCCAACACCTTATGGTGTTTCTTGACTCTGTAGAGCTTGGTGTAGGCATCTCTCTTTGGTGCAGCCCGCTGGGCTTGTACTTCTTCAAAACAGGCAGCCCATTCAGCCTTGCGAATATCTACATCTGCATTGGAGGCTTGGGCTGTTTCTTCAGTCTTTTCTGCTTCTTGCTCCATCTTGTCAAGTACCTCAAAAGTATCACTGACTAGGGATTCACCCAGATTGGGGACCACATTTCCCTCGGCGTCAGCATACTGAGGATACTCTTCTGCAGTGATGTCTTCAATCTCAACTTCATCAATGTCGTTTAGTTCCTCATCACTGGTTGAGTCCACGGTTGGAGCGTCCTTCACAATTTCATCGGGATTGAGTTTGAACATTTCTGCTATTTGCTCATCAGACAGGTCATGAATTATCTCCCCTTCTTCAGGGGTATAACTCACAGACCGTCTTACTATCCCTTGTAGGTCAAGAATCATGGTTAACTGAGTCTTGACCATTTGAAGGGGAGTAAAGTCAAACTCATCCCTTTGAAAGTTTGGATCTGTTTGATATAAACATTCAACACATAAATCATTAGTAATTAATCAAACAGACATATATTAACTTAATAATATATATAAACATTTAATACATTTGTTTTTCATTACATGATTCAAGTACAAAGTAAATAAATACATAAAACGTCTAATCAGTACTTTTGTCCTGAATCTGTGGTGTGTCGCTCGGAGGAGCAGAAGTAGTGGATGACTGGTCTTGACGACGTTTGGATCTCCGCTCCTGACCTGAGGCAGAGGCCGATGCAGCCGCATCCCCTCCTTCTGCCTCGTCATCATCATCATGTCCTTCTGTCCTCTCTTCTTCTGTCTCCTCATCATCATCATCTTCATCTTCATCATCATCATCTCCGTCATCTCCGTCACCTTCCTTTAGCTTCAGGGGCTCATCCTTCGACCCCTTCAGCCTCAGCATGATAGTCTTGTTGGTCGACTCCAACTCCTCAATACGTTTGGCGGACTGAGCCTGAGTATCTTGGAGTTGGGACACCTCAACTCTCTGCTGGTCTATGACCCGAGCTTGCTCTGCCAATTGCTGAGATTGGGCAGCAGCCAAGTCGGTCAGCTGGCGGATCTGTGCCGCCTTCTCCTCGTCAGCAGCAAGCAGACGCATAACCATACGGTTTAGCGCTGAGAGCTGCTCCTCTACCCCAATGTGAGGTAGAGTGAATCCATGAACCTGTGAGGGCTGGGCTGACGGTCCAGCCTGATGTGTGGTGGTGGTGGCAGTGGCTGTGGTGAATATGGGTCGGTGTGCTGATGGTGGTGAAGTAGGGGTGAATGGTCTGGTGATGGATGGGATAGAGGTGGTAGGTAGAGTGGTGGATGTGGTAGTGGGAGTAGTGGCTGTGGTGGCTGTGGTGATGGGTGGTATGTCAGTAGTGGTGGTAGTGGTGGCTGTGGTGGTAGTCACGAAGGTCAACCGACGCTTCTTCTTCTTCAACCCATGTGGTTGAGCCATCCGCTTCCTCCTAGTCCCGGAGGAAGTAGATGCTCCCCCTGCAACTCTGCTACCTGACCCCGGAATGTAGTTAGGGTCAGTATCTCTCTCCGAGGAGTCCCTTGGGTGCTCACCAACCACCTTTAGCCCGTGGTCTGTGGGAACGACTTTGCTTCCCACAGTCCTGGTGAGGGGCTCCTCGTCTGACTCCTCCTCCTCAATGTCACCAGCGACAAACTCTTGATGGAAGCCGGCCATCTCTGCGACCTCTCCGGCAGTGGCTGACCCCGGGGGTATAACGTCTGTATCTGTGCCTCTAGATGGGGCAGGCATGTCATCCCCGGCATCGCCACTATCATCATCATCAGAGTCAGTCTCTGGTATAGCTATATGCTCCACATCTGAGTCACTGTCCTCGTGGCGCCACTTCCTCTTCGCTGGCGCCACGTAATCAGCCCGGGCCAGATGCCCAAATAACCTCCTGACAGGGGGCTTCACCTGCTTCCCCCTGTAGACCTTCATCCTGCCGAGAGTCGTGTCGTCCATGACCTCGAGGATAACAGCGTCCTCCTTCTCCTTCGGCAGGGAAGGAAGCTTCTGATCAATGATCATCTGTAAAAATCTAGGGTACATACAGAAGCCTTCCTTCCCCTTCCCCTCGAGGTTCTCCACCAAATAACTGAATATCATCCTGGAGAAGCTGAACGGGTGGTTCAGCACCAACGCTGCATAAGCGTTCTGAATCTGGTCAGAGAGCTCGTCAAAACCTCCCTTCCGTGATGCTATACACTTCAGCAGCACGTGCGCCAGGTACTTAAACTGGGGACAGAGGTTACTCTTGTTGAGTACCCCGGCATTGATGTCCCCAGAGTACTTGGCTCTCATGAAGCATCCACGGACTGTGAGGGGGTGTAAACGTGTGGGACACTCAGCATCATCTCCAAACTGGAGAACTATCCTCAGATCCTCCTCAGAAATAGTGATAGCCTCACCGAAAATCGAGCTCCTGATGCAGTGAGGCTCGGTGGATCTGTCTACAGATGCGCCTTCCCAGAAGGCCTGCTGCACTGATCTGTATGGTGTGCAGGGAGTGGATATAGCGTGAGCGATCCTGGATCTCTGTAGAAAAGTGATAATGCCTGTGAAGTCGGCGGCATTCCTGGAAGTCAAGTCCAGGTGAGCACATATGTTGTGCTTGGTGCTCATATTCCATCTACTCGCCATCTGTAACACATAATAACATAAACGTTAGTTTCGTTGGCTAAGAGTATAAAGCAACACTTAAAAAAATTATCTATCATGCGACTGAAGTTGTACGACTGGAGACAGTCGTGCGACTGAATCATGCGATTGAGGTTCAGACGTGCGATTGAACTCATCGCACGACTGAGTGTGCGACTGGACTCATGCGCATGAACTCTTGTGCGGTTACACCAGTCGTGCGACTGAGTCTCATTCGCATGGTTCAGTCGTGCGATTAAGTGATTCGCACCCTTCAGTCGTGCGACTGAAGTTCATCAGGACGACCAGTCGTCTGTCTCATTTGTTCAGTCGTCCCAAGATCAAATCTACGCAGAACAAGTTTTATCATTCAATTAACCGGTTCTTTAGTGTCGCCTACTCTTCCCTAATAACCTATTTTACTCAATTTTAACATATTACTTAGTTTTAATAGGTTATTAGGGTTTGACTTCGCGGTTCGCACTTCACAGTCTTATTAATCCGATTAGGGTTTCAATTCTTTCTGATTTTGATGGATATTAACTTCAAAGTACCTGTACGATGATGAACGAACGTTAGTGACACAGAATCAGCAAGAAAAATCAAACAGATAAAATTTCGGCAGAGTAACGGTACAATATGCGAATTAGGGGCGATTTGCGAATGAAGAGTCTCTGCGACCGACTCCCCTCTATTTATATCCACCCTAGATCCAATCGTGCGACTGAGTTCATTCGCACCTTTCAGTCGTGCGAGTGGGACTCAGTCGTGCGATTGGGTCAGTCGCCCTTCTCCAGTCGTCCGACTGAAGTTCAGTCGTGCGACTGACTCACTCGTTCGCACTTAAGCCTCCGATTGGACTAATCGTATGATCCATTCGTGCGAATGGACTTCATTCGTATGGTTAGTCCATACGTATGGTCCATTCGTGCGAATGGGTCATACTTAGTTAATTTTTCTGCTATTTTACCAATTTACCTTTAGACTCTTTTATATTAATTAAATTAACGTTATGAACTTTTGATCATCTCAGACATGATCCTTTTATCTTGAAAACACTTTGATCACCTCAGACGTGATCCTTTTAACCACTTTGGTCACCTCAGACGTGACCCTTTTAAAAATACTTTGTCACCTCAGACGTGACTGATATAACCTTTCAAAGAACATATGGTCATCTCAGACATGACCCTTTTAGTGAGTTTATTCCTTCTGATTTTCCTGATGTAGCCCGACACTTGACTCAAATTAAAACTTAAAACGACTAACTAATTTAAGACTTTAAACTAATTACATAATCAGACATATTTTTGGCTTTTTGTGAGAGATAAATCCAGAGATTGATATCTACGGGATTTGGATCGGGAGTAGATAGCTTCAACTTAGGTTGATCACATCTGGACCAATTCAATTTTTGGAATCATACAGGCAATTCAAATCATTTGGGACTCGTTATAAAACCTTTTGATGCTCAAGTTCTCGATGTTCATCCAGAGTCTTTTGCAACATAAGGAAATCATACTGAAACTCTTAGATTCTCACATTGATTTGAACCTTTGAGAATGTAGCCACAATGATTGTCAGTATGTTTGTCCACTTAAATCCATACACAGACTTTTGACACAGACTGGTGACTTATTTAGGTGTAATTATTTCAACTAACACTTGTGGATCCCACACTTATATGGTAATCAACATCCCTCAGGAGCTTTTGAGCGGTCTACGGGTATTATTACAAGAAGAGACTATTCTTAGAGCTTTCAAAGAGAAGCCTGTCCTCAGGTCAGTGCCATCGCACAGCAGAGAGGCGGCAAACAACAATGAATTCTAGAATATCTAGGTTATGCTTATCCTCAGGTCAGTGCCATCGCACAGCAGAGAGGCACATAACCTATCTCCTTGTTAGAGCAGCTTATTTTATTTTGCACAAAATGCACCAACAACATAAGTCATTAGCTTTATTGCATTTGTCTTTCATTTTTTTCTTTGCTTTGCTCTAGTTATGGTCATCCGCACACATTTGTGGCGTTTACTTGCTCATTACCCCTTATTGGAATATTGTTGATTGTGTTAACCAGTGATAAGATGGACGCCCACAGTCAGTTGAACACTTTAGTTTTATCTTGAAATCACCAATCCGGTCTATTTGTCTATTGTGTTGAATCTACCAACATATCATATATGGTCTAGCAGCCTCTAAGTCTACTTTCTTTGTGTCACCTTAGGAGTTGCCAGTTTTCTATCATCTTTCCTTTTAGTATTGCTTAGACTACACAGATTTATTACTTTGAACTTTTGCATATTACTAACACTTAAATTTTAAAGTCCCTCTTGATTTGTTCCTGTGTACTATCATTTTCCAAAGGTATTGAATCGGTATCACAGATACAATCTACCTTATTTCAGCTCGCTACTCCTTCTCCCTCATTTTTTTTTTTTTTTTTTTTTAATGTTAACTTGCTGACATATTCTCCCCCTAAAATACTAAAATCATTTCTGGTTTAATTATTTTAGGATTTTAATAAACAGCAAGAGAACATGAGTTTAAATAAAATTAAAATCAAATAAACAAATCAAAATAAATAAAATAAAATTTAAGTACACGACATCGGACTACACATTTTCATCATCAGGAATTACCTCACTTTTCTTTTTAACACCGTTGACCTCTAATAAATATTGAAAACGTGGTTTATCAAAGGCTTTAGTATAGAGGTCAGCGCGTTGAAAATCAGTATTAATTTTAACCACATCAATTAAGTTCTTTTCAAAACAATCTCTTATGAAATGGTATTTAATACCGATGTGTTTGGTCTTAGGATGTTGGACCGGATTTTTAGTTACTGCAATTGCAGCAGAGTTATCAACAAAAATAGGAGTAGATGAGAATTTTAAACCGTAATCCCGCATTTGCTGTTGAATCCAGATGATTTGAGAACAGCAACTTGCAGCAGCAACATATTCGGCTTCACAGGTTGACAAGGCAACCGATGTCTGCTTCTTACACTGCCAGGTAACTAATCTTCTCCCAAAGAATTGACACCCTGCTGATGTAGACTTGTAGTTCATCTTGCAGCCCCCGTAATCCGAGTCACTATACGCGGTAAGCTCAAAGTCATCATCATGAGGGTACCACAATCCAAGTGTGGGTGTACCCTTCAGATAACGAAAAATCCTCTTGACCCCGATCAGATGGTTGACCTTTGGTTTAGCCTGATATCTTGAGCATAGACATGTAGCATACATAATATCAGGTCTTGAGGCAGTGAGATACATGAGAGATCCGATCATTCCTCGGTACATAGTGGCATCTACTAGATCTCCATTATCATCCGGTGCTATATCATGATTAGTAGCAAGTGGAGTCCCAGCAGCAGAAGCATTCTCCATGTCAAAGCGACTGAGAATGTCTCCTACATACTTGGTCTGATGTAGAAAGATCCCATTAGGTGTTTGATCCACCTGTAACCCGAGAAAGAACTTCATCTCCCCCATGGCACTCATCTCAAATTCTTTCTTCATTACTGCTTCAAACTCTTTACATAACTCTTCGTTCTTTGACCCGAAGATTATGTCATCAACGTATATCTGTACAAGCAGTAGGTCGCCATCCTTTTCCTTAATAAACAGTGTACAGTCAATTACTCCCCTGCGAAAGCCGTGTTTCACAAGATGAGTTGAGAGTTTCTCATACCAAGCTCGAGGAGCTTGATGAAGCCCATACAAAGCTTTGTCGAGCTTGTAAACTCTATCCCGATGATAAGGATCTTCAAAACCCTCGGGTTGACTTACATAGACTGTTTCTCTGATTTCCCCATGAAGGAATGCACTCTTTACATCTAATTGGTAGACTTTGATCTTCATGTACGATGCATAGGCAAGGAAGATACGAATAGCTTCCATCCTTGCCACGGGTGCAAACACCTCATTGTAGTCAATTCCCTCGACTTGGCGAAAACCTTGAACCACCAGTCGAGCTTTGTTCCTGATAATGACCCCTTGGTCATCCTTCTTGCATTTTAGTACCCATTTAGTGCCAATGACTTTAGCACCTTTAGGTTTATCAACTAGTGTCCATACACCTAACTTCTTAAACTGCAGAAGTTCTTCTTGCATGGCACTCACCCACGCCTCATCATTGAGTGCTTCACTGACATATTTTGGCTCAACCTGCGAGACAAAACATCGATAGGCACCATCATGAATGTAACCTTTCTCCATAACCGAGGCGTAATCAGCTGAGTACAACTGATTTCGGGTTTGTACTCCTGATCTGACATCTCCAATGACATTGTCAAGGGGATGATAAACATTTAGTCGTGATCCTGGAGTAGTAGGAACAGCTACCTCAGAGCCAAGATTATGAACATTTGGTTCTGCATCTGAGGTAGTTGGAGTTTGAGGTTCTGAAGTCGAAGGTGCATCACTCGTAGATGCTTGTGGACTTGCTGGAACTGGAACCTGTTCCTCCTGACTGTTCTGGTCATCTTCTTCAGCTTCATCTTCAGAGGAGGAGTCACTGTCGTCGACTACTCCCCCTGACTGAGTAGATGATTCTCCCTGTGTGCTAGATGGTGTATTCAGAATATCATACATCATCCTAGTTGCTAGCTCATCATCCGAGGGAGAGAGAGGTATGTTGAAGGATTTGAAGAATCCATCATAATCGAAGAAGTAGGCGGGTCCTTTTCCTGTAGGTGGTGTGGTATATCTCTGAACGTCGACATTACACCACACTTCTACAAGACCCGTTGAGTTATTGTAAACTCGCTTATTCGGTATGTTGTATCCTAGAAAGATTCCTTCATCTGCCTTCTCGCTGAATTTTCCTTCTTGTGTCTTCTTCAGAAGTGTACACGGCGCGCCAAAAGGTTCAAGATACTCCAAATTCGGTTTGCGTCTTTGTAGTAGCTCATAACATGTCTTTCCGTGGCGCTTGACTATTAGGACTCGATTCAGTGTATAACATGCATTTGCTACTGCCTCATTCCAGAATTGGATAGGCAGTTTCGAGTCCGCTAGCATAGTCCGTGCAGTCTCTATCAAGCTCCTATTTTTCCTCTCAGCAACTCCATTCATCTGAGGCGTGTATGCTGAAGTGAATTGATGAACAATCCCCTTTTCCTTGCAGTATGCCTCCATCCATTGATTCTTGAATTCGGTCCCGTTGTCTGAGCGTACTTGTCTAACCTTTAGCTTGTAGAGAGATTCCAGAGTGGTGACTAATTCCTTGAATGACTCAAATGTTTCTGATTTGGATTTCAGAAACATTACCCAAGTGAACCTTGAGTAGTCATCAGTGACCACAAAACAGTACAGATCGCCTGCAATGCTCCTTGTACTGACTGGACCAAACAGATCCATGTGAAGAAGTTCAAGAGGAAGTTCTATTGAATGAACTTTCTTTTCCTTATGAGACTTCTTTGTCTGTTTGCCTTTCTTGCAAGCTACACAAAAGTCAGGAAGTTGGAAGTTCTTGACATTTACTCCTCTCACTAAGTCCTTCTGAATCAAGTGATTCATCTTCCTTTGACTAATGTGTCCCATTCTCCTATGCCAGGAGATTGAGTCCTTCTCAGTAGCTTTAGATAGAAAGCACTGCACTTCTTGATCCGTTGGAGCAGCTGTTGACAGATCCAAGACATATAGATCCTTATATCTTGAAGCAGTCATCAGAACTTGATCCTCTGGAATCATATAGTCTTTCTTCAGCACGTAACACTTGTTGTTGTCGAAGATGACTTTAAATCCTTTATCGCAGATTTGGGAAACAGAAAGCAAGTTATTTTGAAGTTGTTGAACGTAGTTCACCTTATCAAACTTAACTTTCTGATTTCCCACTTCTCCCTGTGCTGTGATGTATCCTCCCTTGTTTCCTGCAAAGGAAACATGCCCTCCTTTTATTTGTTTGACATTTGATAAAAGGGCTCTATTTCCTGTCATGTGCCTGGATGCTCCGCTGTCTATAATCCACGTGTTAGTCTCAGCGCTATACCGAACACCCTGCACATATCAAGTAAATGTATTAGTTTAGGTTAGGAACCCAAGCCTTTACTGTCTTGGGTTTCCCAGAGGCATCACACATCATAAACTCTACCCATTGACCTTTAGAAGGTGAGGGTAACTCAGATTCCTTCTTGTCATCAGTATCAGTCACACAGGTAGTCTTCTCTTTCCATAAGCCAGATTTGTGCAATGCCTGTTTATGATAAACAGTCGTCTGGCTTACAGGTTGGACTTTAGGTTCACTAGATCTTCTAGGTGGAGTTAGAGAACTCCTCTTAGAAGACCTAGGTCTAGAGTCCTGAAGATCAATCTTCTTCCTAGGTGTCTGATAGAAAGGACAATAGGAAGCAATATGTCCACATTCTCCACAGTTGTAGCACAATCTGCTATCAACCTTATAATTTGACTTTCTTTGTGGAGAAATGCGTGACACTTTAGTAACATCAATCACTTTAGGTTTTGACTCTTGCATGTTTGATGTTTTCTCTGGTTTAACAAATTTAACTGTTTTAACTGTTTAACTTGTTCAACTTTTTGGTTAACTGGTTTTTGACTTGTAGCATGTGAAAAATTAACATTTGAAGTCTTTTTGGGTTCTGATTTGACTCTGTTTGACCCTGACTTTAAGTTAACTTTTTCAAATTCATTTTCCAGATTAACACAAGGCAATTTACCCTTTGCCTTTGAAGTGGCCTCCTTTTGTTTCTGTCCAGATTCAGTAGATGAACATGATGTGTCTGGATCAGTAACAAGAGGAGTGGTCACCACATGATCCTTGATTGGGTTGTTGTTTACTGGTTTAGACTTGGTGTTCATCAAGGTCTCAGGTGGTGGTGGAACCACTTTGTAGCCTAATCCCTCCCCATTATTTCTTTCTCTCACTAAGTGTTGAACTATGTGTGAAGAACTAGTCCAACTATGCAGTTTCTGTTTTAAGGAATTAACTTCTACTTCTAGAACTGCCTTTTGTTTCTTAGTGTCCTCTAGGGAGTTTAGATAGTACCTAATGTCATTTGATTGATTAAAGGCAACTACTTCGGTTTCCCTAAGTTGCTTAGTCAATAGGTCTATCTTTTCTTTATAACTATGCTCATTTTGTTTTAGAACTCTATTGGCCTCAGTGCATAGTTGTAAGTCCTTTACTAAGTTATCATTGTGATCTAATAACCTAGCAAATTTTTCATCAATGCTATTCCTAAACATATCACAGTTAGAACAAGCATGATTATTAAACAATTGGTCAGTTGTACTTACCTGTGTTGTTTCAGAAGAGTTAGCCATCAACGCAGCATCAGACGTCTCTGGTTCTGGTGATTCTGACTTTTCTGAATCTGACTTGGAAGTTTCCTCCTTTGGTGTGTAACTGACTTCAGCTGCAGTTGTTTCTTCACTGTGTGACATTGCTATATCAACTGCTAAATCACCTTCACTCGCAGAATCATCATCAATATCTTCAACACTGGCAATGTTAGATTCTGGGGAGACAAATCTAAAACTCCAGTCCTGTCCTTCATCATCATGAGCAGTCAAGGCTTTTGGGTCCTTGTTTGATGAAGTAGAACTAGAGGCTTGCTTGTCTTGGTGAGTAAAGGATGAGAACGGGTTCCCATTACCCGTCTTCTTTGGTTTGACACATTCCCTCTTGAAGTGCCCTTTCTCTCCACAGTTGAAGCAAGTCACCTTGCTCTTGTCAAAACCAAATGTGGTATCCTTAGTAGCTATCAAGTTCTGTCCAGTCTTCTTAACAAACTTCTTCGCCCTTCGGACAGCGCTAGCTAAGGCCCACATTATATCCATCCTTTCCAGCTCCATTTCATCTACCTGCTCGTAGTCTTCATCTGCCAAATGACAGTTTCCAATCTTCCCAGCACAAGTCCATCATATGAATGAACTACTGCGGCGAGAAGATCCATATGCTCTCGTGCTACTTCTACAGTCACATTACCGAGATTCTCGGTCTTCAATTTAGTAGCACTTGCTTCTGATCCAATATAATGGGTACATGATGACCCTGACGTGTCTGATCCAGAAGGAGAAGCATGTGAAGGACCTGACGAGCTAGACACAAATGCTGTCTGGAGAGGTGCTCCAGATGTCTTAGCTTGAGGCGTGGCATTGTATAAAGCTGGGTTTTGTGTATATGATGACTTCTGTGCTCTATACTTCATCCTTAGTGCTTCTTCACGCAGTCTAAGAATAAAGTCATTTATATCCAGCTTTATAAGTATTCCATTCTGTCTAAGATTAGACACGAATGAGGCCCACTTATCAGGCAATCCATCTGCGAAGTTGCTTACTTTTTCTTCCATAGTTGTTTCACTCCATGTGTATGCAACTCGCTCATCAAGTGGTAGAATCTGTCTATGACTTCATCTAAACTCTCGTTACCAATTGATGAGAAGTTATCGAATTCCTTCTTTAACTCCTTTGCTTTGATTGCCTTTAACGATGCATTCCCATCATACCTTTTCTCTAGCTCATCCCACAGTTTCTTGGACTGCTTGTTCTCTGAGTACTGGTGGAATATATCTTTGGGGATCGACTGAGTTATCATTGCATAAACTCTTTTCTCAGCATTATACTTTACTTTCTGAGCATCAGTCATCCCACTCAACGTTAATTTTACTCCATCTGCTCCCACCGGTGTACTATACCCAACTTCGATAGCTTCCCACAGATTAGGATCTACTCCATTGAGGTAGATCTCAAAACGTTGCTTCCAGTGAGGAAACTCATCTAAAGTCAAGAGCTTTGGTGGTTTATTGTGAATACCCACCTCACTCTCAAGCAGCAGCAGGTTCTGAATTCTTGAGTCCTTCCCCGCAGTAAAGGCTGACATCTGATCTTCCATGGTTACTAAACTTAGAGTCTAATCAAATCAACTTTAACTGATGCGACTGAAGAATGCGAATGGTCTTATCGTGCGTATGAACTCTGCGATTGGTTCAACCGTGCGACTGAACAGGGCGAATGGTTCAGTCGTGCGAATGAATCTGGTGCGTGTGAGCTATGCGAACGAAACGGTTCAGTCGGCCGAATGAAGGTGCGACTAGGTCCAGTCGTGCGAATGAACACTGCGAATGAGTCTAGTCGTGCGAATGGGTCACTCGTGCGACTGAAGCTGCTGTTTTGCGAAAATTTCTAGGTTTGACGGGTTTCAGCCGTAAAAATTCGAAATTTTGCAAGTCCAAATCGTCTAAGTCCGTAGAAACTGAACTTCAATGAGCAGGGAACGTCCAAGATCACTTTTGATGCAAAAGATTGCGTTTTTCGTGCAAAAACACAAACTTTTATGCAATCTTGATTGAATCAACACGAAATCAAGAGCCAAAGCTCTGATACCACTTGTTAGGACCTGGTATTTGAACGAAATACCGAGTGATTGCGTGTTAAACCAACTCAAATAGTGCGGAATCCTATTTGATTGGCGATCCAATCAGTGAGAACACACGATGAATCAATCAAGAATTGATATCAACGTCAGAAATCGATTAGGAACCGATCTGATGTGTTCTATGAACTTGGAGAACGATTTGGGAGGCTTCTGGACGGCTAGGGTACGTCTGGAGTCGTAATGGGATTAATGCTTACGTTTTCCCACGAATTGGGTCTATTTATAGGTTAGTATTGGTCAATCGTGCGACTGGGCCATAAGTATGGTTCAGTCGTGCGATTGAACCATGCGGTTGATTCATCCGCACGACTGAGTGTTCAGTCGTGCGATTGAGTCAATCTTATGTGTCAATCATACGACTGATCCAGTCTCCTGGTTCAGTCGTGCGATTGAGTCAATCGTATGAAGTTATTCATGCGTGTGGTCCATTCGCATGGGCCATCCGCATGAGAACTTCATTAAGTTAAGTTTGAATGTTCTATTTAATATAACTTAATGTGCACTCATTCAAACATTCATAAACCCAATCAATTCAATCACAACTCATTAATGAAATATTAAACATTATAAGTAGCAACCAATTCATATCATTTCATTAATCAATTACAATTACATCAAAATCAGACAGACAAGTTCATTACATTACAAATCATGATCTAGGGACATACATGTATCAACATTAATCCTTAAACTCGAAAGATTATAATGATAATTGTTATATAATAAATAATAATAATGATAATAATGATACTAATAATAAACTATAATAATAAAAATGGTTACAATAATAATAATGGAAATAATAACCATAAAAATTATAATGATAATAAAAATTAAGGATAATTAAAGTACAGGGGGTTAATTTGTTAATTTAGAAACTTTAAATATAAAGTTGTGCATAAAATACAAAAGAATCAAACCACAGGGACCATTTGTGTAAATTATCAAAACCCAAATCCCCCATCCCCATTTCACTCTTCCCGTATTTCCGGCCGCCGGCCGGCCAACTCCGGCGCGGCGCCGGTAACCCCCAAAACCACTTAAAACCGCCGGTTTTTGATCCCAAACCGTTCCAAATCCATTCGTATGCATGATTCGAACATGAATGCATAAATTAATCGAGTTTAAACAACGGTTACCGAGCTAATCGAATACATAACCGTCGATCTTTATGGTCTAATCCGTTCGAGAATTAAACCTTAATTATAACCTAATTAAACGAGTTCAAACGTTCGTCTCAACGTTCCTAATTCACCAATGGTTCCCATTTCCAGTAAAACGATGAATTAAACCTCGAATTGAATCCTTCTTAACTTGTAATCGAACGACAACCGTTTAAGCTTAGGCACATCAAATTAAAGCTATATAACAGAGGGCAATTGTTTCCCTTGACCCCTTTAACCTTTCTGTAACTTCAATTGCTCCAATCACACACTCTACCATCGATTCCTAGTCTCTGTTCTTCGCGAGTCGACCGAGTCAAGGAAACTGAGTTTAATCACTCCAATCTGTTGTAATCGGGTAAGTTTCATATGTCAATATGCTCGATTTTACATGGGAATCAAAAGCCCCATGATAATCGACGTTAACAACATCGGATTCATGTTCAATCTGATCCGAATCGATTCAAGGGTTTTTATGAATTGGGTGATTCTGTAGCTATTGTATTTAAACTTTAAAATTGAGTTTTTATCAGATATGGGGCTTATAGCCCACTGGTAACTTACATGGTAAACACACATGGGGTCCCGGGTTCGAACCCGGGCACCCGCATGTTATTTTTATTTTTTTTATTCCTAGTTTAATTTTCTTTTAAATTCCATAAACTCTTAATATACTACTTCATCAAAACAAAATTATTACTATTAATTAAATTTATTCCGGAAGTTATTTATTTAATTTATGAAATTTATTTAACAAATAATATTCTAATTTTGTAGTTTCAAACTTATAAAAACTATGACTAGAGTTACTTAAAAATTTGTATTTTATTAGTTTATAATGATTGTCTTTAAATCAAATAAGTTATGTTAGAACTTCTTTGAATAATTGATTATCTAATTCATTGTTTTGATTAAATCATTAATTAAGTTATTATTAAATTTAAAAAAAACTTATGATTTTAAATTTAATTACTTTAAAGAATAACAAAGATTATAAAAAGTATTAGTAATTATTTTATGTAATTTAAATGTTATAACCTTATTTTGTTCAAATGTGGATTATTCTAAACCGTTATAAATCTATATGTACAAGTATTCAAATAGTTATTTAATGATTAATTATTCATTTATTCATATAATCATGTTATATATAATTAATTAATAACATTATTTCTTAAACTTTATTTAAGTTTGTGAGACTTATAAGATAACATAAATTCTATATTATTTCTTTATTATTGTTTTAAAGCTTTGATATTATAAGACTTTTACAAAGATTATTTAAAACGTTTAAAAACCTTATAAAATGGTAGTTTTAAGGTCATTTAAAGTAAATATTAATTAATTACTTTTATCAAATTTTGAATACTTAATTATTGAATTATTCATCTCTTTTCACATATCATATTTAATCATTATTAACTCGATAAGTTAAATCATTGAATTTTTATTTATAATTGCTTGATTTATTTATTTAAAATCCCCAAATCTCAATGGAAACCCTAGTTCGCATTAAAACGTTAATCTTATTATTTAAACTTAAACTTGTAAAATATATATATTTAGGTAACTTGGGAAAGACTACGTTGGAGCGTTGCTTATCATATTTCTTATTAATCGTCATTCTTTACTTATTTGATCATGTGAGTATTCCATACCCTCTTTTTGTTTATTTTCACACTTTGGGGTGAAACATGTTAACTTATACTTTGCACTTGTAAACTTATTTGAGACTTGTAAACTTTATGGCAATTCATCATGTTAAGTTGTGGTTAGTTGAACTTATGTGGTTACCATGTTATGGCGTTATATGTACAATCATTAACTATTGCTAGCCCAGCGAAGTCATAGATCTATGGGTAAGACAAGCCTGCTTGGTTGATCCAAGTACACTTAGCTGATCGTATATACTTTTAACGTTTGAGACTTGTAAAACTTTTGTCGAGGTTTGATTGTTGCATTGTTCATAACATCTCTAATCACTTTATTCACTAACTTATGACTTGAATTGCCATCTTTTATATACTTATGTATTGAAAACTATGGAATGCTCACCAACATTTTTATGTTGACCCTTTATTTTTAACATGTTTCAGGAATACCTCAAGTATGCGTTCTACACTTTGAAGCTTGCACATCTAGGAATGGACCTAGATAAATAAATGAAATAAGATTGATTTGTTATATTCTATGTTATGCTTTTAATTTCTTTGAGACATATGTTTGTAATGTGACAATTGAAACTTATGTTTAAATTATATTTGGATTATTAATAGCGTTATGTGGCTGTGAACGATCTTAACTCTCACTCCTCGACGTTTCCGCCGTCAAGGTTGGGGTGTGACACTTGGCTTGTAGTTTTCGTTCACATAGGAGTGTTCTTGAGTTCTTTAAGCAATCATCACCATCTGCCAGTTTAAATCCATCTCTTCCACATCATCATGATTCATCTCAAACAAATCCTACAAAATCAGATCAACTTTTGTTAAATGACTATCTTGATAAGCCTGAAAACTTGCCATGAAAGTAGTAAAAGCAGATTTTGACTCTTCATCCTGTAAAAGGATATTTATGACATCTTTAACTTTGCTAGGTTTAACAAAGTTAGAAGATGAAGTCTCAGTTTAAGGTTTAGGAATTTGCGTTTTAAGAGGAGACTGTGGTTGACTTAAATAGGTAGGAGCACTTGCAAAGAAACCAACTCCTACAAACAAATCTCCATCATCTTCTAGAGTACCCTCATCTTTTTCCAGAAATGCATTCTCCACTCTGTTAGTTGGAGATGCAACATACTTATACTAAGATGTTGTTGCAGCTCTACCATTGTTTCTTGAGCTCTCATCAATTTCAACTGATTTAATTTTGGCAATCAAAAGATCAAGATTCATTAGGAACTTTTCAGTATTCTTTAACAGAGTCACTGTCTGTTTCCATAAGGATGGAAGAGCATTGAGAAGTCTATCATTTAGGTCTTTAAGATCATTTTGATGCCTGCAGTTGACATTTCTGTAGTAAGTTGCACAAATCTATTCATCATTTGGTTGACTGTTTCTCCAGAAATATGCTCAAATAACTCTAGTTGCCTTTTAAGTTTTTGCTTTTTGAGATCTTAAATCTCTTTACCACCTTCACAAATAATCTTTAAGGCTTTGTACATGGTGTAGCCAGTTTGGTAACCTTCAAGTATGGTTAGTACCTCTAAAGGTAAACCTTACACATTAGTGAGTAAGCTTTAATGTCATTCTTAACTTTCTTTAAATCATCACCATGTAGACCATCTTTAGGATAAGGTTCTTGAGAGTCATTGGTGTAAACAAATCCTCTGTCAGGACCATCTGATGTAATAGGGATATGTGGTCCTTTCTCTATTGACTTCCAAAGATCAGTATCAATATAGTTTAGATGATGTTTTCATCTAATAGACTAGTTCTTGAAATCAGCTCTGTTCTTCAGCTTAGGAACTCTATTCTCATAATCTTCAGACTTAACCATTTTGGTTTGAATTTAAGAAAATAACATGTTTTTGTTGTTTTTAAAGTTTGAAATGAAACAAAGAAATGAAAATATTTTGGATTTTAGTTTTGAAAAATTTCTAAGTGTTGAATGAAAAGTCCGAATTCTAATGCGCCTACTTCTTGTGAAACGCCCACTTTGAACAAAAAACACCTAAGGGAATGCCTTAATAGATGTAAGGCCCCGATCCCGGGACGCTCACAGTTGGACAATCATCGCACATAAAGAATATATTTGCATTAACTTTAATAAAACGTTGCAGCGGAAACATTTAAACAACCATTTCATTTCATTATAATTGCTTTTGCAAATTAATACATTGTTGACTGATTACAAAATAACTTGTTGTATTACATCACAAAAACATTATACAAAAAATGGATGCCATCTAAAATGAGCCAATTAGCCGCCCTGTGCCATCCCCAACAACCATTACCTGCCAACTGGAAACACATGAAAGTCAGTGTTGCTGAGTGAGTTCTAGTTTTAAAATAAAATATACTTTACTTTCGTTTAAAACCTTCCTTTACATTCATACGTGATCAAGCATCATACGTACACATAGATAATAGCATTATTATCTTTCATCATTCATTCGTTAACTTCCATTCATTCATCATCGTACGTCATCGTTATCATTCACTTTCATCATAATCTTCTTTACTTATCTTTCGTACATTCGTTAACTTCCGATGACATGTACTGTACCCCGAACATTGTGCACGAAGCTGACCCTAGGGCCTGGGGCAAGTACACTCATCATTATCATTCATCTTTCATTCCGGACCAATGCCATGTGCTATACCCCAAACATTATGCACGAAGCTGGTTACTGGGCCTGAGGTCTATCATAGACCTCGAACATTGTGCACGAAGCTGACTCCAGTACCTAGGGCAAGCGACAAGGATCCCATACGTATGGTCAATCACAAAGATTAGACCCTAATGTGCATCCTTCTAGGGTAGCTAACCCGCACACAGTTGAGCTAACACCCTTCATTGGGTGTGAACCTCCATACATTGCTTGCAAGACTTTCTTACATTCGTTCGTTCATTAATGCATGCATTCATTCTTTCATTACGTTCCTCTTTTCATTATCATTAACTTCCGCTTTATGTTACATAATACTTCTCGTTCATTTCATAATCATAACACGTAAGTCACGGAATAATACATAATAGGAACGCAAGAAACGCAACATAAACATACATAGCATCACATAAACATCACATACCCTATCACACATCATCATAAACATCGTGTATCATCAATTCACATTCACATACATATGCACAACAAGCACAACTCATCATAAAACATAACCGACCCTCCACGGGACAGCGAGGGTTAGGGGGCGGCAGCCCCCGACAGCGGGGTCCTAGGGGTAGCAGCCCCTAATGGGGTCCAAGGGGCAATGCCCCTGGCTGGGGCCGTGCTGACCTGGACTCAGTGAGTAGCTTCTCAATAAAGCTTTCTAAGCAAGGGTCACACTACACAGTCTGCAGATAAGTTAACACTCATAGGAGTTAATTTCTACCTAATTTCGTTGCTAAATTCGCTGCTAGATTCGCCAGCGGTTTCGCTGCTAGTTTCGCCAGCGGTTTCGCTGCTAGTTTCGCTGCAAGTTTCGCCCAACTTCCGTTGGAAAACCATGTTTGCGAAACTACCTGCGAAACTATAGTTTCGAAAGATCCATAGTTTCACTGGTTGAACACATAATTTCGCTGGATGAACACCCAGTTTCGCAGAACGGGCTGAAATTACGAACCAACCCATTTTTGACCCAAAACTTCAATCTTTTACACCCAAAACCTTGGTTTATCACCCAATACGCTATATCTAAGCTTCTTACATGTTTTCTTACACAAAAACGTGAGTTTTGGGCGATTCTTTGCCACTTTCCAAAAACCCCAAGCCCTAGAATCCGGGTTTACATCAAAAGGAACGATTAAACGATGTTTCTTACCTGGATTCTTGATCTTTTCTTGTTGTTTGGATGTCCACAAACACCGATCTTCAATCTCTTGATCTACCGAGCTTTGAATCTTCACCTCCTCTCTACTTTCTCTCTCTAAACTCTCTCTCTCTAGAAGTTGGGTGTTGAGTGCAAATGTGAGTGGCTCAAGCTGACCCATTTATATATACCGGGCGTTCTCGGGACCTTAAACTCGCCGAACGCATAACCCGCGAGGTTTACTCGGTCCATACCATATTCCTCGCTTAGTTTCTTCAAATAATCCCGGCTAAGCCCATTATTTAATTAATTGGCTCGTTTCGACTTTATTCTGGGCGTTACAAGTCCACCCCCCTTATTTTGGTTTCGTCCTTGAAACCTGTTATCCCTCGAATAGATATGGGTAATGCTGTCTCATCTCTTCTTCAGTCTCCCACGTAGACTCCGATCCCTTTTTGTGCTTCCACTGTACTCGCACAAGTGGGACCACTTTATTCCTTAGCCTCTTCTCCTTGCGATCGATAATTGCAACTGGTTGCTCCACATAATTAAGTCTTTCATCCACTTCAATGTCTTCCAGTGGTACGATCATGTCTTCGTCGGCTAAGCACTTTCTCAAGTGAGATACATAGAATGTCAGGTGAATTCCACTTAACTCACTAGGTAACTCCAACCTATAGGCCACCTCTCCTACTCGAGCAATGATTCGGAAAGGCCCTATGTATCTCGGGATCAACTTGCCCCGCTTTCTGAACCGAATGATACCTTTCCAAGGTGATACTTTCAACATAACCCTGTCACCCACCTGGAACTCAATCGCTCTACGTCGTTTGTCTGCATACGACTTTTGTCTATCCTTAGCTGCCTTCATAAAGTCTTTGATCCTTACCAGCTTCTCAGTCGTAGCCTCGACCACCTCGACGCTCCCTAAATCTTTATGGCCAATATCACCCCAACAAGCGGGTGTTCTACATCTCCTACCGTATAGCATCTCATAAGGGGGCATGCCAATGCTGGCATGGTAGCTATTGTTATATGAGAACTCGGCTAACGGTAAGTGGTCATCCCAACTTCCTCCAAAATCGATGATGCATGCCCGAAGCATATCTTCTAGCGTCTGAATGGTCCTTTCTGACTGACCATCTATCTGAGGATGATAAGCTGTGCTAATGTGTAACCTCGTCCCCATAGCATCATGGAATTTCTTCCAAAATTTGGATGTAAACCGGGTGTCACGATCAGAAACAATAGACACCGGCACACCATGACGAGTTACAATCTCCTTGATGAATAGATTCGCTAATCTTTCAAAGGAATACGTCTCGCGAATCGGTAAGAAGTGAGCACTCTTCGTCAGACGATCAACTATCAGCCATATAGCATCATACCCTTTCACGGTACGCGGTAACTTCGTGATAAAGTCCATGGTGATATGCTCCCACTTCCACTTGGGTATATCCAAAGGTTGGATCTTCCAGTATGGCTTCTAATGCTTCGCCTTCACTTGCAAGCAAGTAAGGCACCTACTCATATACTCCACTTCATCACGCTTCATACCCGGCCGCCAATAATCTTTCTTCATGTCTTGATACATTTTCGTGGCACCAGGATGAATGGAGTATCGAGTCTTATGAGCCTCATCCATGATCTTTCCATGTAGATCCCCATAACGAGGAATCCACATCCACCCGAATCGGGTTCTAACACCGAGTGTGTTTTCACCCAACTCCGCGACTAGACCTCTCATCCTTTCGGAGTTAAGACGATCTTCCTTCAAGGCCTCATATTCAAACTCCTTAACCTACGTCATCACATCAGAGGTCATGATCAACTTATAAGCCTTCACCCGAATCGGCTCGGGTCTCTCCTTTCGGCTAAGGGCATCTGCCACTACGTTGCCTTTCCCGGATGGTAATGGATCTCGCATTCATAATCCTTTATGAGCTCTTGTGGTCAGTGAAGATGGTGCACCTCGTCCCGTATAGGTAGTGCTTCCAAATCTTCAATGCAAAGACCACAGCCGCTAACTCCAAGTCATGAGTAGGGTAATTAACTTCCTCTCTGCATCAACACGTAACCCAACCTCAAGTAAGAAGCATCACCCAACCCCGAGTAAGAAGCATCTGAATAGACCACCAAGTCCTTGCTTCCTTCGGGTAATGACAAGACAGGAGCTTGAGTCAGCCTTGCTTTTAGCTCCTCAAAAGCCTTCTTTGATCTTGACCCCATACAAACTTCACATCCTTACGGGTCAACTTAGTCAATGGGGAAGCTATCTTAGAGAAGACTTGGATGAATCTTCTATAATAGCCCGCCAACCCAAGAAACTACGGATTTCGGATGGCGTCTTTGGAGACTTCCATTGCATCACCGCCTCCACCTTTGCCGGGTCTACCATGATCCCCTCGGGATTCACCACGTGACCCAAGAACTGAACTTCGCGCAACCAGGACGCGCACTTGGAGAATTTAGCATATAATTTCTCCCTTCTAAGCGTCTCCAACACTTCCCGAATGTGACCAGCATGCTCCTCTTCGCTCCTCGAGTAAATCAGGATATCATCAATAAACACAATCGCTGATTTATCCAACATTGGCCAACACACTCGATTCATCAAGTCCATAAAAGCAGCTGGCGCATTTGTTAATCCAAAAGACATAACGAGAAACTCGTAGTGTCCATAACGCGTGCGAAAAGCTGTTTTAGGAATATCTTGCTCCTTTACCCTCAACTGATGGTAACCAGATCGGAGATCTATCCTTGAGAACCAACTGGCACCTTGGAGTTGATCAAACAAGTCATCAATCCTCGGCAATGGATACCGATTCTTTACCGTCAACTTGTTCAACTCACGATAGTCAATGTACATCCTCATACTACCGTCCTTCTTCTTCACGAATAAGACCGGAGCACCCCAAGGAGAGATACTCGGTCTAATGAACCCCTTATCAAGCAACTCTTGCAATTGCTCCATTGGTTCCTTCATCTCGGTCGGAGCCAACCAATACGGTGCCTTAGCTACAGGCTGGGCATTGTGTATCAAGTCGATTTGAAAGTCAATCTCGCAGTCCGGTGGCACACTAGGTAAATCTTCTGGAAACATGTTTGGGAAGTCGCACACAACCGGTACATCAGACAATTGTGGTGTTGACGTATCCACATCCTTCACGTAGGCCAAGTAGGCACTACATCCACGTCTCATGCACTTTCCCGCTAATGCCATCAATCGTAGTGACTCGGTCACCATAGATCGTCACTGAACTCCCGTCAGGCGGTGTCAATCAGATCATCTTCTTGCGACACACAATGTTCGCCTCGTAGTCTGCCAACCAATCCATTCCCTGGACTACATCGAACCTGCCTAAGGTCATCACGAACGGTCTAACATGAAACTTATGACCTTCTAGTTCTATGTCACAGCCTTCTACCATATCAGAAATCCTGGTAGACTTACCTATGGCAGTTTTTATATCGAAGGGCTCATCAATAACTCTACTCCTAATGGGCAACTTAGCACAGAAGGCAGCAGAAATGAAACTCCTACTAGCACCAGAATCAAATAACACAGAGGCAAGAGTTTGGTTTACTAGAAATGTACCTGACACCATATCAGGGTTCGTCATAGCCTCCTCCTAGGCAAGAGTTTGGTTTACTAGAAACGTACCTGAAACGCCTTCTGCCCTTCACCTCCAGCCTTCTTCACTTCCCCCGAACTTTCAAACCTCGGCTTCTTATAGTCCCTGCTCATGTGGCCCTCCCCGCCACAGTAAACACCTCGCCACCTTGCACTCTCTTGCCATATGGTCAGGCTTCCCACACTTGAAGCACACGTTCAGTCCCCACCTACACTCTCCGGCGTGCTCCTTCCCGCACTTACCACACTTCTTCGACCCCGTACCGGGTGTAACCACACGCCGCTCATCCACCCTTGCAACCTTATTGTTTGGAGCGGCCCCACCACGTCCAAACCGTTTCCCATTCCAGTTCCGGTCACCACCACTTTTCTTGTTCACCTCAGCTACCACCACCTCTCGCTCATCATATAGCCTTCCAGCCAGTTCAACCACCAACCTGAACGTACCTGGTCGGGCGGCAATCATGTGCCTACGAATGTCCGCCGCTAGGCCATGGATATATCTCTTGATATTCCGTGACACAGGCGTCACCTGATCCGGCACCAGTCGTGCCATCTCGTTGAATTTGGTGGTGTATTGCTGATGTGTCATGGTTCCCGCCTTAAGCTGCAGGAACTCCCTCTCAACCTTATCAAGCTCCCTGTGAGGACAGAACTCTTCGATCACCAACTTCTTCAGCTCGTTCCACCTCATCCTTCCAATCGCCCTGCTACCCTCGGCCTGGACGATATTGCCCCACCAACACAAGGCTGAGTCCACGAAGGAGTGGGTAGCAAACTTCACCTTCTGATCCTCCCTGCACTCACTGATATCGAGCACAACTTCTATACCCTCACCGACCGATGGGCAGCAGCAGTAGTGCCATTGCCATCAAAAGTAGAGGGCTTGCATCTTTGAAATGCCCCGTAGTTACAGCCTCATGTTGCCTCAGGCACATGCTCTTCTTCTTCCTCCTCATCAGTAGAGACGACCGTCTCAGTCTCCGGTTGCCCTCTTTCTCCCGAGGACCGGTTCCTTTCCTTCCTTTCTCCTTCCCTTACAGCCTTTATCACTTCGGTCACCACAGACGGTAAGATCGTCTGCATGACCTGATGAACCTCCTCTACAACAACCTCCTTCACTGAGGCTCTCAAGTTAGCACTCTCATCCCCAGCCTCCGGATGAGGGGTCTCGGGCTCCTCATGAGCCACCTCTTCAGCCCTGGGCCTTCCTCTTGTGACACGTGGTCCAGGACCACGTCCACCACGGCCTCCGCCTCGCGAAGCCTTAGAAGATCTACCTCTAGCCATCCTCTTACACACTATAAGATTCAAACACCAACACGGTCATTCAAGGTAATAGCTCAGCTTATATCAATTATAGTAAGTCCCTAATTACAGTGGCTAGTTGTGATTAGCCACTTACTTTACTCTTCATACTCCAAGCATTTCCTATCCTGACTACATCAGTATTTAAATCTACTAAAGGCACATAAATCACATAACATGCGCACATAATACCGGTTATCATTAAAGAAATACCTGATGGCACACAGCTACTCGGACTGGCATCCCTTACCTTTGTCCCATTCTCAGTTTAAGTTTAGGTTTCTTTTGAAAATATTTACCCATTTCACTAAAACTTTGACTCTGATACCAACTTGTAAGGCCCCGATCCCGGGACGCTCACAGTTGGACAATCATCGCACATAAAGCATATATTTACATTAACTTTAATAAAATGTTGCAGCGGAAACATTTAAAAAAACCATTTCGTTTAATTATAATTGCTTTTGCAAAATAATACATCGTTGACTGATTACAAAATAACTTGTTGCATTACATCACAAAAACATTATACAAAAAATGACCCCGAACATTATGCACGAAGCTGGTTACTGGGCCTGAGGTCTATCATAGACCTTGAACATTGTACACGAAACTGACTCCAGTACCTAGGGCAAGCGACAAGGATCCCATACGTATGGTCAATCACAAAGATTAGACCCCGGTGTGTATCCTTCCGGGATAGCTAACCCGCACACAGTTGAGCTAACACCCTTCATTGGGTGTGAACCTCCATACATTGCTTGCAAGACTTTCTTACATTCGTTCGTTCATTAATGCATGCATTCATTCTTTCGTTACGTTCCTCTTTTCATTATCATTAACTTCCGCTTTATGTTACATAATACTTCTCGTTCATTTCATAATCATAACACATAAGTCACGGAATAATACATAATAGGAACGCAAGAAAACGCAACATAAACATACATAGCATCACATAAACATCACATACCCTATCACACATCATCATAAACATCGTGCATCATCAATTCACATTCACATACACATGCACAACAAGCACAAGTCATCATAGAACATAACCGACCCTCTGCGGAACAGCGAGGGTTCGGGGGTGGCAGCCCCTGACAGCGGGGTCCTAGGGGCAGCAGCCCCTAGTGGGGTCCAAGGGGCAACACCCCTGGCTGGGGCCGGCCTGCCAAGTCAGCGCGAAAAATTTTTAGCTTAACACTTTTATATAGCACATTTTCTTATAGAAAAATCGATCTTCTTGTTAAAACCTCTTAAAATCTTGGTCATTTAGTAACGTATATTTAGTATGCATTTCCAGCCCCAAACAATTTTAAAACCTTTAAAATAGGGGATCTAAAACTCACCTGGACTTAGTGAGTAGCTTGTCAATCAAGCTTTTTAAGAAAGGGTCACACTACACAGCCTGCAGATAAGTTAACACTCAAAGGAGTTAATTTCTGCCTAATTTCGCTGCTAAATTCGCTGCAAGATCAGCTGTTTCGCTGCTAGTTTCGCCAGCAGTTTCGCTGCTAGTTTCGCTGCAAGTTTCGCCCAACTTTCGTTGAAAAACCATGGCTGCGAAACTACCTGCGAAACTATAGTTTCGCAGGAAGATCCATAGTTTCGCTGGTTGAACACATAATTTCGCTGGATGAACACCTAGTTTCGCAGAGCGGGCTGAAATTACGAACCAACCCATTTTTTACCCAAAACTTCAATCTTTTACACCCAAAACCTTGGTTTATCACCCAATAAGCTATATCTAAGCTTCTTACATGTTTTCTTACACAAAAATATGAGTTTTGGGCGATTCTTTGCCACTTTCAAAAACCCCAAGCCCTAGAATCCGGGTTTACATCAAAAGGAACGATTAAACGATGTTTCGTACCTGGATTCTTGGTCTTTTCTTGTTGTTTGGATGTCCACAAACACCAATCTTCAATCTCTTGATCTACCGAGCCTTGAATCTTCACATCCTCTCTACTTTCTTCTCTAAACTCTCTCTCTCTAGAAGTTGGGTGTTGAGTGCAAATGAGAGTGGCTCAAGCTAATCCGTTTATATATATCGGGCGTTCCCGGGACCTTAAACTCGCTGAACACATAACCCGCGAGGTTTACTCGGTCCATACCACATTCCTCGCTTATTTTCTTCAAATAATCCCGGCTAAGCCCATTGTTATTAATTGGCTCGTTTCGACTTTATTCCGGGCGTTACAATAGAATTTTGAAACGCCCAACTGAAGATGCGCCTGAACAGTTTTAAAACGTCTGAAGAGTTGTCAAACGTCTGAACAGCTTTCAAACGCCTAAATAGTTGTCAAACGTCTGGGTACTTGGTTAAAGTTTATCATTTTTAACCTGAAGCGCCCAAATAGTCTTCAAACCCCTAGAATTCTTAGGTTTCAAAAACATCCAAACAGACTTAAAAACCCCAAACATTGTCAAAATGCCCGAATCTAAAACGCCTAAACAGTGATAAAAACGCCTAAAAAATTGTTAAGCGCCTAAACACTTAAGCAAATTCAAGATGATTCTAACACTTCAAGCATCTAATTCATCATCTTCATAACAACCTGATCTTATCAATTTCTATAAAACTTGATCAATTGATCTAAAAACTTCCAAGAAGGTAGAATATGGGCCTATAATCAATCCTAATTCGTCATTTCTCTCAATTAACAACAATAAGTCTGTTTCTCTGATTGAATATGAGTTCGAATATGAAGAACAACTTTCGCACACAAATCTGATGAAAATTCAGATCTGAATGAGTTAAACACCAAATTGTGATTCAATTCATGTTTCTGATGATGAAACACAACTGAATTCAACAATTAATTGATCAAATTGCTATCATTCACAGATTCAAGTGATTCACAGAACTCAATATGTTGATATTAAGCTCAAATCGCTGAACCGAAAGCTCTGATACCATTTGATAGGTTCAAATGGATCGATCTGTGATGATATTGTAACGCAATGATCAATTATAAGCACAAAGTAATCAAACACATGCAAATACTTCAAAAATTCATAGAGATTTCATTGATAGCGAATGCAAAATGGATACAATGTACATAGTGATAAAAGAAGTTCTAACTGATTTGGACCCCTGCAAAATACATATAATATCCTATTTATACTAACAATGAAAACTAAGGAACATATATTTACACAATAAGTCCCTATACTATGACAAAAAAACACAAACATAAAGACTAATGCTAATCTTCAAAAAGAGCTCCAACAAGAAGTATTACACTTTATGTTATTAATAATCTTTGTATCAATGTTGACAAAAGAAATGTTCATATGGATTCTTCTGTGAAGCAAACCATGTTTTCAATGACTAAAGTGTAAGAATTTGATTTTTGTACATGTACAAATTGCACAGCTTGCAGTCTTTAAGAATTTAGATAGATCTTTCTTTTGATAAATCTACACTACTAAGTGGTATCACTTGGGTCTTTATGTGTATAAACTACATTTGCGTGGGAACGCATATGTGGGGCTTTCCATCTCCTGAGCTTGACCCGGCTTCTTGAAAAATTATTGATTTAGTTCACTTCACAAAAGGGTAATACTGTGAATCTATGATTCTATGTACCATGGAAGAATATTTGATATAACAATATGAAAAAGATGATCTAGAACCATATCAACTCGCTAGACCCGATCTTTTAATGCGGATGATGGTTTTGTGTGTTTACTGCAATACTAGATTTCAAGCTAGAAATTTCAGATTGTGTGTTCGCAACAACTGTTTACCATGCATTTATACCTTGAAAATTGGAAAGGGAGAGAGATGGGTGTGCATCTTTAAGAAAGGGGGCGAGAGAGGGTGCGGTTCACCGGCGGTGATGTAGGCCACCGTTCGTTTGCCATTTCTGGTCCTCTCTAGGCATTGTTGTGTTCCTGTTTTCTCATCTATACATTGAAGGCAGGGGATAAAGGAGAGAGGTAGAGCTCGAGAGGCAGAAGATATGACGAAAGCATTGACTTGCACGGTTGACCGGAAAAAATAGCCACCCTCAAACAAGTAGATGAAGTTTATAGTGAGGAGGACCAATGACTAGCTGCTTCTCCTTTTGGATATAGATCTGACTGGATCTGGCCTTAATCGCATACAATGATTTCACCCATGTTCAATTCAAGCAAAAACGAACCGGGTACAACTACTTTCTTCATCTACAGGTGGGTAATTTAGCTATATGAAATTGTGTTTATTGCCTCCATTCTAATTTAAATAAGTGGTCTTCTGTTTTGTTCAAATTATAACCAAAATGGGATTTCTTGCTTTTGGACTATGATTTTGGCTTTCTATTGAAGTTTGAGTGTTTGACCAAGAGTAATATAATCGTATCTGTTATAGTATCTAATAATTTAATTATATGGTAATATAATTATGTTCTCTGCCAATGGTACATTGATGGTGGCCACTTTTGTTCGCCTAAGACGTCACCGACTTGATTATGATGGTTGAAACTTTTTCTTGTAAGCTTTGCTTGGGATCCAGTGGATAGGCGACGAAGCTACAAAGAAAAGGTTATGTTTTGTTGTTATGTTGTCGTAAAGGCAATGTGTTACAGCCACAATGGAATGCCATTTTTGAACCTTTCAATTCAATCCGTATTTTATAGTGTTATTTATAAATTTATGCGAGCTTCATGAATAAAAAGATGACTATGATGTTAAGAACGTGCATTCATCCCCAGCCTCGGTTTAACTCATCCGACATGTGCGCAACACGCATAGGGTATAACACTAATTCTTTTTAATCTTTAACTTTTTCATTTTAACTCAAAACTTTTACATCTTTTACAATTTAGCTCAATATTTTTTTTTACTTTTAACTTTGGTCCCTATACTTTTTATATTTAAAAATGATTTTTGTTTACTTTCCGGTTGCGAGTTAACACGACGCATTGTGCGTGTGTACTTCAATGTTTTTATGCTTATTTTCCCCATTTAACGGTTCACTCGCAACGCGCTGGTCCAAGATTGACTTACTTATTGTTTTATATGTTTTACGTTTCACCTAATGGTGGCATGTCATTAGTTCTATGTTTCTGTTGGTGGTTGCTAACGATAGTGTGTATTTGGTGCTACTGGACATGGTTTTACGCCCCCCACGGCAACGCCACGTGCTTAATAGTAGTTACACCTAATTGGTAATTTTTTTTACAATTACATTCTTTTAGGGAAAAACTCTCTGTTTGGTTATTGCCTAAATGTATATTTTTATAAAATCTCAAGGATTCAAATGGCTAAATTTGAACTTTTGAACTCAAATGTCAATTTTTTATAAAATCTCAAGGATGAAAAGCGTATATAACTCTTTTTATTATTAAGCTACAACGTAAGAGACATAATATTGCTTCATACCTTTGTTTCAATCTCCACAACTAATCGACGACAACTTTATATAACAATTCTTGCCGCACCATGACTAAACTGAACTGACCTAATAATGTCAGTATTGCTACATACTAACTATGCTTCAATCTTCATAAGAATTTACTACAACTTCATATGTTTATCTTATTTACTAGATTATGTTAACAAAGTTTTTAAACGCGCCATATCCCACGACCTTAATTTCTAGTTATTCCTAAAAATAGGGACACCAACACTAATAAAACCTTTTTATCCTTTCAAATTGAACTATTTCAAATTAGGGCATTACTTTATAATGACTAGTTAATGCATCACAGTATAACAAAATTGTGAAGTTGATGTATAATAGTTAATGCATCAAAGTGTAAAGGGGATAAAAAACTGATGTAGAAACCGTTACATTCGTTTTGGTTTGATTTTTAAATTTAATCGGTTTCGAAACATATAATGAAACATCCATAGGAACTAGTACATCCGGTTTTAGTTTCATCAGATCGATCCGGTGTGTTTATGAATAAGTGATTCAACAGTGCTTTTGATTTACCACCTATAGCAACTCGAATCATCCGAGTCCACAAGGCATAGTTTTGACTATTGAGTTTGAGGATAATTTTTAGGCTATCGAACAGGTTTTGTTTAGGATTTGTGGTTTCGGGTGTTGAGGCCATTCTTGAGGAAGTTTGCAATTTAGACTGTAAGGTCATCAGCTGTATGCTAGTTACCATATCCGGACATGGCAACTCGTAGAAAAAATGAAGGCTAGAAGGTAGATGATGAGCGGTTTCAAGCATGCTAGTCCTACAGTCATATACACTACTCTGATACCATCCTGACAAGTATTAACCTATTTAATTCATGATTACAATAAAATAATAAACCATTATCTATAGTGGAGTACACAAAATTATTTGTGGGAACTTGTTAAGAATTCTTATTTTTTACGACTTTAAAATGGATGGAAAATGAATCAAGTTTAATTTGGAAATGATGAATTGATTCTGTCCCTCGGTTGGTGCAATCTATATTTTTTTTCTTTCTAACATAAAGTACCTAGGTTTTTGTGCAAAATATTTTTAAGAAACCTTTAAATTAAATAATTTATCTAACAAGTTAGGCGAGATCACGTTAAGATTTCACAGGATCGTGTTAGTCCTAATAGAGGCATGTTAACATTCCACATAGTCATGCTCATTAATCTTGTTACTTATTATTGGGTTGTCGTTGGCAGAAACATATTTAAACACCACATAAACCATGCATGGCCTAGCAAAACCATGTGAAATTCACACATGATCACCATGCGAGGCTTTAAAATTCAACTTTTGACATTTTCTTCAAGATTTCTTTGCCAACATTCAAGGAGCTATCCAACACTATAGATTAGAAACTAAATAAATGTCAATTTGGATTTTGCAAAAATCCTAAAAAACATTTTAACATGCATGATCATTATGTATATTTAGTCATATATCAAAACACTAAAAGGATGTCCAAGCATGTTTATAGTTCGAATAGATATTGGGTGGAAAATGACCCGAAGGTGAGGGAGAAGGCTCGACATTTGCTTCTTGCAACAACACTTCACAGAAATTGTAATACCCCATGTCTTCCTCCTAGAAGGCCTAAAAAACAATAGCAATGGAGAAGGTGACAACTACACCTTGAGCACATCAAAAAAGAAATATCACGTAATATAACAGTAAGCCTGTTCACCCACTAAGGAAACACACAAATAACAAGCTTGATTTCAAATATGACTTCACCAAACCTAAAGGACATCCTCTTAGGGTTCGATTTAAGGACTAAAGTATTATTTAATGTGTAAGCAAATATTTAATCACAAGACAAATATATGTTTTTGGACCGCTCATACGAGATCTATTTTTAAGATAGAAAACAAAGTAGAAGAATTACGATCGATGCATGGTCCAACCACTTCACTAAACGTTCATCTCATGTAAGACTTGTTGTTGGTTACAAATTAGTTAAAATAATAATCAGACATTAAATGAATTCTCCAAGGGACTTAACTCCTTGATTATCTTTGTCATCGTCGTTTCTCCTACTTAAGTGTGTATGTAGGGATTTGAGAGCATAAGAGAGGAAGAAAACAATCTGGTTATCTGTTGAAAGAAACCTTCTATCCATGGGAGGTTGTTTAGGCTTTAACTTTATTACCATTGCAACCGTCCAGTTTTTCGTGTTTGGACATATCAACGTCGCATCATGTTTTTTTCATTTTCTCCAGATTTTCTCGTTTTACAAGATGTTGTCTTAGTTTTCTGCGTTTCACCCATATTCAAAGAAATTCACAAGGTTGGTGGTGGTACCTGTGGATTTCGACGAAAAATCACCGGTATTGGCGCATAAAAACCTGGGCCCCGGGGCGTGGTGTTCCCACCTATGGCCATTTTTTCCCGGGTATTTCCCTAACTCCACTCCATCTCCCATAAAGGCTTGTTTTATCTTTTGATATGTCCTCTGAATCTAGCAAGGTTAAAAGCATCCATGTTCACTTTGACGTATTTTAGTAATTTTACATATTTATTTACTTAAAACTAGTTTAACCTTTTTTATTTAATTCTTTTGTCTATTCATTTACTATTTTCAATTTCTTTATAGTTTGTAAATTATTACTAAAGTTAGAAATTTCTCGTGTCATCATAAATTATAATACCTAAGATTTTGTTTAATAAATTATCCGAATTCACATTTTGTTTATAATTTTGTTTTTCTATTAATTTCTAACAAGATTATTTATCAAATCAACAAACTTCTAAACTTTTAAAATCAAAATAATTGAGTAACATTACGAATCCATATTTACCGTGATTTACGAGAGGATGGTATATGTGTTAAACAGGCAGGGTATGCTCAAAAGCTAGTGAATTTGGCTGGGTTGGAGGATTGCAATGAGGCAAAAATTCCTATGGAACCTGGGTTAAAACTAGTAGGTCTGAAAGATGAGAAAGAGATTGATCCAACTAAGTATAGAAGGATAATTGGATCATTGAGATATTTGACACAAACAAGACCTGACTTGATGTATCATGTTGGATACATGAGTACGTTCATGTAGAGTCCTAAAGAGGAGCATTTAAAGGCTATTAAGCACATTGTGAGATATATCAAAGGAACACTGCATTTTGGACTCAAGTATGGGTGCAATGAAGGAGAACAGTTGGTTGGGTTTAGTGACAGCAACTACACTACATGTGATGATGATGAGAAGAGTACTTCTGGTAATGTGTTCTTTTACAATGGAAGTCCTATTTCTTGGAATTCTTAGAAACAAATTATGGCATTGTCTACCTGTGAAGCAAAGTTCATGGCAGCCACATCTGTTGCTTGTTAAGCATTGTGGTTACAGGGTTCGTTAGAGGAGATCACAAAGTGAACATCAAGAATCTGTCGTGTCAAAGGTGGATAACAAGTCAACGATTGCATTAATGAAAAATCCAGTTTTTCATGGTAGATCAAAGCATATAGATATTAAATACCACTTTATTCATGACTGCATTGAACATTATCAAAATCGAATTGAGTTTGTAAGGTGGTAGTATGCAGAAGGCTGGCATTCTTACAAAGGCCTTGCCTAGAGTGAAGTTTAATGAAATAAGGTCAGCTCTTGGTGTGCAGGATTTACAAGGTAACTCTTGAAATTAAGGGGGAGTATGTTGGAATAATTTCAAGAGTTAGTTCAAAATTGTTATAAGTGCAGAGACCATTCTTGATAGTTATGAAAGTTTAGGATTTTATTGTGTATTTCTTGGTATATTTTAGTTGTTAACAACGGTTAGTTGTTATATAATAAAGATTAGATAGAGATATGTGATATATACATGTTTACATCATCTTCTTCACTTGTACTTGTAATTATTCTTCAAGATTGATTAGAGTTTTTCTTCACTTTTTTGATACCTAAGTTCTACAAATTTTACATATTTATTTACTTAAAACTAGTTTAACCTTTTTCATTTAATTCTTTTGTCTATTCATTTACTATTATCAATTTCTTTATTGTTTGTAAATTATTACTAAAGTTTAGACATTTCTCGTGTCATCGTAAATTATAATACCTAAGATTTTGTTTAATAAATTATCCGAATTCACAATTGGTTTATAATTTAGTTTTTCTATTAATTTCTAACAAGATTATTTATCTAATCAACAAACTTCTAAACTTTTAAAATCAAAATAATTGAGTAACATTACGAATCCATATTTACCGTGATATTATTATGAAAGATGTTAAGAATTTGGGTTATTATAAAACTATTAACTCCTTATATTGGGAAATCTTTTAGATAAACAATTATTTAACTTAGGAATAATAACACATTGGTAAAATGATCGAAGAAAATATCAAATAAAAGACTAGCTTATTAGCTGTAAATTAATTTAACTTGATAAAGTAAATGATATCATAATTAATGAAAACTTTAGCATACATATAATAAAATTAATTAATAACAACAATTTTAATTAATATAATGTATATATTTTAGTTAATGCATTTAGAAACATCATTAATTTTGTGGAAAATTAAATATAACTCCCGCGCAAAAACTTCCCGCGCCATATCCTTCCCGCCATAAACTCCCCCCAAATCGCCATCTATAAGACAAAAACCCTCTCTTTCTCTCTGCATCATCACTCACACATTCAGTCTTCATTTCTAAACCTAAACCCCAACAAAATCCTTGATCAATTTGTGTGTTTGCAGTGTTGATTTGAGCGATGGTGGTAGCTTTAGGCCCAGGAAAGTTCTACGGAAGCAGCCTCCCAAGACCTCGGTTCTACACAGACGTCAAGTTCAACTCGGACCGAGTCGACCCACCCGTCCCTGTTCTCGACCCTCTAATGTCGTGGGCAGAAGAAGCTCACTGGTCAATGGGTGGCCTGAGCTTCCAGCGTCACCGCCTCCAGGGGCGAATTGAAGGCAATGTCGAGAAGCTTCGTAACCAGATCGAGAAATCGGTCAAGAAAAAGGAGTCTCTTAGCCCCAAGTTGCCCAAAAAGAAGTTCGTTTCAAAATCGATTGAAGATTCAGGTAAGAAGAAGATGAAGAAAGATGATGATTTGAATGGGAGTGAAAGTCCGTTGCCACCACCCGCTCCGGTTGCTAACAAGCGGAAGAGGCGGTATGTGGGTTTGGTTGATGAAGATGAGGAGGGTGAGCCGGCGGCTCGTAAGTGGCCGGTGAGGAAGCTTTCGGATGAGTTTGATCTGGTTGCGAAAAGTCCGGCGAGAAGCTCCGGTGGCGGTGAGTTAGAGGTGGAAAGTGTGGCCTTGAGAACTCGAGGGAGGAAGACGGTGGTTGATGAGCCTGTGAAGAGTGGTTCAAAGGGTAAGAAGCGGTTGAAGAAGGTTGGTGAAGATGGTAATGGTGGTGTGTCTCCTAGTCCTAGGTCTTCTCCAAGATTGGTAAAGGGTCGGTGATCTTGTGTAGTCAAAGTCTTTAATGTAATGTGTTTGATGAAATGCCTCAATGAAAAGGCTGGATGATGTATTTGGGTTTTTTTTGGTTAGTTTTCAGTGTTATAATATGGGTATATGCTTTCTTGAATTCATTGGTTCTGTAGTTTTTTTTTAGTTAATGTCAAAAGTCAGTTTCGAATGAGTTCTATTACGTTTGCAGCTCTTTAATTCATAGTCGCAGTTCCATGATTTGTCGATCTTGATCCTATTTTCTTGGCAGTTTTCAATATAACTTCAAACAACTCTTTGTAGAATGCATCCAATCCGCAACAAATTTTAATTTTTGTTCCAAAGCTTTTCTTTTGAACAATTACGCCTGGGAAAACAGTCTATCCTCATGCGGCGTCCGAGCAAAACATTAGCTAAAATGATTTGGATAAGTCCAGGAAATATGAAATCTCCTGTGAGAAAACTATCAGAACTATACTTGAAGACAGCTGTAGTTGTAGCTCAACTTGATTGGGGATATCCATAAGTTTGATGTGAAGTCCATGTTTCTTAATGGTGATTTAACTGAAGATATCTATGTTGCTTAACCAAAAGGATTTGTGATCAAAGACAAAGGTAATATGATCTATAAACTAAACAAGGCTTCTATATTGGTTTAAACAGACCCCTCGAGCCTGGAATTCAAAGATTAATGGTTATTTCACTGCTCATGGGTACTTAAGAAACCTCAATGATCCCTCCTTGTATGTAAAACAAACTCAATCAGGTGATATCATTTATGTTTGTATGTAGATGATATTATATGTACTGCTTCATGTGTTTATTTGATTAAAAAATTAAAGCATGGAATGAAACAAGTTTTTGAGACGACAGATGTGAGATTACTCAAATACTTCTTGGGTCTAGAAGTTACACAAACAAAAGGAGGAATTATTCTTAACCAAGAGAAGTATGCTAATAGTCTTTTAACAAGAGCTGGAATTATGAATTGTAAAACAAAAGTAACTCCCACATATTTTAATGAGAAACTATCAGCTGAAGAAGGAGCAAAATTGACATATGAATCATTTAGGAGCTTAATTAGTGGTCTGATATATCTCACTCACTCAAGACCAGATCTGGCCTATGCAGTGAGTATAGTCTAGATTCATGAAAAAACCCTCAAAGATACATATGGGAGTTGCTAGGAGAATTCATAAGTATGTGAAAGGTACCACTAAACTTGGAATTTGGTACGACTTAAGGGGTGTGTTTGGTTGGTTTCAATGACAATGATTGGGCCAACTGTACGGATGATCGTAAAATCCTCTCAACCTATGTGTTTTCTTTAGGTAGTGGAGCTATATCTTGAAGTGCAAAGAAGCAACATTTGGTGGCCTTGTCGAGCACAGAAGCCGAATATATGAGTAACAAGCATCTACGTGTGAGGCAGTGTGGTTAAGAAGGGTGCTTTAAGATCTTGGATTCACTCAAAAGGAACCTACAACTATCTAGTGTGATGACAAATCTGCCATAAGTCCTTCAAAAAACCCTATCATACATAATCGCTCCAAGCACATAGAGCTAAGACATCACTTCATCTAAGAAAATGGTTGTATAAGGCAGGTTGTTTTTAGAGCACTGTAAAACCAAGTCACTATTACAAGAAAAGTTCATTCGGTTCAGACGTGGATTGGGAGTGATGGGGTTTGAATTAAAAGGAGGATGATTATAACTAAAATGGTATGAATGTAATTTTAATTCTTTGATACTCAAAATTACGTATAACAGAGGGCTATATGTAGCCATTTACATGAAAAGGAAAGACTAAAATTATGAAGCTAAACTAGGTAGGTTACAGCAATAATATATTGACCAAGAATAGGTGGAGTGATTTAAATTCAAATAATGGATTTAAATATTTGTATGATCCGTAATACGCCCCCGCAAGATGGAGGCTCTGTTGGTGAGAGCATCAGCAAGTTGATCTGTAGAGTTAATGTGAAGCACCGAAGAGAGCCATTGGTAACTTGCTCCCGAACAAAGTGATAGTCCAACGCAATGTGTTTCATCCTCAAATGATAAACCGGATTGGAACACAAGTACGTGCTCCAGTATTGTCACAATAAAGAGTTGGAGGCTGAGACGGTTGAATACCAAGTTCACGTAGAAGATTTTGTACCCAAGAAAGATCAGCAGCTGCATTAGCGAGAGCTTTGTATTCCGCTTCTGTAGAAGAGCGAGAAACCGAATTTTGTCTAGAAGAACGCCATGAGATTATATTTCCTCCAAGGTATAATATGTAAGCCGTAGTGGATCGGCTTGCAGTGGAAACACCACCCCAATCGGAGTCTGAAAAGGCTTGTAAATCAAGGTTGCTAGCCCATTTTAAGAAAAGTCCATGGCGTATTGTCCCTTTTAAGTAACGTAAAACTCTTTTCAAGGCTTGCCAATGAATTTGAGATGGAGCATGCATAAATTGTGATAGCTTATTTACCGCAAAGGAAACATCTGGTCGCGTAAATGCAAGGTATTGAAGGGAGCCCACTAGTTTGCAATAAGGGGTCGGGTCGACCGGGGGAGAGCCATCATTAAGAGTGAGAACAACTGATGAGGATAGGGGGTGGCTACTTCTTTGGCACCATCCATGTGAAAGAGGGTAAGGAGGTCTTGAATGTGACGATGTTGAGAGAGAAAAAGACCAGAGGTTGTGGGAATAACTTCTATGCCAAGAAAATGGTGTAGAGGGCCTAGATCTTTGATGGAGAAACGTTGGGCAAGGGTGTGAACGAATTGGGTCAAGAAGGTGGTATCATTAACGGTGAGAATGATATCGTCAACATAAACCATGAAGTAAGATGTGATACCATCATGATTGTAAATGAAAAGAGATGCATCAGCTAGAGATTTACGGAATCCAAAGGTTGTGAGAAAGGTGGTAAGCTCAATGTACCAAGCACGAGGGGCTTGCTTGAGACGATAAAGTGATTTTTTGAGTTTGCATATGTGATTTGGAAATTGTGGGTGAGTGTAGCCAAGTGGTTGAGTCATAAATACCTCTTCATGCAACGTCCCATGAAGGAAGGCATTGTTCACATCTAGTTGACGAAGTGACCAATTATGTGAGAGAGCAACGGAAAGAATGGTACGGATGGTGACGGGTTTGGTAATAGGACTGAAGGTATCAAAGTAGTACTTTCCATATTATTGTTGAAAACCCTTGGCCACTAAACGAGCCTTGTATTTATCGATAGAGCCATTCGGCATTCGCTTTACCCGAAATACCCATTTGCAGCTAATGGGAGTATGAGATGAACGTGGAACGAGTTCCCAAGTGCCATTATGTAGTAAGGCATTGAACTCGGAGTCCATTGCTTTGCGCCAATCGGAATTTTTCATGGCCTGACTATACGTGGTGGGTTCAAGGGTGGGAGGAATAGGGTGTAAGGTGGATGAGTTTATGAAATTGGAGTTAAAGTATTTTGGGTTTGGGTTACGGGATCTTGGAGGGAGAGGGGGGTGGGATGGAATATTTGGGGATTGAAAGTGTTGGTTGGTAGTGGTGGTGAACGGGGAGTTAAGGGTCATGGGTTCAAAATGTTGGTTTGGAGTGGTGAGTGGTGAGAAGTTAGGAGATAAAGGATTAGGTGTAGGAGGTTTAGGTGAATCGGAAATGGAGGTGGAAGTTTGGGTTGATGGATTAGGTGTTTGTTGCAAAGGTGGTATGGATTGAGGGGTGACGGTTGGGTTGGTGGTTATGGGAAAAGTATGTACAGTTGTGGAAGGGTTGGTTTTTACAAGGAAGCTCTGGGCATTAGGCAGAGGAGAGGGTGTTGATGAGGTGCTTTTGTAGGAAAAAATAAGATGGATAAACTCTACATGTCGGGAATGATAAAGTCGGTTAGTTTTTGGATCAAGGCATTTATAAGCTGATTTAGAAGGCGAGTAGCCGAGAAAAATACATAGGGAGGAACGAGGTTGAAGTTTGTCTTGGGCATAGGGCCGAAGCCAAGGGTAGCATAGGCACCCAAAGGGCTTTAACTTGGAGTAGTTTGGAGGTTTATTGAACAAGCGTTCAAATGGGGTTTGATGGTTAAGAACAGGAGTCGGTAGTCTATTAATTAAATAGACTGCGGTTTGGAAAGCATGTGTCCAAAATTTGAGTGGGAGACCGACATAATGAAGAAGAGCGAGACCTGTTTCAACAATATGACGATGGCGACGCTCAGCGGTTCCATTTTGTTCCGGTGTGTGGGGAGGGGTGGTATAGTGAGAAATGCCATTTGTTTGAAAAAACGAGTTTAGCCCTTGGTATTCCCCACCATTGTCAGTGAAGATAGAGACAATAGGGGTGTTAAAATATTTTTCCACTATTAATTTAAATTGTGGAAATAGTGTGGAAACGTCGGATTTGCGTTTCATTGGGTATAGCCAAACATATTTGGTGTAAAAGTCCACAAATATAACATAATATTTAAAATGATCAATGGGTGTTTGGACGGGACCCCGCACATCTAAGTACACAAGTTGTAATGGTTTGTTAGCAACAAAAGAGTTTGGACCAAATGAAAGTTTATGACTTTTATTAATCGAACACGATGCACAATGAGCATGAAAATCAGACATAGACTTGGAAGTAAAACCTAAATGCTTAGTAATAGACTCAAAGATTTTGATTGAAGGATGTCCAAGTTTGTGGTGCCAATCTAGAAAGGAAGCTTTGATGGTGTGATTTGCTTGAAGAGTGGGCGGTAAGGATGCATGGTAAACATCATCAATGTTCTCCCCTCGCATGAGACGTGCCCCCGTGCGAAGATCCTTCACAAAAATATGAGATGGAAAAAATTCAATGGAAACTTGATTATTCTTGCATAATTTAGCAACCGATATGAGATTTTGTTGTAAATGAGGGACACATACAACATTAGGATAATGTAAAGTTTTGTATGAAGTGTGAATTTGCTTGTGGCCAGTATGAGAAATTTTAAGACTCTTACCATCACCAAGAACAATCTCGTCAGGTCCTCCATATTCTGAGACATTATGAAGTGTTGCTTGATTGGAAGTAACATGGTTGGAGGCACCGCTATCAAAGAGCAATGATGATGTCGAGTTTGCAGGACCTGAAGTAGTAAGATTTGCAGTAGGACTAGTACCACGAGTATTCACTATTGAGATGTCATTTTCTTTTAAAAACCTTGATAGCTTTCGACAGTCCTTTGTGTTGTGTCCGGGAATATTGCAATAGTGACAGAAATATCCAACCCGGCTAGGCCGATTTCCACCTTGATGCGAGGGAGACCATTGAGCACCGTTGATTATTATTCGAATATGACCTGTTTGTGTGTGAGGCGGCAGTTGAGTTAGAAGAGAAGCGTGACTGACCTTGATTGGGTTGGCGGTTGGTGTAGTTAACCGTGGTAAGCATGGGTTCGGATGTCACACAGGTGTCCTTTAGGGACCTTTCAAAGTCAAGGAATTTATCAAACAATTCCGGATACGAGATCGGAGTTTCTCGCACCTTGAGTGCAGCGAAAATTGTGGCGTATTCTTCATCGAGTTGTGAGAGGATGTGCACCAGAAGATCCTCTTCAGTCACCAGACTTTGGGCGAGAGCCAAGTCGTCTGCGATTGACCTCATATCGGGTAGAAATTCTGTGATAGATCGATTGCCTTTTGGATTTTTTGCGAGTTTGGACTTTAGAGAAATAACACGAGACCTCGAAGCACTTGCGTAACTTGAGTTGAGTATTTTCCAGGCTTCTTGAGCAGTGTCGGCTGAGGAGATAATTGGCTGAATGGAATCGGAGCAACTTCCTAATATTGCACTGATTATTATCTGATCCTGCCTAAACCCGAGAAGATACTCGGGATTTGGCTTGTCGGCAATGACCTTTGATGGTGGTTTAAGGGTGCCATCAAGATGCTTAAAAAGATCAAGTCCGATCAAAGTTGACTGGACCTGCTTCCTCCATACGGGGAAGTTTGAAGCTGTAAGCTTGATAGTAAAGTGGGTAGATGCTGTGAGTTGGGTGATTGTAGCCATGAGTGAAGAAGAAGAAGACAACAGGTTTTTGGATCAGAACTCGTTTGAGCTATTCAAGCTCTGATACCATAAAATGGTACTTTGATACTCAAAATTACGTACAACAGAGGGCTATATGTAGCCATTTACGTGAAAAGGAAAGACTAAAATTATGAAGCTAACTAGGTAGGTTACAGCAATAATATATTGACCAAGAATAGGTGGAGTGATTTAAATTCAAATAAGGGATTTAAATATTTGTATGATCCGTAATAATAACAACTCTAAAAATTCAGGTTCAATTTATTTTTTCTTTACGTCATACTAAGTTACTAAAAATATTTATTTTTAGATCTTTAATATTCATATTATTGTTCGTGTTCTCTCTAACCATTAGTTCACCTGTTGATAATAGCTCAAATGTTAAGGCAAATGAGCTTTGTTAATAACCTAAAACAATATAAGTTTTGACCCGAAAACTCTTGCTTCCAAATGATTGATGATTCTTAAATAAATCTATGCTTTTATTTTGCCAAATCCACAACTAAAGAACAAGCCATAAACTCATACTCACATTATATAACTTTAAAAGGCAAACAGCAAAGCATTTAAGCTTTGCGTACAACCTACCGATGCACAACTTCTTTCCCCTTACACGTGCCTTTCAACGCCACCTCTTACTTGCTTCACTGCGTCTTCTTTCTTCTCCCTCGCTACAGTTTGGATTCTTCTTCTCGTTTGCCTGAGTTCATCACCTTAGGTAAGCCTCTAGCCCTAAACGAATTTTGATCCATTGATTCTTCTGCTTTAATTTTTACTTGCGGATGATGAAGGAACTAATTTCATAAATCCGCTGAGATTCAGAACGGTATTTCATGATTTCATTGTTTATAGCAATTAATATATGTTAATTCATGAATGTTAGTATGTTACAGAATTTAGTTTAAAAATTTCTGGGAAACTGAATCTGAGCATATGTTGTTTGCATTTTGGTTGCATAATTGAAATATCATGTTGTATTCATTAGTTTAGAATGTATAATTGTAAATGCTGATAATCAAGACGTTGCTGATGCGTATGTAGAGGATGATATTATAGATGATGTTAAATAAAATATTAAGGTACTTTTGTTCGGATATTTAAACTCTGTTTCTTGGGTATATAGTTTTCAGAAGTGGTGCTTTATAGCATATGAGTTTATGACGATCCGCTGTAAATTTAGTTGTATCTTAACTATGATAGTTGGACAGTATTCTTGCCATTTGAAGCATACTGATTCTATATTTCTATGCGACAAAAAAAACACAAACAACCTATTTCAAAGTCCTAGCTTTATCACTCGGAATGGTTTATTAATATGGATTGTGGAACATGGCTTTGGATTTGAGTTTCCGGTACAAACATGTAGTCTATATAAGTTCAAAGTATATCTAAATCCGGTGTAATTTGCTCTCTTTTGGTTTTCCTTTTTATTTTGGATACTTTTAGCGTTAGGCTTTGTTTGCTTTTATGATCTTATAATAATGCTATAAGTGGATAATCTTCATTATTTTCTATGTTATTTGAGGATCACGTTCCCGCCGCGAGGCATGGCAATAACAACTTGTTAGTAACATAAATATAAATGAACATGTCAGATCTTAATAATTTATCAACGTAAACTTGGATTAACACTCACCATTATGCAAATCTTAGTTAACCTAAACCTCATTTAAACACTACCTAAACTACCTAGTAATTTACCTTCTAATTACCTACAAATTATGATTAACCCATAACTTGACACTTATCACTAGCTAACATGTGTCACCATGATACGTCCATTATTGATCCAATAGCCCAAGACACAGGGAGCCCAGTTGCACAGACCGACAAGATGGAGAGGCCCAAGAGAACTTTGGTGAAGCCCAAAAGACTTTGTGAATGAACATGTTGTGGTGCATGGGCCACGATTTCCACTTTTGTTTGCATGTTTACATTATAGTTATTGGTTATTTACATGTTTGCATGATTTCCTTAATTGTAGGTTGACTCTTTCAGTTTTATCGTTTACGTAGTATTTATGTTGGTTGAAGCTTGGAATAAAAAATATTAGAAAATTGTCCCAAAAAATTGTTCTCTTCTTCTCTCTAACTTTCTTGGAGATTCACCCACTCTACGAGTAATTTGGTGCTTTCATTCTCGTGTTCTTCCTCCGATCATTCCGCCGCGCAAAGACTCCTCCATAGATGAAGTTACGCCCACACTATCGGAACAACTCTCACAACTCATAGCAGCCACCACCGCAGCCTCTAATCAACAATCCGCCCAACTCAGTGTTCTTATTAAAGCTACCATGAATACCAAACTTGACTCACAATCCCAAACCACTGTCAACGTTCTGAACCATATCACTCAACTATCCTATCAAATCACATCCGACTCTCCCACTTTTTCGAGCCCGAAAAACACACCACCATCATACCCCCCAAAACACCACTCGTACAATCCAACCAACCACCCCCATCCAACACCCGTCCCCTCAAAGATAACACTGCCCTTATTCGACGAATCCAACCCTCTAGACTGGATCTTCCAAGCCGAAAATTACTTCAGCTACTATCAAATTCCTGTTGCTCAACGTTTGTCTCTTGCGGTTTTCTACTTCATCGGTGATGCCTTGTTGTGGTACAAACATCTGGCTAATAACGACCTACTCGGCACTTGGAACACCTTTAAACGCGAACTAGAGTTGTGATTTGGGCTGTCGACATATGAAAACCATGAGGCGACTCTATTTAAGCTACGTAAAACCTCTACCGTTGCATCTTACCAAACCGAGTTTGAACGCGTTAGTAATCGTGTGGTTGGCCTCTCTCAGCAAGCCCTGCGAAATTGTTTTATTTCTAGTCTTCGATCGGACATCCAAAAGGAGCTTGCCATCCTAAAGCCCACATCTCTAAACCAAGCTTATGCCCTGGCCCGATTAGTTGAAGAAAAATTAAACCAATCCTTAAAGCCCAAGTTTACTACCACCAACAAGCCCAGAAACACCTCTTGGACCCCACCTTCCTTATCCCTACCATCTTCAACTTCACAAACAACCACCCCTACAAACTCTGCCCCCTTACTTCCCACCCCTACAAAACCATCCACCACCCTTCCATTTACCAAGTTGTCAGCCGACGCCATTCAAAAATGCAAGAAAGAGGTCTGTGTTTTAAGTATCCGGAAAAGTACTTTCCTGACACAAATGTTCTCCACCTCAGTTCCTAATTATTGTTAATAATGACGACATGGCCAATGACATACCACCGCCAACCGTCACCACCCCCAATAAACTATAATTCTTGTCACTATCAGATGTTTCTTTCTTCGGATTATCCTCGGCCTAAACCCACCATATTACCGGTCACATCACTGGTAAACCGGTCACCATTTAATTGATTGGGGTAGTAGCCACAACATCATTCAACCGCGGGTCGCATCACACCTCAAATTGGCCACGGAACCGATCACAACATTTTCCGTTATGGTGGGCAATGGACAATGATGATCAAGAATTTGTTGGACTCACCATTGTTAGTGTCTATTATTATAAGAGGTTTAATGTTAGCTTACTTAGTTTGTATTTTGCATTTCTTGTATGTTTTGGATCCAAGCAAAACTATGAGCGAAACTCTATTTCGCTCATAGTCAGCAGGTCTAGTTACCTAGGCGAAATTGTGTTTTGTCTCTGTTGGATCTAGAAAGGCTGGTGCAACCAAAACTAAATCACTTAGACTATTTTGGTGCTGCTAATAAAGGACTTCCGAAGCTAAGTGTGAAACTTCCGAAGGAAAATGAGTTCTTCCAAAGAGTGTAAGATCAACTTCCGAAGGAAAACTCTAACTTCCAAAGACAAAGTATTCACTTCCGAAGATCAAGACTTAGAGTGAAAGATCAGAAGTCAACTTCCGAAGTATGAAAGAAGTCCTCAAGCCTCGGAAGTATAATAGCCTCTTCCGAAGTATAAGTGGCTTTGGAAGAACTTGTTCTTCCGAAGCCAACTTACCTTCGGAAGACACTACTATTAACCAGTGGACATAAGTATGGTCTCTCTGACACTCCGCTGCAGACCTCTGAGATACTGCTTGGCATTTTCTCAAAAGCCATGTAGTTGACCATACTTTATTCCACTGTTTACCTTTATCAGTTAGTATAGTTGCCAACTTTAGTTGGTGACAAAAGGTAAGTCATGGACATGTTATGACTACCATATCTTAGATAATACTTTATCTAAGATACCTTAACTTTAGCATTGTAGTATATGCTTTAGTCTTAGGTTTCCAGCTGGTATCAAAGTATATCCGGCTGTAGGATCTAGTATATATAGTTTCTCATTGTAACTCTTGTTTTATGCTTGTAAGAGTCTTGTAATACTTTTAGTTGAGAAGTAATATATACAAGTGCCTTGAAAATTATTTCTTTGTGCTCTTTACTACTTATTATATTATTATCAACTCTTAGAAGAGATTCTACTTCATCTGATCTGAGTGTAGTATAAGTGAGTTTGAGAGAAATCCAAGTGTTAAGTGACAAAACCCGAACCTACAATTGGTATCAGAGCTTTTTTAGGCTCTTGATTGTGAGGTCTTACCATCCTAATCAACATGTTTTTCACTCCTCCTTACACCACACTCAAAATGGCCCTCAACAAGTCTGAAGTAGAGATGGGGACGATGACTAAAGCACCCATCATCACCCCTGAAAACTTCAGGTCATGGAGCAGACGCATGGAAGGATTCATTAGGTATCAAGACAGCAAGATGTGGCAATCTATTGTCAATGGCCCGTATAAACCAAAGGTGGAAGGTGGAAACGGTGCTATGATAGAGAAAGCCGTTGAAGACTACTCTGATGAGGACCGGAAGAAGCTGGACATTAATAGCAATGCTATGACTGTTCTCATGACTGCAATTCCCAACTCCATCATGGTGGGGTTTGAGCATTGCAAATCAGCCAAAGAACTGTTTGATGCACTTGCTCATATGTACTCCAGCTCCAATGACTCCAAGAAGGACTCACTGAAGCAGCAGTTCGAGAACTTCACCTACATTACTGGAGAGACCCTCAGGCAACAATACTTCAGGTACATGGACCTCATTTCTTCCCTTCAGCATGTGGGGATTGCACTTGAACTTAGAGATCTAACAAGAAAGTTCATGAGTGCACTTCCTAATGAGTGGACGTTCTACTGTGTCTCTATCAAGAGAACATAAAACTTGAACACCCTCACCATGACCGAACTCTATGGCATCCTTGATGGATACCGTTTGGAAATGGAGAACAAGAGAGGCCATCAGACAAGCAGACCCTTGAGTCTTCCTGCTAGCAACGCTTTAATGGTTGCTGAAGGCTCAGGACCCTCCCAACCTCAACAGTACCTGACTTACACCCAACAGGCATCCTGTTCTTCTGGACCATAGATCACATTTCCTGAGACTCCAAGGTCTCAACAAGCTCAGCAAAGTTCCTTTCAGGACAACTGTGCTTTTGTCTCAGGAAGTGGGCACTTTAGTGACCATTAGTATTGCTTTGATGATTTAGAGTGTTCAGTCTAGATGAGGTGGAATATGTGTACATAGTCCAACAAATGGCTCTCTTAAACTACAGAGAAAAGAAGTTCTTCAAGAGAACTAGAAGGCAATTTCCCTAGAACCCAACCAACAACAAATTTGGGTTTGACAAAACCAAGGCCAAATGTTACAACTGTAACTAACTTGGTCATTGTAACTAACTTGGTCATTTTGCAAGGGAGTGCAAGGCTCCCAAGTCTAATCCGGGAACCCCACAGGCCTCCACACATCCCTCTACACCAAACCCACTGGAAAGTCAATAGAGACAACTGCAATAGCTCAAGAAGTTGACTGGAGCTTCATGGTACAGGATGTGACTCCTGCTCAAGCACTAATGCCCGAAACAGATGACAATAAGGTATATGAACATCTCTGTACTCTTGCCTGTACTGCTAAGGTTAAATTGTATCAGGACTACAATATGGAGATTAAATCTGATATTGAGTCTCTAAATGTTTTAAAATCTGATTTTAAAAGGGTTGAATCTAACTATCAAAGAAAAATTAAGCAGTTGGAGAAAACTGTTTTCTTATTAAAATATGAACACACAAATCATAAGACTCAAATAAAGGATTTAATATCCAAATTGTCTGAGGCTCAAGCCCAGCTTGTCACAGCTGAGGCTAAAGCCAGGAAGTATGCTATTTCTAAGCAAAACTTCCAAGCCATTCTTGCATCATCCTCTCACTCAAAACTTTGTTACCAAAACAAAGGTGGGTTGGGAACCAATGAAATTGCTCCACCATACTCTTATGAGTCTATAAGACAACCAATGTGTGGTACTGAAGAGCAAGAGGTTCCATGTGCTGACCCACCTTCTCATGAGTCAAAGAGTGATGCAACCATGGAGACCATCACAGGGAAGAACCAGGTAATTTTACCCACTCCTACCAGTGATGATCAACCCCTGACCACCAAAGCAAGAAGCAGATCTAAGGTAGCCAAAAAAGCTGCCAAGAAAGTGGCTGAGTCTAAGCTGAAGACAGACCCAAAACAAAAGGGTGTATTCATCTCAGCTGGATTCCAGGTGGTAGGAAACTTCGATTTAGGAAAAGAGTGTAGTACCAGCACTCCTGTCCTACCAAAGGATCAGAAGTTAAAGGGAAAGGTTGCTGATGAAGAGAAAAAGAACAAGAAACAGTATTCCTCAAGTTCCCAAAAAGTTAACATTGCATGCATAATGTGTGGTCTGCAAAACCACATGGACAAAGATTGTTACTACAATCCTGCTAGCACACATTATGCAAATAAAGTTAAAAGAGAAGGAGTCAGGAAAGGTTTCTCATTTGGACCATATCAAATGGTTCAAGTGATGAAAAAGGGAAAGCTTGTTTCCGAAGCAAGATTGCTTTCGGAAGAAAGTCCTTCTTTCGAAGGGAAAATGGCTTCGGAAGTTAAAGCTGTCAAGACTCAAAAGAATAAAAGAGTCCCCTTGAAACCATCCCAGAAGAAGATTACTTCGGAAGAAAAGGTGATGAAGGCTTCTTCTGAAAAGAAAGAAGCTTCGGAAGAATGCCATGCTGCAAAAGCTTCAACAGGCTCATCCTCTATGATCAACCAAGGGATGGAATGGAAGATCAACGAAAGATGTTGCAGCTTAAACCTCTTCTTCAAAGACATCCATTGAACCCCCATGCATAAATTTTGGTTCAATTATGTAATTATCATTAGAAGAACCCAAGACCAACAAGGCTTTGGTTTCCAATCAAATCTAATCATCTCACCTTATGTGCAGGGACATCCATATGACAAGAATAATAATGTTTGGATTGTGGATAGTGGATGCTCCAGGCACATGACAAGGAACAAATCTCTCCTTCAACAATTTCAACATAATGATAGAGGTCCTGTCCAGTTTGGAGGTGAGGCCGGAGGATATATTTCTGGCAGAGGAAGTATATCCAATGGAAAATTAAAAAATGACAAAGTTCACTTTATCAAACAGCTTGAACACAACCTGTTAAGTGTCTCCTTTTGCCCGAAGGTCTACCCCTTTCCTTTCTCTCCCCATCTCTAACAGTCTTTATCACTTCGGTCACTACAGACAGTAGGATCGTCTGCAAGACCTGATGCACTTCCTCCACGACCGCCTCTCTCATCGAGGCCCTCTGATTAGCATTCTCATCACCGCCCTCAAGATGAGGGGTCTCGGGTTCCTCATGAACCACTTTTTCAACTCTGGGTCTTCCTCTTGTGACCCGTGGTTCAGCACCACGTCCATCACCACCTCCACCATGAGAAGCTTTCGAAGATCTACCACCGGCCATTCTCTGACTAACTGAAAGATTCAAACACTAGCACGGTCATTCAAGAAACGGCTCAGTTTATGTCAAGTATAGTAAGTCCCTAATTACAGTGGCCAGTTATGATTAGCCACTTACTTTACTCTTCATACCCCAAGCATTACCTATCCTGACTACATCAGTATCTAAATCTGCCAGCAACACATAAACCACATAACATGCGCACGTAATGCCGGTTAACATTACGAAAATACCTGATGGCACGCAGCTACTCAGATTGGCACCCCATTCCTTTTCCGTCCCATTCTCAGTTTAAGTTAAGGTTTATTTTGAAAATTTACCCATTTCACTTAAACTTTGGCTCTTATACCAACTTGTAAGGCTCCGTTCCCGGGACGCTTACAGTTGGATTCTCATCGCACATAAAAGATATAATTACATTTAACTTTCATAAAACGTTGCAGCGGAAACATTAAACATCGTTCTATTTCATTATAAAAACTTTTGCAACATAGTACATAGTTGTCCAATTACAAAATATCTATTTCATTATATCACAAAAGCATTAAACAAAAGAATGCCATCCAAAATAAGCTGAGTAGCCGCCCGTGCCATCCTCAGCAACCTTACCTGCCAACTGGAAACACATCAAAGTCAGCGTTGCTGAGTGAGTTCTAGTTTTATAATAAAACATACTTTACTTCCTTTATAAAACCATTTGTGTCTTTCGTAAGCGATCACACAACATACATACACATAGATAATATAACTATTATCTTCATCATTCATTCATACTTTAACTTTTGTTCGTTCATACGTTCTTACTTTCATTCATTCGTTAATTATTACATCCTTTCTTTTCATCAACACCATGAACTTTACCCTTCATGCTCATGATACTGAGCCTAAGCCTATCGTAGACTTTCATTCACGGTGCCCAGCACCTCTGGCCACAGTACCTAGGATAAGGTTCAGGATCATTACATCTGTTATTTCATCATGTTCGTTACATTATCATTCACTTCATTCGTTATAACATCTTTTCTTACGTTCGTTCATTTCATACATATCGCACTTTCGCTCAAATCGCACCTTCGCATCATCGTACCCGAAGTACATATCGCACGGATCGCACACATAAGGAAGCCAGAATCGCACGCTATCTCATGGGTTAGCCAAGATCGCACGCTACATAAACCACATGAGTTAGCCAAAATCGCACGCTACCCTTATGCTGTCCATCGCACATATCGCACAAATCGCACCATCGGAGTGGTCACCAAGACCGGCTCCCCCTGTGTGTGTGAGAACTCTCGGGGTTTAGCCAGAATCGCACGCCATCTCATGGGTTAGCCAAGATCGCACACTACATAAACCCCATGAGGCAGCCAAAATCGCACGCTACATAGCGCACAGTAAATACCACATCGCACGTATCGAAGCAGTTACCAAAACTGAACTCCCTACTGTGTCTATGTCCCCTTATGAGTAAGCCAAGATCGCACGCTGTAATACACACACAGTTGAGCTAACAACTCTCAATGAGTCGTGAACCTCCTTTCTTCTTTCGCAAGCCATCCTTACTCTCATTTGTTCGTTCATGCTTGCATTCATTCATTACGTTCCTCTTTTCATTATCTTCCACTTTACATTACATAATACTTTAATTACATTCATTAACGTACATCGCACCACCACGGGAAGATAATCATACATAATCATAAGGAACATAACAACATACATCAACAATCACACAAGGCAACATCGCACACCCATAACATACATCATGCATAACATACAACATCGCACAATCACACAACATCAAACATCACACGAATCGAGCGCATCGCATCATGCATAACCATACGGCATCACACGTCATCATGCATCGCATCATCATCAATCATCTTACATCATTTATGCTCATCACATCATCTACAACCCCAAGGGTCCGAGCCTACGTCTGCACTTCCCGAAAGTCAGACAATACTATGGCTATTCGGGCGTATGGACCCTATTCGGTCGCATGGTCACTCATGTGTATGAGAACATTCCGGCGAATGGACCTCCAGTCGCATAGCCTCTAATCTCATGCTTCCCATGCGAATGAAGCTCAGTCGCATGGCATCTGGGCGTATGGACCTCAGTCGCATGACCTTCATGTGAATTGCCCTCAGTCGCACACCTTTCGTGCGTATGGACCTCAATCGCACGACTCACAGGCGTATGGACTCCAGTCGCATGACCTTCAGTCGCATGACCCTCATTCGCATTTCATTCAGTCGCATAGCCCTCGTTCGCATTTCCTTCAGTCGCATAGCCCTCATACATATGACCCTCAGTCGCACTACTCATATACGAATGAACCTCAGTCGCACTCCTGTCGTGCGTATGGACCTAGTCGCATGCCATTCGGTTGGATGGCATCTCCAATCGCATAGCCCTAGCTGTGCGAAGAATGCAGTTCATCCCGAACTGCAGTGGCGGTTTTCGGCCTCCAACCTCTTCCAAACATCTTTTAAGCTCAAATCAACCATTCTAACCCTTAGGGTAACATACCACGACCTCATTCAAGCATAACCAAGCAAGAAATCAAGCCCCAAACGAATCATACACATACACATACATACAAAAACGGGTTTACACCCAAAAACCTGAAAAAAGGGTTTTCAGATGTGTTCCAGCCCCAAAATCATTCAAAAACATGTAAAAGAGGGGTCCTAGAACTCACACAAACGATCCCGTCGAGTAGAGCTTCGATTTGACCCGCTACACGACGATTTCCACGCTCGAATCCACCCGAACCAAGCTTTTCTCCTCTTTTTCTCCTCCTCCTCTTCTCCTCTCCTCTCTTCTTGGCTGAAAAATGGCAAGAATGGGGTGTTTTCCCCCTTTTATACTCCCATTCATCAAAGTTTTCTCTCGTTGGCGAGTTTGGTCCCTCGACTTTGGACTTTATTTCTTTAACTTCTTTCGTCGGCTTCAAAGAAAATTTCCGGGCGTTACAAGTCCACCCCCCTTATATAGGTTTCGTCCTCGAAACCTGTTATTCCTTAAACCGTTGCGGGCAATACTGTCTCATCTCCTTTCCAATCTCCCACCTAGAGTTCAGTCGGTCTACGTCGTTTATCCATACACGACTTCTTATCTATCTTTGGCTACCTTCATCAATGCTTTGATCCTTTCGAGCTTCTCAGTCGTGGCCTCAATCACCTCAATACTTCCCATACGGCTTTTGGTGCTCGGCCTTCACTTGTAAACAAGTAAAGCATTTACTCTCGTACTCCACCATATCACGCTTCATACACTTTCCCGCCACTGCCATCGAAATTACGTTCGGAATCGTCGTGACTCAGTCACCTTAAACCATCACCGTGATCCCGTCAGGCGCTGTCAACCGTATCATCTTTTTGCGACACACAATGTTCGCTCCGTAGTCTGCCAAACAATCCACTCCTAGGACTACATCCAATGGCGTATCTATATTCTTACCACTAACAGGCAATTTAGCACAGAAAGCAGCAGGAATAAAACTTTTACTAGCGCCAGCATTGAATAACACAAGGCTAAGGATTTATTTACTAGGAACATACCTGACACAACATCGAAGTCTGTCCTAGCTTCCTCCGATCTTCTTCACTCCCGAACCTTCCGCCCTTGGCTTCTTACAGTCCCTGCTCATGTGGCCAATTTCTCCACAATTATAACATCTCACAGTTCCACATTCTCTAGCCACATGACCAGGCTTCCCACACTTGAAGCAAGTGTTTGGTCCCCTTTTGCATTCCCCCGAATGCTTCATCCTGCATTTACCACATCTATCCGACTCCGCACCAGGTGTGACCACACGACGGTCATCCCCGCGTGCATGCTTATTATTCGTTGGGACACCACCCCGTCCAGTCCTCTTCCCACTCCAGTTCTGGTCTCCATCATCCTTTTCACTCACCTCCGCCATCGCAGTCCTTTCATCGTACAACCTTCCCGCCAAGTCAACTGCCGATCTAAACGTGCTTGGTCGGGCAACGATCATGTGCTTGCGGATGTCCGCTGGCAAGCCTTGAATATACCTCTTGATCTTTCGCGAAAGAGGTGTCACCTGATCTGGCACCAGCCGTGCCATTTCGTTGAATTTAGTAGTGTATTGCTGATGCGTCATTGTTCCCGCCTCCAGCTGCAGGAACTCTCTTTCAACTCTATCCATCTCACGATAAGGACAGAACTCCTCAATCACCAGCCTTTTCAACTCTGACCATCTCATCCTTCCAATAGCCCGACTACCCTCAACTTGGACTATGTTGTCCCACCAGCACAAGGCTGAGTCCACGAAAGAGTGGGTAGCAAATTTTACTTTCTGATCTTCTTGGCACTCACTGATATTTAAAACAGCTTCCATTTCCCTCATCCATCGGTGAGCAGCAGCAGTGCCATTACCATCAAAAGTTAGGGGCTTGCATCGTTGAAACTCCCCTTAATTACAACCTCGTTCCACCTCCGGCGTAGGATCTTCCTCTTCTTCTTCCTCTTCGTCATCGGAGAAAACCGTTTCAGTCTCGGGCCGTCTCCTTTCGCCCGAAGGTCTACCCCTTTCCTTTCTCTCCCCATCTCTAACAGTCTTTATCACTTCGGTCACTACAGACAGTAGGATCGTCTGCAAGACCTGATGCACTTCCTCCACGACCGCCTCTCTCATCGAGGCCCTCTGATTAGCATTCTCATCACCGCCCTCAAGATGAGGGGTCTCAGGTTCCTCATGAACCACTTTTTCAACTCTGGGTCTTCCTCTTGTGACTCGTGGTTCAGCACCACGTCCACCACCACCTCCACCACGAGAAGCTTTCGAAGATCTACCACCGGCCATTCTCTAACAAACTGAAAGATTCAAACACTAGCACGGTCATTCAAGAAACAGCTCAGTTTATGTCAAGTATAGTAAATCCCTAATTACAGTGGCCAGTTATGATTAGCCACTTACTTTACTCTTCATACCCCAAGCATTACCTATCCTGACTACATCAGTATCTAAATCTGCCAGCAACACATAAACCACATAACATGCGCACGTAATGCCGGTTAACATTACGAAAATACCTGATGGCACGCAGCTACTCAGATTGGCACCCCATTCCTTTTCCGTCCGATTCTCAGTTTAAGTTAAGGTTTATTTTGAAAATTTACCCATTTCACTTAAACTTTGGCTCTTATACCAACTTGTAAGGCTCCGTTCCCGGGACGCTTACAGTTTGATTCTCATCGCACATAAAAGATATAATTACATTTAACTTTCATAAAACGTTGCAGCGGAAACATTAAACATCGTTCTATTTCATTATAAAAACTTTTGCAACATAGTACATAGTTGTCCAATTACAAAATATTTGTTTCATTACATCACAAAAGCATTAAACAAAAGAATGCCATCCAAAATAAGCTGAGTAGCCGCCCCGTGCCATCCTCAGCAACCTTACCTGCCAACTGGAAACACATCAAAGTCAGCGTTGCTGAGTGAGTTCTAGTTTTATAATAAAACATACTTTACTTCCTTTATAAAACCATTCGTTACTTTCGTAAGCGATCACACAACATACATACACATAGATAATATAATTATTATCTTCATCATTCATTCATACTTTAACTTTTGTTCGTTCATACGTTCTTACTTTCATTCATTCGTTAATTATTACATCCTTTCTTTTCGTCAACACCATGAACTTTACCCTTCATGCTCATGATACTGGGCCTAAGCCTATCGTAGACTTTCATTCACGGTGCCCAGCACCTCTGGCCACAGTACCTAGGATAAGGTTTAGGATAATTACATCTGTTATTTCATCACGTTCGTTACATTATCATTCACTTCATTTGTTATAACATCTTTTCTTACGTTCGTTCATTTCATACATATCGCACTTTCGCTCAAATCGCACCTTCGCATCATCGTACCCGAAGTACATATCGCACAGATCGCACACATAAGGAAGCCAGAATCGCACGCTATCTCATGGGTTAGCCAAGATCACACGCTACATAAACCACATGAGTTAGCCAAAATCGCACAGTACCCTTATGCTGTCCATCGCACATATCGCACAAATCGCACCATCGGAGTGGTCACCAAGACCGACTCCCCCTGTGTGTGTGAGAACTCTCGGGGTTTAGCCAGAATCGCACGCCATCTCATGGGTTAGCCAAGATCGCACGCTACATAAACCACATGAGGCAGCCAAAATCGCACGCTACATAGCACATAGTAAATACCACATCGCACGTATCGGATCAGTTACTAAAACTGAACTCCCTACTGTGTCTATGTCCCCTTATGAGTAAGCCAAGATCGCACGCTGTAATACACACACAGTTAAGCTACAACTCTCAATGAGTCGTGAACCTCCTTTCTTCTTTCGCAAGCCATCCTTACTCTCATTTGTTCGTTCATGCTTGCATTCATTCATTACGTTTCTCTTTTATTATCTTCCACTTTATATTACATAATACTTTAATTACATTCATTAACGTACATCGCACAACCACGGGAAGATAATCATACATAATAATAAGGAACATAACAACATACATCAACAATCACACAAGGCAACATCGCACACCCATAAAATACATCATGCATAACATACAACATCGCACAATCACACAACATCAAACATCACACGAATCACGCGCATCGCATCATACATAACCATACGGCATCACACATCATCATGCATCGCATCATCATCAATCATCTTACATCATCCATGCTCATCACATCATCTACAACCCCAAGGGTCCGTGCCTACGTCTGCACTTTCCGAAAGTCAGACAATATTATGGCCATTCGGGCGTATGGACCCTATTCGGTCGCATGGTCACTCGCGAATGGACCTCCAGTCGCATAGCCTCTAATCGCATGCTTCCCATGCGAATGAAGCTCAGTCGCATGGCATCTGGGCGTATGGACCTCAGTCGCATGACCTTCAAGCGAATGGCCCTCAGTCGCACACCTTTCGTGCGTATGGACCTCAATCGCACGACTCACAGGCATATGAACTCCAGTCGCATGACCTTCAGTCGCATGACCCTCATTCGCATTTCATTCAGTCGCATAGCCCTCATTCGCATTTCCTTCAGTCGCATAGCCCTCATACGTATGACCCTCAGTCGCACTACCCATATACGAATGAACCTCAGTCGCACTCCTGTCATGCGTATGGACCCAGTCGCATGCCATTCGGTCGCATGGCATCTCCAGTCGCATAGCCCTAGCTGTGCGCAGAATGCAGTTCATCCCGAACTGCAGCGGCGGTTTTCGGCCTCCAACCTCTTTTAAGCTCAAATCAACCATTCTAAACCTTAGGGAAACATACCATGACCTCATTCAAGCATAACCATGCAAGAAATCAAGCCCCAAACGAATCATACAAATACACATACATACAAAAACGGGTTTACACCCAAAAACTCGAAAAAAGGGTTTTCAGATGTGTTCCAGCCCCAAAGTCATTCAAAAACGTGTAAAAGAGGGGTCCTAGAACTCACACAAACGATCCCATCGAGTAGAGCTTTGATTTGACCCGCTACACGACGATTTCCACGCTCGAATCCACCCAAACCAAGCTTTTCTCCTCTTTTTCTCCTCCTCTTCTCCTCTCCTCTCTTCTTGGCTGAAAAATGGCAAGAATGGGGTGTTTTTCCCCTTTTATACTCCCATTCATCGAAGTTTCTCTCGTTGGCGAGTTTGGTCCCTCGACTTTGGACTTTATTTCTTTTTCTTCTTTCGTCGGCTTCAAAGAAAATTCCGGCCGTTACATCCTAGAACTCCTCAACAAATTGGTGTTGCTGAGAGGAAGAACATGACACTTATTGAGGCTGCTCGGACCATGATTCTGGGCAGAGGCAGTCAACACTGCATGCTATGTGCAGAACAGGGTTCTTGTAGTTAAGCCATATGGAAAAACCCCTTATGAGCTATTGAACAAGAGGCCACCGTTCATTGGCTTTCTAAGGTCCTTTGGCAGCAGATGTACCATACTTAACACAAAAGACAATTTGGTAAAATTTGTTGAAAAGTCGGATGATGCTATCTTTGTTGGATACTCCTCTAACTCTAAAGCTTATAGAGTTTATAACATTAAAAATCAACAATTTGAGGAATCTTTCAACATTGTAGTTAATGAGCACACTCCTTGTGTTAGGGAGAATGGCCCTGATCATATCTTTGATTTAGTATTGTTTCCAAACTATTCTAAACCATCTTGTGAGAATGTTTCAGCTGGAACAGGTGCTCAAAGTGATTCCAATGATGACCAACTGTTTGAGCTACCCAGACCTATTCCAAGTTCTCCAAGAGCTGCAACAAATCAAGCTCCCACTATTGGCAGATAAGACAATATGACTATCTTAAGGGATAGTGGAGCTTCAACCAGTGGTTCACCTGTTGACCCTCAAACTTCATCAGGTGACACTGCACAACACCAAGCTAATGGAAGCAACATCTTGAAGGAACATGAAAGTGTTAATGCTGCTTCACAACCAACAAATGATGATGATGTTTCTCATTTATTCAATCAGTCCTCATTGAATGAGTTTGAAACATCAGCTGGACAAAGTGTTCAAGCTCCTGAGCAAAATATGTCCAATCTTGATCTATCTTTGCAACTGGAGGTAATTCCTAGACTTAGGATTCACAACACTCATCCAGCTAAAAACATCATAGGGGAAGTCTCTGAAGGTATGAGAACAAGAGGACAAACTCACAATGGGAATGTCTGCTTGTACTCATGCTTCGTATCCCATATGGAACCCAAAAAGGTGGAGATGCCTTGAAAGATAGTAGCTGGGTTGAATCAATGCAAGAGGAGCTGCTTCAATTCAAAAGACAAAAGGTTTGGAACCTATGTCCGCTACCATCTGGTCAAGTACCTATAGGCACTAAATGGGTTTTAGAAACAATAGAGATGATAGAGGCTTGATCATCAAGAACAAAGCAATATTGGTGGTTCAAGGATACACTCATGAGGAAGGAATTGATTATACTGATGTCTTTGCACCTGTTGCAAGACTTGAGGCAGTTAGGATCTTCCTTGCTTATGCTGCATCCAAGAATTTCACTTTTTACCAGCTTGATGTCAAGTGTGCCTTTCTATATGGGGATATAGATAGGAAAGTCTATTTGTGCCAACCTCCAGGATTTGAAGACCCACAACACCCCAACTATGTGTGTAAATTGGATAAAGCTCTATATGGGCTGCACCAAGCACCTAGGCTGTGGTATGAGACATTGTCGCAGTTTCTCCTGAAGAATGGTTACACTAGAGGTACCATTGATAAGACTCTTTTCATAAAGAAGTCTCCCGAATACATTGCTGCTGCTAGTTATTATGCTCAGCTGCTGTGGATTCAGAACTAGATGATAGACTATGGATTCAACTTCATGAGCACTCCTATCCACATTGACAACAACAGTGCTATCTCCATTACTAAAAATCCAGTGAAACACTCCAAGACAAAGCACATTGATATCAGGTACCATTTCATTAGGGATATTCATTAGAAAAATCTAATCAAGCTAATCAAAGTTGACTCAAATGAACAACATGCTGACTTGTTTACCAAAGCCTTTGATGAACAAAGATTTAAATACCTCATTATAGCTATTGGGATGATAAACCTTGATTAGTCTATCTCATTTGAAAACCTTTTAATGTGTAAAGTCTTGTGTCAAAACAATCTAAGCCCTGTTACAAAAAGTCCTTCTCTGAAATTTTCACCAAGTATAAATTCTTCCGAAGAGTCACTTAGAAGATTTTGGTACAACAAATAAAGGAGGTTTTGGTAGCATCAGCCTAGGGGGAGTTTGTTGGATCTAGAAAGGCTGGTGCAACCAAAACCAAGTCACTTAAAAGATTTTGGTACAACAAATAAAGGACTTCTGAAGCTAAGTGTGGAACTTCCAAAGGAAAAAGGAGCTCTTCCGAAGACAAAGTGTAAAACTTACTTCCGAAGGAAAACTCCAACTTCCGAAGACAAAGAACCTACTTTTGAAGATCAAGACTTAGAATGAAAGATCTGAAGTCAACTTCCGAAGTACAGAAGTCCTCAAGCCTCGGAAGTATAGAAGCCTCTTCCGAAGTATAAGTGGCTTCAGAAGAACTTGTTCTTCCGAAGCCAACTTACCTTCGGAAGACACTGCTATTATCCAGTGGACATAAGTATGGTCTCCCTGACACTCCGCTGCAGACCTCTGAGATACTGCATGGCATTTTCTCAAAAGCCATGTAGTTAACCATACTTTAATCCAATGTTTACCTTTTTATGTTAGTATAGTTGCCATCTTTAGTTGGTGACAAGAGGTAAGTCATGGACATGTCATGACTACCATATCTTAGATAATACTTTATCTAAGATACCTTAACTTTAGCATTGTAGTATATGCTTTAGTCTTAGGTTTCCAGCTGGTATCAAAGTATATCCAGCTGTAGGATCTAGTATATATAGTTTCTCATTGTAACTCATGTATCATGCTTGTAAGATTCTTGTAACATCTTGAGTTGAGAAGTAATATATACAAGTGCCTTGAAAAATTATTTCTGCGTGTTCCTTGATACTTATTATATTATTTTCAACTCTTGTAAAAGACTTTACTTCATCTGATTTGAGTGTTTCTATAAGCGAGTTTGAGAGAAATCCAATGATTTAAGTGACAAACCCGATCCTGCAGGTATCGACTATCGGGAGCTCTACAAACTTACTATCATCAGCTCCGGGTGCATGATAACGACATTCCTAAAACAACCTTCCGTACAAGATATGGTCATTATGAATTCCTGGTTATGCCATTTGGTTTGACCAACGCACCAGCTGTGTTTATGGATTTAATGAACCATGTGTGTAAGCCATACTTGGACAAGTTTGTGATCATCTTTATCGACGACATCCTGATTTATTCAAGGTCAAAATCTGAGCATGAACATCATCTTCGTTTGATCCTTGAACTTCTAAAAAAGGAGAAACTATATGCTAAATTTTCCAAGTGTGAAGTTTGGCTTAAAGATGTACAATTTCTTGGTCAAATTGTAAATGATAAAGGAATTCATGTGGATCCTGCAAAGATTGAAGCGGTAAAGAATTGGGTTGAACCTAAAACTCCCACTGAGATTCGTTCATTTCTTGGCTTAGTCGGCTACTGTCGACGTTTCATTCCTAATTTCTCAAAGATCACAGTGCCTCTTACTGCCTTGACTCACAAGGATAAGCCTTTCGTGTGGGGATCAGATCTAGAGAAAGCATTTCAAACACTTAAGCAAAAGCTATGTAATGCTCCAATCTTGACCCTCCCCGATGGGAATGATGATTTTGTCGTCTACTGTGATGCTTCCAAGCAAGGTCTTGGTTGTGTCCTCATGCAACGAGGAAAAGTCATAGCCTATGCCTCAAGACAACTCAAAATTCATGAGAAAAATTACACAACCCATGATCTTGAACTGGGTGTTGTGGTTTTCGCACTCAAAATCTGGAGGCACTATCTTTACAGCACCAAGTGTGTCGTATTCACTGATCACAAGAGTCTTCAGCACATTTTCAATCAGAAAGAATTAAACATGAGGCAACAGAGATGGTTGAGTTACTTAATGACTACGATTGTGAAATTCGCTACCACCCTGGAAAAGCGAATGTCGTAGCCGATGCATTGAGTCACAAGGACTATGTCATGCTCCAAAGTGTTACCATTCAATCGGAACTTAAAACCCGTTTTCTCGAAGCCCAACACGAGTCAGTCACTGAGGGTAATATGCATGATTAAATGTCATGCAGCGCCGAACTTCAATTAGAAACAAAACCTGATGGTTTGTTGTATTTTCTGGACCGTCTTTGAATTCCCAAACATAATGACCTTCGAATCCTCATTATGAGCGAGGCTCACAAAACTCGTTATTCTATTCATCCCGATGCGGATAAAATCTTTATGAATCTCCGTAATCAATATTGGTGGCCCAACATGAAAAAGGATATAGCTTTGTATGTGTCCAAATGCCTCACCTGTTCAAAAGTTAAAGCCGAACATCAGCGTCCTTCTGGATTACTTGTTCAACCCGATATTCCTGTGTGGAAGTGGGAAGACATATACATGGATTTCATTACCAAATTGCCTCGAACCTCTAGCGGTTATGATAGCATTTGGGTCATCATAGATCGATTGACTAATCCGGCACACTTCATACCGATTCGTGAAGATTATCGAGTTGAGAAATTGGCCCGTATCTATATCAATGAAATAGTCAGCTATCACGGTGTGTCATTAAATATTATCTCCGATCGTGATGGTCGATTCATCTCCCATTTCTGGCAAAGTCTTCAATCGTCTTTGGGAACTCGACTCAATCTCAGCACAACCTATCACCCCCAAACTGATGGGCAAATTGAAAGAACGATACAGACTCTTGAGGATATGCTTCGAGCGTGTGTCATCGACTTTAGTGGCTCTTGGGATTCTCACCTACCGTTAATCGAATTCTCATACAACAAGAGCTACCATACAAGTATCCAAATGGCACCATTTTAAGCTTTGTACGGTCGCAAGTGCCGATCTCCCATATGTTGGTCTGAGATAGGAGATGCACAGATCACCGGTCCTAAACTAATTAAGGAATCAACCGATAAGATTCATAAGATTCGCGATAACTTGCTTGCTGCTAGAAATCATCAAAAGTATTATGCCGATAAGGGACGAAAACCCATGGAATACAATGTTGGAGATCTCGTACTCCTAAAGGTATCACCTTGGAAAGGGGTGATCCGTTTTGGGAAGAAAGGGAAACTAGCACCTCGTTATGTGGGTCCATTCAAAGTGCTTGAGCGTATTGGGAAAGTAGCTTACAAGCTTGAATTGCCTCAAGAACTCAGCAATATTCACCCAACATTCCCTGTATCTAATCTCAAGAAATGTCTCGCTGACAAGAACCACCCCATCTCACTTGATGAAGTTCAAATCGATGAATCCATGCACTTTATCGAAAGGCCTGTGGAGATCATGGACCGTGAAGTCAAACAACTCAAGCGTAGCCTTATACCAATCATCAAAGTTCGTTGGGAGTCTAAACGTGGCCCAGAGTACACTTGGGAGCGTAAAGACCAAATGAAATCCAAGTACCCTCACCTTTTTCACTCAGCCTCCTCGTGATCAAATTTCGGGACGAAATTTCTTAAAGTAGGGGAGACTGTCACATCCGACCCATTTCCAATCTACAAACCCGAATCCATTATTTTTGGAGTATTTATTTAAATGAATCAAATGTTGCAGGACCGTTGAAGGGTATGCACTTACAACACAACAACACAATGAGGAGAGTTGCTTAGAACACTTAATAGATCAAATAGGGAACTGGTTAACTAGTTAATGAAAGATGCTAATAACACAAGTAATTGTGAGACAGAACAAGATTGCAAATAACACAAGTATTTTGTTTTCAAGAATGTTGTATATTGCTTCTCAAGTTCTATTACAAGTTACAAAGCATCGATAGAAATTTACAAGTACTTGAGATACTTTATACTACATCCTACAGCCGGCCATACTTGGAAGGTCAGCTAGATATAATTGACTAGACAACTACAAAATCAAATGTAGAGTCAAAAGGCAGATCTGCCTTTTGACTTGTGACTATGACATGCCATAGCTCACATCCTAATATATTACAAGTACATAAAGTAGAAAGCATGGACTCAAGACCTCAATGTACAGTTACCAAAAGCATGGACCTTTCACCAACTCATGTAAGTTGGTGACTTTACAGAGTAGCAGCGGAAAGGTGGTCCAGCTTTATGGTAAAGTACATCAGATAAAGGCATATCTCTAAAAGTATTTGGAAGAAATCTTTCTTCAGTCTTTGGCTTCGGAAGACTTTGTCTTTGAAGCTTCGGAAGACTTCACTTTTGGCTTCGGAAGATATTGGTCTTGGCTTTGGAAGATTTTACACTTAGAATATTTCTAGTACATGGTGTAAAACTTCCGAAGCATTTCTACTTCAGCTCTTTAGTGCATGCTTGCAGAGAGACTTTGGATGTTTTGGCTGCATCAGACTTATAGGAATCCTTACAAACTCCCCCTAGGCTGATGCTACCAAAACATTTAGAAGATCTTTAGATGTTTGTAGTCTTCAGCACAATGATGACCATACCCTTCTTCATTAGATGGTTAGGATCATTCAGACTCTCATAATATCTTCTCATCTCAAAGAGATCATGTAGAGGTAAGTTGATTATGTCTTGCCATGTATAGACATTCTCAACACCTTGATCTCTGATCACATGCCATCTCTTTGGATTAGTAGTGAAGGTCTATGATAAGATGGGTGTCTCAGCTGCAAGAGGAGCCACTTGAATTGGAGTTGATTGGGCTCCCTCTTCATGCACTTCCTCAGGTTGATTTGACTCAGCCTGAGGTGTAGAGGTGGATGATTCAGGCTTCTTCTTCTTAGACTTTGGTTTAGAAGCCATCCTCTTCTTCCTCATAGAAGACTTTAACTAAGAAGACTGGCCTGCAACACCTTATTAATCATCCTTGTCTTTCTCAGTTGGGTGTTCCTCCCTTAAAGGTTCAGAAGGAGAGGGAGTTTGACCCTGCTGTGGATCAGAAGATGAAGTTTGCTAAGGCTCAGCAGGAGGTCTCAGGTTGTCAACCTTAACCTCCACTTCAGGTGGGATTTGACTTGGAGGAGAGTATAAGTCAATCAGCTCTCCACTCTTGCTCTTCTGCTTGATTAACCTGATATGCTCATCCATTGTGGATAGAGACATCGGGCCAAGTCTCCTTCCAGAGAATCCATACAGCTTCAAGAAGCTCATCATCCTTTGTCTGTCAGCAGACTTTTTCATACTCTTTTGGATGATAGCTCTTGACTTTGCAGCGTCTTCCCTCATCTTTCTCTTTGTTGCCTTTTGTTCTTTGAGCACTTGAAGTTCAAGCTGTTTGAGATACTCAAACTCAATGTACTCAAAGGACAAGGGACGAAGTGCAGATGCCTGGTAGAGACCTGTGGCACTCAGGTAGTTGATCATGTTTTGCCTATCTGTTTCCTTGTCTACCTGAGGTTCTTGTGTAGCAGCCACATCCTCTTGCACAGGACTTTCCTGAACTAGGGAGAGAGTTGGAGCATGCTTGTATATTCTTTTCTGTCTCTTCTCTTCTTTGAATTGGAGAAGTAATCTTGCATCCTCTTTTTCCTTCATCTCTCTTGACACTTCCATGTCAGCCAGTTCATTTAATTGCTCTAAGGGGAGAGATATGATCTCATCTATGTCATAGTTCCTGGTCTGCAGGTAAGTAATTCTGACGGCCCTCAACTCATCTTCTTGAGTGTTTAGTCTGGGGGCAACCCTGATTGCAACTTGCATAAATCCTGAAGACCCAGAGGTACTTTCTCCCTTTAGCTTCCTCTTCCTCTCTCTCTCCTCCTCCTCAATCTCCTCAGGAGTCAAAATCCTTTTCCTTTTGTCACCCACAGACCTTTATGACTCAGGGTGGATAGAGGTTTGGCCTTCATTTCTTGGTGTAGCATCCAAGCTCTGGCCAGAGAGAGGCTGTGAAACACCTTAACCAGCAGGTGTTTCATTGAGTGAATGAATTTTTGAAGCACTTGTTGGTGTGACAGGGCTCTCAGGCTCTATCACTGGGCCTTCAGCCAAGGTTTTCCCTTTGAAGCTAATCTCAGGGTCTGCCTCAGCATCCCGTTAACCAATGACATTACCTGATTGCCTTTGTCTCCTTCTAAGGCTGAACTCTTCAGTAATTCTGTCTTGAATCCTGAGTGCTAACCTGTCAGCTTGTCTTGATTTGCTTGGGTTGACAAGTGGCATGTTGATCAGGTCAAGACCTTCATAGTAGTCCAAAGTCTGAAAATTGAACACTTCTTACTATCCTTGAACTCTGTGAAGAATGAGTGCTCTTCTATCAGCATCATACCTTCACCCAATAATGTAGTTTGAAGTTCCTTGAGGTGGAGATGACACAGCCCTTGGAATGCCTTGCTCAAAGAGACTCCTAATGATAGAGTCAATTATGTCCACATTAATGTGAACTTGAGGAAGTTGCTGAGCATGCACAGTTGCAAGTGAGGATGGTGAATCCTCAATGTCCATACTCCCTGAAGAACTCCCAGGTTCTATGACTGTAATGACTTTCTCCCCCTTTTTGGTAGCATCACCCTCTTGCATAGTTGAGCTAGAGGTTAGGTCAACCACATTCACAGGTTCTTGTGTTCCTGGTTGAGCTCTTCTTAAAGGTATCCCAGCTAGTTTTTCCCTGAGATAAGATATCTCAAGTTGCTGATCATTGACCCTATTATGCAAGGTAGTCACCTGAGATTCAAGGTGACTAACCTTAGAGACTAAATAGGAGCATGTTTTTGACAGTTTTTGCACCTTTAGTCTCAGATTCCCCTCTTCTCCATCAGAAGAATCATTGGGGGATGAGATGATTGGACCAAAGTCCTCTTTCTCACCACCAGCCTCAGGCTCTTGGCTGCTGGATTTCCACTGCACATTGACATTCTCAGTTGAGGTGTCAATGGGCTGAGTTGCCATGGTTGAGGTCTTAATGATGTAATCACTTGTAGAAGTGAGAGCCTCTTCCATATGGATATCCTGAACAGGTTCAGAAGTATCCACCTCAGTTATAGGTGACTGATGTGGGCTAGACAAAGGAGACTCAGTAGTACTCATCTCTCTTTGAGTAGGAAAAGAGTAGAGAGAGTCATGGTTCCCATTGAAACCTTAGTCTTCATCAGTATAGAATGAGAGGTTGGCAATGGGTTGATTTAAGTCTAATGGCTGGGGATGGTAACTGTCCCCTGAAGGTTGTTCACTTGAGTGTTGAGACTCAGAGTGAAGGCTTAAGGCTGTTGGGCTTGTAAGCTCATCAGGGTGAGCATGAGGAACCTCAGCCCTGATTTTTGAAGAGATGGGAGTGGTTTGCTCCTCAGGGGAAGTGGGAGCTCTAGTGTCCACTTCCTCCTGTATGGGTGAGTATATGGGGGCCTACACAGACTCAATAGCTTGAGCAGGGGTTCGTTTGGATTTTCTTTGGTAGGTGAGGGTGACTTGGGGCCTTTTTGGTGGTTGAGAGGTAGAAGGTGTGGGTTCAACACTAGCTTGTGTTGCTAGGTTGTCACCTTGAGCAATGAGCTCTAACATTTTTGGGACTAGGGCTGTTTCTACCCCTGAGAAACCTACAGTTGGCTTCTTCATAATTTAAAAGATACCGGGCTTCATCTGTCCTAATTTAAGAATATTATCTGTTTCCCTCAACTGTGAGCCTAGTTTACAGTTGAGAATGTGTTGAACATATCTAGGAAACATATAATACTCCAAGGAGTCCAAGTTAGCAAGCAAGTTTGTATAAAAAAAATTGAGAGTACCTGAACTTGACCCCTTGAACCATTCCATGTACTATGAAAGAGAGATCCTTAGGAATCTGGTCCCACCCTCCATGCTTGTTTGACAAGCTGTGGATAACCACATGAAGCAGGTATTTCCACTAGGATAAGACCTTCCCTTTCCAGAAGGTCTTTATAGAGAAATCTTCCTCATAGCCCATCTGCTTAAAGGAATGATTTACAACTTCCTTTGGGAAGGACAACTCACCTTCTTCAACATCCAGCTGCAAATGAGTGTTAATGATGGCCGGAGTGATGAAGATTGTCCTCCCTTGCACTGTGGCAGACAGTGCCTTCTCCCCATCCATAATGACCTCTTGGCAGTCTTCCAAAATTCAAGCAGATGATCCTCATAGAGCGTAGGATCAATGGTTAGGGAGGTGGAGTGGTTTGATAGAGCTAAGAAACGGCAAATCTCTGAGAAAATTTCATCTTTCTCAGAGCTTAACAGAGCAACTTGGTTATGTTGCCTGTGAAGTTGAATGGAGAAATCTGGGTTGTTTCTGATGTTTAGGTTGGCCATTTTAGAAGCTTAAGGATGAAGAAATATGAAGAACAAAAGGCGGTTTGGATAAATTTAGGTTTAAGGAATAGTGTAATTGAGGAAGATAGTGAAAGAGGGGGGAACCGTTGGGCATTTATGTGAAAAGGATTTGAGACAAAGTTAATGAAAGAGGATAAACCTTGAAATCCGGATGTCGGTCCCTCCTCTGAAAAGTAGTTTACTTTTGCCCAAAAAGTAGTTTTTTTGGAAGTCGAGACATCTTCCGAAGGTTATTTGCTTCGGAAGTTCTGAAGAAAAAGCTTCCGAAGGCAAATTTGCTTCGGAAGAGATTTCAAAGGTTTTTGAAAATGTTTCTTCGGAAGAGAGTTATACACTCAGAGATTTTTATTCTAAGAAGAATAAATACTTCCGAAGGTAAATTGCATTCGGAAGAAACTTGTTCTTTGAAAACATATAAAGTACTTAAGTTGATTTTAAGCTTCGGAAGATATTTCAGAAATTTCTTCCGAAAGTAAAATTACTGAAGCAAATTTTTGTTTACTAAGACATAAACTACTTCCGAAGGTAATTTCAAAGTCTTCCGAAGAGATCAAGATTTTCAAAAATCTAAGAAAAGTCTTTTGAAAAGATTTTTCTTCCAAAGAAAACAAAAGTCTTCCGAGAATTCGGCTTTGGAGTTTCAAAATAAATATGACTTCCGAGTTTTAAGAAAAGCTATTTAAAGCTTAGACTTGACCTTCAATACTTCGGAAGTAGAAAGCATGGACTCAAGACCTTAATGTACAGTTACCAAAAGCATGGACCTTTCACCAACTCATGTAAGTTGGTGACTTTACAGAGTAGCAGCGGAAAGGTGGTCCAGCTTTATGGTAAAGTACATCAGATAAAGGCATATCTCTAAAAGTCTTCGGAAGAAATCTGTCTTCACTCTTTGGCTTGGGAAGACTTTGTCTTTGAAGCTTCGGAAGACTTCACTTTTGGCTTCAGAAGATATTGGTCTTGGCTTCGGAAGATTTTACACTAAGAATGTTTCTAGTGCATGGTGTAAAACTTCCGAAGCATTTCTACTTCAGTTCTTTAGTGCATGCTTGCAGAATGACTTTGGATGTTTTGGCTGCATCAGACTTATAGGAATCCTTACAAATGTATCACGGTGTAGTTTAATCAATATTATAAGTTGTTTTATTCAAAATTTTCATTTATTTGAACAACTTATAATAATATTATGATTCATAAATAATTTTTTTTTAAGTTGAAAGTGTTACATATCATTTTATAATAAATAACTAAATTTAATAGTCTCATTAAAAAGAAAATTATAAAGTTTATAAATATTTTGTAAAACAAATGGATTTATTATTTAAATTAAATTTAGGGTGAAAAGTGACAATTATAAAACTTGGAATACAAGTTTTCACATAAAATAACAATAAATCAAAACTATAGGGGCCAAAACTATAAACTTTTAAACAAACAACCCAACCCCCCACAATTTCCCCCTCACCGTCGACCTCTCCCTCCGACCAAATTCCGGCCGTCTCCGGCGACTTCAAAACCAACCCATTCGACCCAAATTAAATCAATCGAACCGTTTATTTTACTTCGCGCATCAGATTCGAACTTTTGAAACGTTTCAATCGGACGTAATCGGTGGTTGAAACTGTTTTTCCTCGTAACCGAAGTTCATCACTCAATTGCATATCCGTTTCACTTGTGATTGATCAATTGGCAAAATCAAAAGAGCGGTAACGCATCCTTTAACCATCGCAATCATGAAAATTGAATCAATTTTAACCGGTAACCGTAATTCCTCATCAATTCATAATCGAAACTTCCGATTTAAGGACCTTAACTCGTCGACTTTGAAACAACATCAATCGACCCTATATAACAAATAGAAATCATCAATTAATCCCTTTGCAAACCTACGGTAACTGTAATTCTAGTACATCACACTCACCCAACCCTCTTTGAGCTCCATCTTCACTCGCAACCTTCAACTAATCGAACTTCACACCCGAGGCAAACCCAACAGATATTGTTTGAGGGCTTTTGATCATATTGACCAATAGAAGCTCCCTCAGCAAGCAATTCGATTAAGACCAACAAAATCAGCTTGAACCGATTATCCACCCGTCGCGACTCGTTCAACCTGTACACCATAGATTTAATCTCAATTCAGGTAATTAGATATATGATTACATTCGTTTATCCATGTTAAACGAAAGCCCTATGCTCAATTCGATTATCAACATCGAATTCTTGTCCAATTTAATCAGTCTACAATTAGGGTTCATGTTGATTTAAGGAAAATCAAGAGTTAAGAGTATTAACTAATTTCAGTTGAAATGTAATCAGATTTGGGGCCTTGGCCCAAAGGTAACACACACACCCATACATATGGGCGACCCAGGTTCGAACCTGGGCACCCACATGTATTTTTAAAACAGTTTTTTTTTTTATTTTTTATTTTTGTTTTCTTTTTTAGATTTCAAAAAGAAAAAAATAAATTAATAAATAAAATATTATTATATGTTAACATCAAATCGTTTTGTTAAATTAATATTATTTTAGAAATTATATATTAACCTCTGAAAATTTTTAAAATTATAATCTCATTTCCTTAGTTAATTTTTAAGGGTTTAAATGTTTAACAAACCTTATTCATAAGTTTTATATTATATGAAAATCACTTTGAGCCAAACCTAAATTGTTTCAAATCGTTTTAAACCCATATTTCATAAATCATCTAAATACCTAATTATTCAACTAATTATTTTGATCAAGCTATGAATAAATAAGCATTAAAAATTATTTATTTATTTACCATATTTGATCTCAAATGTTACTTAAATCATTTTATAATTCTATTTAACTAATTACTTATTTTATCATTCAAACATTTTATTCTAGTTTTATTTAACCAATATATCAAATAAGTTACAATATTTTTATTTAACTAAACCCCAATTGAAACCCTAATTCATGTCTATATATCAATCATTATATTATTTTAATTTAAGAACATCCTTTCTTAGGTTAAATCCGTGAGGAAACCGTTGGTGTCTAATCTTTTATAATTATTCAAATCAACTTATTACCAAGTGAGTATTCATAGCCCTTTTATGTGTTTTATGTTTTGGGGAAATCATGTGATTCAATATTCAATCATTGTTATTCATTGTTAATCTATTTCATTCTAAATTCAATTCAAGACATGCTATGTTATTACTTGCAATTATGTGTTCATAGTTAGATAAACTTGATAATACAATCATTAATTCATGCAACCACGATAACAATGATAGATCTATTGGTTTGACAAGCCCATCCCATTTGTTTAGACGCGTGGTGATTGTAACTGGAATCATTCATTCTATAAGGCTTCGTCTGAGGACCGAGTCAATTCAGTCATTAGGGTTGATTGAGTTAGTTTTTCTGTTATGATACACTGCTGCATTTTAGTTTGACATTGTCATATGAATTGAATTGTTTTTCAAAATATTTAATCAACCTATATATGTGTATATAAACCTATGATTACTCACCGGCTAATTTGTTAGCTGACTCGTTACTTTTTCACATGATTTCAGGAAATGCTATTTAGTGGATTTCTCTCTACTCATATAGGATTGGACCTAGTCAAAAATAAAGAAGACAATATTATGTTTTATGGTTTTATTTTAATTGCGTTGTAATGTGTACTTGACTAGCATTATTCAATAAATAAATGACTTTTAAATGTTATTTAAACGTATTTATTACCATATGCTATGAACAATCGATTCACATTCGTCCGCCTCGATGATTCCACCATCGGTCGGGGTGTGACAACTATAGTTTCATAGGTAGATTCGAAGACTTGAATCTCCAACGAAAGTTGGGCGAAACTGGCAGCGAAGATGCCAGCGAAACTGACAGCAAAACTGGCAGTGAAACTACTAGCAAAAGTAACAGTGAATCTGCTGATCTTGCAGCGAAATTAGCAGCGAAATTAGGCAGAAATTAACCCCTTTGAGTGTTAACTTATCTTCAGGTTGCGTAGTGTGACCCTTGCATAGAAAGTTTGATTGAGAAGCTACTCAATGAGTCCAGGTGAGTTCTAGACCCCCTATTTTAAAGGTTTTAAACTTGTTTGGGGATGGAAATGCATACCAATATACGATTTAAATGATCAAGATTTTAAGAGGTTTTAACAGGAAGATCGATTTTTCTATGACAAAATGTGCTATATAGATGTCTAATAATAAATGTTCTATATCGATAACAATATGTTCTATATCGATTTTTCATTCACTCCTGCACGGCCCCAGCCAGGGGCGTTGCCCCTTGGACCCCACTAGGGGCTGCTGCCCTTAGAACCCCGCTATCAAGGGCTGCCGCCCTCGAACCCTCACTGTCCCGCGGAGGCTCGGTTATGTTCTATGATGACTTGTACTTGTTGTGTATGTGTATGGGAGTGAATGATGTATGATGATTATATGATGTTGCATGATGATGTGCGATGATGATATGTATGTTCATGTTATGCCTTCTTTATGTTCCTTATTACGTACTATTCCGTGGCTTTACGTGGGATGGTTATGAAATGAATGTAAAGTATTAAGTAATGAAAGCGAAAGCTAATGATAATGAAAGAGGAACGTAAAAGATGAATGAATGCATGCATTAATGAAAGGATGAATGTAAAGTCTTGCAAGCAAATGAAAGGAGGTGCACAACTCTAAAATGTTGTTAGCTCAACTTTGTGTGGTTTAGCTAACCAGTAAGGATACACAGAAAGGTCTAGTCTTTGTGACTGACCAAACGTAGGGGATCCTTGCCGCTTGCACCGGTACTGGTGCCAGGCTATGTGCGTAATGTTAGGGGTCTATTTATATACACTTCGGCCCAGTAACCGCTTCGTGCCTACATTTGGGGTGTAGCTTATGACATTATCCGGATGAGAAGTAAAGGTTAATGAATGAACGAATGATAACGAGTAACGTGCGATGAAGTATGATAATGAAAGATAATATTAAGTGTACGTACGATGCATTGATCACGAATGAAAGAAAGGAACGGTTGTAAACGGATATAAAGTATTTTATTTATAAAACTAGAACTCACTCATCAACGCTGACTTTTATGTATATTCCAGTTGGCAGGTGAATGTTGCTGAGGAGGCACGAGGTAGCTACTTGGCATTTTGGATGACTTCCATTTGTATAACTATGACATTTTTGTGATGTGATGCAAACGATAATGTTTTGTAACTGTTAACAATGATGTATTATTTTGCAAAAGCAGTCATTAATATATGAAATGGTTTTGAGTTATTCCGCTGCGATGTTTTTCATAGATGTAAATGTATATTTTATGTTTTATGTGTGATAATCGTCCAACGGTGAGCGTTCTAGGAACGGGGCCTTACAGGACGTGAAAGGTGCATTTCTATATGGGAACATTGACAAGGAGATTTATGTCTGTCAGCCGCCATGCTTTGAGGATCCAGATTTTCAAGAAAAAGTATATAAACTTGATAAATCATTATATGGATTGCATCAAGCTCCTCGTATCTGGTATGAAACAATGACACAGTGTCTGCTCTGCAAGGGTTTCTCTCGTTGTACAATGGATATGAAATTGTTCAAGAAGGAGGTTGAAGGTGAGTTGTTGATTGTTCAATTGTATGTTGATGATATTATTTTTGGGTCTACAAACGAGAAACTTTGTAGAGAATTTGAAGAAGTGATGAATGATCGCTTTGAAATGAGCATGATGGGGGAGATGTGCTTTTTCTTAGGGTTGCAGGTTGAATAGAAGCTTAATGGTATTCTTATTCACCAAGAAAAGTACATCCAAGAGATTCTCAAGAAGTTCAAGATGGAGGAAGCGTCTCCAGAACTTACTCCATTCACTACTTAAACCTGTTTAACTCCAAATGATAATGGGAAATCTATGGATGATCATTGCTATCTCTCCATGATCGGATCTCTCATGAACTCACAGCTAGTCGTCCGGATATTACTTTTGCCGTGTGTTACTATGCCCGTTTTCAAGCCAACGCAAAAGAATCACATGAAAAAGTTGTTAAACACATTTTTCGTTACTTAAAGGGTTCCTCTTGTTTGGGTCTTTGGTATCCAAAAGGAGGGAACGTTGATTTACATGCTTATTCTAACAGTGATCATGGTGGTTGCAGAGTCAATAGGAAATCCGTCACTGGTGGATGTCAATATCTCAGAGATTGTGTCGTTTCATGGGAAAGCAAGAAGCAAACAACAGTTTCTCTATCAACAGGAGAAGCTGAATATGTTGTTGCACCAAGTTGCTACTGCAAAGTGCTTTGGATACAACATCAGGTGATGGATTACGGAATCAATTTTCTTCATACATTACTCTTTTATGATAATGAAGCTGCTATCGGAATTGCCAAAAATCCAATTCATTATACTCGTACCAAGTATATCGAAACAAGAATTCATGCAATCCAGGATGCTCAAGAAAAGGGTTTGATTAATATTATTCCTATTGACACAAAGAATCAAAAAGCAAAACTTTTCACCAAAATATTTGATAAACCTTGCTTTTATAAATAGATCTGTATGCTGGGTTTAATATCCTTTTGAAACCTCTTTTCTTAAGAAATTGTGTAAATATAGTAAATAACTCCTTTGGTTTTTTTCTTTTTTAATAAACCATTTCTGATAAGCTTCTATGTCCCATTTTCCTTCACCTTTTTAATCATCCACATTATATGAAAAACATGAATTTCTCTTATCTGTCTATTAAAAAGAAATTTCGGGTAAGAATAAAGATTACACTCTTAAGTTTCTTAAATTTCGTCTTCTGATGAATACTGGAAGAAAATGTTTGAAGGAGGTTAATAGCCTTGTGTTGGGATAGACTCAGCCTGAAAATGAAGTAAACAGTGATCGTGTAGCTAAATTGAAGTTTAAGAAACTCGATGATAAGTCTTATCCTCTTAACATTTTGGCATGCACAAAGTTACAAGTCCTTCTCAAAAACGGGTTGAGAGTGTCCAATCTCTAATTTGATTTTGTCCATAAATATTCCTAAATTCCCTTATCCCCATGTCTCTGAATGATGCTTCTTGTTAGCTCTTCAGAAGAATATCTCGTGCTTATCTCGTATGCTATGTGTGAACATTGACCTTGAGTGATGATCTCCTCTGTTATATGTGAGTATAGACCTGGAGCTCTCATCAGCACGTTCTGATGATCTTCTATGTTGTACGTGAGTATAGAACTGAAGCTCTTATCAGCTGGTTCAGATGATCATCTCCTCTGTTATACGTAAGTATAAACCTGGAGCTCTCATCATCAGTTCCTCCAAATAAAGGCATAGTGTGTAACGCCTGAAAATTATAGAAAAATAATACTGACTAAGTTCTCGCGCGAAGGGGACTTCTCGCGGAGAACCCTGGGCGAAAAGTTTGAGCTGGGTATAAAAGCAAAAGAACACCCATGCCTGACTCATAACTCACGCGAAAAGTACTGCTGCTAGAGAGAGAAAGCGGTTGTTTAGAGAGAGAAAGTGAAGAATCGAAGCGTTTGAGGTACGTAACTCATGTAGTAACTCATGTTATGTATTAAGAATGGATTATTAATGGATATAATGCGTGGCTGTGTAGATTTTGCGTGGCTAACGCTTCGGGAAGGTTGTCTTTGTGCTAGAACTTCAAGAAGTGAGTTTCTAGTTTCCTTTTTTACACAAGTTTTACGTTTTAGGGGCAATTATGCATACCAACCTTCATGTTTATCTGCATATGAAGTTGTTTATGGGGTTAAGCTGGTTTAGAATAGCTTTAGGCGCGATAAGTTACTTCTGTGCAGGAGGCCCGTAGTTCTCGCGCGAGCAGTTTAGTGTACGGTTCGAAATTCGAATCTGGTAGTTCTCACGCGATAGGTGGTTCTCGCGCGATAGGCATCTTTTCGCAGATTTTGATAAGTTGTATGATTTTGAATGTTGTACGGTTCTCGCACGATAGGTAGTTCTCACGCGAGATGTTTATTATGTATTTGGTTAAGTTTTTGCATGCTATGCTCTTGTATGTGTTTGTTATCTTATGTTGTAATCATTTTCAAATGGTTATGTCTTATTTTATGATTTTACTTGGTATGATATGTATGATTATAAGTAAAGTATTATGTAACGAAAGCGAAAGATAATGATAACGAAAAGTGGAACGTAACGAATGAACAAAAGTTTTGCAAGCAAAACGAAAGGAGGTTCACAACTCATTGAGGGGTTGTTAGCTCAACTGTGTGCGGTTTAGCTAACCCATGAGGATGCACACATGGGTCTAATCCTTGTGATTGACCGAACGAAACGGGACCCTTATCGCTTGCACCGGTACTAGAGTCAGCTTCGTGCATAATGTTAGGGGTCTATTTATAGACTTCGGCCCAGTACCAGCTTCGTGTTAATGTTTGGGTATAGCATGTGACATTGGTCTAAATGAAAGTGAAAGATAATGATGAAAGTACGAAACATGCGACAAGACTGAAACGAACGATGATGAAAGTTAATAATAATTATTATCTATGTGTATGTGTGATGTATGATCATGTGCAAAAGTTAAGGAAATGTTTTAAACAAAAGTAAAGTATTTTTATTAAAACTAGAACTCACTCAGCGTCGCTAACTTTTGTGTGCATAATAGTTGGCAGGTAATTGTTGATGCTGAGGAGGTGCGGGCATGGATGCATAAGCTACTGGGAATGATTCGAGTTTGGCATCCACATTTTGTGATTGATATTGTGTTAATACCATTTTTGGAATGTAAACAAACGATGTGATTATTTAACACAATTTTTGTTATTAATGAAAGATATATTTCCGCTGCAAGTGTTTATTTTCAAATGTTTATACTGTGAATGTCCAACTGGTAAGTGGCCCTGGAACGGGGCCTTACAAGTTGGTATCAGAGCTAAAGTTTAAGAGAACTGGGTAAAATATTTTCAAAAACCTAAAACTTAAATTGAAAATGAGACAAGAAGATGTCAGTCTTAGGAGCTACATGCCTGCAGATACATGTTTATGTAAACATTTTATGAAATGTAACATAAATGGAGTTATGTGGACGTGTTATGCGGTTTATGTGTTCCTTTTAGATTCGAATACTGATGTAGTTAGGATAGGAAATGCTTGGGGAGTGAAGAGTAAAAGTGGCTAATCACAACTAGCCACTGTAATTAGGGACTTACTATACTTGACATGCTCTGAGCTATTACCTTGAATGATCGTTGGTGTTTGAATCTTATAGTATTTAGAGATGGATGGTGGTAGATCTTCGAAAGCTTCTCGAGGTGGAGGTCGTGGTGGACGTGGTGCTGGACCACGGGTCACTAGAAGCATAGCCAAGACTGGTGAGATGACTTATGAGGAGCCCAAACCCCATAATCAGGAAGGTGAGGATGAGAGTGCCAATATGAGGGCCTTAATGAAGGAGGCTATTTTTAAGGAGGTTCATCAGGTCATGCAGACGATTTTGCCTTCTGTGGTGACTGAGATGATCAGAGCTGTGAGGGAGGATGAAAGAAAGGAGATGGAGAAAACTGTGGGTAGAGGTAATGAGGAAGGAGGAGAGCGAGAACAACCCGAGACTGAGTCGGTTGTTTCTAGTGATGACGAGGAGGAAGAGGCTATGCAGCAAACTGCAAGAGGGTGAAACTACGGGGCATTCCAGAGATGCGATCCCCTGACTTTTGATGGGAATGGGGATGTTGCGGCAGCTCACCATTGGGTGAGGGAAATGGAGGTTTTGTTGGATGTCAGCGAGTGTAGGGAGGACCAGAAGGTGAAGTTTGTTGCCCACTCGTTTGTGGATTCGGCCTGTGCTGGTGGGACAACATTGTCCAGGCCGAGGGTAGCAGGGCGATTGGAAAGATGAGGTGGAGCGAACTGAAGAAGTTAGTGATTGAGTAGTTTTGTCCTCACAGGGAGATGGATAAGATTGAAAGAGAGTTTGATTGAGTGCAGATAGTATATATATTTGATAAATATTTATTGCACAGATTCAGTTTTAATTGGTTGTTACTAATACTAAACCACACACACAAAAGGCAGTGTACCTGTCGTGTGGTAATATAGTGTTGGTAAGAACCGAGTATCAATCCGTGGACACACCTAGCCTACTCAACAAACTTGATGTTTGACTATCAGATTTGGTTTTTGTTAAAGAAAGTGATATTTTGTATTGGAAAGATTTTTTGGGTTTAAAAGTAAACATAATAAAAAGAAAGTAAACTAAGAATTGAAGCGTTTGGATTTAAAATCAGGGAATAAAAGTTATCATCCTAATTAGACTCCACTTATGTAATTGTGATGAATTGGTGATGTGATGTGATTATGTTAATGTTTATAAAGATGAGCCGGCGCGATTTCTCGTCTATCCTGCTGCCGTAGTGACTTGATCCTGTCAGGCTGAGTTTACTGCTCAGATCAAAGCCCTAGTAATGTAGGTGAATCTTTTGTGTCCTATTTGACATACATTTCTGAAAACATAATTTAATGTTAAAAAGAGAGTTGATCAGGTTCCTTCCTAACATACCATTAATTTTAGAAAACCGTAACAATTACTGAAGTTTCCGAACTAATAAAAGGGAACCCGCAAATGATCAGAAAGTTAAAGTGATATGATTTCTAATATTTCTAGTTCATTAGCCAGTTCATTTTCACCGGTTTCGCGAATGAAATTTAATCATACCGGTTTTCAACCTTGTAATACGGTCAACAATGACAATCACACACAAAATAAAGTAACTTCCCGTTCAAATGTAGATGCTACCCATCAATAGTTTCCCAAGACCACCATAACATTAACATAATTTATCACACCATTATCATTCACAAAATTACATAAGTTCATCTATAGGATGATATAATAGTTTAGCTCATGATGAGCTTAACATAACAACGGTACAAAAGAAGATAGATATAGTGATCATCGGTGAAATGGCAATCAAACCGATAAATCCACAATATGACGTTTAGGTGATCCCAAGCTTCTTCCAAGTGTTGTATGCACCTCCCGAGCCTCCGAATGATCTTGAAGTCTTGATTCCCGAGAGAATTCAGCAGAGTAACTCTCCCACCAAAGCTTGCCAAAAATGGTGAGCTTAGGCTTCTATTTATAGGCTTTCCGGAGTGTTTAAGCACGGCCCCGTGCCTAAAGGCACGGCCCCGTGCTAGTACAATGCTTACGAAAGTTGGTCGGCTCGTACATGCAGGTTGTGTCGGGCACGACCCCGTGTTGGAGGTGGGCACGCCCCGTGCCTTATGGGGCACGGCCCCGTGTCTACTTTTAGGGGACAGTACTTTTGTCCTTGTCAGATGTCCAAGCACGGGGGTGTGTTAATTTAGCACGGGGGTGTGTTTCTGGCAAGGCATGGGGGCGTGCTTAATGAGGCACGGCCCCATGCTTGGAGTCCAAAGCTCGGATCACTTCAATTTCTTGTTAAATATACTCCTTTTGTCCATCTTGCCCTTTTAAACACCTGAAAACACAATTTAACACTTTTAAGTACATTTTCATCATTTTAAGGAAGATATTAAGGAATAATTGATGTGCTTTTGATAGGATTTTATGTATAATTTGGAGCACATCAAACATCCCCACACTTGAACTTTGCTTGTCCTCAAGCAAAAATCACTTAAAATGACAATTCCACCAAAAACCAAATAAATCAAATTATAAACATGTCTTTCGAGAAGTATGCAAGTAAATACTATTTTCATCCAAATATAAATATTCTAAGCACATGTAAAATGATATCCTAGCAAGCAATAGGTTGGTTAGTAAAGATTATTATCATGTAAAAATCCACACTTCTCACAAGATGCACTCACACTCGGCTAAATATATGGAGTCATAATCAAGATTAAGTATGACTAATACACTCAATTGCCTAGTATGAATACGTGTGAAATCATATGCTTGTTAAGGGATCAAATCTCCACCTACTTAGATATTTATTTGCATAAATCATTAGGTCTTTGATGGGTTGTAACTTGGCTCGGGATCGGGTATGGAATATTTGGAAAGAGTGGCTAATTGCTAAAGACGACGGTCTTGGCTTATTTTTCTAACATAAACTACAAGGAAAGCAATAAAGGTTCCCTATACAATACTTCAAGCTAGAAGGGATATGCTAGCTTGAGGACTCGTTTAAGGTCAGATTGTCAAGACCGTATTTTGCTTTCAAGAATCGTACTTCATCTTTTACCCGAAGATACACAAAACTTTCCTTTCTCAAGGATCGTTCGGCTTGAAGCCTAATAGCACCCAATCGGATTAATTCTGTGTATTCGTATTGAGATTCAGTTTGATTCTTTTTGCATTTTCCATTATGGGACCAATTTCCACAATTCGGGCATCTTTCATATCTTTTTGCCCGTCTCTTTATAGCACTTTTTGAAATCCCACAAAATGGCGGAACTTGTTCCTTTTTTCGCCATTTCTTTCTTGCGTCAAACGTGAGATTGAAAATTTGTTCGCGGATTTCCGGGGGAAGTCCCGGTTTTGCGTGATGAAGGCAACAAAGCAAATTGAAATCAAAAGAATGCATTCCAGTTCTTTAAGGTCTGCCGGTAAAAGACCATTTTTTTTTAAGCCAAAAACGTGTCTTTAACGAAAACGGGTTTGTTGAAGGCTTTTTGGTTAAGTGACTTGGTGACTCGGGTGATTGAAAGATAAAAACGTTTAAGCTCAACGGGGCTAACTAGGGTTGACGTTCGGGTAAGGAAAATTAAAGACAATGGTTGGGGCTTGAATGGTTAAGGTTTCCTAGTGCCTAACTCATTTTTATGCAACAAATACTAATTAAGGTCTTGAAATGTATACCCAAAGCAAGTTCTAATCACACGTATCATATGGCACCCTCAATTAAATCCAGAATGAAAGTAGAATTGCAACTTGCAAAAGCTTGTTTAAGGCTCAAAAATAAACTCACATACGGATGGAATTGGGTAAAAGTGTTTCATTTTACATGATTAAATATTTTACTAGATTATTGCTTTTAAGGATATCACAAAAAAACATTTTCAATTTTTATTTGGACGTCATGGATTTACTTCTTTATTTCCCGAAAACGTATATTTATAATTTGGTTTATCAAAAATTATATTAAATTTTTGGTTTCTTGTCACAAAAATTACTTGGTAAGTGATCTTTTCTTAAAAATTTAATTTGGACCTTTTTAGCAAAGTCAAATGCATTACTCCCATCCCCACACTTAAAATTCACATTGTCCTCAATGTGATTAACATATTCAGGATCGAGAAAGGGTAATGAAATAACTCCCCTAAAATGATGAATTTTTCACTTGTGTTTGGTTGCCCTCGCGTTGTTAGAATCCTCGGTATCACCTGAAATGTCACCAATTTATTGAAAGCATTAAAATCCTAAACACACAAAATAAAAACAAAACGACATAAATTAAAAGATAGATTGGCACAAAACAACTGTGCCGGGGCCCCGAAAATGATACGGTTTTCAAGGGCTTTGTGGTGGGATATCCCCCCACTCGTGGTACATTCGGTTTCTGATGTACGTGACATCTTTGCTCAAGTCATCGACTCGGGAATGCAGATTTTCGACTCGGTTGAAGGCTCGTTGGGCATATTCAAATGATCGCCTTGCATGGTTTCGGTGGTTTGGATTGACTCATAAAGGTCTAACATGGTTGGAAATTCCCTTGTTCGTGAACTTGAAGATCCAGCTCCGGCTCCTTCCGGCTGTATCGGCATGTCGAGGTCCATGATAATTTCTTCGGGATCCGCCGGATCCCAGATTTGTCCCTTCTTATCCATGAATCTCGGCTGCCCATTTGGTAAGCTTGTCACCATGTACATACTTGTACAAATGCTCAAGTCTAACAGTCCCGGCATCACTCCTACGGTTCCCTCAGTGTTATAACCATAGCTTTCATATAAGTTCAAAATCCAGCTTCCTCCAAACATGGGTGTTGGAGCACCTGCAATCGCATTCCTGGCAAAAAGATTACAAAACAAATACCCAATATTACATGGCAACTGATTAACCATACAATATAAAATAAACAAGTCCCTCAAATTAACAACTCCCTCGCTTTGACCACGAGCTGTTATGGAATGGCTGAGTAACCGATGAATGTATCGCAGCAGCGGGTCTCGTATCTGACTGCTTTTTGTTTTGCTCGAGTTGAACCCTCCGGTTCCAATCCGCTCCCAAAATGCTTTCCTCATTGCACCACTTTCCGCGTCTCTACTTTCCTCGTCCGGGAAGGTATGATACGCCGGCATTCCAGATATTGCCTCCTCCTCCATTTCTTGTTCCGTGTATATTCCAAGATAGACACCGAACAAGGCAATGGATGTTTTATGCCAATTCCCAGCTAGTCTGAATGAAACTGCATTTTCATCCCAAGGATCAGAGTCTTTCATGCTAAATTTAAAAGATGCTAAAAATTCAAGAGTTAGTTCATAAACGGAAGGTCTATTTTGTGAAAATAAACGTTTCCACTGGACACTTAATAAATTATTATATCTTTCTAGCTGTCCGACTGCCGCTAGTGTTTCTTCATCTGCTTGTAAGTGGGATCTTTCGACCCTTTGTAGCAATCTTTGAAGTCTATCATGACACCATCTCTCGCGGCTCCCTCCAAAATGTAAGTAGGGATGATCCATGATCCTGAAATTTAAAAATAAATTAATCTAGACAAAACAAATTTCTTAAGCAGTCTCATGATGTTAGTGAAAATCATATGTTTTTCAAGACATAACATCATAATGATTCAATTCATGTTCAAAAATAGTTAAGAATTTATCATCCAAGGAAAAATTTTTTGAACATGGGGTGCGCTTTGTACAACGTGGGGGTGCGGTTAACATGTTTGGGCATGAAATCTTGACTCGAGCAATCGTGGTTTTGTTTGTAAATCGTTGATTAAGCATGGGTTTAACATTTTCTTGCTTTAAAAATCAAAGATTATACTTTACATTTTAATCATTTGTTAATAATTCAAGATACTCAAAATATATATTGTTTTACATCACTTGAGAATTCTTGTAACTTGAACATGATTAACAAAGGTTTCACCACGAATTATGAAGATAGTCTTGTTAACAATAAAAGAAAACAACTAACTAACTAACTAAACATACTAATATCTAACTAAACACACTAATTAACACTAATCTACTACAAGAATAAACATGAACAAGTAGGTTAAAAGTATTCATCATTTCATAACACGTTTAAGAACAAGTGTTTACACATAATTGCTAGGATTTCGGTTGTTTAGAGACCTAATCACCTAACTACATGTAAATGACTTTCATAGGAATTAGTATACTAACCTCTTGGCCAAATACTCTTGCAAGAACACTTGAAAAGATGAAAGAAAAATGGAAAACAAGATGGAATTGAAAGTGGATACGACTTTGCAGGCACATTAGTTCGGTTTTTATCATGCAACATTGATGGAAAAACAAAAAAGGCTGAAAAATGGCAGGTGGTGTCATTTCTTGTCGAACACGGGGGCGTGCCTCTTGAGCACGGGGCCGTGTTCAGTGTAATGTTCGGTTTCAGTCTTTTGTTGTTCCGTTTTTCAGTTTCGCGCGTTGTGTAATTTTCCCGGTTAAGTTTTATCACTTCCAAATCATCAGAAAAGATACGAAAATAGTCCTATAGTTAAATAACACAAGCCAAATTGAAAATTACATTCCCTAGAATCCTACGGTTACACGATACGTTAAAAGCCGAGAATCTGAAACAGCAAAACCAGACTCTTTAACGCGCAACAGCGCACTTAACACATCACGGAATGTTTCTAAAAGAAACCTCCACACATTTCGTGTGGAAGGTTTGGCATGGGATAGTGAGAAGTGCGGTTGCTCAATTCCGCGAGCTGCTGGTTAATGGAAATGAGTTCCTCGCTCATCTGCTGAACTTTTTGGATAAGTTCAGCTAAGCGTTGGGAAGCAACGAGGTTCATTTCTGTCAATTGCTTGATTAGTTCATGCATTTTGAAGAAATACTCTTGAGTCGTCGGCTCTCGCGTTTCAGAACGCGGTTTCTTCGCAGGATTCCAGTTTGAGCTTCCGTGACTTGATTCTTTCATTTTTTAGACGTTTTGAGCAGGAATGAGTGTGATGAAAGAATGGAACAAGTGTGGTATTTATACACAGGTCGTGAAGAGTGAACACGGGGGCGTGCTTGGCTAGGCACGGCCCCGTGCTTGTCAGAAATCGTCTTAAATTCGACCTGCAACGTTCCAGAGTCGTCAGCGGAGATCGTGGAAAAATTTTGTCAGAGACACGGGGGCGTGCTTGATGAGGCACGGCCCCGTGCTTGTGCTTGTGAAGTCCTAAAAATTGCTAAAAAGTGAGAAAAATTTATGTACAGGTGCCGCGTTTAAGTTTCGGGTCTTCGGCACGACCCTTCCCCACACTTAGTTTTCGTTGGGGTGGAGGTTTAATTCCTCCGAAGAATCTTGGTTGGTCCATCGTTATACGGTTTCAAACGATGACCATTTACTTTGAAACTTAAACCTGCGTGGTTGTAAATTTCAATGGCACCATTCAGAAACACGTTTTTGATCGTATAAGGTCCAGACCAACGTGATTTCAGTTTTCCGGGAAATAAACGTAAACGAGAGTTATACAGTAAGACACGTTCTCCCACATGAAATTGTTTTGTGCTCTTTAATCGAGCGTCGTGGAATTTCCTTGTCTTTTCTTTGTAAACCCTAGCGTTTTCGTACGCTTGTTCCCTCAATTCCTCCAATTCGTGAATTTGTAGGAATCGATTCTTTCCTGCAAGGTCTTGGTCCAGGTTTGCTGCTTTAAGTGCCCAAAAGGCCTTATGCTCTAGTTCTACAGGTAGATGACACGACTTCCCATAAACTAGTTTAAACGGTGTTGTGCCGATGGGAGTCTTATAGGCTGTTCGAAAAGCCCATAATGCATCATCTAACTTGGTAGACCAGTCCTTGTGATTTTGACCTACAGTTTTCTCAAGGATTCGTTTGATACCTCGGTTAGTGACTTCGGCTTGCCCATTCGCTTGTGGATGGTAAGCAGTTGTAAAGCGATGGTGAACTCCATAACGTGCCATTGCTCTTTCAAGCTGATTGTTACAGAAATGAGTTCCTCGGTCACTAATCAGAGCTTTGGGGGCACCAAAACGAGAAAATAGTTTCTTAAGGAATTTGACAACGTTCCTGGCATCATTAGTAGGCAGGGCTTGAGCTTCAGCCCATTTTGAAACGTAATCAACTGCTACCAAGATGTAACGATTGCCAAATGACACCGGGAATGGCCCCATGAAATCAATACCCCATATATCAAATATCTCGCATACTTGAACTGGTTTCTGAGGCATCTCATCCCGTGTTGAGATATTGGTTGCTCTTTGACATGCATCACAGGTGCGTACCATGTTATGAGCATCTTTGAAGATCGTGGGCCAGTAAAATCCAGAGTCGAATACTTTCTTGGCTGTTAAGGTTGCTCCATGGTGTCCTCCTGTGGGTCCTTCATGACAGTGCCTTAGAATTTGTTCTGCTTCACTTCCGTATACGCATCTTCGAATGAGTTGGTCTGCACCGATTCTGAACAGATACGGATCCTCCCAATAGTAATGTTTGATATCAGTAAAGAACTTCTTCTTTTGCTGATAAGTCATTCCTTTGAGAAGGATTCCGCTTGCTAAGTAATTCGCAAAATCGGAACCAAGGATGTTCATCGATTGAGGATTGAATGTGCATAAGGAATTCGTGAGGAAAATTGTCGTTTATTTTGGCTTCCTCAGTTTGTGAAGGACTTGAATCCTCAAGACGCGAGAGATGATCAGCCGCTAGATTTTCCGCTCCTTTCTTATCACGAATTTCGATATCAAATTCTTGAAGCAGAAGAATCCAACGAATCAATCTCGGCTTTGCATCTTGTTTGTTGAACAAATAACGAAGGGCTGCATGATCGGTGTAAACAATTGTCTTTGAAAGGATGAGATACGAGCGGAATTTATCGAATGCGAAAACTACCGCAAGAAGTTCTTTTTCGGTGGTAGTGTAGTTTTCTTGTGCGTCGTTTAGGGTTTTGCTCGCATAATGAATTGGGTGAAATTGCTTGTCTTTCCTTTGTCCTAATACAGCTCCTACCGCGAAATCGCTTGCATCGCACATGAGTTCAAATGGTAGTGTCCAATCTGGGGAAACCATGATTGGAGCAGTTACCAATCTCTCCTTAAGCAATTTGAATGCACTAATGCATTCATCAGAAAATACGAATTTCGCGTCTTTCTCCAGAGTTGAGTCATTGGTCGAGCGATTTTTGAGAAATCTTTAATGAAACGACGGTAGAATCCTGCATGTCCTAGGAAACTTCTGATGTCTTTCACGGTTGTGGGATGCGGAAGTTTAGAAATAGTGTCGACTTTGGCTTGATCGACTTCAAGCCCCGCTCGAGAGATTTTGTGTCCTAACACTATTCCTTCCGTAACCATGAAGTGGCACTTTTCCCAATTTAAAACAAGGTTGGAGTCTTCACATCTAACCAGCATCTTTTCCAGGTTTTCAAGACATTGCTCAAATGAGTTTCCAAAGATGGAGAAATCATCCATGAAAACTTCCATTGAGTGTTCAATCATGTCATGAAAAATTGCTACCATGCATCTTTGAAATGTAGCAGGAGCATTACACAAGCCAAAGGGCATTCGCCGATAAGCAAATGTGCCATATGGACAGGTGAATGTTGTCTTTTCTTGATCTTCGGGAGCAATAGGAATTTGAAAATAACCTGAGAAACCATCCAGGAAACAATAGAACATTTTTCCAGACAATCTCTCAAGCATTTGGTCGATGAAAGGAAGAGGGAAGTGATCTTTCCTTGTGGCGTCATTGAGTTTGCGATAGTCTATGCAAACTCTCCATCCTGTAACCGTACGAGTGGGAATAAGCTCATTCTTCTCGTTAGTTACAACAGTCATTCCTCCTTTCTTTGGAACAACTTGGACGGGACTGACCCAAGGCGAATCAGAAATAGGGTAAATCAAACCGGCATCTAGCAGTTTGATTACTTCTTTCTTCACCACCTCTTGCATGCTCGGGTTTAAACGTCTTTGAGGTTGAATGACGGATTTGAAGTTCTCCTCCATCAATATTTTATGAGTGCAAAAGGATGGATTGATTCCCTTGATGTCCATGATTTTCCATGCAATTGCTCGTTTGTGTGCCTTAAGCACATTGAGCAACTTGTTCTTCTCATCAATTGATAAGGCGGATGAGATTATGACAGGAAGTTGAGATGTGTTTTCAAGAAAAGCGTATTCGAGATGAGATGGAAGTTCTTTGAGCTCTAAGACTGGAGGGTCTTCGATAGAAGGTTTGGCTTTTGGTTCTAAGTCTTGCTCAATGATCTCAAATGCTTCTTGATGAAATGATGTTTCGTCAACTTCAAGTTCTGGAATGGTTTGGTTTTCACAGATGGGTTCGGTGATTGTGACTTCTATTAATTGAGTATTGCAAGCTTCATTTTGAAGGGCTTCCTTCAAATGACGGCTTATGATCGAATCGCAAGCATCAACGTAATAGAGTGAGTCATCATGATGTTGAGGGTGTTTCATGGATTGGCCTATATCGAAAGTTACTTCCTCCTCGTCTACTCTAAGCGTGAGTTTGCCTGTACAAACATCAATGAGGGCTCGAGCAGTCGCTAAGAAAGGTCGACCTAGGATAAGAGGAACATTTTTGTCCTCATCCATGTCTAGGATCACAAAATCAACGGGAAATACGAATTTGTCAATTTTAACTAAGAGATTTTCAACGATGCCCCTCGGATATTTGACAGAACGGTCAGCTAACTGGATGCTCATACGGGTAGGTCTAGGCTCACCTAAGTTTAATTTTTCAAAAACCGCATAAGGCATAAGGTTAATGCTAGCACCTAAATCAGCTAACGCATTACTGACAGAAAGATTTCCTATTAGGCAAGGTATGGTGAAACTTCCTGGATCAGTCATCTTTTGAGGTAGTTTGTTTTGAAGAACTGCAGAGCATTCCTCATTCAAAACTACGTGTGATAACTCTTCCAGCTTCTTTTTGTTTGACAAGACACCTTTTAGAAACTTAGCGTAGTTTGGCATTTGTGCTAAGGCCTCCACCAAAGGCAGATTGATGTGGAGTTGCTTGAACAACCCAAGGAATTTGCCATATTGTGCCTCCATTCTTTGTTGTCTCAAACGACCTGGATATGGAGGTGGTGGAACATAAGGTGGTGGTGGAACGTATTTCTTTGCTGGTTCTTCAATAACAACAGGTTGCTTTTGCTTATCACTCGCATTACTTGGAGTTTCAGTTTCTACTTCTTCAAGGATGGGTTGTAATGCGGGTGCATCACCTTGAGTGGTTTTGCCACTCCTGGTGGTGATGGCTTTGACTTGAGCATTAGGGTTTGTCACAGTGTTGCTGGGCAAAGCTCCTTGAGGTCTTTCAGAGAGTTGTTGTGCTATTTGACCTACTTGGTGCTCTATGGTCTGTAATGATGCTTTGTTGCTTTTGATGTCAGCTTCGTTTCTTTGGAACCTCTCCTCATTTCTTCGATCAGATTTCCGGATGTACTCATCTGTGGCTTGTGTGGTTAACAACAATTGCTGTAATAAGTCTTCCATTGATGATGCTCCACGGTCTTGGTTACTACTGCTTGGACCTTGGTATGGTGGTTTCTGTTGTTGGTAAGGTGGCCTTCGGTTGAATCCAGATGATTGTTGGTTACTGCCAGCATCTCTGTAATTCGAGTTGTTTCTCCAATTTGAATTGTATGAGTTGTTTGGGCCTCCTACGTAGTCAACATCTTCAACCATCATAACGCCTTGTGGGCACTCGTTGGTCTTGTGTGAATTTCCACATGTGTTGCATCGTGTTGGAGTTTTCTTTAGCTCGCTTTGCAATTGTTCAAATTTTTGGTTAGAGCTTCTAATTGGGCTGCAATTAGGGTTTCAGAGTCTACTTGATGAATACCTTTAGAACTGGGTTTGGTTCTTAAAGGATTGTAAGCAAAGCTCTTCTTAGCTGCTCTTTCTAAGGCTTGATATGCTTCTGTTGGCGTGACACTTCCAAAATCTCCTCCCGCACTTTGGTCTACTGCTTGCTTGTGAGCTCCGCTAATCGCATCGTAAAAGGTTTGACACTGCAGCCACAGATCAAGTCCGTGATGTGGGCATCTCCGAAGGAGACTTTTATATCTCTCCCATGCTGCGTGTAATGATTCATCGTCGTCTTGACGGAAACTTGTGATGCTGCTTCTTAGTTTGGCAGTACGATCGGGTGGAAAGTATTTCAAAAGGAATTGTTCAGCCATTCCCGCCCATGTGGTGATGGAACCAGGCGGAAGTGAATCAAGCCAATCGATGGCTCGGCCTCGAAGTGAAAATGGAAAAAGTCTTAGTCGAATGGCGTCGTCTGAACAGTTATTGATTTTGAAGGTCGCACAGATACGAAGGAATCGTGAGATGTGAGCATTAGGATCTTCGTCTTGTAACCCATGGAACTGAACAGAGTTTTCTACAAGTTGGATAATACTAGACTTAATCTCGAAATTGTTGGCCGCTATTGCTGGTTGGACAACACTAGACTCATAACCATCTATTGACGGTGTGGCATAGTGTGTCATCTTCATTTCCTCGTCTTGGTTAGCCATGTCTTCTTCGGATGGTGTATCTTCCAAAATGTCTTCTTCAATGACTGGTGCTTCTTGTTGTGATCTTTTGCGCAATCTTTGACGGAAAAGTCGTTCGGGTTCCGGAAGAGGCGGAACAAGTTCAGAACTAGACGAGTCGGACATACACTAACTTAAGGAAGCATAAACTAACTAAGGCTTAAAATGAATCAGGCAAAAATAACTAAACTAACTAAGGCAAACTACCTAAAAATAAAAATGAAGTTTAAACAAAAATATATTAACAGGTTATATGCAAGATAGTCAAAAATTTAGTTTGTCTTTCAAACTGCCGTGTGTCCCCGGCAACGGCGCCAAAAACTTGATGGGTGCAGATAGTATATATATTTGATAAAGATTTATTGCACAGATTCAGTTTTAATTGGTTGTTACTAATACTAAACCACACACACAAAAGGCAGTGTACCTGTCGTGTGGTAATATAGTGTTGGTAAGAACCGAGTATCAATACGTGGACACACCTAGCCTACTCAACAAACTTGATGTTTGACTATCAGATTTGGTTTGTTAAAGAAAGTGATATTTTGTATTGGAAAGATTTTTAGGGTTTAAAAGTAAACAATAATAAAAAGAAAGTAAACTAAGAATTGAAGCGTTTGGATTTAAAATCAGGGAATAAAAGTTATCATCCTAATTAGACTCCACTTATGTAATTGTGATGAATTGGTGATGTGATATGATTATGTTAATGTTTATAAAGATGAGCCGGCGCGATTTCTCGTCTATCTGCTGCCGTAGTGACTTGATCCTGTCAGGCTGAGTTTACTGCTCAGATCAAAGCCCTAGTAATGTAGGTGAATCTTTTGTGTCCTATTTGACATACGATTTCTGAAAACATAATTTAATGTTAAAAAGAGAGTTGATCAGGTTCCTTCCTAACATACCATTAATTTTAGAAAACCGTAACAATTACTGAAGTTTCCGAACTAATAAAAGGGAACCCGCAAATGATCAGAAAGTTAAAGTGATATGATTTCTAATAACCATTTCTAGTTCATTAGCCATGGATTTATTATGAAGACCGGTTTTACGAATGAAAGTTAATCATACGGTTTTCAACCTTGTATGACAATCACAATCACAAACCATAAAGTTATAACTTCCCGTTCAAATGTAGATGCTACCCATCAATAGTTTTCCCAAGACCACCATAACATTAACATAATATTTATCACACCATTAGTTCATCACAAATTACATAAGTTTCATCCGATTAGGATGATAAATAGAGTTTAGCTCATGATGAGCTTTAACATAACAACGGATAACAAAGAAGATAGATAAGTGATCATCGGTGAAATGGAACAATCAAACCGATAATCCACAATGGATGACGTTTAGGTGATCCCAAGCTTCTTCCAAGTGTTGTATGCACCTCCCGAGCCTCCGAATGATCTTGAAGTCTTGATTCCCGAGAGAATTCAGCAGAGTAACTCTCCCACCAAAGCTTGCCAAAAATGGTGAGCTTAGGCTTCTATTTATAGGCTTTCTGGAGTGTTTAAGCACGGCCCCGTGCCTAAAAGGCACGGCCCGTGCTAGTACAATGCTTACGAAAGTTGGTCGGCTCGTACATGCAGGTTGTGTCGGGCACGGCCCCGTGCTAAATGGGGCACGACCCCGTGTTGGAGGTGGGGCACGACCCCGTGTCTACTTTTAGGGGACAGTACTTTTGTCCTTGTCAGATGTCCAAGCACGGGGGTGTGTTAATTTAGCACTGGGGTGTGTTTCTGGCAAGGCATGGGGGCGTGCTTAATGAGGCACGACCCCATGCTTGGAGTCCAAAGCTTGGATCACTTCAGTTTCTTGTTAAATATACTCCTTTTGTCCATCTTGCCCTTTTAAACACCTGAAAACACAATTTAACACTTTTAAATACATTTTCATCATTTTAAGGAAGATGTTAAGGAATAATTGATGTGCTTTTGATAGGATTTTGTCAGGATCAGTGATCACAAGTTTGATAGTTTAGAGTGTAACGCAGCTGAATAAGATCAAGAATTAGACAAATTGCAGCAAGAATTTGTTATTCGTATGCATTAAAAACAAATACGGATATAACGAGAGAATATATTTCTATGACAAGGAATGTTTCAATTATAACAAATATTTCTGCTCAATCATTCACAAATTACAATAAGGTTGACACTCCTTATATAGAGTGCAATCACTGCTGTTATCACGGGATAGTGACAACTGGCAGATCTATTACAAAAATAACTAACACTTAACAAACTACTGAAATGTTCACAACTACTGAGAACATATCAGAGTGCTAAGTACAAAATATAAAACTACTGAAACTAAACTACTGAAACTACAACGACTAAAGAACAAGCTCTTCAGTCATTTTACAAAACTACTGAAAACATAAAACTACTGAAAGTAACCGTCACAACTACTGAAGAAGTCCTCTTCAGCTGTTATGACAACGTCTGATACTTGGTCTTCAGCACTTGTGTCTTCAGACTTTGTCTTCAGCACTTGTGTCTTCAGACTTTGTCTTCAGCACTTGTCTTCAGACTTTGTCTTCAGCACTTGTGTCTTCAGACTTTGTCTTCAGCACTTGTCTTCAGACTTTGTCTTCAGCACTTGTGTCTTCAGACTTTGTCTTCAGCACTTGTCTTCAGACTTTGTCTTCAGCACTTGTCTTCAGACTTGTAATCAGTTGTTGTCTTCAGCTGTTGTGGACTTCAGCGATTGTTGTGACGTCTGTGGGACTTAAAGGTTTTTCTAATCCGGCTCATTGGTTATTTTGGTCCAACAGATTTTTATGTATAATTTGGAGCACATCAGAGTTCCTACAGTTGGAGGCGGGAACCATGACACATCAGTAGTATACGACCAAGTTCAATGAGATGCCAAGGCTGGTGCCAGACCAAGTGACACCCGCCTCACGAAAGATAAAGAGGTATATCCAAGGTCTGCCGGCGGATATTCATAGACATTGATCACCGCTCGACCTGGTACGTTTAGGTCAGTGTTTGATCTGGCAGGAAGGCTGTATGATGAGAGAGATGAGGTAACTGTGGTGGAAGCGAGTAAGAAGGGAGGTGGTGATAGGAGTTGGAACGGGAAATGCTTTGGTAGTGGTGGTTTCACCCTAAGGGCAAAAAGGCGATGGTGGATGCTCGGAAGGTGGTGACGGTAGGTACAGGGTCGAGGATGTGTGGTAAGTGCGGGAAGGAGCATGTGGGAGAACGCAAGTGGGGATCAAACATATGTTTCAAGTGCAGGAAGACATGGCATATGGCAAGGGATTGTGGGGTGATGAGGTGCTATAATTGTGAAGAAACGGGTCATATGAGCAGGGATTGTAGGAAGCCGAGGGCTAAGAACTCCGGGGTAAAGAAGGGAATCGAGAAAGAGAAAGAGGGACAAAAGGCTAAAGCAAGCGCATTTTGTATGACCCGGGAGGAGGCAATGGTGGATTCCAACATCTCGTCAGGTACATTCCTAGTAAACCAAACCTGTGCATCTGTGCTTTTTGATTCTGGTGCTAGTCGGAGTTTTATTTTTGCTACCTTCTACGATAAGTTGCCCATTAGGAGTAGAAAAATTGATGAGCCCTTTCATGTAGAAACGGCCATTGGTGCGTCTACCAGGATTTCTAATGTGGTAGAGGACTGCTTTATAGAATTGGAAGGCCATAAGTTCTCTACTAGGTTGTTCACGATGCCCTTAGGAGGATTTGATGTAGTTCTAGGGATGGATTGGCTAGCAACCTATGAGGCCAATATCATGTGTCGCAAGAAGATGATTCGATTGACTGCGTCTGATTTGAGTTTGGTGACGACTTATGGCGATAGAGTTTGCACGGTCCCAAAAGTAATTTCGATGGTACTGGCAAAGAAATGTATGAGGCGTGGATGTGGTGCCTATCAGGCCTATGTAAAGGATGTAGACGCGACAATACCGTAATTGTCGGACGTGCCGTTTGTGTGCGACTTTCCAGACGTATTTCCGGAGGATCTACTAGGTGTGCCACCTGACCGTGAGATTGAGTTCTAGATCAATTTGATACCTGGTGCACAACCTGTTACTAAGGCACTGTATCGCTTAGCCCCCTCCTAGATGAAAGAGTTGATGACTCAACTGCAAGAGTTGCTTGATAAGGGGTTCATTCAACTGAGTATCTCTCCATGGGGTGCTCCGGTCTTGTTTGTGAAGTAGAAGGATGGTAGCATGAGGATGTGTATTGACTACCGTGAGTTGAACAAGGTGACGGTGAAGAATCGGTATCCATTACCAAGGATCGATGACTTGTTTGATCAGCTCCAAGGTGCTAGTTGGTTCTCGAGGATAGATCTCCAATATGGTTATCATCAGCTGAAGGTGAAGGAACAGGATATTCCAAACACAGCTTTCCGTACGCGTTATGGACACTACCAGTTTCTCGTGACGTCTTTTGGTTTAACCAATGTACCAGCTGCTTTTATGGATTTGATGAATCGAGTGTGTCGGCCAATGTTGGATAAATCAGTGATTGTGTTTATTGATGACATTTTGATTTATTCAAAGAGTGAGGAGGAGCATGCCGGTCACATTCGAGAGGTCCTAGAGACGCTTAGAAGGGAGAAGCTGTATGCCAAGTTCTCCAAGTGTGTGGTCCAGTTTTTGGGTCATGTTGTTATCCTGAAGGAATTATGGTGGATCTAGCGAAGGTTGAAGCGATGATGCAATGGAAGCCCCCAAAGATGCCATTCGAGATTGGAAGTTTCTTAGGTTGGCAGGCCACTATAGGAGGTTCATCCAGGACTTTTCTAAGGTAGCTTCTCCGTTGACCAAGTTGACTTGTAAGAATGTGATGTTCGCGTGTGGTGTAAAGCGGGAGAGTGCCTTCGAAGAGCTAAAGGCAAGACTAACTCGAGCTCCTGTCTTGACGCTGCCTGAAGGGAGTGAAGACTTGGTGGTCTATTCTGATGCTTCTTATTCAGGATTGGGTTGCGTGTTGATGCAATGGGGGAGGGTTATAGCCTATGCGTCCCGACAGTTGAAGATCCACGAGGCTAACTACCCTACTCATGATCTAGAGTTGGCGGTTGTGGTATTTGCATTAAAATTTTGAGGCACTACTTGCACGGGACGAAGTGCACCATTTACACTAACCACAAGAGCTTGAAGTACTTCTTCGAGCAAAAGGATTGAACAAGAGGCAAAGCAGATGGTTGGAGTCATCAAGGATTATGATTGTGAGATCCATTACCACCCAGGCAAGGCCAACGTGGTGGCAGATGCCCTTAGCCGAAAGGAGAGACTCAAGCCGATTAGGGTGAAGGCTTATCAGTTGGTTATGACCTCCAATGTGATGAAGCAGGTCAAGGAGTTTCAGGATGAAGCGCTAAAAAAGATCAGATTAACTTCGAAAGGATGATAGGTCTAGTCACAGAGTTGGGTGAGAACAGTCTCGGTGTTAGAACTCAATCTGGGTGGACGTGGATTCCTTGTTATGGGGATCTACGTGGAAAGATCATGGATGAGGCTCATAAGACTCGATACTCAATTCATCCTGGTGCTCATGTATCAAGATATGAAGAAGGACTATTGGTGGCCAGGGATGAAGCGCGAAGTAGCGGAGTATGTGAGTAAGTGCCTTACTTGTTTGCAAGTGAAGGCGGAACATCAGAAGCCATACGGGAAGATCCAACCCTTAGATGTACTTGAGTGGAAATGGGAGCATATCACCATGGACTTCATTATGAAGTTACCGGGTACTGCAAGGGGATACAATGCCATATGGTTAATAGTTGATCGTCTCATGAAGAGTGCTCATCTGTTGCCAATCCGTGAGACGTATTCGTCTGAGAGACTGGCGGATCTATTCATCAAACAGATTGTGAATCGTCATGGTGTGCCAGTGTCTATCGTGTCCGACCACGACACTCGGTTTATCCAAGTTTTGGAAGAGATTTCATGATGCGATGGGGACGAGGTTACATATCAGTACGGCTTATCATCCTTAGACAGATGGACAATCGAAGTGAACTATTCAGACGCTAGAAGATATGCTTCGAGCATGCGTTATTGATTTCGGTGGAAGCTGGGACGAACACTTACCGTTAGCCGAGTTCTCATATAACAACATTTATCATGGAAGTATTGGTATGCCTCCTTATGAGATGCTATACGGTAGGAGGTGTAGGAAGCCCGTTTGTTGGGCGAGATCGGGCAGAAAGAGTTGGGTAGTATTGAGGTGATTGAGGCTACAACCGAAAAGTTGGAGAAGATCAAGGCCTTTATGAAGGCAGTGAAGGATAGACAGAAATCGTACGCCGACAAGAGATGTAGACCGATCGAATTCAAGGTGGGTGATAGAGTTATGTTGAAGGTCTCACCTTGGAAAGGGATCATACGTTTCCGGAAGAGAGGAAAGTTGAACCCGAGGTATATTGGGCCATGAAAGATTGTCACAAGGGTAGGGGAGGTGGCGTATAAGTTAGAACTACCTGATGAGTTAAGTGGAATTCATCTGACGTTCCATGTATCTCATCTAAGAAAGTGCTTAGCTGATGAAGATATGGTGGTGCCACTCGAGGATATCAAGGTGGATGAACGGTTGAATTATGTTGAGCAACCAGTGGCCATCATTGACAGAAAAGAAAAGAGGCTAAAGAATAATGCAGGACCGTTGAAGGGTATGCACTTACAACACAACAACAAAATAAGGAGAGTTCTTTAGAACACTTAACAGATCAAATAGGGAACTGGTAACTTATATGAACGATGCTAAGAACACAAGTAAAAGTGAGATAAACAAGATATCTAACAACACAAGTAATTGCTTTTCAGGAATGCTGTATATTGCTTCTCAAGTTCTTTTACAAATGTTACAAAGCATAGATCGAAAGTTACAAGTACTTGAGATACTTTATACTACATCCTATAGCCGACCATACTTTGAAGGCCAGCTGGATACATAAGACTAGACAATTACAAAATCAAATGTAGAGTCAAAGGCAGATTGCCTTTTGACTAGTGATTATGACATGGACCTTTTCATAAAGTAGAAAGCTTAGACTGAAGATCTCAATGTACAGTTACCAAAAGCATGGACCTTTTCACCAACTCATGTAAGTTGGTGACTGAACAAAGTTGCAGCGGAAAGGTGGTCCAACTTTATGGTAAAGTACATCAGATAAAAGCATGTACATAAAAGTCTTCGGAAGAAATCTGTCTTCACTATTTGGCTTCGGAAGACTTTGTCTTTGAAGCTTCGGAAGACTTCACTTTTGGCTTCGAAAGATGTTGGTCTTGGCTTCGAAAGATTTTACACTTGGAATATTTTCTAGAGCAAGGTGTAAAACTTCTGAAGCATTTCTAATTCTGTTCTTCAGTGCAGGCATGCAGAGAGACTTTGGATGTTTTGGCTGCATCAGACTTATAGGAATCCTTACAAACTCCCCCTAGGCTGATGCTACCAAAACATTTGAAGATCTTCAGCTTTTGACAGTCCTCAATATGATGATGACCATGCCCTTCTTCATTAAATGGTTAGGATCACTCAGACTCTCATAGTATCTTCTCATCTTAAAGAGATCATGCAGAGGTAGGTTGAATAGGTCTTGCCATGTGTAGACATCTTCACCGCCTTGATCTTTAATCACATGCCATCTCTCTGGATTAGTTGTGAAGGTCCAGGATAAGATGGATCTCTCAGATGCACGAGGAGCCACTTGAATTGGAATTGATTGGGCTGCCTCTTCATGCACTTCCTCAGGTTGATCTAACTCACCTTGAGGTATAGAGGTGGATGATTCAGACTTCTTCTTCTTCTTTGACTTTGGTTTAGAAGCCATCTTCTTCCTCCTCTTTCAAGACTTTAACTAAGAAGACTGGTCTGCAGCACCTTGTTGATCAGTCTTGTCTTGCTCAGTTGGGAGAGGGAGTTTGACCCTATTGTCGCTCAGAAGATGAAGCTTGCTGAGACTCAGCAGGAGGTCCAGGTTGTGTTGTCTCAGGTTGTTCAACCTTAACCTCCACTCCAAGAGGAGCTTGACTTGGAGGGGAGTGTAAGTCAATTAGCTCTCCATTTTTGATATTCTGCTTGATTACCCTGATGTGCACATCCATTGTGGATAGAGACATAGGGCCAAGTCTCCTTCCGGAGAATCCATACAGCTTCAAGAAGCTCATCATCCTTTGTCTATCAGCAGACTTCTTCATACTATTTTGGATGATGGCTCTTGACTTTGCAGCTTCTTCCCTCATCTTTCTCTTTGTTGCATTTTGTTCTTTGAGTACTTGAAGTTCAAGCTGTTTGAGATACTCAAACTCAATGTACTCAAAGGACAAGGGAAGAAGTGCAGATGCCTGGTAGAGACCTGTGGCACTCAGGTAGTTGATCATATTTTGCCTATCTGTTTCTTTGTCTACCTGAGGTTCTTGTGTAGCTACCATAGTTTCTTGCACAGGGCTTTCTTGAGCTGGGGAGAGAGTTGGAACATGCTTGTATAATCTTTTTTGTCTCTTATCCTCTTTGATTTGGAGGAACAACCTTGCATCCTCTGCTTCCTTCATCTCTCTTGACACTTCCATGTCAGCCAGTTCATTAAGTTCCTCTAAGGGGAGAGATATAATCTCATCAATGTCATAGTTCCTGGTCTGCAGGTAAGTAATTATGACTGCCGTCAACTCATCATCTTGAGTGTTTGGTCTGGGGGCAGCCCAGATTGCAGCTTGCATGAATCCTAAAGACCCAGAGGAACTTTCTCCCTTTAGCTTCCTCTTCCTCTCTCTCCTGCTCCTCAATGTCCTCAGGAGTTAGAATCCTTTTCCCTGTCACCCACAAACCTTTGTGACACAGGGTGGAGAGAGCTTTGGCCTTCATTGGTTGGTGTAGCATCCAAGCTCTAGGCAGAGAGAGGTTGTGATACACCTTCACTAGCAGGTGTTTCACTGGGGGAATGAGTTTCTGAAGTAGTTGTTTGTGTGACAGGGCTCTCAGGCTCTATCACAAGGCTTTCAGTCAAGGTTTTCCCTTTGAAGCTAATCTTAGGGTCTGCCTCAACATCCAGTTGACCAATGACAATACCTAATTGCCTTTGTTTCCTTCTTAGAATGAACTATTCAGTAATTCTGTCTTGAATCCTTTATGCCAGCCTACCAGCTTGTCTTGATTGACTTGGGTTGACAAGTGGCATGTTGATCAGGTCAAGACCTTCATAGTAGTTCAAGGTCCGAAAGTTGAATACCTCTTGCTGGCCTTAAACTCTTTGAAGAATGAGGGCTCTTGTATCAGCATCATACCTCCACCCAATGATGTAGTTTGAAGTTCCTTGGGGTGGGGATGACATTGCCCTTGGAATACCTTCCTCAAAGAGACTCTTAATGAAAGAGTCTATAGAGTCCACATCAATATGAACTTGAGGAAGTTGCTGAGTATGTATAGTTGCAAGTGAGGATGGTGAGTCCTCAATGTCTATACGCCCTGAAGAACTCCCAGGTTTTGTGATTGTAATGACTTTCTCCCCTTTTTGGTAGCATCACCCTCTTGCATAGGTGAGCTAGGAGTTAGGTCAATCACATTCACAGGTTCTTGTGTTCCTAGTTGAGTTCTCCTTAAAGGTCTCCCAGCTAGTTTTTCCCTGAGATAAGATATCTCAAGTTGCTGATCATTAACACTGTTTTGCAGGGTAGTCACCTGAGATTCAAGGTGACTAACCTTAGAGACTAAATAGTGCATGTTTTTGACAGTATTTGCACCTTTAGTCTCAAGTTCCCCTTATCTTCATCGGAAGAATCACTGGGGGATGAGAGAATTGGACCAAAGTCCTCACTCTCACCACCAGCTTCAAGTTCTTGGCTGCTGGATTTCCTCTGCTCACTACTAGCCTCAGTTGAAGTGTCAATGGGTTGAGTTGCCATGGTTGAGGTCTTAATAATGTAAGCGCTTGCAAAAGTGAGAGCCTCTTCCATATGGATCTCCTGAACAGGTTTAGGAAGACCACCTCAGTAATGGATGACTGATATGGGCTAGACCTAGGGGACTTAGGAGCACTCTTCTCTCTTTAAGTAGGGGAAGAGTAGAGACTCATGGTACTCACTGAAACCTAAGTCTTAATCAGTACATAATTCAAGGTTAGGAATGGGTTGATTTAAGTCTAAAGGCTGGGGATGGTAACTATCCCCTGAAGGTTGTTCACTTGAGTGTTGAGACTCAGAGTGAAGGCTTAAGGCAGTTAGGCTTGTGAGCTCATCAGGATGAGCATGAGGAAACTCAGCACTAATTCTTGAAGAGATGGGAGTGGTTTGCTCTTTAGGGGAAGTGGGAGCTCTAGTATCCACTTCCTCCTGTATGGGTGAGTGTATGGGGTCCTGCACAAACTCAATAGCTTAAGTAGGGGTTCGTTTGGATTTTCTTTGGTAGGTGAGGGTGATTTGTGGTCTTTTTGGTGGTTGGGAAGTAGAAGGTGTGGGTTCCACACTAGCTTGTGTTGCTAGGTTGTCACCTTGAGCAATGAGCTCTAACATTTTTGGGACAAGGGCTGTTTCTACCCCTGAGAAGCCTACAGTTGGCTTCTTCATGATTTTAAAGATGCTGGGCTTCATCTGTCCCAAGTTAAAAATATTACCTGTTTCCCTCAACTATAAGCCCAGTTCACAGTTGAGAATGTATTGAACATATCTAGGAAACATGTAATACTTTAAGGAGTCCAAGTTAGCAAGCAAATTTGTATAAACAAACTGAGAGTACTTGAACTTGACCCGTTGAACTATTCCATGCACTATGAAGGATAGATCCTCAGGAAATCTGGTCCCACCCTCCATGCTTGTTTAACAAGTTGTGGATAACCACATGGAGCAGGTATTTCCACTGGGATGAGACCTTCCCTTTCCTGTAGGTCTTTATAGAGAAATCCCCTTCATAGCCCATCTGCACAAAGGAATGATTAATAGCTTCCTTTGGGAAAGACAACTCACCTTCTTCATCATCCAGCTGAAGATGAGTGTTGATGATGGCTGAAGTGATAAAGATTGTCTCCCCTACACTGTGGCAGACAGTGCCTTCTCCCCATCCATGATGTCCTCTTGGCAGGTCTTCCAAAATTCAAGCAGATGATCCTTATAGAGAGTAGGATCAATGGTTAGGGAGGTGAAGTAGTTGGATAAAGCCAGAAAACGACAAACCTATGAGAAACTAGCATCTTTCTCAGAGTTCAACAGAGCAACCTGGTTGTGTTACATGTGAAGTTGCATGGAGAAATCAGGGTTGTTTCTGGGGTTTAGATTGTCCATTTTGAGAAGCTTAAGGGTGAAAGAAGGTGAAGAACAAAGGCGTTTTGGAGAATTTAGGTTTAAGGAATAGTGCAAATGAAGAAGATAGTGAAAGTTAGGGGAACCGATGAGTATTTATGTGAAAAGGATTTGAGACAAAGTTAATGAAAGATGATAAACTTTAAAATCCGGATGTCGGTCCCACCTCTGAAAAAGTAGTTTACTTTTTGCCCTAGAAGTAGTTTTCTTGGAAGTTGAGAATTCTTCCGAAGGTTATTTTGCTTTGGAAGTTCTAAGGAAGAGCTTCCGAAGGCAAATTGGCTTCAGAAGATATTCTAAAGGTTTTCAAGAATTTTACTTCGGAAGAGATTTATTACTCAAAGTTTTATTCTATGAAGAATAAAAACTTCCGAAGGTAAATTGCTTTCGAAAGAAAATTGTTGTTAGAGAACAAAGAAGTACATAAGTTTATTTTAAGCTTCGGAAGATATTTCAAAAATTTCTTCCGAATGTAAAATTACTGAAGTAGTTATTTGTTTTCTAAAACATAAGTTTCTTCCGAAGGATAAAGAGATCAAAATTTTAAAAAATCTAAGGAATGTCTTTTAAAAAGATTTTTCTTCCAAAGAGAACAAGGGCTTATGAAGGTGATAAAATAGACAACTTAGGACACACAGGTTTTAGAATAATATGATTAAGTAATAAGAAAAGCTATTCAAAGTTAATCATCCCAATAGTTGATACAAGATATTTAGATCTCTGTTCATCAAAAGCTTTGGGGAACAGATCAACATATTGTTCATTTGTGTTAACTTTGACTAGTTTGATTAATCCCTTTTCAAAGTTATCTCTAATCAAATGGTACCTGATATTGATGTGCTTTGTCCTTGAGTGTTGCACAGGATTTTCTATGATTGAGATAGCACTGTTGTTGTCTATGTGGATGGGAGTCTCCTTGAAGTTGAATCCATAGTCCAACATTTGATTTTGAATCCAAAGCACTTGAGCATAGCAGCTTGCAGCAGCAATGTATTCAGCCTCAGTAGTTGATGCAGACACACAGGATTGTCTCTTGCATTGCTAAGAGACTATCCTTCCACCAAGAATTTACATCCCCTTGATGTAGATTTTGCAGTCATGTTGCAACCACCATAGTCACTAACTGTATAAGCATACAAATTGAAGTCAGAATTCTTTGGATACCAAAGGCCAAGTGATGGAGCACCTTTGAGATATCTTAAAATTCTCTTGGTAGTGATTAGGTGTGACATCTTGGGGTTGGCTTTATATCTTCCAAAAATACATGTAGCAAACATGATATCAGGCCTACTAGTTATGAGATACATAAGAGACCCAATCATTGCCCTGTAGAGATACTCATCAACACACTCCCCCTCAAGATCAAGCCCAAAGGAGTGGTTTATGGCTATGGGTGTCTTAGCAACCTTACAATCAGTCATGTTGAATCTTTTAAGTATGTCTTGTACATACTTTGACTGACTTATGAAGATGCCATTGTCAACTTGCTTCACCAGAATTACTAGAAAGAAATTTTCCCCCATGACACTCATTTCAAACCCGTCCTTCATCAGCTTCTCAAAGTCCTTGCAGAGCCTTGGATTAGTTGACCCAAAGATAATGTCATCTACATATGCTTGAACTAGCATTATATCATTTCATGTCCCTTTGATGAGAAGAGTTCCATCAATAGTACCCCTTTTGTAGCCATGCTGACAGAGATACTGAGATAGAGTCTCATACCACTTCCTTGGTGCTTGGTGCAGCCCATAAAGAGCTTTATCAAGCCTGCAGACATAATCAGGATGATCAGGATCTGCAAACCCTGGTGGTTGTCTGACGTACACCTCTTCATCAATCACCCCATTGAGAAAAACACACTTGACATCAAGTTGGTAGACCTTGAAGTTCTTGGATGCAGCAAAAGCTAGGAATATCCTGACAGCTTCATGTCTTGCTACAGGAGCAAAAACATCTGTGTAGTCAATTCCTTCTTCTTGAGTATACCCTTGAACAATTAGTCTTGCCTTGTTCTTGATGACAAGTCCTCTATCATTCTTCTTATTCATGAACACCCATTTGGTTCCTATGGTAGTCTTCCCTTGAGGAAGAGGACATAGGTTCCAAACCTTTTGTTTTTTGAATTGAAGCAACTTCTCTTGCATATCTTCAACCCAACTTCCATCCTTTAGAGCCTCATCAATCTTCTTTGGCTCTATCTGGGACAAGAAACAAGAGTGAAGACAAACATTTGCATCATGGGTTTGTCCTCTTGTTCTTAACCCTGAATCAACATCTCCAATGATGTTTGTGGTGGGGTGAGACTTGTGGATCCTTCGCTAAGGGATCACATCAAGTTACTTAGACAGATCTAAATTAGAGAAATTTTGATCTGGCAATGAGGATTCACCCTCCACATCAGCAAACTTATCAAGATTGACTTGATCCAATGAGTGTGTGACATCATTGATGTTGTCTTCAATGGAGTGGTTATCAGCATCAAGAAGTTCCTAATCACTTTCACCACCACCATTTTCTCCAACATTTGAAGCTCCTTCATCTGAGTTTTATGCCTCTAACCTGGAATTTGAAGGCACAACAGAAGTATCAGCAGGATTTGTCATTGATGTGTTAGTAGAAACTTCATATGCAAAATTAGTTACCACTGGAGCTGAAGATGTGTAGCTTGAAGGTCTTCTTAGCTCAAATCTTGGGTCAGAGTTACCTTTAGGTAGTATATCTATTGACCCTGAAACATGCTGACAAGATTTGTTAAAACAGTTGGTAACTAAATCAAGATCAAATAGCCAATCCGGATAGGAGTGTGCTCATTGAAAGTCACATTGGCTGACTCTTCAACTAATTAAGTTCTGAGATTGTATACTATATAAGCCATAGCTTGAGAAGAGTATCCAATAAAGTGTCCATTATCTGATTTCTCAACAAACTTGGCAATTTGATCTTTGGTATACAAGATGGTGCAAACAAATGACCTGAGAAAACCAATTAAAGGTTTTCTCTTATGCCAAAGTTCATAAGGAGTCTTACCATGTGTCTTAACTACTAACACTCTGTTTTGCACAAAGCAGTTGCCTCTGCCCAGAAGGTGATGGGCAGTTTAGAGTCAGACAACATATTTCTTGCAGCTTTAGTTAGTGTCCTGTTTCTCCTCTCATCAACACCATTTTGCTGAGGAGTCCTAGGAGCACTATATCATCTTGTAATACCTTTTTCATCACAAAATGTATCAAGGATTTGATTCTTGAATTCACTTTCTTGACCACATCTTATAGTTTTGACCTTGTGATCACATTGATTCTCAATCATAAGATGAAATCTTTAGAATCTTAGGGGTCTCATCCTTAGTTCTAAGAAAAAAGACCCAAGTGAATCTTGTAAAGTCATTTGTGATCACCAAACAATAAGAGGTCCTTCCTAGTCTCATTACATTAGTGGGGCCAAAGAGATCCATATGTAATAAGCTTAGGGGATTAGTGATGGAATTTCTTTCTTTTGGCTTATGAGATACCTTGTGTTGCTTCTCCTTTAGGCACATTCTTTTATGCCAGAGGAAAGACTTATCACTATTTGCTTTAGATAGAAAGCATGAAACTTCTTCTGAGGGAGATGTTTCTTGCAAATCCAACTTGTACATGTTCCTTTTCCTTGAGGCTCTGAGCAAGATGTGCTCATGAAGAATGACCACCCGAGCATGAAAAGAATGCACTCATGCTCAAAAAAGAGCATGTTATGACTCTGATCACAAAATTGAGATACACTCAAAAGATTGTACCCAAGCTCCTTGACAAAGTTTACCTTCTTAATGCTGAGCTTACCATTTGTGACCTTGCCTCTTCGTGTAATGTAACCCCCTGCATCTCCTCTAAAAGTAACTGGTCCTCCATCAATTCTTTCAAACTTTTGGAGTAGTGACCTATTGCCAGTCATATGCCTGGAACAGCCACTGTCATTGACCCATACATTTTTGTTTGTCTTGAGCTGTTCCTGCACAAAAGAGATGATTAGTTACATTTGGAAACCCAAAAAGAAGTTGAAGATAATGCAACAGTAATTGATCCTATAGTCATGCTAGAAGGATCACTTGCTGAAGTTGATGAAGAACTCTCAGCCACTTGGTCTTTCTTTGTCTTCCACACCACCTTTGGAAGCTTAGACTTGACCTTCAATACTTTAGAAGTTTTTTAACTTTGGAAGTTTTGATGACTGGACCTTCAGAAGATCTTGCTTTCACTGTAGCAGGCTTCAGTGCTACAGAAGTATTCCTTTCTTACAAGACCAAATTTTCATCCGAAGGCAAATTTTCACTTGTCTTCTTCTTCATTTTGGAGCTTCCAAAGGAAAAAAAGATTTTCCTTCCGAAGCTAGCTTCTTCTTCTCCAAACTCTTAGAAGTTTCTTTCTTGGGCATGTGGAGAGTACTCTTTGGATTGTAAACAGAATCCTTAGCAAGATGAGAGGTATTCCCACACATAACACAGTCCATTTTCTTCCTTCTAAGAGTCTTCTTTTATGAACAAGGTTGAACTTGATCACTTTCCTTCTCCATCTTCATCTTTGCAGATGCTGTGGCAATTCTTATGGGAATAAAATTACCTTTGGAGCTGGATGGTTCAGGTTGTACAACAGTGGTGCACAACTGATCAGCCTTCTTGATAATGGGATGATTTGGACATGAACTAGAACTCTTGTTTTTGGAGTTCAAGTTTATGTCTTCAGCCTTAACCACTTAAAATGCTGCAGAAATGAAGACTTGTTTCTGTGCAGAGTTAAAGGTGGCCTTGATCTCTCAAGCCTTCTTAGACTTTCTTTTGGCCTTTCTCATCATGTTCTTTCTCTTGAACTTGGTCATCCCAGTAGCTTTACTCTCCTTAGAGGGACGGTGACTCTTCTTAGAATGCTCTTCTTCACTTTTCTCAGAGCCATTCTTCACCATCTTCTCTTCATCATCTTCAGTGAAGGGGTATATGAGGGGAAGCTCATCTTCATAAGTTCCACACCTAGGAGATCTTACAGACAAGATTGTGTGTAGAGGAGCTATCTCACTAGATCCCAGTCCCTACTTATTTTGATAACAAACTTTTGCATGCAAGGATAAGGATATTATGTTCTTGAAGGTCTCTTCTTCAAGAACACATTTTTCTGCCTTGGCTTTGCTGATCACAAGCTCAGCCTGGCATTCATTTAACTTAGTTATGAGGTCTTTGATTTGAGTCCTATAGTTTGTGTGCTCATGTGTAAGAATTGAAATGGCTTTCTCTAAGTCATCTATCTTTAGTTTATAATCATTTTTAGCTCTTTTAAAATAAGCTTTTAAGATATTTAAAGACTCAAGATCAGATCTCATTTCTAAGTTATAGGACCTCTATCTATTAACTTTAGCAATACATTTAGGAGTACAAAGATTTTCCAATACCTTGGCTTCATCGTGGTCTGCCATGAGTGCTTGGTTTGGAGATACATCTTCCACCTGAAAGCTCCAATCAAAGCCACCTTCTTCAACAGAAACTGCAGCTTGCTGCTTTAGCTTCTCATTCTAGGGAGCTCTCTCAATTTAGTTTGGTCTGGCTTGTGTTTGGCCACCATTTTTCCTTGGTGCCTTACACTCCCTTGCAATGTGTCCCATCTGATTACAGTTGTAACACTTTACTTTGCTTTTATCTAGCCCAAACTTTCCACCGACTGCATTGCTTGGAAACTTCCCCCCTGTCCTCTTGTTGAACTTCTTGGCTCTGTGAGTGAGAAGAGCCATCTGCTAAACTATCTCCTGGATACAGTCCAAGTCTTCAAGGGTGAAGAGAAAGTTTCCTGTGGTTTCATCAACAGAGACAAAAGCATGAGAAGAACTTGTCTCTTGGAAAGGACTTCCTTGAGTGTAGCTTTCCCTTAGAGTCTCTGGGAAGGTGATGAAATGACCTTTTTTGAGTTGTCAGGATAGCATATAAGATAATGTTGTGGTTCAATGTTTTTCCTTTTCAACCACATGGAGGGCTGAACTCAATTGATTGTTGGAGTTACTAGATGAGTTTTGCATATTCAACTTCATCTGGTATCCACTGAGAATACCATACAACTCTGTAAGAGTAAGAGTCTTAAGGTTCTCAGTCTTCTTGATAACAACATAATAATATGTCCATTTTCTAGGAAGAGAGGACATAAACTTCCTTACAATGTCCCTGTTCTCAAGAGTTACTCCAACATCCATTAGAGTATCCACAATCTCAACATACCTGAAGTATTGTTGAGTCATGGTCTCACCTACTTTGAAGGTGAAGTTTTCAAACTGCTGCTTTAGGAGATCCTTCTTGTTCTCCTTTGCTTCATTGGACCCCTCATACATAAGCTTCAATGCTTCCCATAGTTGCTTGGCAGTTTTGCACTTCTTGAAGCCTCTGAAGATGGAGTTTGGAAGAGAAGATTGAAGGGCTGTCATGGCCTTTTGATCAATCTCTTTTCTTTTTCTTTCTTCTTCAGAATAATCAGCCATAGCCATTGGAATCATACCACCACCAGTAGCATAAGTGGTGCTTGGTATGTAAGGTCCTTGAACAATAGAGTCCCACATCCTGGAGTCTTGAGACTTGATGAAACCTTCCATTCTTTGACACCAAGTATCAAAGTCTTCAGGAGTGATTAGTGGAGACTTTGTCATAGTTCCAGTTTCCATATCAGCTTTAGTAATAGCTGCCATTTGAGTTGTTAAGTATTTTGTGTGTGAGAGGGATTTTAAGATGGGAGATCTTATATCAAGAGCCTGGAATGTTGTGATACCAAATGCAGCACCGTTGAAGGGTATGCACTTACAACACAACAACACAATAAGAAGAGTTCTTTAAAACACTTAACATATCAAATAGGGAACTGGTAACTTATATGAAAGATGTTAAGAGCACAAGTAAAAGTGAGACAGAACAAGATAGCTAACAACACAAGTAATTGGTTTTCAAGAATGTTGTATATTGCTTCTCAAGTTTTTTTACAAATGTTACAAAGCATAGATCAAAAGTTACAAGTACTTGAGATTCTTTATACTACATCCTACAGCCGGCCATACTTTGAAGGCCATCTAGATACATAAGACTTGACAACTACAAAATAAAATGTAGAGTCAAAAGGCAGATTGCCTTTTGACTAGTGACTATGACATGCCATAGCTCACATCCTAATATATTACAAAAAGGATTAAAGTACATAAAGTAGAAAGGGTAGACTTAATACCTTAATGTACAGTTACCAAAGCATGGACCTTTTCACCAACTCATGTAAGTTGGTGACTGAATAGAGTTGCAGCGGAAAGGTGGTCCAACTTTATGGTAAAGTACATCAGATCAAAGCATGTACATAAAAGTCTTCGGAAGAAATTTGTCTTCACTATTTGGCTTCGGAAGACTTTGTCTTTGAAGCTTTGGAAGACTTCACTTCTGGCTTTGGAAGATGTTGGTCTTGGCTTTGGAAGATTTTACACTTAGAATATTTTCTAGTGCAAGGTGTAAAACTTCCGAAGCATTTCTACTTCTGTTCTTCAGTGCATGTATGTAGAGAGACTTTGGATGTTTTGGCTGCATCAGACTTATAGGAATCCTTACAAATATAATGGTTCTATTTGTGCGGGTGCAGTGGAAGCCCAGAAAGGGGTCAGAGTCCACCTGGGAAACCAAGAAAGAGATGAGGCAGCATTACGCTCAATTATTCAGCAACTGACTGGTTTCGAGGACGAAAACTAAATAAGGGGGGTGGACTAGTAAGTATAGATTTGTAACGCCTGAAAATTTAAGGAAAATAAGACAGAATAAGTTATCGCGCAAAGAGAACTTCTCGCGCTAGAACCCTAGGCGAAAAGTTTGAGCTGGGAATAAAAGCTGAAGAACACCCATGCCTGACTCATAACTCACGCGAAAAGTACTGTTTCTAGAGAGAGAAAGCGACCATTTAGAGAGAGAAAGTGAAGAATCAAAGCGTTTGAGGTACGTAACTCGTGTAGTAACTCATATTATATACTAAGAATGGATTATTAATGGATATAACGGGTGGCTGTGTAGTTGTTGCGCGGCTAAGGCTTCGGGAAGATTGTCTTTGTGCTAGAACTTCAAGAAGTGATTTTCTAATCCCCTTTTTATGCAAGTTTTACGTTTTATTGGCTATTATGCATACCAATCTTCACTTTTATCTACATGATGAAGTTGTTTACGGGGTTAAGCTGGTTTAGAACAAATTTAGGCGTGATAAGTTACTTCTGTGCATGAGGCCCGTAATCTCGCTCGAGCAGTTTAGTGTACTGTTCAAAATTTGAATTTGGTAATTCTCACGAGTTAGGTTGTTCTTGCGCGATAGGCATCTTTTCGCGTGATAGTGATAAGTTGTATTATTTTGAATGTTGTATAGTTCTCGCGGGATAGGTAGTTCTCGCGCGATATGTTTATTATGTATTTGGTTAAGTTTTCACGTGCTATGTTGTTGTATGTGTTTGTTATCTTATGTTGTAACCGTTTTCAAATGATTATGTCTTATGTTATGACTTTACTTAGTATGATATGTATAATTATAAGTAAAGTATTATGTAATGAAAGCGGAAGATAATGATAACGAAAAGTGGAACATAACGAATGAACGAAAGTCTTGCAAGCAACACGAAAGGAAACTCATTGAGGGGTTGTCAGCTCAACTATGTGTGGTTTAGCTAACCCATGAGGATGCATACAGGGGTCTAATCCTTGTTATTAACCGAACAAAATGGGACCCTTTTCGCTTGCCCCGGTACTGGAGTCAGCTTCGTGCACAATGTTAGGGGTCTATTTATAGACTTCGGCCCAGTACCAGCTTCTTGCACAATATTTAGGGTATAGCATATGAAATTGGTCTAGATGAAAGTGAAAGATAACGATGAAAGTACGGAACGTGTGATACGTATGAAACAAACGATGATGAAAGATAATAATAATTATTATCTATGTGTATGTGTGATGTATGATCATGTGCGAAAGTTAAGAAAATGTTTTAAACATAAGTAAAGTATTTTTATTAAAACTATAACTCACTCAGCATCGCTGACTTTTGTGTGTATAATAGTTGGCAGGTAATTGTTGATGCTAAGGAGGTGCGGGCATGGATGCATAAGCTACTGGGAATGATTCGAGTTTGGCATCCACATTTTGTGAATGATACTGTGTTAATACCATTTTTGGAATGTAAACACACGATGTGATTATTTAACATAATTTTTTCTATTAATGAAAGATATATTTCCTCTGCAAATGTTTATTGTCAAATGTTTATGCTGTGAATGTCCAACTGGTAAGTGTCCCGAGAACGGGCCCTTACATAATGATTCTTAAGTTAAGATCATTGTTGAAATTTTTAAAGAAAAATCAAGCAAAGTTAATATAATTGCTCTATAAACCATGAGGACATACAAGTTTTTTGCCAAATGTCTGTGGGGACCAAGTCATTTGAGTTTCTTTAATTAATCCAAAACATGATAATGGCAGCTGCATATTACTTGTTGAAAAGAAGAAGACATGGGTTTAAAATAACAAACATATCAACGATCCCGCCAACCTATTACTCTCTGGATAATTTCTTGAAAAAGAAGTGTTTATATCCTTTTTAGTCTTATTTTTATCTTACTTCTTATTTTATTGTTTTCTCGTTTTTATTTTTGTGTTGGTTTTGTGGGCAATGAAGTTTTTCTCCAAATTTTATGTTAATAAATAAATATTTTGAATTAAATTAAAGACACTAAAATTTTAATTAAAAGTTTGGTATCAGCAAAACTGAGTTTCGCTGAGCGAATCTATAAATTCGCTGGCACATTCGCCCATTTCTGAGCAACTTGATTTGAACATGTCTAACCATGCGAAACTATAGTTTCGCTCCCAGCAAAACTAGGGGGATATATATTGTAATGTGAGAGTTCAATTTCTCACAAGTTCGCGACGAAACTAAACCCTATTCTCGGTGTTCGCTGCTCGATTATTAAATCGTGTTGATTTTTCGTAGCAATTAATGTTTTAGTGTTCATAGGTGGGTGTTTTGAACCCACTCCACCTAATTAATCGTGTTTTTATCTGTTGCATTTTGGTTTTTGATTAGTTCTCTAAGTCTGTGGTTTCCCTGATTCATTCAGCGAAACTATGAATGGTTTAGCGAAACTGAATGAAAGTTCATTCCAGCGAAACTGTCCTATTATGCTGTCCGTGTGAACTTGATAGTTTCACTAGGATAGTTTCTCTGAAACTATAGATTCGCTCAAACACATGTTCTTGTATCTAAGTCTCAGCGAAACTATACTTTCACTTTTGCGAAACTATAGTTTCGGCGGCAGCGAAACTGTCAAATTTCATATTTTTTAATTATTTAATTATTTTACTATTATTTGTGTTTCACTTATCATTTTGTTAACTAATCTAGTTCTGTTTAATTTTTAGTTCTTATGGCAAACTTAATGTTTGACGAGAGGAACAACATTACTGCTTTTCTGGATGATGGTAATCCAAAAGCCATGGGGTTTAGAGACTGTATCAGATAGCTAAAGGAGTCTCCCATATTTTATGCCATATCACATATGCCTACCATCTATGATCTTCATATTAGAGACTTCTAGAGAACAACTGAGTATGACCTTGGGTCTAATTCACATCGGATTGTTGCTAGAGTTCATGAAAACAATACTACCATTACTGTTGAGACCATAGCCAGGGTGTTGAGGCTGGAAAATTATTGTGGAAAAGAAGGGGTACTAACTGAGGCACAGGTTCTGGATGCTTTTAGGAGCATTGGCTATGAAGGACCCCCCATGGCACAAGAAAAGAAATCAAGAAATCTTTTCTCTCTAAGGAATGAAGATATATTACCTTTTTTTTATTATGTGTCTTGATCACAGAAAGGAAGGATCGGATGGATTAAACTTAAACTGGGCCACAGCCATGATAGTGTATTATAGAGGACAGAAAGCTAATATTGCCAAGCTTATTTTTGAGTGCATGTGTGAGAATATTATGGTATTAAAAAAAGATAAATGACTATTATATCCAAGATTTGTTTAGATATTGATAGATGATCTTATCCCAAATGTCCCTCGACGCGGAGAGATAAAGAGACTGGTTTAGAGGAATACCAGGATTTTTGCAGATTGCTTAGCCATAAGGCATGATTTCAGTGGAAAGATTACACATCTATGGGAAAATATGTATATAGTCGAAAGATGGAATTACATCAGGAGATTGATTGAGAATGAGAACAAGAATGCTGAGGAAAACAGAGAAAAACAAGCTGAAGCGATTAAGAAAAGGAAGAGGTATGCCAAAGACAAAGATTACAATTTAAAAGAAGAGATTGATGAAGTAGAGGAGGAACTGAGGGCACAAAGGGAGAAAAGATCAAAGTGGAAGGCAGATCAAGGAGAGCCTGCTAATGTATCTGAAAGGAGGACTAAGCATAAGCAACAGACTTTCTCTGAAACTCCATAAAGAAGAGATGCCAGATCTGAATTAGACCTACATGTGATTAGAAATTTGAATATATGTTTGGAAAATGAGTTGGGAATGATAAAGACTAAGCTGATAAATGAAGAATTGAGAGAAAAAGAGAAGGATAAAATGTTGGATAGCATGAAGAGTATGTTGATAGATCAACAGAAGTTGATTAAAAGATTGTTGAAGGAGGTGAATAAGTTGAAAGCAAATGTGGGCCTGCCAACTCAGTTAACTCAAATTGAGTTAGATGATCTTATTGATACGTCAAAATACTTATTTCTGAAAGTGAGTACTTCATCTAGGGCAGGAGAGGGCTCAAGTGGAGCAAGAGTTGGTGTTGGTGTTGCCGAGGTAGGTGGATTTGGTGTTGTTGGTGACGGTGGAGCTGATATTGGTGGTACTGGTGTTGGTGGATCAGGTGGTGTTGAGAAAGTATGGGGTGCAAGGATTGTGGATGAGGTTGTAGAGGTTGGATTGGGGTTTGATGTGATAAAGATTTAACTGGTGCTGAACTGTTTAGAAAGAAAGGTGATGATGCTAGAAGCAAAGCAGCTGAGATAAATCTGATTGATGAAGAAGAGGATATAGAAGAGCAATTGGTTGATTATGACTCTAAGCCTGAATTCTATGAAGTAGATGAACGTCCATTGACATATGTGGCTCTGAAAAGCTCAGTTGAAGGAGATGTACTTGGGATGGACAAGGAAGAGTGATTTGCAAAAAAGAAAGAACAAGAACAGCTAACTCCTTTATTTCAAAACATTCAAGAGCATAGCAGGAAGGAATCTGACAAAAGGAATACCAGCTGGAAATACAACATTGGATTGGAAATGTTCATGATAAAGAGACAAGGAGGGGGAATCTCATATTTGCATAAGAGGAAGGCCTTCAAGACCTTGCCTAAATGGGATCATAGAAGATTAGCTGAGATTCCTTTGCTAGATTCAAACTTAAGTGAGAGAGCTATGATGCTGGACGAGGAAATTAAAATGGGGCTCAATGATAATTTTGAAACATTTGAATTTATGAAGACAGAAAGAAGGAGGTCAAAGAAAGACAAGGATTGGGTGTCAGGAAAAGGGAAAATAGTATTGAAGTTGAAACTGGCAAAGACCGTGAACAAAGTATGATTACCTGATCCACTTCCACCAAGGTTGCATAAATTAAAAAAGTGGTTGTACGACAATAACACAGGGGAAGCTGTGATCAGAGTGAAGGATGGAGAAGAAATAAAGCTTTTTGATCCTATAGAGGTTTTCTCTTTTGTGATGAGGATCTGGTGTTTTTGTGTAAGAACCACATCAAAGCTAGAGCAGGACCTGAGATAGAAGTGAAGCAAGCCTGTTTATAATAAGGATGGAAGTGCATGAGCTTACAAGGCAATTTGAACGAGCTAGTGCATGGGGAGAGGAAGCTAGTAATGCTGGAGCTGAAGATGAAACATCTACTAAAGCTGCAGAAGAAGCTGGTGCTGCTGAAGCTGAATAGGGGGAGTATTGATGATCAAAAATAGGTTGGACTCACCATTGTTAGTGCTTATTTTGGTTATTATTGTAATAGTTTTAATGTTATCATATTTAGTTTGTACTTTGTATTTCTTGTATGTTTTGGAACCTAGTGAAACTATGAGCGAAACTGTATTTCACTCATAGTCATAGATCTAGTTTCCACGGTGAAACTGTGTTTCGTCGTCGGGCGAAACTAAGTCATGGGCTAGACAGAAACTGTTAGCGAAACTGCTAGTGCTTATATATTGAAAAGTTTCTCTTTTTGTAAGCAATTTTTGCAAACCCTAATAGTGAAATATATCATTGCAATTCTGTTTTGTTGGTTGTAGCTTATTGAGATTACTTTTGAACCTTCTTGTTTCATTTTGATTTAGAGTGAGTTTGGTTATTCTTGAATATGTTAGAAACTTGTTCTTTGTGTCATTGAGTGATTCATGTTTGATCAATGGGATATGTATGCTTTGTAATCATTTGCACTGTTATTTCGATCATATGGACAAACAGACAACACATCCATCGCACTGGGTATTGCCAAGAAGTTCAATTACTACTCCAAAAAACAAATTTTACCTACCCTTATTCCTTCTTCCGGTTGAAGGCATTGATCTCATCTTGGGAGTAGCATGGTTAAGTACTTTAGGATGACTCACAACAGATATTACAATCATAGCATTCTCCTTCACCAAAGACGGGACCACATGTACACTGTCAGGAGAACTGATAACTCAACAGGTGTCCCCAATCTCCTTGTCACCCTTATCTGTCATAATTCGGTTGCCTCTCTCCACACGTTGACCTATCAGCCCCCACCATCACCCTCCACAATAATCGAAAAACCACACTGTGATGACCCTTAGATCCTACACCTTCTCCAAACCTTTTCCTCATTGTTTGATGAACCACATACCCTTCCTCCTAACCGACCTCACGATGACCATTTCCCTTTGATGAACGAGAACCTACCGGTACACGTAAAACCTTATCGTTACCCGCAATTCCAAAAACAAATCATGACCACCTTGATCACCGAGATTAAACAATGGAGTCATTAGACCGAGCCAAAGCCCATTCTCTTCTCCAGTTCTTTTGGTAAAAAATGACGGATCATGGTGATTTTGTGTTGGTTATCGGGCTCTAAACAGGGTGACCATAGGAGACCGGTTTCTCATACCCACTATTGATGAATTGTTAGATAACTACATGGTGCAAAGATCTTCTCAAAAACTGAATTCCGTTCCGGGTACCACCAAATCCGAATAGCAAAAGACAATATTCACAAGACCACGTTTCGTAGGATGGATGGCCACTACGAGTTCCTCGTAATGCCATTTCGCCTTACCAACTCCCCGTCTACCTTTCAATCAGCCACGAATGACTTATTTCGGACGGTTCTTCGACGGATTGTTTTGGTTTTCTTTGATGATATTTTGATATACAGTATTTCAAAGGACTGCATTATTCTCACCTACAGTATGTGTTCGAAACACTGATCCAAAATAGTTTTCATGCCAACTCATCCAAATGTGTGTTTGTAGTGACAAATATTACATTTTTTGGCCACTGGATTTGGACAGAGGGTGTTGCCCCTGAACCAGACAAATTGGAAGCAATCAAACAGTGGCCGGCTCCTTCCTCATTCACAAAATTGCATGCTTTCCTAGGACTCACGGGTTACTACAGACACTTTATTCCTCAATATGCCTGGATTGTTGTGCGACTAACTGATATCATTATACAACCATGCAAGACTCTTTAAGGGTGGTCACTTACAACACAACAACACAATGAGGAGAGATCTTTAGAACACTTAACAAATCAAATAGGGAACTGGTAACTTATATGTAAGATACTAAGAACACAAGTAAAATATGAGACAGAACAAGATTGCAAACAACAAAAGTGTATGGTTTTCAAGAATGTTGTATATTGCTCTAAAGTTCTTTTACAAGTATTACAAAGCATAGAAAGAAAGTAACAAGGACCTAAGATACTTTATACTACATTCTACAGCCGACCATACTTTGAAGGCTAGCGGGATACATAAGACTAGACAACAACAAAATGAAATGTAGACTCAAAAGGCAGATTGCTTTTTGACTAGTGATTATGACATGCCATAGCTCACATCCTAATATATTACAAAAAGGATAAAAGTACATAAAGTAGAAAGCACAGACTCAAGACCTCAATATACAGTTGCCAAAAGCATGGATCTTTTTACCAACTCAGGTAAGTTGGTGACTGAACAGAGTTGCAGCGGAAAGGTGGTCCAACTTTATAGAAAGTACATCAGATAAAGCATGTATTCAAAAATATTCGGAAGAAATCTGTCTTCACTTCTTGGCTTCGAAAGACTTTGTCTTTGATGATTCGGAAGACTTCACTTTTGGCTTTGGAAGATGTTGGTCTTGGCTTCAGAAGATTTTACACTTAGAATGTTTTTCTAGTGCATGGTGTAAAACTTCTGAAGCATCTCTACTCTTGTACTTCTGTGCATGCATGCAGGAAAGACTTTGGAAGTTTTGGGTGCATCAGCCTTATATGAACCTTACAGCTCCCCTTAGGGTGATGTTACCAAAACATTTGAAGATATTTATATGTTGACAGTCCTTATCATGATAATGACCATACCCTGCTTCACTAGATGGTCAGAATCACTCAGACTCTCATAGCATCTTCTCATCTCAAAGAGAGCATGCAGAGGTAGGTTGAATAAGTCTTGCCATGTGTAGACATCTTCACCACCTTGAACTCTGATCACATGCCATCTTTCTGGATTAGTTGTGAAATTCCAAAATAAGAAGGGTCTTTCAGCTGCAAGAGGAGCCATTTGAATTGGAGTTAATAGGGCTGCCTCTTCATGCACTTCGTCAAGGTGATCTGATTCATCCTGAGGCTTGGAGGTGGATGATTCCGACTATAACTTTGATTTAAAAGCCATCGTCTTCCTCCTCTTTGAAGACTTTAACTGAGAAGACTAGCCTACAGCACCTTGTTGATCAGTCTTGTCTTTCTCAGTTGGTCTTACCTCCCTCACTGGTTCAAAAGAAGAGGGAGTTTAACCCTGTTGTGGATCAGAAGATGAAGCTTGCTGAGATTTAGCAGGAGGTCCATATTGTGTTGTCTCATGTTGTTCAACCTTAACCTCCACATCAGGAGGAGCTTGACTTGGTGGGAGTGTAAGTCAATAACCTCTCCTCTTTTGATCTTTTGCTTGATTACCCTGGTGTGCTCATCTATTGTGGATAGAGACATTGGGAAAAGTCTCCTTCCGGAGAATCCATACAGCTTCAAGAAGCTCATCATCCTTTGTTTGTCAGCAGACTTCTTCATACTCTTTTGGATGATGGCCCTTGACTTTGCAGCCTCTTCCCTCATCTTTCTCTTTGTAGCTTTTTGTTCTTTGAGTACTTGAAGTTACAGATAGTTGAGATACTCAAACTCAAAATACTCAAAAGACAAGGGAAGAAGTGTAGATGCCTGCTAGAGACCTGTGGCACTCAGGTAGTTGATCATGTTTTGCCTATCTGTTTCTTTGTCTACCTGAGGTTCTTATGGAGTTGCCACAGTCTCTTGCACAAAGCTTTCTTGAACTAGGGAGAGAGTAGGAAAATACTTGTACAGTCTTTTCTATCTCTTCTCTTCTTTGATTTGGAGGAGCAACCTTGCATGCTCCATTTCCTTCCTCTCCCTAGACATTTCCATGCCTGCAGTTCATTAAGTTCCTCTAAGGGGAGAGATATAATCTTATCAATGTCATAGTTTCTTGTCTGTAGGTAAGTAATCATGACTGCCCTCAACTCATCATCTTGAGTGTTTGGTCTGGGGGTAGCCCTGATTGCAGCTTGCATGAAGCCTAAAGACCCAGAGGAACTTTCTCCTATTAGCTTCCTCTTCCTCTCTCTTTCCTCCTCCTCAATCTCCTCAGGAGTTAAAATCCTTTTCCCTTTGTTACCTACAGACCTTTGTGACATAGGGTGGAGAGAGCTTTGGCCTTCATTGCTTGGTGTAGCATCCAAGCTCTGGCTAGAGAGAGGCTGTGATACACCTACACTAGCAGGTGTTTCATAGAGGGCTCTCAGGCTCTATCACTAGGCCTTCAGTCAAGGTTTTCCCTTTGAAGCTAATCTCAGGGTCTGCCTCAACATCCAGTTGACCAATGACATTACCTAATTGCCTTTGTCTCCTTAGGCTGAACTCTTCAGTAATCTTGTCTTGAGTCCTTTGAGCTAGCCTGTCAGCTTGCGTAGATTGGCTTGGTTTGACAAGTGGCATGTTGATCAGGTCAAGACCTTCATAGTAGTTCAAGGTCTGAAAGTTAAATACTTCTTGCTGCCATTGAACTCTTTGAAGAATGAGGGCTCTTCTGTCAGCATCATACCTCCATCCAATGATGTAATTTGAAGTTCCTTGGGGTGGGGATGACATAGCCCTTGGAATGCCTTCCTCAAAGAGACTCTGAATCAGAGAGTCTAGAGAGTTCATATCAATGTGAACTTAATGAAGTTGCTGAGTATGCATAATTGCAAGTGAGGATGGTGAGTCCTTAATGTCCATACTCCCTGAAGAACTCCTAGTATCTATGATTGTAATGACTTTCTTCCCTTTTTTGGTAGAATCACCCTCTTGCATAGGTGAGCTAGGAGTTAGGTCAATCACATCCACAAGTTCTTGTGTTCCTGGATGAGCTCTTCTTAAAAGTCTCTACTCTAGTTGTTCCCTGCGATAAGATATCTCAAGTTGCTGATCATTGACTCTATTTTGCATGGTAGTCACCTGAGATTCAAGGTGACTAACCTTAAAGAGTAGGTAGGTGCATGTTTTTGATAGTTTTTGCACCTTTAGTCTTAAATTCCCCTCATCTTCATCACAATAATCATGGGGGATGATATAATTGGACCAAAGTTGTCACTCTCACCACCAGCTTCATGTTCTTGGCTGCTGGATTTCCTCTGCTCACCGACAGCCTCAGTTGAAGTGTCAATGGGTTGAGTTGCCATGTTTGAGGTCTTAAAGATGTAATCACTTGCAGAAACCTCAGTAATGGGTGACTGATGTGGGCTAGACATAGGAGACTCAGGAGCACTCATCTCTCTTTAAGTAAGGGAAGAGTAGAGAGACTCATGGTACTCACTAAATCCTATGTCTTCATCAGTATATAATTCTAGGTTGGGAATGGGTTGTTTTAGATCTAAAGGCTAGGGATGGTAGATGTCCCCTGAAGGTTGTTCACTTGAGTGTTGAGACTGAGAGTGAGGGCTTAAGGCTGAGGGGCTAATGAGCTCATCTGGCTGAGCATGAGGAACCTCAGCACTGATTCTTGAAGAGATGGTAGTGCTTTGCTCCTCAAGAGAAGTGAGAGCTCTAGTGTCCACATCCTCCTGTATGGGTGAGTATATGGGGGCCTGCACAAACTTAATAGTTTGAGCCAGGGTTCGTTTGGATTTTCTTTTGTGGGTGAGGGTGATTTGAGGTCTTTTGGGTGGTTGAGAGGTAGAAGGTGTGGGTTCAACACTAGCTTGTGTTGCTAGCTTGTCACCTTGAGAAATGAGCTCTAATATTTTGGGGACAAGGGTTGTTTCTACCCCAGAGAAGCCAACTGTTGACTTCTTTATGATTTGAATGATATCGGGCTTCATCTATCCTAATTTAAGAATGTTACCTGTTTCCCTCAACTGTGAGCCCAGTTCACAGTTGAGAATGTATTGAACATTTCTAGGAAACATGTAATACTCTAAGGAGTCCAAGTATAGAAAGTAGAAAGTAGATTTGTATATACAAACCAAGATACCTGAACTTGACCCTTGAACCATTCCATGCACTATGAAGGAGAGATCCTCAGGAATCTGGTCGCACCCTCCATGCTTATTGGACAAGCTGTGGATGACAAAATGTAGCAGGTACTTCCATTGGGATAAGACCTTCCTTTTCCTGATGGTCTTTGTAGAGAAATCTCCCTCATAGCCCATCTACTCAAAGGAATGATTAACTGCTTCCTTTGGGAAGGACAACTCACATTCTTCATCATCCAGCGGAATATGAGTGTTGATGATGGCCGGAGTGATGAAAATTGTCCTCCCTTGCACTGTGGCAGACAGTGCCTTCTCCCCATCCATGATGACCTCTTGGAAGGTCTTCCAAAATTCAAGCAGATGATCCTTACAGAGAGTACGATCAATGGTTAGGGAGTGTGAAATCGTTGGATAGAAGCCCAGAAAAACACAAACCTCTGAGAAACTATCATCTTTCTTAGAGTTCAACAGGCCAACTTGATTGTGTGCTGTGCCCGTTGCATGGAGAAATCAAGGTTGTTTCTACGGTTTAGGTTGGCCTTTTTAAGAAGCGTAAGGGGTGTTGAAGTGAGTGATCAACGGCGGTTTGGGAGAATTTGGGTTTAGAGGAATAGTTCTGATGAAGAAGACAATGAAAGAGGGAGGAACCATTGGCTATAATATGACTATGGATTTAAGACAAAGTTAATGACAAGAATAACCTGGAAATCCAGTTTGTCGGTCCACCTCTGAAACATAATTTACTTTTGCCGAAAAAGTAGTTTTCTTGGAAGTCGAGAAAGTTTCCGAAGGTATTTTAGCTTCGGAAGTTTTGATGAAAAGCTTCCAACGGCAAAATCACTTCGGAAGATATTCCAAAGAGTTTTGAGAATTTTGCTTCGGAAGAGATTTTAATACTCGGAGATTTTATCCTAAGAAGAATAAAATCTTCTGAAAGTAAATTGCTTTCGGAAGAAAATTGTTCTTTGAAAACATGTAAGTACTTAAGTTAATTTTAAGTTTTGGAAGATATTCAGGAAATTTCTTTCGAAGGTAAATCTGCTGAAGTAGTTATTTGTTTTCTAAGACATAAGTTTCTTCCGAAGGTAAAAACATATCTTCCAAAGGATAAACAAATCAAAATTTTAAAAAATCTAAGGAATGTCTTTTAAAAAGATTTTCTTCCATAGTAAACTAGGGCTTATGAAGGTGATAATAGACATTTTAGGACACACAGGTTAGTTAATAATAATATGATTAAGTTTTAGGAAAAGCTATCAAAGTTAATCATCCCAATAGCTAATTCAAGATATTTAAATCTCTGTTCATCAAAAGCTTTGGTGAACAGATCAGCATATTGTTCATTTGTGTTAACTTTGCCTAGATTGATTAATCCCTTTTCAAAGTTATCTCTAATTAATGGTACTTGATATGACTTGTATTGATGTTTAGATATCTTGAGTGTTGACACAGATTCTCTATAATAGAGATTGCCATATTGTTGTCTATGTTGGATGGGAGTCTTCTTGAAGTGAATCCATAGTCCAACATCTGATTCTGAATCCAAAGCACTTGAGCACAGCAGCTTGCAGCAGCAATGTATTCAGTTTCAGCAGTTGATGCAAACACACATGATTTTTTCTTGCATTACCAAGAGACTATCCTTCCACCAAGAAGCTAACATCCCCCTGATGAAGACTTTGCAGTCATACTGCAGCCACCATAGTCACTATCTATATATGCATACATATTGAAGTCAGAATTCTTTGGATACCAAAGGCCAGTGATGGGAGAACATTTGAGATATCTTTAAAATTCTCTTGACAATGAAGGTGTGCCATCTTGGGGTTGACTTGATATCCTGCACAGATACATGTGGCAAACATGATATCAGGCCTGCTAGCTGTTAGGTACACAAGAGACCCAATGATAGCCCTGTAGAGATGTTCATCCACACATTCCCCCTCAAGATCAGGTCCAAGGGAATGATTTCTGGCTATGAGTGTCTTAGCAAACTTATATCAGTCATGTTGAATCTTTCAAGTATGTCTTGTAATAGTTTGACTAAACTTATGAAGAGCCATTATGTCAACTGCTTCACTTGAATTCCTAGAAAGAACTCATTGAGTTATCCCCGTGCCCCCGCACTCATTTCAATCTATCCTTTGCAACTTCTTCAAAGGTCTTGCACGCTAGCTTCTGGAATTAGCTCGCCCGTGACCAAAGATAATATTCATCTACATAGATCACTTGAACTCACCGCATTCGCGGCCATTTCCAGTTTCTATGCCTGATCGAACTGCAGAGGTTCCAATCATATACCTATTTGGATATCCATGCTGACAGCGATACTAAGATAGAGTCTATACCACTTCCTTGGTGACACGAGCCGTGCAGCCCATTGATGTGCTCCAAATTATACAAAAAATCCTATCAAAAGAACATCAATTATTCCTTAATATCTTCCTTAAAATGATGAAAATGTACTTAAAAGTGTTAAATTGTGTTTTCAGGTGTTTAAAAGGGCAAGATGGACAAAAGGAGTATATTTAACAAGAAATTGAAGTGATCCGAGCTTTGGACTCCAAGCATGGGGCCGTGCCTCATTAAGCACGCCCCCATGCCTTGCCAGAAACACACCCCCGTGCTAAATTAACACACCCCCGTGCTTGGACATCTGACAGGACAAAAGTACTGTTCCCTAAAAGTAGACACGGGGCCGTGCCCCATAAGGCACGGGGCGTGCCCCACTCCAACACGGGGCCGTGCCCCTTTTAGCACGGGGCCGTGCCCGACACAACCTGCATGTACGAGCCGACCAACTTTCGTAAGCATTGTACTAGCACGGGGCCGTGCCTTTTAGGCACGGGGCCGTGCTTAAACACTCCGGAAAGCCTATAAATAGAAGCCTAAGCTCACCATTTTTGGCAAGCTTTGGTGGGAGAGTTACTCTGCTGAATTCTCTCGGGAATCAAGACTTCAAGATCATTCGGAGGCTCGGGAGGTGCATACAACACTTGGAAGAATGGGATCACCTAAACGTCATCCATTGTGGATTATCGGTTTGATTGTTCCATTTCACCGATGATCACTTATCTATCTTCTTTGTTATCTGTTGTTATGTTAAAGCTCATGATGCTAAACTCTATTTATCATCCTAATCGGATGAAACTTATGTAATTGTGATGAACTAATAATGGTGTGATAAATATTATGTTAATGTTATGGTGGTCTTGGGAAAACTATTGATGGGTAGCATCTACATTTGAACGGGAAGTTATAACTTTATGGTTTGTGATTGTGATTGTCATACAAGGTTGAAAACCGTATGATAACTTTCATTCGCGAAACCGGTCTTCATAATAAATCCATGGCTAATGAACTAGAAATGGTTATTAGAAATCATATCACTTTAACTTTCTGATCATTTGCGGGTTCCCTTTTATTAGTTCGGAAACTTCAGTAATTGTTACGGTTTTCTAAATTAATGGTATGTTAGGAAGGAACCTGATCAACTCTCTTTTTAACATTAAATGTTTTCAGAAAATATGTCAAATAGGACACAAAAGATTCACCTACATTACTAGGGCTTTGATCTGAGCAGTAAACTCAGCCTGACAGGATCAAGTCACTACGGGAGCAGGATAGACGAGAAATCGCGCCGGCTCATCTTTATAAACATTAACATAATTACATTAATCAATATCTTTAAATCACATCACAATTCATCACAATTACATAAGTGGAGTCTAATTAGGATGATAACTTTATTCCCTGATTTTAAATCCAAACGCTTCAAATCTTAGTTTACTTTCTTTCTATTATTGTTTACTTTTAAACCCTAAAAATCTTTCAAATGCAAGTTATCACTTTCTTTAACAAAAACCAAATCTGATAGTCAAACATCAAGTTTGTTGAGTAGGCTAGGTGTGTCCACGGATTGATACTCGGTTCTTACCAACACTATATTACCTCACGACAGGTACACTGCCTTTTGTGTGTGTGGTTTAGTATTAGTAACAACCAATTAAAACTGAATCTGTGCAATAAATCTTTATCAAATATATATACTATCTGCACCCCATCAAGTTTTTGGCGCCGTTGCCGGGGACACACGACAGTTTGAAAGACAAACTAAATTTTTGACTATCTTGCATATAACCTGTTAATATATTTTTGTTTAAACTTCATTTTTATTTTAGGTAGTTTGCCTTAGTTAGTTTAGTTATTTTTGCCTGATTCATTTTAAGCCTTAGTTAGTTTATGCTTCCTTAAGTTAGTGTATGTCCGACTCGTCTAGTTCTGAACTTGTTCCGCCTCTTCCGGAACCCGAACGACTTTTCCGTCAAAGATTGCGCAAAAGATCACAACAAGAAGCACCAGTCATTGAAGAAGACATTTTGGAAGATACACCATCCGAAGAAGACATGGCTAACCAAGACGAGGAAATGAAGATGACACACTATGCCACACCGTCAATAGATGGTTATGAGTCTAGTGTTGTCCAACCAGCAATAGCGGCCAACAATTTCGAGATTAAGTCTAGTATTATCCAACTCGTAGAAAACTCTGTTCAGTTCCATGGGTTACAAGACGAAGATCCTAATGCTCACATCTCACGATTCCTTCGTATCTGTGCGACCTTCAAAATCAATAACTGTTCAGATGACGCCATTCGACTAAAACTTTTTCCATTTTCACTTCGAGGCCGAGCCATCGATTGGCTTGATTCACTTCCGCCTGGTTCCATCACCACATGGGGGGAATGGCTGAACAATTCCTTTTAAAATACTTTCCACCCGATCGTACTGCCAAACTAAGAAGCAGCATCACAAGTTTCCGCCAAGACGACGATGAATCATTACACGCAGCATGGGAGAGATATAAAAGTCTCCTTCGGAGATGCCCACATCACGGACTTGATCTATGGCTGCAGTGTCAAACCTTTTACGATGCATTCAGCGGAGCTCACAAGCAAGCGGTAGACCAAAGTGCAGGAGGAGATTTCGGAAGTGTCACGCCAACAGAAGCATATCAAGCCTTAGAAAGAGTAGCTAAGAAGAGCTTTGCTTACAATCCTTTAAGAACCAAACCCAGTTCTAAAGGTATTCATCAAGTAGACTCTGAAACCCTAATTGCAGCCCAATTAGAAGCTCTAACCAAAAAATTTGAACAATTGCAAAGCGAGCTAAAGAAAACTCCAACACGATGCAACACATGTGGAAATTCACACAAGACCAACGAGTGCCCACAAGGCATTATGATGGTTGAAGATGTTGACTACGTAGGAGGCCCAAACAACTCATACAATTCAAATTGGAGAAACAACTCGAATTACAAGATGCTGGCAGTAACCAACAATCATCTGGATTCAACCGAAGGCCACCTTACTAACAACAGAAACCACCATATCAAGGTCCAAGCAGTAGTAACCAAGACCATGGAGCATCATCAATGGAAGATTTATTGCAACAATTGTTGTTAACCACACAAGCCACAGATGAGTACATCCGGAAATCTGATCGAAGAAATGAGGAGAGGTTCCAAAGAAACGAAGCTGACATCAAAAGCAACAAAGCATCATTACAGACCATAGAGCACCAAGTAGGTCAAATAGCACAACAACTTCTGAAAGACCTCAAGGAGCTTTGCCCAGCAACACTGTGACAAACCCTAATGCTCAAGTCAAAGCCATCACCACCAGGAGTGGCAAAACCACTCAAGGTGATGCACCCGCATTACAACCCATCCTTGAAGAAGTAGAAACTGAAACTCCAAGTAATGCGAGTGATAAGCAAAAGCAACCTGTTGTTATTGAAGAACCAGCAAAGAAATACGTTCCACCACCACCTTATGTTCCACCCCTCCATATCCAGGTCGTTTGAGACAACAAAGAATGGAGGCACAATATGGCAAATTCCTTGGGTTGTTCAAGCAACTCCACATCAATCTGCCCTTGGTGGAGGCCTTAGCACAAATGCCAAACTACGCTAAGTTTCTAAAAGGTGTCTTGTCAAACAAAAAGAAGCTGGAAGAGTTATCACACGTGGTTTTGAATGAGGAATGCTCTGCAGTTCTTCAAAACAAACTACCTCAAAAGATGACTGATCCAGGAAGTTTCACCATACCTTGCCTAATAGGAAATCTTTCTGTCAGTAATGCGTTAGCTGATTTAGGTGCAAGCATTAACCTTATGCCTTATGCGGTTTTTGAAAAATTAAACCTAGGTGAACCTAGACCTACCCGTATGAGCATCCAGTTAGCTGACCGTTCTGTCAAATATCCGAGGGGCATCGTTGAAAATCTCTTAGTTAAAATTGACAAATTCGTATTTCCCGTTGATTTTGTGATCCTAGACATGGATGAGGACAAAAATGTTCCTCTTATCCTAGGTCGACCTTTCTTAGCGACTGCTCGAGCCCTCATTGATGTTTGTACAGGCAAACTCACGCTTAGAGTAGACGAGGAGGAAGTAACTTTCGATATAGGCCAATCCATGAAACACCCTCAACATCATGATGACTCACTCTATTACGTTGATGCTTGCGATTCGATCATAAGCCGTCATTTGAAGGAAGCCCTTCAAAATGAAGCTTGCAACACTCAATTAATAGAAGTCCAAATCACCGAACCCATCTGTGAGAACCAAATCATTCCAGAACTTGAAGTTGATGAAACATCATTTCATCAAGAAGCATTTGAGATCATTGAGCAAGACTTAGAACCAAAAGCCAAACCTTCTATCGAAGACCCTCCAGTCTTAGAGCTCAAAGAACTTCCATCTCATCTCGAATACGCTTTTCTTGAAAACACATCTCAACTTCCTGTCATAATCTCATCCGCCTTATCAATTGATGAGAAGAACAAGTTGCTCAATGTGCTTAAGGCACACAAACGAGCAATTGCATGGAAAATCATGGACATCAAGGGAATCAATCCATCCTTTTGCACTCATAAAATATTGATGGAGGAGAACTTCAAATCCGTCATTCAACCTCAAAGACGTTTAAACCCGAGCATGCAAGAGGTGGTGAAGAAGAAAGAAGTAATCAAACTGCTAGATGCCGGTTTGATTTACCCTATTTCTGATTCGCCTTGGGTCAGTCCCGTCCAAGTTGTTCCAAAGAAAGGAGGAATAACTGTTGTAACTAACGAGAAGAATGAGCTTATTCCCACTCGTACGGTTACAGGATGGAGAGTTTGCATAGACTATCGCAAACTCAATGACGCCACAAGGAAAGATCACTTCCCTCTTCCTTTCATCGACCAAATGCTTGAGAGATTGTCTGGAAAAATGTTCTATTGTTTCCTGGATGGTTTCTCAGGTTATTTTCAAATTCCTATTGCTCCCGAAGATCAAGAAAGACAACATTCACCTGTCCATATGGCACATTTGCTTATCGGCGAATGCCCTTTGGATTGTGTAATGCTCCTGCTACATTTCAAAGATGCATGGTAGCAATTTTTCATGACATGATTGAACACTCAATGGAAGTTTTCATGGATGATTTCTCCATCTTTGGAAACTCATTTGAGCAATGTCTTGAAAACCTGGAAAAGATGCTGGTTAGATGTGAAGACTCCAACCTTGTTTTAAATTGGGAAAAGTGCCACTTCATGGTTACGGAAGGAATAGTGTTAGGACACAAAATCTCTCGAGCGGGGCTTGAAGTCGATCAAGCCAAAGTCGACACTATTTCTAAACTTCCGCATCCCACAACCGTGAAAGACATCAGAAGTTTCCTAGGACATGCAGGATTCTACCGTCGTTTCAGAAAAGATTTCTCAAAAATCGCTCGACCAATGACTCAACTTCTGGAGAAAGACGCGCAATTCGTATTTTCTGATGAATGCATTAGTGCATTCAAATTGCTTAAGGAGAGACTTGGTAACTGCTCCAATCATGGTTTCTCCAGATTGGACGCTACCATTTGACTCATGTGCGATGCAAGCGATTTCGCGGTAGGAGCTGTATTAGGACAAGGAAAGACAAGCAATTTCACCCAATTCATTATGCGAGCAAAACCCTAAACGACGCACAAGAAAACTACACTACCACCGAAAAAGAACTTCTTGCGGTAGTTTTCGCATTCGACAAATTCCGCTCGTATCTCATCCTTTCAAAGACAATTGTTTACACCGATCATGCAGCCCTTCGTTATTTGTTCAACAAACAAGATGCAAAGCCGAGATTATTCGTTGGATTCTTCTGCTTCAAGAATTTGATATCGAAATTCGTGATAAGAAAGGAGCGGAAAATCTAGCGGCTGATCATCTCTCGCGTCTTGAGGATTCAAGTCCTTCACAAACTGAGGAAGCCAAAATAAACGACAATTTTCCTCACGAATTCCTTATGCACATTCAATCCTCAATCGATGAACATCCTTGGTTCGCCGATTTTGCAAATTACTTAGCAAGCGGAATCCTTCTCAAAGGAATGACTTATCAGCAAAAGAAGAAGTTCTTTACTGATATCAAACATTACTATTGGGAGGACCCGTATCTGTTCAGAATCGGTGCAGACCAACTCATTCGAAGATGCGTATACGGAAGTGAAGCAGAACAAATTCTAAGGCACTGTCATGAAGGACCCACAGGAGGACACCATGGAGCAACCTTAACAGCCAAGAAAGTATTCGACTCTGGATTTTACTGGCCCACGATCTTCAAAGATGCTCATAACATGGTACGCAACTGTGATGCATGTCAAAGAGCAACCAATATCTCAACACGGGATGAGATGCCTCAGAAACCAGTTCAAGTATGCGAGGTATTTGATATATGGGGTATTGATTTCATGGGGCCATTCCCGGTGTCATTTGGCAATCGTTACATCTTGGTAGCAGTTGATTACGTTTCAAAATGGGCTGAAGCTCAAGCCCTGCCTACTAATGATGCCAGGAACGTTGTCAAATTCCTTAAGAAACTATTTTCTCGTTTTGGTGCCCCCAAAGCTCTGATTAGTGACCGAGGAACTCATTTCTGTAACAATCAGCTTGAAAGAGCAATGGCACGTTATGGAGTTCACCATCGCTTTACAACTGCTTACCATCCACAAGCGAATGGGCAAGCCGAAGTCACTAACCGAGGTATCAAACGAATCCTTGAGAAAACTGTAGGTCAAAATCACAAGGACTGGTCTACAAAGTTAGATGATGCATTTCAAACAGCATATAAGACTCCCAAGGACTGGCACAACATCGTTTAAACTAGTTTATGGGAAGTCGTGTCATCTACCTGTAGAACTAGAACACAAGGCCTTTTGGCACTTAAAGCAGCAAACCTGGACCAAGACCTTGCAGGAAAGAATCGATTCCTACAAATTCACGAATTGGAGGAATTGAGGGAACAAGCGTACGAAAACGCTAGGGTTTACAAAGAAAAGACAAGAAATTCCACGACGCTCGATTAAAGAGCACAAAACAATTTCATGTGGGAGAACGTGTCTTACTGTATAACTCTCGTTTACGTTTATTTCCCGGAAAACTGAAATCACGTTGGTCTGGACCTTATACGATCAAAAACGTGTTTCTGAATGGTGCCATTGAAATTTATAACCACACAGGTTTAAGTTTCAAAGTAAATGGTCATCGTTTGAAACCGTATAACGATGGACCAACCAAGATTCCTTCGGAGGAATTACACCTCCGCCCCGACGAAAACTAAGTGTGGGGAAGGGTCATGCCGAAGACCCGAAACTTAAACGCGACACCTGTACATAAATTTTTCTTACTTTTTAGCAATTTTTAGGACTTCACAAGCACAAGCACGGGGCCGTGCCTCATCAAGCACGCCCCCGTGTCTCTGACAAAATTTTTCCACGATCTCCGCTGACGACTCTGGAACGTTGCAGGTCGAATTTAAGACGAATTCTGACAAGCACGGGGCCGTGCCTAGCCAAGCACGCCCCTGTGTTCACTTTTCACGACCTGTGTATAAATACCACACTTGTTCCATTCTTTCATCACACTTATTCCTGCTCAAAAACGTCTGAAAAAATGAAAGAATCAAGTCACGGAAGCTCAAACTGGAATCCTGCGAAGAAACCGCTTTCTGAAACGCGAGAGCCGACGACTCAAGAATATTTCTTCAAAATGCATGAACTAATCAAGCAATTGACTGAAATGAACCTCGTTGCTTCCCAACGCTTAGCTGAACTTATCCAAAAAGTTCAACAGATGAGCGAGGAACTCATTTCCATTAACCGGCAGCTTGCGAATTGAGCAACCGCACTTCTCACTATCCCATGCCGAACCTTCCACACGAAATGTGTGGAGGTTTCTTTTAGAAGCATTCCGTGATGTGTTAAGTGCGCTGTTGCGCGTTAAAGAGTCTGGTTTTGCTGTTTCAGATTCTCAAATTTTAACGTATCGTGTAACCGTAGGACCCTAGGAAATGTAATTTTCAATTTGGCTTGTGTTATTTAACTATAGGACTATTTTCGTATCTTTTCTGATGATTTGGAAGTGATAAAACTTAACCGGGAAAATTACATAACACGCGAAACTGAAAAACGGAACAACAAAAGACTGAAACCGAACACCAACACATGAACACGGCCCCGTGCTTAAAGAGGCACGCCCCCGTGTTCGACAAGACATGACACCACCTGACATTTTTCAGCCTTTTGTCTTGTTTCTCATCAATTTTGCATGATAAAAACCGAACTCATTTGCCTGCAAAGTCGTATCCACCTTCAATTCCATCTTATTTTCTATTTTTCTTTCATCTTTTCAAGTGTTCTTGCAAGAGTAATTGACCAAGAGGTTAGTATGCTAATTCCTATAATTATGAAAGTCATTTACATGTAGTTAGGTGATTAGGTCTCTAAACAACCGAAATCCTAGCAATTATGTGTAAACACTTGTTCTTAAACGTGTTTTGGAATGATGAATGCTTTTAACCTACTTGTTCATGTTTATTCTTGTAGTAGATTAGTGTTAATTAGTGTGTTTAGTTAGATATTAGTATGTTTAGTTAGTTAATTAGTTGTTTTCTTTTATTGTTAACAAGACTATCTTCATAATTCGTGGTGAAACCTTTGTTAATCATGTTCAAGTTACAAGAATTCTCAAGTGGTGTAAAACAATATATATATATTTTGAGTATCTTGAATTATTAACAAATGATTAAAATGTTAAAGGTATAATCTTTGATTTTTAAAGCAAGAAAATGTTAAACTCATGCTTAATCAACGATTTACAAACAAAACCACGATTGCTCGAGTCAAGATTTCATGCCTAAACATGTTAACCGCACCCCCACGTTTTACAAAGCGCACCCCCATGTTCAAAAATTTTTCCTTGGATGATAAATTCTTAACTATTTTTGAACATGAATTGAATCATTATGATGTTATGTCTTGAAAAACATATAATTTTCACTAACATCATGAAACTGCTTAAGAAATTTGTCTTGTCTAGATTAACTTATTTTTAAAATTTCAGGATCATGGATCATCCCTACTTACATTTTGAAGGGAGCCGCGAGAGATGGTGTCATGATAGACTTCAAAGATTGCTACAAAGGGTCGAAAGATCCCACTTACAAGCGGATGAAGAAACACTAGCGGCAGTCGGACAGCTAGAAAGATATAATAATTTATTAAGTGTTCAGTGGAAACGTTTATTCTCACAAAATAGACCTTCCGTTTATGAACTAACTCTTGAATTTTTAGCATCTTTTAAATTTAGCATGAAAGACTCTGACCCTTGGGATGATAGTGCAGTTTAATTCAGACTAGCTGGGAATTGGCATAAAACATCCATTGCCTTGTTCGGTGTCTATCTTGGAATATAAACGGAACAAGAAATGGAGGAGGAGGCAATATCTGGAATGTCGGCGTATCATACCTTCCCGGACGAGGAAAGTAAAGACGCGGAAAGTGGTGCAATGAGGAAAGCATTTTGGGAGCGGATTGGAACCGGAGGGTTCAAATCGAGCAAAACAAAAAGCAGTCAGATACGAGACCCGCTGCTGCGATACATTCATCGGTTACTCAGTCATTCCATAACAGCTCGTGGTCAAAGCGAGGGAGTTGTTAATTTAAGGGACTTTTTAATTTGAGGGACTTGTTTATTTTATATTGTATGGTTAATCAATTGCCATGTAATATTGGATATTTGTTTTGTAAACTTTTTGCCAGGAATGCGATTGCAGGTGCTCCAACACCCATGTTTGGAGGAAGCAGGATTTTGAACTTATATGAAAGCTATGGTTATAACACTAAGGGAACCGTAGGAGTGATGCCGGGACTGTTAGACTTAAGCATTTGTACAAGTATGTACATGGTAACAAGCCTACCAAATGGGCAGCCGAGATTCATGGATAAGAAGGGACAAATCCGGGATCCGGCGGATCCCGAAGAAATAATCATGGACCTCGACATGCCGATACAGCCGGAAGGAGCCGGAGCTGGATCTTCAAGTTCACGTACAAGGGAATTCCCAACCATGTTAGACCTTTATGAGTCAATCCAAACCACACGCGACCATGCAAGGCGATCATTTGAATATGCCCAACGAGCCTTCAACCGAGTCGAAAATCTGCATTCCCGAGTCGATGACCTGAGCAACGATGTCACGTACATCAGGAACCAAAAGTACCACGAGTGGGGGGATATCCCACCACAAAGCCCTTGAAAACCGTATCATTTTCGGGGCCCCGACACAGTTGTTTTGTGAAAATCTATCTTTTAATTTATGTTGTTTTGTTTTTATTTTGTATGTTTAGGATTTTAATGCTTTCAATAAATTGGTGACATTTCAGGTGATACCAAGGATTCTAACAACGCGAGGGCAACCAAACACAAGTGAAAAATTCATCATTTTTAGGGGAGTTATTTCATTACCCTTTCGCGATCCTGAATATGTTAATCACATTGAGGACAATGTGAATTTTAAGTGTGGGGATGGGAGTAACGCATTTGACTTTGCTAAAAAGGTTCAAATTAAAATTTTTAAGAAAAGATCACTTACCAAGTAATTTTTGTGTGACAAGAAACCAAAAATTTAATATATTTTTTGATAATCCAAATTATAAATATACGTTTTCAGGAAATAAAGAAGTAAATTCATGACGTCCAACTAAAATTGATTATGTTTTTTGTGATATCCTTAAAAGCAATAATCTAGTAAAATATTTAATCATGTAAAATGAAACACTTTTACCCAATTCCATCCGTATGTGAGTTTATTTTTGAGCCTTAAACAAGCTTTTGCAAATTGCAATTCTACTTTCATTCTGGTTTAATTGAGGGTGCCATATGATACGTGTAATTAGAACTTGCTTTGGGTATACATTTCTAGACCTTAATTAGTATTTGTTGCATAAAAATGAGTTAGGCAGTAGAAAACTTTAACCATTCAAGCCACAACCATTGTCTTTAATTTTCCTTACCCGAATGTCAACCCTAGTTAGCCCCGTTGAGCTTAAACGTTTTTATCTTTCAATCACCCGAGTCACCAAGTCACTTAACCAAAAAGCCTTCAACAAAACCCGTTTTCGTTAAAGACACGTTTTTGGCTTATGAAAAAAAAATAAAAAAAAATAAAAAAAAATTTGGTCTTTTACGGGCAGACCTTAAAGAACTGGAATGCATTCTTTTGATTTCAATTTGCTTTGTTGCCTTCATTACGCAAAACTAGGACTTCCCCCGGAAATCCGCGAACAAATTTTCAATCTCACGTTTGACGCAAGAAATAAATGGCGAAAAAAGGAACAAGTTCCGCCATTTTGTGGGATTTCAAAAAGTGCTATAAAGAGACGGACAAAAAGATATGAAAGATGCCCGAATTGTGGAAATTGGTCCCATAATGGAAAATGCAAAAAGAATCAAACTGAATCTCAATACGAATACACAGAACTAATCCGATTGGGTGCTATTAGGCTTCAAGCCGAACGATCCTTGAGAAAGGAAAGTTTTGTGTATCTTCGGGTAAAAGATGAAGTACGGTTCTTGAAAGCAAAATACGGTCTTGACAATCTGACCTTAAACGAGTCCTCAAGCTAGCATATCCCTTCTAGCTTGAAGTATTGTATAGGGAATCTTTATTGCTTTCCCTGTAGTTTATGTTAGAAAAATAAGCCAAGACCGTCGTCTTTAGCAATTAGCCACTTTTTCCAAATATTCCATACCTGAGCCCGAGCCAAGTTACAACCCATCAAAGACCTAATGATTTATGCAAAAAAATATCTAAGTAGGTGGAGATTTGATCCCTTAACAAGCATATGATTTCACACGTATTCATACTAGGCAATTGAGTGTATTAGTCATACTTAATCTTGATTATGACTCCATATATTTAGCCGAGTGTGAGTGCATCTTGTGAAAAGTATGGATTTTTACATGATAATAATCTTTACTAACCAACCTATTGCATGTTAGGATATCATTTTACATGTGCTTAGAATATTTATATTTGGATGAAAATAGTATTTATTTGCGTATTTCTTGAAAGACATGTTTATGATTTGGTTTATTTGGTTTTTGGTGGAATTGTCATATTAAGTGATTTTTGCTTGAGGACTAGCAAAGTTCAAGTGTGGGGATGTTTGATGTGCTCCAAATTATACATAAAAATCCTATCAAAAGCACATCAATTATTCCTTAATTTCTTCCTTAAAATGATGAAAATGTAATTAAAAGTGTTAAATTGTGTTTTCAGGTGTTTAAAAGGGCAATATGGACAAAAGGAGTATATTTAACAAGAAATTGAAGTGATCCGTGCTTTGGGCTCCAGGCATGGGGCCGTGCCTCATTAAGCACACCCCCATGCCTTGCTAGAAACACACCCTCGTGCTAAATTAACACACCCCCGTGCTTGGACATCTGATAGGACAAAAAGTATTGTTCCCTAAAAGTAGACATGGGGCCGTGCCCCACCTCCAACACGAGGCCGTGCCCCTTTTAGCACGGGGCCGTGCCCGACACAACCTGCATGTACGAGCCGACCAACTTTCGTAAGCATTGTACTAGCACAGGGTCGTGCCTTTTAGGCACGGGGCCGTGCTTAAACACTCTGGAAAGCCTATAAATAGAAGCCTAAGCTCACCATTTTTGGCAAGCTTTGGTGGGAGAGTTACTCTGCTGAATTCTCTAGGGAATCAAGACTTCAAGATCATTCGGAGGCTCGGGAGGTGCATACAATACTTGGAAGAAGCTTGGGATCACCTAAACGTCATCCATTATGGATTATCGGTTTGATTGTTCCATTTCACCGATGATCACTTATCTATCTTCTTTGTTATCTGTTGTTATGTTAAAGCTCATTATGAGCTAAACTCTATCTATCATCCTAATCGGATGAAACTTATGTAACTTGCGATGAACTAATGGTGTGATAAATATTATGTTAATGTTATGGTGGTCTTGGGAAAACTATTGATGGGTAGCATCTACATGTGAACGGGAAGTTATAACTTTATGGTTTGTGATTGTAATTCTCATACAAGGTTGAAAACCGTATGATTAACTTTCATTCGCGAAACCGGTCTTCATAATAAATCCATGGCTAATGACCTAGAAATGGTTATTAGAAATCATATCACTTTAACTTTCGGATCATTTGCGGGTTCCCTTTTATTAGTTCGAAAACTTTTGTAATTGTTATGGTTTTCTAAAATTAATGGTATGTTAGGAAGGAACCTGATCAACTCTCTTTTTAACATTAAGTTATGTTTTCAAAAATCGTATGTCAAATAGGACACAAAAGATTCACCTACATTACTAGGGCTTTGATCTGAGCAGTAAACTCAGCCTGACAGGATCAAGTCACTACGACAGCAGGATAGACGAGAAATCGCGCCGGCTTATCTTTATAAACATTAACATAATTACATTAATCAATATCTTTAAATCACATCACCAATTCATCATAATTACATAAGTGGAGTCTAATTAGGATGATAACTTTTATTCCCTGATTTTAAATCCAAACGCTTCAAATCTTAGTTTACTTTTTTCTATTATTGTTCGTTTTTAAACCCTAAAAATCTTTCCAAATGCAAGTTATCACTTTCTTTAACAAAAACCAAATCTAATAGTCAAACATCAAGTTTGTTGAGTAGGCTAGGTGTGTCCACGGATTGATACTCGGTTCTTACCAACACTATATTACCTCACGACAGGTACACTGTCTTTTGTGTGTGTGGTTTAGTATTAGTAACAACCAATTAAAACTGAATCTGTGCAATAAATCTTTATCAAAATATATATACTATGTGCACCCCATCACCCATAAAGAGCCTTATCAAGCCTGCAGACATAATCAGGATGATTAGGATCTGCACAGGTGGTTGTCTGAGATACACCTCTTCAGCAATCACCCCATAGAGAAAAGCACACTTGACATCAAGCTGGTAGACCTTGAAATTCTTGGATGTAGCAAAGGCTAGGAATATCCTAATAGCTTCTAGTCTTGCTACAGGAGCAAAAACATCTATGTGGTCAATTCCTTCTTCTTGAGTGTATCCTTGAACAACTAGCCTTGTCTTATTAAGTCCCCTATCATCCTTCTTAGTCTTGAACACCCATTTGGTTCCTATAGTACTCTTCCCTTGAGGAAAAGGACATAGGTTCCAAACCTTTTGCCTTTTGAATTGAAGCAGCTCCACATGCATAGATTCAACCCAACTTCCATCCTTTAGAGCCTCATCAATCTTCTTAGGCTCTATCTGGGATAGGAAACAAGAGTGAAGACAAACATTTGCATCATGGGTTTGTCATCTTGTTCTTACCTCTATATCAACATCTCCAATGATGTTTGTGGTAGGATGAGACTTGTGGATTCTTAGTTTACAGATCACAGCAAGTTGCTTAGACAGATCTAAATTAGAGAAATTTTGATATGGCATTGAGGATTCACCCTTCACATCAGCACACTTATCAAGATTGACTTGATCCAATGAGTGTTTGACATTATTAATGTTGTCTTCAATGGAGTGGTTGTCAGCATCAAGAAACTCTTGATCACTTTCACCACCACCATTTCCTCCTACATTAGAAGCTCCTTCATCTGAGTTTTGTGCCTGTAAGCTGGAATTTGAAGGCACCCCAGAAGTATCGGCAAGATTTGTCATTGATGTGCTGGTAGAAACTTCATTTGCAGGGTTAGTTACAATTGGAGCTGAAGTTCTGTAGCTTAAAAGTCTTCTCAGCTCATATCTTGGGTCAAGATCACCTGTAGGTAGTATATATGTGGATCCTGAAACATGCTCACAAGACTTGTTAAAACACTTGGTAACTAAATCAAGATCAAATAGCAAACCAGGACCAGAACCTTTCACACTAGGAGTGTGCTCATTAAAAGTCACATTGGCTGACTCTTCAACTACTCTGCTTCTTAGATTGTATACTCTATAAGCCTTGTCTTGGGAAGAGTATCCAATAAAATGTCCATCTGATTTCCCAGCAAACTTGGCAATTTGATCTTTGGTATTCAAGATGGTGCAAGGACATCCAAATGACCTGAGAAAACTAATGAAAGGTTTCCTCTTGCGCCAAAGTTCATAAGGAGTCTTACCATGTGTCTTAACTATTAAAACTCTATTTTGCACCTAGCAAACAGTGTTCACTGCCTCTGCCTATAAGGTGATAGGCAGTTTAGAATCAAACAACATAGTTCTTGCAGCTTCAATTAGTGTCATGTTTCTCCTCTCAGCAACACCATTTTGCTGAGGAGTCCTGGGAGTACTATATTGGCTTGTAATACCTTTTTCATCACAAAATGTATCAAGGATGTTGATACATATGTACCTAGATCCTGATCTGAATATAATATCTTGATTGTCTTACACTTATGTAATCGTTGGGTACTTAATGAGATACAAATGTTTGGTTGTGTTCATAATGTTTAATATTTCATTAATGAGTTGTTTAACGCATATTGACTTGATTATATAGGTTTGTGGTTGTTTGAATGAATCTTGATAATGTAATGACAAATGAATACATTCAAACTTAGCAATATGAAGTTCTCATGCGAATGGCCCATGCGAATGGACCATACGCATGAACAACTTCAGGCGAATGACTCAGTCGCACGACTGAACCAGGAGACTGGATCAGTCGTATGATTGTAACATGAGATTGGCTCAGTCGCACGACTGAACACTCAGTCGTGCGAATGGATCAACCGCATGGCTCAATCGCACGACTGAACCATGCTAATGGTTCAGTCGCCCGAATGAGAAACCCTAACCTATAAATACCACCTAATTCGTGGAAAAACGTAAGCATTCAATCCACGTCGACTCTAGACGTACCCTAGCCGTCCAGAAGCCTCTAAGTTCGTACTACAAGTTCATAGAACGCTGTAAATCGATTCCTAATTGATTCTTGACGTTAGGTTCAATACGTTATTGATTCTACGTGCGTTCTCACTGATTGGATGGCCAATCAAATAGGATTCCGTACTATTTGGTTTGATTTAACATGTTAATCAGTTGGTGTTTTGTTCAAATACTAGATCCTAACAAGTGGTATCAAAGCATTGGCACTTGATTACGTGTGATTCAATCGGTTTTGATACAAAAGTTGTGTTTTTCACTAAAAACGCAATCTTTTCGTGTCAAACGGTGTCTTGGACGTCCCCTGCTGATAAAGTTTTGGTTTCTCCGGCATAAGGCGATTAGGGTTGGTGAAAATTCGGGTTTTTACAGCCAAAACACTTTAAACCTAGAAATTTTCGAAATCCAACAGCTTCAATCGCACGATTGACTCAATCGCACGACTGGACTTCATTCGCATCCCTCAGACGTACGATTGGACTCAGTCGTACCTTCATTCGTACGACTAAGCAGACCGTTCGCATTGTTCATCCGCATCATATCATTCGCACGACTGGACCAATCGCATTAGTTCAGCCGCACGATTGAACCAGTCGCATCGTTCAATCGAACGGGTAGCCCAATCGCACAGCTCCATTCGCACTAGTAAAACAGGTTGTTTAAGAGACTTAAAGTTAATCGAGATGGAGAGGATCAGTATTCAGCGTTTACAGCCGGGAAGGACTCACGTATTCAGAACTTACTACTACTGGAGAGTGAAGTGGGGAATCACAATAAACCCCCGAAGCTTATAACATTAGATGAGTTTTCACACTAGGAACAACGTTTTGAAATCTACTTAAATGGAGTAGATCCTAATATGTGGGAAGCTATTGAGACGGGGTACAGTATGCCGGTAGGTGCTGATGGGGTGAAACTTACATTAGGAGGCATGACTGATGCACAGAAAGTCAAATATAATGCTGAAAAGAGAGTGTATCGTTGCTTACTAAGTCTATCCCTAAGGATATTTTCCATCAATTCTCTGAGAATAAGCAAGCCAAGAAGTTATTGGATGATCTGGAGAAAAGGTATGACGGGAATGCGTCATTGAAGGCTATTAAAGCTAAAGAGTTGAAGAAAGAATTTGACAACTTCTCATCGATGGGTAATGAGAGTTTAGACGATGTCATTGATAGATTCTACCATTTGATGAGCGAGCTGCACACGCATGGTGTCACAACTACCATGGAAGACAAAGTGTCAAATTTTGCAGATGGGTTGCCAGAAAAATGGGCTTCTTTTGTTTCAAATCTGAGACAGAATGGAATGCTAGCAAAGTTGGACATCAATGATTTCATTCTAAAGCTGCGAGAAGAAGCACTAAGGATGAAGTACCGAGCTCAAAAGTCTTCGTATACTCAGAATCTAGCTCTGTACAATGCAACTCCACAAGTTAAGACGTTTGGAGCACCACTTCAGACCGCCTTTGTGTCAAGTTCATCTGGTCCTTCATAAGCTTCTCCTACAGGATCAGAAACGTCAGGGTCTTCTAGTACCCAATACATTGGATCTGAAGCAGATGCTACAATACTGAAGACCGAGAATCTCGGAAACGTGAAGGTAGAAGTAGCAAGAGAGCATATGGATCTCTTAGCAGTAGTAGTCCATTCCTATGATGGACTTGTTGCTGGGAAAATTGGAAACTGTCATCTGGCAGATGAGATCTACGAGCACGTAGATGAGACAGAGCTGGAAAGGATGGATATCATGTGGGCCTTAGCAAGTGCTGTCAGGAGAGCTAAGAAGTTTGTGAAGAAGACTAGACAAAACTTGGTTGCTACTAAGGACACTACTTTTGGTTTTGACAAGAGTAAGGTGACCTGCTTCAACTGTGGGGAAAAGGGGCACTTCAAACGAGAGTGTGTGAAGCCAAAGAAGACTGGAAACGGGAATCCATTCTCGTCCTTCACTCATCAAGATAAGCCAGCTAGCAGTCCTACTTCATTAAGCAAGGATCCAAAAGCCTTGACTCCTCATGATGATGAAGGACAGGACTGAAGTTTTCGGTTTGTCTCTCCGGGAGAATCCAATATTGCCAGTGTGGAAGACTTAGATGATGATTCCACGAGTAAAGGAGATATTGCAGTAGAGCTAGCGATGTCAAACAGTGAAGAGACTGTAACTGAGGTCAATTACAAGCCTGAAGAAGGGACAACTACAACAAAAACAGAATCACCAGAACCAGAAACATCAGATGCTGCGTTGATGGCTGATTCATCAGAACCTCCTCAGGTAAGTACTACTGACCAACTTTTCAAAAATCATGCTTGTTCTGATTGTAATAAATTTAGGGAAAGCATAGATCTGAAATTTGTTAGGTTATTAGATCATAACGATAGCTTAGTAAATGATTTGCAACTGTGCACTGAGGCAAATAGAGTTTTAAAACAAAATGAGCATAGTTACAAAGAAAAGATAGACCTTTTGAATAAATAGCTTAGGGAAACAGAAGTAGTAGCTTTTAACCAAGCAAATGACATTAGGTACTATCTTAACTCCCTAGAAGACACTAAGAAACAAAAAGCAGTTTTAGAAGTAGAAGTAAATTCATTAAAGCAAAAACTGCACAGTTGGACAAGTTCATCTCATAATGTCCAACACTTAGTGAGAGAGCGTAACAATGGGGAGGGTTTGGGATATAAAGTGGTTCCACCACCACCTGAGACCTTGATGAACACTAAGAGTAAACCAATAAATAACAATCCAATCAAGGATCATGTGGTGTCTACTCCTCTTGTAAGTGATCCAGATTCCTCATGTACTTCCAATGAATCTGGAACAAAACAAAAGGAGGCCAAAGGGTAAACTGCCTTGTGTTTATCTGGAAAAAGAATTTGAAAAGGTTAATATAATGTCAGGGTCAAAAAAAGTCAAATCTAAACCTAAAAGAGTTTTAAAACGATAGCTTAGTAAATGATTTGCAACTGTGCACTTAGGCAAATAGAGTTTTAAAACAAAATGAGCATAGTTACAAAGAAAAGATAGACCTTTTGAATAAACAGCTTAGGGAAACAGAAGTAGTAGCTTTTAACCAAGCAAATGACATTAGGTACTATCTTAACTCCCTAGAAGACACTAAGAAACAAAAAGCAGTTTTAGAAGTAGAAGGAAATTCATTAAAGCAAAAACTGCACAGTTGGACAAGTTTATCTCATAATGTCCAACACTTAGTGAGAGAGCGTAACAATGGGGAGGGTTTGGGATATAAAGTGGTTCCACCACCACCTGAGACCTTGATGAACACTAAGAGTAAACCAATAAATAACAATCCAATCAAGGATCATGTGGTGTCTACTCCTCTTGTAAGTGATCCAGATTCCTCATGTACTTCCAATGAATCTGGAACAAAACAAAAGGAGGCCACTTCAAAGGCAAAGGGTAAACTGCCTTGTGTTAATCTGGAAAAAGAATTTGAAAAGGTTAATATAATGTCAGGGTCAAACAAAGTCAAATCTGAACCTAAAAAGACTGTTAATGTTAACCTATCACGAGTTTCATGTCAAAGTCCGGATAACCAAAATGGAAAAGATGTTAAGAATGTTAAAACAATTAAGTTTGTTAAACAAGATAAAACATCAAAAGAAGTAGAGTCAAAGCCCAAACATAATGATGTCACTAGGGTGTCACACACGTCTCCACATAGACAGTTTAATCATAAAGTTGATAGCAGGTCATGCTACAACTATGGAGAGTGTGGACACATTGCGTCTTATTGTCCTTACTATCAGACACCTAGGAAGAAAATTGAACTTCAGGATTCAAAACCTTGGTCTTCCAAGAGGAGTTCATTGACTCCACCTAGAAGAACTAGTGAACCCAAAGTTCAACCCATTAGCCAGTCGTCTGTTTATCACAAACAGGCCTTACACAAATCTGGCTTATGGAAAGAAAAGTCATCCTCTGTGTCTGATAATGATGACAAAAAGTCACCTGAGCTACCCTCACCTTCTAAAGGGTCAATGAGTTGAATTCATGATGTGTGATGCCTCTGGGAAACCCAAGCCAGTAAAGGCTTGGGTTCCTAACCTAAACTAATGCTTTAAATTGAATGTGCAGGGTGTTCGCTACAGTGCTGAAACCAACACGTGGATTGTAGATAGCGGAGCATCCAGGCACATGACAGGAAACAGAGCACTCTTATCAAACGTCAAACAAATAAAAGGAGGGCATGTTTCTTTTGCTGGTAACAAAGGAGGTTATATCACACCTCAAGGGGAAGTTGGAAATCAGAAAGTTAAGTTTGATAAAGTGAACTACGTTCAACAACTTCAAAACAACTTACTTTTTGTTTCCCAAATATGTGACAAAGGGTTTAAGGTTATATTTGACAACAAGAAGTGTTATGTCCTGAAGAAGTTATGTCCTGAAGAAGTTATGTCTTGAAGAAGGACTATGTGATTCCGAAGGACCAAGTTTTGATGACAGCTTCAAGATATAAAGATCTTTATGTTTTGGATCTCTCAACGGCTTCTACAACGGATCATGAAGTTCAGTGCTTCTTATCAAAGGCTACGGAGAAGGACTCCATTTCCTGGCATAGGAGAATGGGACACATTAATCAACGGAAGATGAATCACTTGATCCAGAATGATCTAGTGAGAGGAGTTAACGTCAAAAATTTCCAACTTCTGGATTTTTGTGTAGCATGCAAGAAAGGCAATTAGACGAAGAAGTCTCATAAGGAAAAGAAAGTTCATTCTATCGAGCTTCCTCTTGAACTTCTTCACATGGATCTGTTTGGTCCAGTCGGTACAAAAAGCATTGCAGGTGACTTGTACTGCTATGTGGTTACTGATGACTACTCAAGATTCTCTTGGGTAATGTTTCTGAAGTCCAAATCAGAAACATTTGAGTCTTTCAAGGAATTAGTAACCACACTGGAATCTCTCTACAAGCTGAAGGTAAGACAGGTGCGCTCAGACAACGGGACCGAGTTCAAGAATCAGTGGATGGAGGCTTACTGCAAGGAAAAGGGAATTGTGCACTAGTTCACTTCTGCCTACATGCCTCAGATGAATGGCGTTGCTGAGAGAAAGAATCGCAGCTTGATAGAGACAGCACGGAAATGCTAGCAGACTCGAAACTTGCCTATCCAATTCTGGAATGAGGCAGTGGCAAATGCATGTTACACATTAAATCGAGTTCTGGTAGTCAAGCACCATGGCAAGACATGTTACGAGTTACTACAACAACGTAAACCTAATATGGAGTATCTCGAACCATTTGGCGCGCCGTGCACACTTCTGAAGAAGACTCAAGAAGGAAAATTCAGCGAGAAGGCTGATGAAGTATCTTCCTAGGATACAACATACCGAACAAGAGAGTTTACAACAACTCAACGGGGTTAGTAGAAGTGTGGTGTAATGTTGATGTTCAGAGATACACCACACCACCTACTGGAAAATGACCCGCTTACTTTTTAAACTATGATGGATTCTTCAAGTCCTTCAACATACCTATCTCCACTTCTGACGAAGAGTTAGCTACAAGGATGATGTATGATATCTTGAACTCACCGTCACTAGATTCAGCATCATCAGGTTCACACGGTGACTCATCTCACCACTCAAGGGGAGCACTCGAAGCAAGTGACTCCTCCTCAGAAGATGAAGCTGAAGAAAATGATCAGAACAATCAGGAGGGACAGGTCCAATTCCTGCAAGTCCCAAGCATCTAACAGTGATGCCTCTTCGACTTCAGAACCTCAAACTCCTACTACCTCAGATGCAGAACCAAATGTTCATAATCTTGACTCTGAGGTAGTTGTTCCTACCACTCCAGGATCACGTCTAAATGTCTATCATCCCCTAGACAATGTCATTGAGGATGTCAGATCAGGAGTGCAGACCAGAAATCAGCTGTACTCAGCTGATTATGCCTCGGTAATGGAAAAAGGATACATTCACGATGGTGCTTATCGTTGTTTTTTCTCGCAGTTGAGCCAAAATGTTAGTGAAGCACTGAATGATGAGGCATGGGTGAGTGCCATGCAAGAAGAACTTCTTCAGTTCAAGAAGTTAGGTGTATGGACTCTGGTAGATAGACCTAAAGGTGCTAAGGTCATTGGCACCAAATGGGTCTTGAAATGCAAGAAGGATGACCAAGGCGTCATTATCAGGAACAAGGCTCGACTAGTTCAGGGATTTCGACAAGTCAAGGGCATTGATTACAATGAAGTGTTTGCACCCGTGGCAAGGATGGAAGCCATCCGCATCTTCCTTGCCTATGCATCGTATATGAAGATTAAAGTTTATCAATTAGATGTGAAGAGTGCATTCCTTCATGGTGAAATCCGAGAGACAGTGTATGTCAGTCAACCTAAGGGATTTGAAGATCCTTATCATCGGGACAGAGTTTACAAACTCGACAAGGCTTTATACGGGCTTCATCAAGCTCCAAGGGCCTGGTATGAGAAACTCTCAACTCACCTTGTGAAACATGGATTTCGCAGAGGTGTTATTATTGCACACTGTTTATCAAAGAGAAAGATGGTGATTTGCTGCTGGTTCAAATCTATGTTGATGATATCATCTTCGGATCAAAGAATGAAGAGTTATGTAAAGAGTTTGAAGCAGTAATGAAGGCTGAATTTGAGATGAGTGCCATGGGAGAGATGAAATTCTTTCTCGGGTTACAGGTGGATCAGACACCAAAAGGAATTTTCCTACATCAGACCAAGTATGTAGGAGACATTCTCAGTCGGTTTGACATGGAAAATGCTTCTGCAGCTGGGACTCCACTTGCTACAAACCATGATATAGCACCCGATGAAAATGGTGATCTGGTCGATGCAACCATGTACCAGGAATGATTGGATCTCTCATGTACCTCACTGCCTCAAGACCTGACATCATGTATGCTACATGTTATGTTCTAGATATCAGGCTAAGCCAAAGGTTAACCATCTGATTGGGGTCAAAAGGATATTTCGGTATTTGAAGGGTACCCCAACACTTGGGTTGTGGTATCCTCATGATGATGATTTTGAGCTCACGGCGTATAGTGACTCGGATTACGATGGCTGCAAGATGAATTACAAGTCTACATCAGCAGGGTGTCAATTCTTTGGGAGGAGATTAGTGACATGGCAGTGTAAGAAGCAGACCTCGGTTGCATTGTCAACCTGTGAAGCCGAATACGTTGCTGCTGCAAGTTGCTGTTCACAAATCATTTGGATTCAACAGCAAATGCGGGACTACGGTTTAAATTTCTCTTCTACTCCTATTTTTGTTGATAACTCTGCTGCAATTGCAGTAACTAAAAATCCAGTACAACATCCTAAGACCAAACACATCGGCATAAAATATCATTTTATACGTGACTGTTTTGAAAAGAATTTAATCGATGTGGTAAAATTAAATACTGATTTTCAATGCGCTGACCTCTATACAAAGGCTTTTGACAAACCACGTTTTCTATATCTGTTAGAGGTCAACGGTGTTAAAAAGAAAAGTGATGTCATTCCAGATGATGACCATGTGTAGTCCGATGCATTTAGTCTAATTTTTTATTTTTTCTTTTTATTTCATTTATTTATTCTATTTTCTGTTTAAATTAAATACATGTCATTAAGCTGTCTATTAAAATCCTAAAAAACGTAAATCGGTTACAGTTTTAGAATTTTAGGGGGAGAATAGGTAGGTCAGCCAGTAACATTAAAAAAACAAAAAAACGAGGGAGAAGGAGAGGCTAGCTGATAGAAAGTAGATCGTATCTGAGATACCGATTCAAATACTTTGGAAAATGATAGTACACAGGAACAAATCAAGGGGGACTTTAAAAGTTTAATTTAGACAAGATGCAAAATTCAAAGTATAAGTCTATGTAGTCTGAGCAATATAAAAGGAAAAATGATAGAAAAACTGGTAACTACTAAGGTAACACAATGAAAGTAGACCTAGAGGTTGCTAGACCACAGATGATATGTCAGTAGATTCAACACAATAGATGATTAGACCTGACTGGTGATCTCAAGATCAAACTAAGTTGTTCAACTGACTGTGGGCTCCCATCTTATCACTGGTTAACACAATCAACAATATTCCAATAAGGGGTGACGAGCAAATAAACGCCACAAATGTGAGCGGATGACCATAAATAGAGCAAAGCACGAAAAAAAATGAAAAGCAAATGCTATCAAGCTAATAACTTATGTTGTTGGTGCGTTATGTGCAAAAGAAAAATAAAGATGCTCTAACAAGAAGATAGGTTGTGTGCCTCTCTGCTGTGCGATGGCACTGACCTGAGGATAAGCATAACCTAGATATTCTAAATTCATTGTTGTTTGCCGCCTCTCTGCTGTGCGATGGCACTGACCTGAGGATTGGCTTCTCTTTGAAAGCTCTAAGAATAGTCTCTTCTTGTCAAAATACCCGTAGACCGCTCAAAAGCTCCTGAGGAATGTTGATTACCATATAAGCGTGGGATCCACAAATGTTGGTTGAAATAATTAAACCTTAAACTGACACCAATCTGTGTCAAAAGTCTGTGTATGGATTTAAGAGGACAAATATACTGACAATCATCATGGCTACAATTCTTGAAAGTCCAAATCAATGTGGAATCTAATAGTACCAGTATGATTTCCTAAATTTGCTAACGACTCTGGATGAACACCAAGAAGTGAGCATCAAAAGGTTTTGATAACATGTCCCAAATGATTTGACTTGCCTGTATGATTCCAAATTGAATTGGTCCAGTTATGGTCAAACTAAATTGAAGCTGCCTATTCCGGAACTGAATCCAGTAGATTTCTATCTTAGGATTTACACCTCACAAAAAGTCAAAAACAAGTTTATTTTTGTACTTCAGTTTAAGTTTTTTTTAGTCAATTCAGTTTGTTTGATATCGGACTACATCATGGAATTCAGTAAGGGAGTAAATCACCTAAAAGGGTCATGTCTGAGGTGACCACATGTGTTTTCAAAAGGTAAATGGGTCACGTCTGAGGTGACAAAGTGCTTAAAAGGATCACGTCTGAGGTGATCAAAAGTTTTTCAAGTTAAAATGATCATGTCTGAGATGATCAAATGTTCATAATGTAAATTCAACAGTTTAAAAGGGTTTAAATGTCAAATGGTCATAAAGGCAGAAAATTACATGAGTATGACCCATTCGCGCGAATGGACCATACTCATGCCTGTTATAGCCGAATGGACATGAGTATGGACCATTCAACCGAATGGCTTATGCGAATGACCCATTCGACCGAATGAGAGTGTGCGAATGAGTCAGTCGACCGACTGAGCTTCAGTCGGCCAACTGAATGTGATCGACTGAGCTAGTCGCCCGACTAAGTTTCAGTCGCCCGAATGAACTGAGCGAATGAGGCCAGTCGGGCGATTGAACTCAGATTCAATATATAAAGGGCTATAGTCGATCGCATTCTCCTCACCACTCCCAATCGCCCTTAAAACGCACATTGTACCGTTACGCTGCCCAAATTTCTTTAGACCTCGATTATACATTCTTCTTGATCTTCTGACGTGCGTTTGCATTTATACAGGTATAATAAGATGAAATCTCACAGAAATCAGAAGAAATGGTGCCCTAATTTGTGATGTTCGATTGAAATAAGAACCGAACCTTTGAATGACCCAATAACCTACTGAAACTAAGTAAAATGTTAAAATTAAGTCTAATGGGTTATTAATTATGAGATTGCGAGTCGAAAGAACATTAAACCACGTTTAATTACATGAATTGGTCAAGATTCGAACCTCAGTCGACCGAACAGTGGGTCATGCGACTGGTCGTCTGGATGAACTCCAATCGCACGATTGAGCCGTGCGAATGGGTCAATCGGCCGAATGTATTATGCAAATGAGCTTAGTCGGCCGACTGAACCAATCGCATGCTCAGCTAACAGATTGAACTCAGTCGTCTGTTCATTCACCCGACTGAGTCCAGTCGCAGGATAGGACAACCGACTGACCATAGTTGCATGATTCATTCGCATGAATGAATCAGAATGAATTCAAACAAGATACTTAGAACTGAATTGTGGTATGTGATTTTCTAATGTTTTTGTGTCTTGTGTTTTAGGTCAATGGCTGATAGATGGTCTATCAACCCTAAGCACAATATATGTGCTCATCTAGACCATACTACTCGGAATGGTGCCGAGTTTGTAGAGATCATCGCTTTTCTCAGGCGATCAAGGATCGACAAGGCCATCTCTACTCCATGCACTCCCTACAGGTCTTTACATCAGGCCTTCTGGGAGAATGCTTCTATTGATCGATCACGTGAGCCGTATAGCATACGGAGCTCTATCTGTGGCATGGATATTGAAATTACTGCTGCCGATATTCAGAGAGTACTTAAGATGGGGCACGATACTAATCACCCCACCAGACTTCACCCGCTTATGGTGAGAGGATGTTTCCTGAGGATTAAGTACGCTGGGGACATCAACTCAGGTGTGCTCAACAAGAGCAACCTGTGTCCCCAGTACAAGTACTTAGCACATGTCATTCTGAAGTGCATTGCTTCCAGGAGGGGTGGGTTTGATGATCTTTTAGACCAGATTCAGAATGCCTATGTGGCACTGGTGCTGAACCACCCCTTCAGCTTCTCGAGCATGATCTTCTCTTACCTTGTGGAGAATCTGGAGGCAAAAGGTAAGAAGGGTTTCTGCATGTACCCCAGATTCTTGCAGCTGATTTTCAATGAGAAGCTGCCATCACTTCAAAGGAGCGCCACGATGCTGTGGCTTTAGAGATCATGGACGATACGACCCTGGGTCGTATGAGAGTTTACCGGGGTAAGCAGGTAAAGCCCCAGGTAAAGAGACTGATAGGCCATCTGGCCAATGAGAGGTACGTGGCACCTGGCAGACGTCAGTGGCGTCACGTAGACAGCGACTCCGATGATGAGCGGCTACAGCTCCCAGAGCATGACTCTGATGATGACAATACCGGGGATGCTGGAGATACCATGCCCACTCGACCAATGGGCCCCACTACTGATAGTACATCTCCGGTATCTGCCCCCACTGGAGATATAGCAGAGTCTGCTGGGTTCCACCAGGATTTTATACCTGGTGAGGAAGAGGAGGAGTCAGATGAGGAGCCACTAACACGGACTGTGGGAAGTAAAGTCATTCCCACAGAACAAGGGCTCCGGGCGGTTGGTGAACGCCCCGGTGGGGAGAGACTGCTGCTGACCCTACATATGCTCCAGATCCGTCAAGCCGTGTTCTAGGGGGAGCATCCTCCTCGACAGGATCGAGGAAGAAGAGGATGGCTCAGCCCCACGGCATGAAGAAGAAGAAGCGCAGACTCACCTTCATCACCACCACAGCCACCACCACAGCCACCATCCCTACCACCATTCCTCCTAACACCGCTACCACCCTTCCATCCACCACCACATCATTCACACCTACATCACCACCCCCTACATCTATACCACCTCAAATCTTCACCACTGTCACCACCACCACTAGCCATCCTGCTGCACCATCGTCTTTCTCTCCATATCCATTAGGATCACCTCTACCTCCCTTTGGGGTAGAGGAACAGCTATCAGCGCTAAACCGTATGGTGATGTGTCTGTTAGCAGCCGATGACGAGAAGACAGCACAGATCCGTCTGTTAGTAGATCTTACTACTGCGCAATCTCAGCAACTTTCTCAGCAGGCTCGACTGATTGATCAGCAGGCTCAGCAGATGTCTCAGCTCCAGGAGCAGCATGACAAGAAGATTGAGGAGTTGGAGGCTGCAAACAAATCTCTGCAGCTAAAGCTCAAAGGTTCTCAAGACGAGCCCTTAAAGATAGGAGAAGAAGATGAAGACGATGATACTGATGATGAAAGTGATGATGATGATGGTGACAATCATGAGGGTGATACAGATGCTAATGGTGATGATGATGAAGATGACTTTTCTGCTGCTGGTGCCACAGCTACAAGCGAAAGGAGGACCAAAAGGAATCAAGATCAAAGTGCCTCTGCATCCGCCCAAGTAGCAGAAGAGATGAGGATACAGGATAAGAGTAATGGTTAGTTATTTATGTTATTAAAATCATATGTACTTGAATCCTGTATTAAAATTATAAAATGAATATCTGTTTTAATGTTAAGAGTTTTTGCTTTGAGTATTTACTTATGTTTGGTGTATTACATGTTTAAATCAAGCAGATCAAAATTATCAAAGGGATGAACACGATATTGCTCCCCTTCAACAGATCAAGACTCAACTAACCATGATTCTTGATCTGCAAGGGATTGTCAGAAGATCAGTGAGTTACACCCCTGAAGAAAGGGAAATAATTCATGATCTTACTGATGAGCAACTGGCAGAAATGTTCAAGCTCAATCCCGATGAGATTGTAAAAGACGCTCCAACTTTTGAAAAAGACAGTGACGATGAGCTGAATGACATTGATGAGATAGAGATAGAGGACGTCACAGCAGAGCATTATCCTGAGTACGCTGACAAAGAGGGAAATGTGGTTCCCAATCTGGGTGATTCCCTAGTCATTGATACATTCGAGATACTGGATCATATGGAGCAAGAATCTGAGAATATTGAAGAACAAGCCCAAGCCTCAAACGCCGATGTTGATATCAGAAAGGCTGAATGGGCTACATGTTTTGAGGAAATCCGAGCCCAACGCGCTGCTTCTAAACAGAATGTCTACACCAAGCTCTACAAAGTGAAGAAACATCACAAAGTGTCAGGCAAGATTATTGCGTGGGCACATTTTGAGGATCTTAACGTTTATGCCATAAAGAAAGAGAAGGGTATTGAGTACTTTAGATTCCCACATGATCTAAAGACTCTACCTGGTTTTGAGCTCAACTAGCTGGCTAAATTGAAGCTACTATATGCTGACCTGAGGAAGATGTCAGGCTGGTTTGAGGCTGCCCTGAAGAAAGAGTACCACACCAGGTGGGTCAGCTTCAAACCTCAACAACCTACGAGGTATATCAGACTTTTTGTAAGTTGATCCCATAACTGGAAAGCCCAAGATAGTGGTGAAGTGGAGTCCCGAAGAACAATGTCAAGAATCCCTCTCAGGGAAATGCCACAGGACTTCACTCCACACTTTAAATGGTGGTACTATGATTGGAGAACAGGGGAGGCGGTCATAGTTCTGAACAAAGAGGGAAGAATGGATACTATCAGGGTGTTTGACCCGATGTGGCTCACTAACTTGTCTACTGATGATGTATACACATTATACAAGTGGCCACTGTTCTATGACACGCAAGATATTGTACAAGCTCTCCCATTCCAAAATGTGATAGGACTCTGCTTTGCGTTTGAGATACATGCAGGAGTCACTAGAGAGGAGAAGTACATGAAGTATGAAGAGGTTATGAAGAAGGTAAGACATTAGATAGATCTAGGTCCAAGGGGGAGTTTGTTGATACATATGTACCTAGATCCTGATCTGAATGTAATATGTAATCGTTGGGTACTTAATGAGATACAAATGTTTGGTTGTGTTTATAATGTTTAATATTTCATTAATGAGTTGTTTAACGCATATTGAATTGATTATATAGGTTTGTGGTTGTTTGAATGAATATTGATAATGTAATGACAAATGAATACATTCAAACTTAGCAATATGAAGTTCTCATGCGAAGGGCCCATGCGAATGGACCATACACATGAACAACTTCAGGCGAATGACTCAGTCGCACGACTGAACCAGGAGACTGGATCAGCCGTATGATTGTAACATGAGATTGGCTCAGTCGCACGACTGAACACTCAGTCGTGCGAATGGATCAACCGCATGGCTCAATCACACGACTGAACCATGCTAATGGTTCAGTCGCCCGAATGAGCAACCCTAACCTATAAATACCAACTAATTCGTGGAAAAAAGTAAGCATTCAATCCACTTCGACTCCAGACGTACCCTAGCCGTCCAGAAGCCTCTAAGTTCGTACTCCAACTTCATAGAACGCTGTAGATCGATTCCTAATCTATTCTTGACGTTAGATTCAATACGTTATTGATTCTACGTGCGTTCTCACTGATTGGATCGCCAATCAAATAGGATTCCGCACTATTTGGTTTGGTTTAACACGTTAATCAGTTGGTGTTTCGTTCAAATACCAGATCCTAACAAAGGATTTGGTTCTTAAATTCAGTTCCTTGATCACATCTTATGGTTTTGACCTTGTGATCACATTGATTCTCAATCTTTAAGATAAAATTCTTTAGAATCTCAGGGGTCTCATCCTTAGTTCTAAGAAAGAAGACCCAAGTGAATCTTGTAAAGTCATCTGTGATCACCAAACAATAAGAGGTCCTTCCTAGACAAATTACAGTGGTGGGGCCAAAGATATCCATATGTAATAAGTGTAGGGGAGTAGTGATGGAGTTTCTTTCCTTTGGCTTGTGAGATACCTTATGTTGCTTCTCCTTCAGGCATGCAACACAGTGGTCAACACTTGTAAACTCTTTCTTTGGTATTCCAGTTACCAAATCATTCTTAATTAATTTATTCATATTTTTAAAGTTTACATGGCATATTCTTTTATTCCAGGGGAAAGACTCATCATTATTTGCTTTAGATAGAAAGCATGAAACTTCTCCTAAGGGAGATGTTTCTTGCAAGTCCAGCTTGTACATGTTCCCTTTCCTAGGGGCTCCGAGCAGGATATGCTCATGAGGAATGACCACCCCAGGCCTGAGAATAATGCACTCATGCTCAGTAAAGAGCATGTTATGACTCTGATCACAAAATTGAGATACACTCAAAAGATTTTATTCAAGCTCCTTGACAGAGTTTACCTTCTCAATGCTGATCATACCATTTGTGACCCTGCCCCTTCCTGTAATGTTACCTCCATCATCTCCTCCGAAAGCAACTGGTCCTCCGTCAATTCTTTTAAAATTTTGGAGTAGTGACCTATTGCCTGACATGTGACTGGAACAACCACTGTCAATGATACATACATTTATGTTCATCTTGAGTTGTTCCTGCACAAAAGAGATGGTTAGTTACATTTGGAAACCCAAGCCTTATTGGTCTTCGGCTCATCAAAAGAAGTTGAAGACAATGCAACAGTAATTGATCCTATTTTCATGTTTTGAGGATCATTTGCTGATGTTGATGAAGAACTTTCAGCCAATTGGTATTTCTTTGTCTTCCACACCACCTTAGGTAGCTTATACTTGACCTTCAATACTTTAGAAGTTTTGTTGACTTCGGAAGTTTTGATGACTCGACCTTTAGAAGTTCTTGCTTTCACTGCAGCAGGCTTCAGTGCTTCAGAAGTATTCCTTCCTTCCGAGACCAAATTTTCTTCTGAAGGCAAGTTTGCACTTGTCTTCATCTTCATTTTGGAGTTTCCGAAAGGAAAAGACTTTCCTTTCGAAGCTTGTTTATTCTTCTCCAAACTCTTAGAAGTTTCTTTCTTGGTCATGTGAAGTGTACTCTCTGGATTGTAAACATAATCTTTAGCAAGATGAGAGGTACTCCCACACATGACATAGTCCATATTCTTCCTTGTAGGAGTCTTCTTTTGTGAACAAGGCTGAACTTGATCACTTTCCTTCTCCATCTTCATCTTTGTAGATGCTGTGGCAATTCTTGTAGGGATAGAACTACCTTTGGAGTTGGATGGTTCGGGTTGTACAGCAGTGGTGCACAACTGATCAGCCTTCTTCTTGATGATGGGATGATTTGGACATGTACTTGAACTCTTGTTATTAGAGTTCAAGTTTGTGTCTTCAGCCTTAACCACCTTAAATCCTACAAAAATAAAAACTTGTTTCTATGTAGAGTTAAAGGTGGCCTTAATCTCTTGAGCCCTCTAGGACTTTCTCTTGGCCACCTGATCAAGTTCTTTCTCCTTAACTTGGTCATCCCAATAGCTTTACTCTCCTTAGAGGGATGGTGACCCTTCTTAGAATGTTTTTCTTCACTATTCTCAGAGACATCCTTCACCATCTCCTCTTCATCCTCTTCAGTCATAGGGTCTATGAGGGGAAGCTCATCTTCACAAGTTCCACACCTAGGAGATCTTACAGACAAGATTGTGTGTGGAGGAGCTATCTCACTAAATCCCAGTCCCTGCTTATTTTGATAACAAACTTTTGCATGCAAGGATGAGGATATTATGTTCTTGAAGGTCTCTTCTTCAAGAACTTTCTGCCTTCGCTTTGCTGATCACAAGCTCAGCTTGGCATTCAGTCAACTTAGTTATGAGGTCTTTGATCTGAGTCCTGTAGTTAGTGTGCTCATGTTTAAGAGTTGAAATGTATTTCTCTAAGTCCTCTATCTTTAGTTTATAATCATTTTCAGCTCTTTTGAAATCAGCTTTTAAGATATTTAAGGACTCAAGATCAGATCTCATCTATAAGTTAATCTATTCAAGAGTACAAAGATGTTCCAATACCTTGGCTTCATCGTGGTCTGCCATGAGTGATTGGTTTAGAGATGCATCTTCCACCTAAGCTCCAATCAAAGCCTCCTTCTTCAATAGCAACTACAGCTTGTTGCTTTGGCTTCTTATTCTAGGGAGCTCTTTTAGTGTAATTTGGTCTGGCTTGTGTTTGGCCACCATTTGTCCTTAGTGCCTTGCAAAGTGACCCATTTGGTTACAGTTGTAACACTTCACTTTGCTTTTGTCCAGCCCAAACTTTCACTGGCTGTATTGCTTAGAAACTTTCTCCCTGTCCTCTTGTAGAACTTCTTGGGTCTGTGAGTGAGAAGAGCCATTTGCTGTACTATTTCCATATATTCCAGATCATCCTGATGGATACAGTCCAGGTCTTCAAGGGTGAAGAGAAAGTTGCCTATCCTCTCATCAGCAGAAACAAATGCATGAGAAGAACTTGTCTCTTGGAATGGACTTTTTTGAGTGTAGCTTTCTCTTGGTGTCTCTGGGAAGGTGATGAAAGGACCTTTTTGTGAGTTGTCAGGGTAGCATATAAGATGATGTTGTGGTTCAATGCTATCCCTTTCAACCACATGGAGGGCTGAACTCAGATGATTGCTGGAGTTACCAGATGAACTATGCATATTCATCTCCAACTGGTATCCACTAAAAATACCATACAACTCTGTCAATGTAAGAGTCTTAAGGTTCTCAGTCCTCTTGATAACAACATAATAATGTGTCCATTGTCTAGGAAGAGAGGACATAACTTCCTCATAATGTCCCTGTTCTCAAGAGTTACTCCAAAATCCATTAGAGTATCCACAATCTCAACATACCTGAAGTATTGTTGAGTCATGGTTTCATCTGCTTTGAAGGTGAAGTTTCAAATTGCTGCTTCAGGAGATCATTCTTGTTCTCCTTGGCTTCAGTTGACCCCTCATAGATGAGCTTCAGTGCTTCCTATAGTTGCTTGGCAGTTTTGCACTTCTTGAAGCCCCTGTAGATGGAGTTTGGAAGAGCCGTTTGAAGGGCCAGTTTTGCACTTCTTCAATCTCTATTCTTTTTATGTCTTCATCAAATTAATCAGCCACAGCCTTTGGAATTATACCACCTCCAGCAGAAGCTAAAGAGGTGCTTGGTATGTAAGGTCCTTGGACAACAGAGTCCCACATCCTGAAGTCTTGAGACTCGATAAAACTTTCCATTCTTTAACACCAAGTATCAAAGTCTTCAGGAGTGATTAGTGCAGACTTTGTCATTGTTCTAGTTTCCATATCAGCCTTAGTAATAGCTGCCATTTGAGTTGTTAAGTATTTTGTGTGTGTGAGGGATCTTAAGATGGTGAGATCTTATAATCAAGAGCCTGGAATGCTCTGATACCAAATGCATGATCGTTTAAGGGTGGTCATTTACAGCACAACAACACAATGAGGAGAGATCTTTAAAACACTTAACAGATTAAATAGGGAACTGGTAACTTATATGTAAGATACTAAGAACACAAGTAAAGTATGAGACAGAACAAGATTGCAAACAACACAAGTGTATGGTTTTCAAGAATGTTGTATATTGCTCTCAAGTTCATTTACAAGTATTTCAAAGCATAGAAAGAAAGTTACAAGGACCTGAGATAGTCATACTACATCCTACAGCTGGCCATACTTTAAAGGCTAGCTGGATACATAAGACTAGACAACAATAAAATCAAATGTAGAGTCAAAAGACAGATTGTCTTTTGACTAGTGATTATGACATGCCATAGCTCATATCTTAATATATTACAAAAAGGATAAAAGTACATAAAGTAGAAAGCACAAACTCAAGACCTCAATGTACAGTTACCAAAAGCATGGACCTTTTCACCAACTCATGTAAGTTGGTGACTGAACAGAGTTGCAGCAGAAAGGTGGTCCAGCTTTATGGAAAGTACATCAGATAAAGCATGGATTCAAAAGTCTTCGAAAGAAATCTATCTTCACTTCTTGGCTTCAGAAGACTTCACTTTGTCTTCGGAAGATGTTGGTCTTGGCTTCAGAAGATTTTACACTTAGAATGTTTTTCTAGTGCATGGTGTAAAACTTCCGAAGCATCTCTACTCTTGTACTTCTATGCATGCGTGCAGGAAAGACTTTGGATGTTTTGGGTGCATCAGCCTTATATGAACCTTAGAAACAAACTTTACCCTGGTCCACTGTATCCTAATCAGCCTTCCTCAACCTCAAGCAAGAATTAGAGCAGCTTATCAATGTAGCCCTACCCGATTTTACCAAACCATTCAACGTGACCATTGATGCGTCTGGAACAGCAATTAGCGCGATTATTTCACACGATAACTGGCCCGCTTCTTTCTACAGTAAGAAGCTCTGTCTCACCATGCAAGGCCAGTCAACGTATACAAAAGAATTGTACGCAATAACTGAGTTTGTCAAGAAATGGCGCCAATATCTTTTGGGTTGACGTTTTTGTGTCTTTACTGATCACCACAGCCTCAAACATATATTGACACAAATGATTCAGACGCCAAAACAACAAAAAGGGGTCACAAAGTTGAAGGGTTAGGATTTTGAAGTACATTTTAAACCAGGAAAAGAAAATTTGGTGGCTGATGCATTAAGCCGGTTAGAACAGCCTACCGTACTTGCAGTTTCACATCCAACCGCGGTTTGGATAGATGACATACGTGCTTATTTTCATGATAACTCATTCGGAAAATAGCTGGTTACTCAGGTCCAATCGGATCCGGACTCATTTCCCCACCATGCTTATCGCGACGAGTTAGTCTTCCTTCACGAATGAAATTTTGGTTCTACTGATTACTGTAAGGATTTCTATAAGTCTGATGCAGCCAAAACATCCAAAGTCTCTCTGCATGCATGCACTGAAGAACAGAAGTAGAAATGCTTCAGAAGTTTTACACCATGCACTAGAAATATTCTAAGTGTAAAATCTTCCGAAGCCAAGAACCAACATCTTCCGAAGCCAAAAGTGAAGTTTTTCGAAGCTTCAAAGACAAAGTCTTCCGAAGCTAAAGAGTGAAGACAGATTTCTTCCGAAGACTTTTAGGACAAGCTTTTCTCTGATGTACTTTACCATAAAGCTGGACCATCTTTCCGCTGCAACTCTGTAAAGTCACCTACTTACATGAGTTGGTGAAAGGTCCATGCTTTTGGAAACTGTACAATGAGGTCTTGAGTTCATGCTTTCTACTTTATGTACTTTTATCCTTTTTGTAATATATTAGGATGTGAGCTATGGCATGTCATAGTCACTAGTCAAAAGGCAAATCTGCCTTTTGACTCTACATTTGATTTTGTAGTTGTCTAAGCAATTTTATCCAACTGGCCTTCAAAGTATGGTTAGCTGTAGGATGTAGTATATGTATCTAAGTACTTGTAACTTTTAGAGTATGCTTTGTAATGTTGGACCAAAAGAACCAATGAGCCTGATCAGAAAAACCTCTAAGTCCCACAGACATTACAACTGCTGAAGAAGATCACAACAGCTGAAGACATCAGCTGATTACAAAGGTCTGAAGACAAAGTCTGAAGATGAAGTGCTGAAGACAAAGACTGAAGACCAGAGTGATCAGCAGTTGTCACAATAGCTGAAGTTGTTAACTTCAGTAGTTGTGATGGTTTTACTTTTCAGTACTTGTAATTTTACATTTCAGTAGTTTATTGTTTCACTAGTTTTAAGTCAGTAGTTTCATGTATTTGTACTTAGCATTCTCTAAGATGTGATCAGTTGTTGAGAACATCTCAGTAGTTTGCATATTTCAGTTGTTTTGTAAATTCTGTTAGATGTCACTATCAAGTGACATCATCAGACGTCACATTCCTCTATATAAGGGATGTTGACCTAGCTGTATTCTAACCGAAGCATTACGCGTGAATGAAAACATTCCTTTAACAAAATATTCTCTCTATAATTGTGATTGAGTGTTTTTGCATATTCATTACTTTCTTGCTTGAATTCGATCTTAATTCGTGATATTCCGCTGCATAATTCAAAACTAATTGATCCGATCCTATCAAATGGTATCAGAGCTGGTTAATCATTGATCGATCTAACAATTGATCATTGAAACTGCTCTTTTGATAGCGAAGGTTGATCGAATTAGCATTTTGCAAGAATTGATTATAGAGATTGATTTTCTGTTGCTTCCGGTTAATTAATTGAGATTCTAATTGTGTTTTCTAATTGTGTTGTTGAGTTTTCAAACTAGACCGATTTTAATCTCATTGAATTCGATTGAATTAGTAAAATGACTACTTCAATGAATGATCCTCACAATACTGGCTCCTCAACTAAGCCTCCAATGCTTGTTAGGAGTGAGTATAACATATGGCAACACCGAATGCTCCATCACCTGTCTGTTAACAGTTCAGGTTGTTGGAAGTCTGTGGTTCATGGACCATACAAGCCTATGGTGAGTAATCCTGAAACCAATGAGATGGTTCCTAAAAAGAAGGAACAATATTCTGATGAGGATTTAAAACTGTTTGAGATTGATGCTAAAGCCCATGGAATTCTGGCCATGGCACTGCCTAATGAAATCTATTCTGGGCTCATGCATCATGAAACTGCTTATGATCTCTGGGTTGCTCTGAAGGAACAATTTGGAGGAACTGATGAGGTCTTAGCAAACAACAGAGAAATCCTTGCCCAGCAATATGAGACATTCTCTCATAGGAAGGGTGAGACACTGACTCAACAGTTTGAGCGGTTTTCATGTTTAATTTCTGAGCTTAAAATGGTTCAACATGAATACACAAACAGCCAGATGAATAACAGATTCCTCAGATCCCTGCCTGAGAGATGGGACACTTACACCATTGTCCTACGCTCTAGTGCAAATCTGGATACTCTATCTCTCACCCAACTTCATGGGAAACTCTTAACATTTGAGAGAGAGAGATAGAACAAAAAGGAAACTATCTTCATCTGGAAAGCTCACTGATGACTTTGTACCAGGTAATACTGCTCTGGTTGGTCATGAGTCTGAATATGCTTCATCTGAAAGTTCATATGATGAGCATATTGATTTCTTTCAAACAGTGGAAATCATGCTTTTGTTGGAGTTGAGGGAAACTCAGGTTTTAATGTTGATAATTTGTTTTATGATGGATGATTTGAAAGGAATTGCTGATGATGATCTGGAAGAGATGGATATTTTGAGCCAAATGGCATTGATTAATATCAGATCTCAAAAGTTTTATAAAAGAACAGGTAGGAAATTTCCTGGTCTCTCTGGCAAAACCAAGGTTGGTTTTGACAAGAGTAAGTTGAGATGTCACAAGTGCCACAGACTTGGACATTTTGCTAGAGAGTGTAGATCATCTGGATCTAACTCATCTGCACCCTTTGTGACTTTTCCAAGCAATAATTCACAATCCAAAGGGCAACATCCTACCAGTTCTGATCATCATTCACAACATCAATCATCTCCTGCATACTTTGTCCCTCAAAGCCCCATGCCATATCCTTATCCATGCTTTTACATGCCTCAGTCTGGTCAAGTTTCTGTACCCATGGCTCAACAACCACATGCTCTACCTGATCCTCAGCCATCTCAAACAAATCAGCAATCTCAACCTCAATCTCATCAGAGCTTTTTCACCCCTGAGGTTGTTGACTGGAGCAGCCTACCAGATGATGTCTCTGGTTATTCTGAGCAATTTGCTGGTGCTGGTCAACATGGTGGTGAAAACCCTTTTGGAAACCTTGCTTTAATGGCCCTGGAATCTACTGATGACAATCCTTCATCATCACAGGTACCACAGGTATCTTCTGAGGCTAAGGCCAAGTTATGTTCTGAATCATGCATAGCTGCTTTTGTTTCTATTAGGGAAGCAAATGTAGCTTTAATTAATCAAAACCTTGACCTAGAAAAAGCAATTTCCAAAAGAAAAGCTGAGTTTGAGTCTGTTTTAAAAGAGAAGGATGAGGAGATTTATAAACTTAAATGTCAAATTACTGATGAAAAAGCAAAGGTAGAGGTCATTCTAGAAAATCACAAGAATCTCAAAGAAACACTTGCAGCTACCCAAGTTGATTGTGAACGGTGGGTAACATCTTGCAAGGGATTTGAAATGCTTCTCAGTAAGCAAACTGCTTCCAATGTGAAGTTTGGGATTGGGTATAATCATACCATACCTCCCACAGATTTTACTCCCAAGTTAGAAGTACAATCTGAGGTTGAGTGTCATTCCCAAACCACATCATCAGGTGTTTCATCCTTAACTGAAAATTCAAAATCTGAGGATGAAGATAGTGTGAGTATCTCAGTTAATCAAATAACTGATGATCCCACTGCTTCGAAACACTTGATCAAGAAGAGGCTGAGAAATTCAGGTGTTGTTCCACAAGGTACTCAAAGTACTGAAGGGAAAACACAACACCTGAAGAGCATTTTAAATCAGAGGAAAACAAGCATTCCTTGACAACTGCTGAAAGAATCTATCAGGATTCTAAAAAGTACTGATAGAAAACCACTGAAGAAGAAATCTTCAGTTGTTGAAAATCCTTCAGTACTTCCCAAAAGTACTGAAAGGAAGAAAGTACTGAAGAACAAATCTTCAGTAGTTTCATCAACTTCAGCAGTTGATCAAGAAAAGATGAAAAGAAAGCCATGTGAAATATGTGGTTTGTTCAATCATCTGACTGATGAATGCTGGTATAACAAGGGTTTAAAATTCAATAAAGAAAATCATTAAGAAGGAAATGCATAAAATGAAAAATGAATTTCAAACCAAGTTTGTACCACAATCATCTCATTCTGATAAACCTAAGCTTTCTCAAAAAGTCACTAAGGAGGAAGGGGTTTTCAAACAACAGCTGCAAATATTCCTCAGGGAATATTGAAAACTCAGACTAAGTCTGTGTCTTTTCAAAAGAAGGATGTAGTGAATCACAAGAACAAATCATCTACAAGTACTGATGTGTCAACTGAGTTGAAAACTCTGTCAACAAATCAGACACAACTTGTGATGATGGTTCAACATCTATTGGGGAGAGTTAACCAATTAGATGTTTCTGTGATTAAACCACTGAAAAGGACACCTAAGCCAAAATCCAAGGAATCCTTTTCAGCACCATCTACATCTTCAAAAGCTGTTAATCATGCACAACCTGTTAGTTTAACATCTGTTGATGAAAACAGACCCAAAACCAAAAAGGTTTGGGTCTCAAAGGCTAACTAATGTTTGTGATAAATGCAGGGTTCTTCATCATGCCAAAGAAGCATCTGGTATGTGGACAGTGGAGGATCCATGCACATGACAGGGAGCAGCTCTCTTCTTCATGACTATTCCCAAAAGAAGAAGGGATTTGTTTCTTTTGGAAATGATGCCAAGGGTTACATCATTGGGAAGGGTTTTGTCTCAAATGGGGAGATAAGATTTGATGATGTTAACCATGTGGAGAACCTCAAATACAATCTTTTGAGTGTCAGTCAAATGTGTGATAAAGGGCATGTTGCATTTTCACAAGTCAAAACTGTCGGATTCTGTCTTCCACAGTTTTGCACAAGATTGACAAGATATTGGATGAGTATACTCTCCTGAAGGCCAACAGGATTGGAAGAGTATATGCTTTAGATCTTCAAAGAAAATTGATCTAAAAGGCCATCCATGTCTGTTCTCCAAAGCCTCTCCTCAAGAATCTGAACTATGGCATAGAAGGCTGTCATGTGAATTTCAAGAACATGAATCAGCTCATTCATCATGGTTTAGTGAGAGGTTTGCCATTGAAGGAGTTCAAGTGTGATGATAACTGCCCAGCTTGCTTAAAAGGAAAGCAACACAAAGCTTCATTCCCTCCTATAGAAGAACCTAAGTCCACTGCCTGCTTGCAATTACTGCACATGGATCTCTTTGGTCCTGTGAGAGTAATGAGCATGGCAAAGAAAAAGTACTGTCTGGTAATTGTGGATGATTACTCAAGATATGTATGGACTTTCTTCTTGCATTCCAAGGATGAGGCTGCTCAAAGTATCATCTATTTTGTGTTACATGTGGAAAAGCAGCATTCACTTCCAGTTAAGTGTGTGAGAAGTGATAATGGGACAGAGTTTAGGAATCACACTCTTGATGAATTCTATTTGTCTAAGGGAATCAAAAGACAATATAGTATTCAAAGAACTCCAGAGCAAAATGGAGTGGTGGAGAGAAAGAACAGGACCCTGATTGAAGCTGCAAGGACAATGTTGGCTGACTCTGGTTTGCCACTACCTTTTGGGCTGAAGCTGTCAATACAGCTTGCTATGTTCAGAATAGAGTATTAGTGAATCAGAGGTTGATGAAGACTCCTTATGAGCTCTTACATCATTTGGCTCCTTTGATTTCATTCTTTAGAGCATTTGGGTGTCCATGTTATATTCTTAACACAAAGAGTATACTTCAGAAGTTTGATTCCAAGGTGGATGCAGGGTATTTTGTTGGGTATTCATCTACTTGCAAGGCATACAGAGTTTTCAACTGCAGAACAAAGATTGTTGAAGAGACTTTGCATGTCAAGTTTAATGAATCCCCAAAAGACAAGATTCCTCAAAACCCTGTTGAGATGTTTGACTTGGACATACTGCAATATGTTCCATATCAGCCTCCACCTGTTGTTGTCTCTGAAGCTCCATCCTCTCCAACTGAAGATACAAATGCAAGTTGTAGTGATCATCTGCCTGTTTCTACTACACTTGATGTTCCTGTAGCCTCAGCAGCTCCATCCACAACAAATGCTGATGAAATCTCTGAATCCTCTACTTCATTTGAACTGCCATCTCAGTCTAGGTTTCAAGAGTCTACAATCAACATCTGCTGCTGCTGAATCTCCTACAAACACTTGCACAGATATTATTGCATATCAAGAATTGAAGAATCATCCCATGTCCCAGATCATTGGTGACATAAATGCTGGTGTTTCAACAAGAAGTCAATTGTCCAATTTCTGTCTCTATGCTCTCTTCATCAGTCAGCAAGAGCCAAAGAATTATCATGTGGCCTTAAGGGACAATGGATGGGTTGAAGCCATGCAGCTTGAGCTTCTTCAATTTCAAAAACAGCAAGTGTGGGAACTGGTTCCTCTACCCCAAGGTAAGTGTGCAATAGGCACTAAATGGGTGTTTAGGAATAAAACTGATAAAAAGGCCAAATTGTCAAGAACAAGGCCAGACTGGTTGTACAGGGGTTTTCACAAGAAGAAGGTATTGATTATGATGAAACCTTTGCCCCTGTAGCCAGACTGGAGGCAATTCGATTGTTTTTAGCTTATGCTGCTTTTCATAACCTTAAAGTTTTTCAAATGGATGTCAAAAGTGCATTTTTATATGGTAAAATAAAAGAAGAAGTTTATGTGTGTCAACCACCAGGTTTTGAAGATCATAAACACCCTGATTGGGTGTATAAGCTTGATAAGGCTCTTTATGGGTTGAAACAAGCACCCAGAGCCTGGTATGAAACATTATCTAACTTTCTTCTTCAAAATAATTTCACTAGAGGCTCCATAGATAAAACTTTGTTCATAAAGAAAGCTGGCATGCATAAGCTCCTTGTTCAAATTTATGTTGATGATATTATTTTTGCATCATCTGATCCACAGTTGTGTGATGCATTCACAAAATTGATGCAACAAAAGTTTGAAATGAGTGCAATGGGAGAATTACAGTTCTTTCTGGGTTTACAAATCAAACAACTGACTGATGGAACTTTCATTCATCAGTCAAAATACACAAAAGATTTGTTAACCAAGTTTGATTTACAAAACTGTAAAACCTGTTCTACTCCCATGTGCAGCAACACACAACTGGATGCTGATCAAAAAGGTAAAGCAGTTGATGAAACTCTTTACAGATGTATGATTGGTTCCTTGATGTACCTAACAGCTTCTAGACCAGATATTATGTTTGCAACTTGTGTCTGTGCTAGATTTCAGGCTGCTCCTAAGGATTCCCATATGATTGCAGTCAAGAGGATCTTTAGATATTTGCAAGGAACTAAATCTCTAGGACTATGGTATTCCACTGGGCACTCTTGTAAATTGGTTGCTTTTTCTGATAGTGACTATGCAGGGTGTAAGTTAACCAGAAAATCAACTTCTGGTGGATGCCAATTTCTAGGCAACTGTTTGGTCTCTTGGCAGAGTAAGAAACAAACATCAGTTGCTACATCAACAGCTGAAGCAGAGTACATTGCAGCTGCAAGCTGTACATCTCAGGTACTTTGGCTTCAAAATCAGTTATTGGATTATGACATTACAGAGACTAAGACTCCATTATTAATGGATAGTGCTTCAGCTCTTTGTATTGTTAAGAATCCTGTCCAGCATTCTAGGACCAAACATATTGAGATCAGACATCATTTCATTAGGGATTGCTATGAAAAAGGTCTGATTGATCCAAAGTTTGTGCCTAGTGCTGATGAGCTTGCAGATATATTTACTAAGCCTTTGGATAGTGCAACTTTTCATAATCTTGTACTCAGGCTTGGTATGCTGCAACTAGAATAATTTGACAACTACTGATGCTCTTAGTACATAAATACTGATGAGCATTAGTATATTTTGTCAAAAATAAGTGCTGATAAGTCATTTTATCTTCAGTAGTTTTACAACTACTGAAGACTAAATTACTTAAAAGTACTGAAGTACTTCATTTGTTAGAAAGTACTGATGTAGTTCAAACTACTGATGTCTTTTATAATAAATAAGTACTGATGACCAATGAAACATCTGAAAATCAGATGATCTGATGAGTAAGTGTTAAGGTCATTGAAACAGCTGAACTTTGTGAATTGACGACAACTACTGTTTCATTTCCAAACAACTGAAGCCAAAACCAAGTCTTCAGTAGTTTTACAACTACTGATGACCAACACCAAGTCTTCAGTTGTTTACAACATCTGAAAGTTAAAACCATGTCTTCAGTTGTTTTCTAACACCTGATGACTAACACCAACACTTTCAGTTGTTTTCCCTCAGCCGTTTCATAACCTATATATACCTAACCCTAACTTCAAACTTTTCATAACCCACTTTCCAAACGTTCATCTTCCATTAATGGCGACCATGCAAATCAAACCTCGACACAACTGTGTTGCTCACCTTACCAAATCACCTTTCTGGAACAAGTTTGATGCTGCTATCGACTTGATGGTTGATTCCCAATACCGCACAGCCTTTCTCTTAAATCCTACCATCTACCCCGATACCCTGTGCCAATTCTGGACAAACGTTACTGTTCATACTGCTGAGAATGATGACACCATCACTCTCCAGTCTTTTGTTAACCAGAAACGGGTGATCATCACTCCTGAGATCATTCGTCAAACCCTAGACCTGAATGATGCCACCTATCCCACCAAGTACCCCAAAGGCACCATTGATCTTTCTTTTGCTAATCATGGTTATGAAGGTGACCTAAGTGCTACTACCATCCTGAAGAAGCACTTCCATGATGCCGAGCGACTCATATTTCACATGATCAATGTCTGCCTTGCTCCCAAAACATCCTCTTGGGATCAAATGTCATCCAGATGGCAACAGGTATTATATTCTATCCTTGAACATCAAAATCTAAATTTTTCTGATATTATCTTTTTGGAACTGAAAGATTTGGCATTGAAACCTGTGGCAAATAGATGGATATTATATCCAAGGTTTCTTATGGCAATCATTTTAAATCAATTAAAATCTGATGGCCTTGTTGGCCTTGGAGTCCCTGCTCTGCTGGTTTTGCCAGAGGTATACTCCAGGCACAACTCAAACCCACAACTCAAAGAGGCTGCCAAACTGCTCAAACCCAAGCAGAAGGAACCCACAGCCTCCACCTCCAAATCTAAAGTCCCCTCCAAACCAAAACCAAAGAAAACCAAAAAGGCTACTCAGGGAGTTGAGTCCCCTGATGATGCCCCTGTAGCACAAACGCAGGATGAGACTACAAGCCTTAATCCCCTTGTAGTTTCAATGACTCCACCAGCTGAAACCGCTCAGGTATCCTCTCAACAGGATCCTGATGCAACCAATATTGGGGAAACCACATTACTGGAATCTATCTCACTTGAGAAGATTGCCATTGAAGAGCACCACTCTCCCCAGGTGCAAACCTTTTCACCCCCATCTCCCACTGATACCACCCCTACAAGCCCAACTGCAGTCATTGCACAAGTGCTGACTCAGCTACATTCCTCTACCCCTCCCCAGAATCTGTTACTACTGGGAAAACCTCAACAGCTGAGGGAGAGGATCAAAATGTAGTTGATAACCAACAGCATAGGGATTCTAAAGTTTAGTCTCCTAGTGTAGATGTGGAGACTAGAACATCTGGTGAGGCTACCTCTTCCCGTGTTTCAACACATGAACAGGATGAAGCAGGTATCATCTCTCAGACCTCACCAGAGGCAACTGTCAATGAAGGACTTGCTCCTGAGGCAGGAAGTCCCCAGTTCCAAGACAAAGGGGCACATGTGATCACTGATTTACACTCAGCCCATGTTCATCCTGATTCACTCAGGAGATCAGCTGATTCAATTTATATTGATGATGACCTGGGCTTTTTCTTTGAAGTCTTAGCCCAAAATAATATTCTTGAGGCTAAGGTTTGTAGATTAAAAGATCTGCTTCCCATCATGCCTCAGGAATCAAGTCTATCTGCCCCAATACACCCACAGATGGCAGCTTCTGTTGAAGCTTCACCAAACACTAAGCCACTCAAATCAAACAAACCACCAGCCTCTGGTTCAGGCACCATTTCTCAGGGAGAGAACCCTTCTGAGCAAATGGCTGCTGCTTTCAAATCTTCCTTACCTCTCATCACCCCCATCATCACATCTATTGTTCATCAAACCATTGATGAGAGGATCTCCTCAGATCTTAAATCCCTTGTGACTGATGCTGTGTCAAAGCACCTTTCTGACATTCAAACCCCTGAACCCAATGCAACCAAAAAGGGGGAGTCTAAGTCAGCAAAGGATGATAAAAGGAAAAGAGTTGAAGAGGAAGAAGCTAAGGAGGAGCACAAAGGCAAAGAGATCATCACCTACAAAAGAAAGAAGAGTGTTGGTGAACAAACTGAAGATGAGAAGAGGTTGGATGAGATGATCAAAGAAGCTGATGACCAACATAGCAGATCCATGGACAGGATCATTGATCAGCTCTTCAGGCAAGGATTTGATACTGCCAAACTTGACTCAGAGATCAGAAGACTTGAGATTCAGGAAATTGAGAATCGATGGGCAAGTTGCAATGAAGAAGAAAGGGAGAGATTAGAGGCTATGATCAGATTCCTCTCTAAACACTTGGGAAGACCTATCATTGAGATCAAGTCATGGTCCAGAGATAGCATTTTGGAGATAACTACCAAAATATGCTCATCTGAAAGCTTCAACAAAGGCTTAATCATTGAAGCTCTGGATGAAGCTGGTGCTGGGAAGAGAACTGATATGGCCAAGTTATCCAAAGCCACCCTCACCAACAAAATGATAGAGCAGCCCTTAAAATCTCCTTTACCAAAACAACCAACCTCACAAACAAAACAACCAACCTCTCAACCTCCAAAACAATCAACCTCACAGCCATCTAAACCAACCCCTTCACCCAAGAAACCCATTCAAGATTCCACCAGTGAAGCACCCAAAAGAAAAAGAAGGCTGCTGAGGATGGAAGAAGAAGAAGAAGAGAATGAAGAAGATAATCCGCCAATCTCTGCTATTCTTGACAAGAAGAAACTGAAGCCTAGGAGTCAATCACAAACAATAACTCCTGAAACTCAAAGGCAGATAGTTAAGGTCAAAATTGAAGAAGAAGAACAGCAGAAGCAGCATGATGAGCAATTTCTTAGAATGGTTGACAAGGACTTCCCTCAGTCCTCATCCATTCAAGCTATGAAGATACAAGCTCAGAGGCTGTACACTCTCAGACATGCCTTTCAACATCAAAAAGAAAGAGTGAGGATTTGGCCAGATCCCAGGGTAAGTTCTAGAATTCACAAGAAAAACTTACCAAGTAGATATCATGGCCAAGTAAGAAAGACTTTGAATGCTGCAATCATGTTGGCCATGGTAGTCTCACCCTGGGAAATCATTGAAGAATTCAAGAGAGCTCACACATCCAAATCAACCCCTATGTCTATTCTTGATAACAAAATGATCAAGAAGGGGTTGTTGTATAAAAGACTTGAAGATCTTCAAAAGAGTGAACTCCAGTTGCTGCTCGAAGGCTCTCATCCAGATGAATTTGCATATAGAGAGATAACAACTGTTGAGTTGAAGAATGGGAAGACAGTGAGATATCTGTCTGAATACTATGGGCCTGAGTTCTTCTTTGAGGGAGAAGCAGAAGAACTCACTAAGGAGGAACAAGTTGTTCTCCTTGAGGCCTATGCAAGGGAGTCTTTCACACTCGTTAATGGGAAATAGGTTTCATGGTTGGGACAAGACTCTGTGTCCAATTTCCCCAAGACAGAGTTCCCTTCCATACTTAGCCAATCAAATGATTAGAAACCTTTTCCTGGCCTATGCTTATCTGTCTACCACTGAAGCTGATCAAGAGAGTATTTTTGCCAAAGAATAAGTGGGATCTTTAATAAAGTTAGAGGTTTTGGCTGCATTGGTTCAGGGGGAGTTTGTTGGACCAAAAGAACCAATGAGCCTGATCAGAAAAACCTCTAAGTCCCACAGACATTACAACTGCTGAAGAAGATCACAACAGCTGAAGACATCAGCTGATTACAAAGGTCTGAAGACAAAGTCTGAAAGTAAAGAACAGAAGACAATGTCTGAAGATGAAGTGCTGAAGACAAAGACTGAAGACCAGAGTGATCAACAGTTGTCACAACAGCTGAAGTTGTTAACTTTAGTAGTTGTGATGGTTTTACTTTTTAGTACTTGTAATTTTACATTTCAGTAGTTTATTGTTTCAGTAGTTTTAAGTCAGTAGTTTCATGTATTTGTACTTAGCATTCTCTGAGATGTGATCAGTTGTTGAGAACATCTCAGTAGTTTGCATATTTCAGTTGTTTTGTAAATTCTGTTAGATGTCACTATCAAGTGACATCAGCAGCCGTCACATTCCTCTATATAAGGGATGTTGACCTAGCTGTATTCTAACCGAAGCATTACGCGTGAATGAAAACATTCCTTTAACAGAAATATTCTCTCTATAATTGTGATTGAGTGTTTTTGCATATTCATTACTTTCTTGCTTGAATTCGATCTTAATTCGTGATATTCCGCTGCATAATTCAAAACTAATTGATCCGATCCTATCAGTTGCTAATATCATCAATAATGAATATAAATAGAGATTGGAATTCCTTTTATCAACTATTTATTGCTACAATCTTTTTACAAGGAATCATTTCTCGAATAAAAACATTAATTAACCTAATATGCTCAAATCAATACCTAACAATTAATAATTGCACAAGAAGCTAAGGTACCATAATGATACTAATCATTAACTTTAAGAAACAAAAGAGCTCAACCGCATGCATGTATTAACATCGTGCTAATTCTAAACGTAAGTCTTATATGTTCAAATTAGGAGTCCATTGTTGGAGACCTTCACTTTTTGTCAAGCTCAGAATTTATATAAGGATAGCAGGTGAGTTTAAGTGATCCCCTTTTATTTACTGTTTTTGGGATGAGGCATGCTTTGTTTAAACTGAAATATTTTTGTGCTACATTATGATGCTATATATTGTGGTTATGTTGAGACCTGCTGATACTTGTATCAAAGTCATTAATTCTTTCGTGAACCGCTTGTTTTATATGAGTAGATCTACTTGGGGAATCCCCCACACACAATGCCTCCTGTGATAAACGGGAAGGGTACCACACTGAGATCCTACGGGGTCGTTTGTGGCATGTTACATGTTTTATAAGATACTATGGTGGACAATCTGGCAGGTACGGTCCACTAGTTTGAGGCTCAGTTCTCCCCATGGGGATTTAACCGGTAACTTAATTTTTGAAGAGGCTAACCGGGGCTGAGTGCAGGGTTGATTGTGATTCCCACAACAATGATACTATGATTTCTGAATCTAATATGGATTCCAATGAATCCCTTTTGTTTTTAAACTTTAAGCTCTTAAACTCACCAACTTTATGTTGACCCAAAAACCTTTTTGAGCATGTCTTCAGGTACAGCTAGGGAGATTAGATGAGCAATAGAAGATATCTAAAGCCGAAGCAAGAATTGAGGGTAGATGTTGAAGGCAAAAGTTTAGCCTAGAAGCCCTAGTACAGAAGCCTCAAGAAATGTTGACCAAGAGACTTATCATGAAACCTATAGATTGTAGATTGGGGTACTTCGTGCATTGAAACCCAGTAAATGTCCTAGTGTAAATATTATGAGATGCTTGTAATAACCATTTAGTTTCCGCTGTGTTTTGGTTGTTGTTTACCAGTCTTTACGTCCCGCCTTTCTGGGCCCGGGGTGTCACAGATTGGTATCAGAGCCAAAGGTTGTAGAGAAGTAGGCCTGCTCCGCGAGGCCTAAACTACAACCATATGAACCCTATAGGACCACCTTTGTAAGAGGACTTTTCCAAGTTTAGTTGAGCCAAGGTTATAGGAAAGTGGGTTTGCTTCGCGATACCTACGCTACAACCATAAATAGGACCAACCTAGTAGGTTGTTTCCATGATTTAGTGATCTAAAGTTTACAACCGAATAGATTCCATTAAGGACACTCATCTTTAATTTGTATACCTCATGGGATAGATACCATTAAGAATTCCCTACTCTATAAGGAGCCTTGTTGCACTAGGGTATTACCTATGATAGGTGCACCCGAGTATACTAAGAATGTTTGGAACCTTCTGGAGTTGACTACTAGGACCCTTGAGCACTAGGACTAGGAATGTTAGGAATCAAAGGTGTGCAAGTATAATAAGACTTAAATTCTGGGGAGATACTTACCTGATTGCACAACTGACTTTTGACACTTTATGAAACAACTGCTATTAGCTGTACAGTTGATACGACTTCTGTCGTTATATGAAACAACTGCTATTAGTTGTATACTTGATACGACTTGTGTCGTTACATGAGACAACTGCTATAATAATGCTTGTCGGAATAATGATGCTTGCTTATATGCTTCATTTATATGATGCTACTTGCTGGAATGCAGTGATAGATAGTAACCATGATGCCTTTTGTTTGATCTGCTCCCTATTATAGCTTGTACCTGATTGCTCATTACCTGGTTGGTTGAACTGTACTTTGAAAATGGTGGGGTTAGCAAGATTGTTAGCATAAATTAGAGTCTGAGTGTGCTTAATTGGAGATGGAGACCAAATGAGAATCATAACTCCCCGACCTAATTACACAATGTAACACCCGGAAATTTCCCTTGTAGCTGACGAAAGAAGAAAAAGAAATAAAGTCCAAAGTCGAGGGACCAAACCCGCCAACGAGAGAAACTTCGATGCACGGGAGTATAAGAGGGAGGAGACACTCCCATTCTCCCCATTTTTCAGCCAAGAGAGGAGAAGAGGAGAGAAGGAGAAAAGAGGAGAAAAGTTGGTTCCGGTGGATTCGAGCGTGGAATTCAACGTGGAACGAGTCAAATCGAAGCTCTACTCGACGGGATCGTTAAGGTGAGTTCTAGGACCCCTCTTTTACACGTTTTCAACTGATTTTGGAGCTGGAACACGTCCAAAAACCTATTTTCAAGTTTTCGGGTGAAAACCCATTTTGATGCATGTATGTATGTGTATGATGCGTTTGAGGCTTGATTTCTTGCTTGGTTATGCTTGTATGAGGTCATAGTATGTTTCCCTAACATTCAGAAGGGTTGATTTGAGCTTAAAAGAGGTTTGGAAGGGGTTGGAGGTCGAAAACCCGCGGCTGCAGTCGACCTAACTGCACTCTGCACTAGCTAGGGCTAGGCGACCGACTGGAGGGCGACTGGAGGCCATTCGGCCGATTGAAGTGCGACTGAGGTCCATACGCATGTTTGCTATGCGACTGAGGTCCATACGCATGATGGTCATGCGATTGGAGTTCATATGCTTGGGAGTCATGCAATTGAGAGATGGTGCGACTGAAGTTCATTCGCACGGAGGTTATGCGACTGAAGTCCATGCGCCTGGAGGCCATGCGACTGAGGTTCATTCGCATGAAGAGTATGCGACTGAAGCCCATACGCCTGAAGTCATGCGACTGAAGGCCATACGCATGAGAGTAATACGACTGGGAGTCCATTCGCATAGAGGTCCATTCACCTATAGTCCATTCGCATAGGGTCCATTCGCATAGATGCCCATTTGCCTAAGTGTTCAGAGATGATAGCCGAGATGAGAGTCCTCGACGATGTGATAGGCATGGACGGAATAAGGTGACGTAGGATGATGAGATTATGATGATAATGTTGATGGAGATGATAATGATATGTATGATGTTATGCGTTATGTTAGGCACGGCGGTGCGTGTGACACATAGTATGTATGATGTGCGTGATGTGATGTATGATTGATGCGTATGTATGATGATGCTGTATGTTTATGTATATGTTATGTTCCTTGCTATGTATGTTTATCTTTCTATGCCTTTGCGTTGAACGTTAATGAATGAAATGAAAGAATTATGTAACGTAAAGTGGAAGATAAAGAAAAGAGGAACGTAATGAATGAATGCATGCATTAATGAATGAATGAAATCGTGTGAGGTATGTAAGTGAAGTGTAATGAAGTGCACGGCTCTAATGCCTTAAGCTCAACCGTGAGAGGTTCAGCTAGTCTATAGTGTACACGCAGGGGTTCCAGTCTTTGTGACTGACCTTCGATGATGTACCCATGTTGATTCGGGTGATGTACCCATGTTGATGGGGGTGATGTAACCATGTTGATGGGGTGATGTACCCATTTCGATGGGGGTGATGTATCCACTTCGGTGGGGGTGTAGTACCCATAATGTTGGGGGTGTAATGTATGATGGTTACCCGGGTTACGCATAACTCCGGGGGTGTAGCATGAAGCCATGCATATGTATGAGGTGAGCAACCCGGTCGTTGCAAAAGACTCGAGTACATGCTATCGTGATGTTGCCTTGGGGTGAGCAACCTTGTTATTGCAAAAGACTCGGATAGCTTGCTATCGTGATGGGCAATGAGGTGAGCAACCCTAGGGGTGCAAAAGACTCGGATAGCGTACAATCATTGAGATGGCTATTGAGGTGAGCGACTTGGTGTTGCAACAGCCTCGGATGGAGTTCAATCCCTGTGATTCACTCGTATGGGATCTTTGTCACGTATCCCGGTGTTGTGTCAGTCTTCGGACGTGAGTCGGGGGCTTGTGAGTGGGTCCCGGCACAACATCAACCTTCGAGCATGAGTTGGGGATATTGCATGAGACAAGATTCGAGTAAGGAAAAGTAATGAGTAAAGAGATGAATGAAAGAATGAACGTATGAAATGAACGTTAACGAATGATCCAAATAATGTATGAAATGGAATTCTTGCATTCGACCTCAGTAATCGTGGCTGTGTGCCATGAAGAGGGTAAAGTTTGACAGGATCTAGAATGAAGAGAAGGATAATGATGTGTGATGAATGATGAATGTAATGAACGTAATGACGAAGATAATAATGTTATTATCTGTATGTACGTATGATGTGTGAACGCATGTATGTAACGGATGTTTTTATAAAGAAAGTAAAGAACGGTTTTATGAAAGGAAAGTAAGTTTTATTTTAAAAACTAGAACTCACTCAGCAACGCTGACTTTGATGTGTTTCCAGTTGGCAGGTATGTTGCTGAGGATGGCACGGGGCGGCTACTCAGCGTATTTTTTGGATGGCATCTTTATGTTAAATACTTTTGTAATAAATGTAATATGATATTGTTAAATGAACGATATAACTGATGTGCAAAAGTATTTTGATGAAATGAAATTGTTGTTTTCAATGTTTCCGCTGCAACGTTTTACGAAAGTTAAATGTAGTATATGTTTTATGTGCGATGAATGACCAACTGTAGGCGTCCCGGGAACGGGGCCTTACAAGTTGGTATCAGAGCCAAAGTTTAAGTGAATTGGGTAAATATTTTCAAAACCCAATCTTAAACTGAGAATGGGATGAAAGGGAATGGGATGCCAATCTAAGTAGCTGCGTGCCATCAGGTATGTTTTTGTAAAGTTAACCGGTTTTACGTGCGCATGTTATATGGTTTATGTGTTGCTGGTAGATTTAGATACTGATGTAGTCAGGATAGGTAATGCTCGGAGTATGAAGAGTAAAGTAAGTGGCTAATCACAACTGGCCACTATAATTAGGGACTTACTATACTTGACATAAACTGAGCTGTTCCTTGAATGACCGTGTTAGTGTTTGAATTTTTCAGTGTGTTTAGAGGATGGCTGGTGGAAGATCTTCGAAAGCTTCTCATGGTGTAGGTGACGGTGGACGTGGTGCTGAACCACGGGTCACAAGAGGAAGGGCAAGGGCCGAAAGGGTAGTTCACGAAGAACCTGTGACCCCTCATTCTGAGGGCGGTGACGAGAATGCTAATCAGAGGGCCTCGATGAGAGAGGCGGTCGTGGAGGAAGTGCATCAGGTCATGCAGACGATCCTACCGTCTGTGGTGACCGAAGTTATAAAGGCTGTTAGAGATGAGGAGAGAAGGGAAAGGGGTAGACCTTCGGGCGAAAGGAGACGACCCAGGACTGAAACGGTTCTCTCCGATGACGAAGAGGAAGAAGAAGAGGAAGAGCCTACGCCGGAGGCGGCACGAGGCTGTAACTATGGGGCGTTTCAGCGATGCAAGCCCCCTACTTTTGATGGTAATGGCACTGCTGCTGCTGCTCACCGACGGGTGAGAGAGATGGAAGCTGTTTTAAATATCAGCGAGTGCCGAGAAGATCAGAAAGTCAAATTTGCTATCCACTCTTTCGTGGACTCAGCATTGTGCTGGTGGGACAACATAGTCCAAGTTGAGGGTAGTCGGGCCATCGGGAGGATGAGATGTTTAGAATTGAAAAGGCTGGTGATTGAGGAATTATGTCCTCACAGTGAGATGGATAAAGTTGAAAGAGAGTTCCTGCAGCTGGAGGCGGGAACAATGACGCATCAGCAATACACCACCAAGTTCAACAAAATGGCACGGCTGGTGCCGGATCAGGTGACACCCCTCTCACGAAAGATCAAGAGGTATATCCATGGCCTGCCAGCGGACATTCGTAGGCACATGATCGCTGCCCGACCGAGCATGTTTAGGTCGGCGGTTGATGTAGCGGGAAGGTTATACGATGAAAAATTGATGGTGGTGACAGAAGATAGCAAGAAAGGAGATAGTGATCGGGATTGGAATGGGAAGCGATTGGGACACGGCGGAGCCTCTCCAAGTAACAAAGGTGCACGGGTGGATGACCAGCGTGTGGTCATAAATGATGTGGGTTCGGAAAGGTGTGACAAGTGTGGACACAGGCACCCCGGGGAATGTAGATTGGGGACTAATGTCTGCTTTCATTGTGGAAGGACCGGGCATGTGGCGAAGAACTGCGGTATGGGGAGGTGTTATTCTTGTGGTGAGGAAGGTCATAAGAGTAGGGACTGTAAGAAGCAAAGGGCTGGAGGCTCGGGAGTGAAGAAGATCGGAGGGAGCTAGGACAGACTTCGATGTTGTGTCAGGTATGTTCCTAGTAAATAGATCCTTTGCTTGTGTATTTAATGTTGGCGTTAGTAAAAGTTTTATTTCTGCTTCTTTTTGTGCTAAATTGCCTGTTAGTGGTAAGAATATAGATACGCCATTCGATATAACCCTATGAGTGGATTGTTTGACGGACTACGGAGCGAACACTATGTGTTGCAAAAAGGACGATACGGTTGATAGTGTCTGAGGGGATCATGGTGATGGCTTAAGGTGATTGAGTCACGACGATTCCGAATGTGATTTCGATGACAGTGACGGGAAGGTGCACGAAGCGCGATATGGGGGAGTACAAGATTAAATGCCTTACTTGTCAACAAATGAAGGCGGAGCACCGAATGCTGTATAGGAAGTAATGAGGTGATCGAGGCCACGATCGAGAAGCTCGAAAGGATTAAAGCATTGATGAAGCTAGCCAAAGATAGATAAGAAGTCGTGAGGGGATAAACGACGTAGACCGATTGAACTCTAGGTGGGAGACTGGAGAAGAGATGAGACAAAATTGCTCGCGACGGTTTAAGGAATGACAGGTTTCGGGGACGAAAACCATTTAAGGGGGGTGGACTTGTAACACCCGAAAATTTCCCTTGTAGCCGACGAAAGAATAAAAAGAAATAAAGTCCAAAGTTGAGGGACCAAACCCGCCAACGAGAGAAACTTCGATGCACGGGAGTATAAGAGGGAGGAGACAATCCCATTCTCCCCATTTTTCAGCCAAGAGAGGAGAAGAGGAGAGAAGGAGAAAAGAGGAGAAAAGTTGGTTCCGGTGGATTCGAGCGTGGAATTCAACGTGGAACGAGTTAAATCGAAGCTCTACGCGACGGGATCGTTAAGGTAAGTTCTAGAACCCCTCTTTTACACGTTTTCAACTGATTTTGGGGCTGGAACACGTCCAAAAACCTATTTTCAAGTTTTTGGGTGAAAACCCGTTTTGATGCATGTATGTATGTGTATGATGCGTTTGAGGCTTGATTTCTTGCTTGGTTATGCTTGTATGAGGTCATGGTATGTTTCTCTAACCTTTAGAAGGGTTGATTTGAGCTTAAAAGAGGTTTGGAAGGGGTTGGAGGTCGAAAACCCGCGGCTGCAGTCGACCTAACTGCACTCTGCACCAACTAGGGCTAGGCGATCGACTGGAGGGCGACTGGAGGCCATTCGGCCGATTGAAGTGCGACTGAGGTCCATACGCACGTTTGCTATGCGACTGAGGTCCATACGCATGATGGTCATGCGATTGGAGTTCATGTGCTTGGGAGTTGTAACTCCAGGATACACACTTGAATCAAATAACATGAAGAATTATGGATCAAACAATGATAATCACAATAAAACCTCCTTTGATCTATATTGATTGCATATGATTTTTACAAAGTGGCAAACCAATCAATTGGTCATTCAACCATTAGCCTAATTCTAATTACAATTAGGCTATTTATAGTCTAGTTTAAGTTTCCATATTTACACATAACCCCCTAGACTATATATTTAGACTAAAACATGACTCAAAGAAAGTAAAATATATTTTGTTCATACAAAATAAATTTATTACAATAAAACACCTAGTCATCTAAATCTTCAACGTCTCGTCTCGGTTCCTCGTCTCGAACGTGTCTGGTTTGACTTTTGTTGACTTTGACCCGTGACATTGACTTTTGTTGACTTTCACTGTGTTGATAATATAGACTATCTTTTCCAGCTCCAACAATACTCCACCTTAGTCTATCATTATTAACGTCTTCATACGAATTCAGCCCCGAGAAGTAAACAGTAGAAAGATCTTCAAATTAAAGCTTTTTGAATTTGATGAGAAAAGTTATTCATCTCATAAGTTCCCCCTATTTATATGCTCCCCCTTTTCGAGTGCATCCTTTGTGAGGAATATGGAACAGCTTTCCCAAATCTCTAATCTTGAGTGCTTCAGAAGATGTAGGAGGAGGATTCCTAGCTCGGTATCTTCTACAAACTTGAGGAACAGATTCTCTGATCAGGTACACTGCTCAACTGATGATCGGCCATCACTTAAAGCAAAAATCTGAAACACATTCACAAACACAATCTCGACATTTCTAATTAGATCATTTCATTTTAACAAAATAAACCCGTGTTTATTTGTTTTGAAAACAAGCGAACCCGTGTTCGGTTGTACGCAATTTCTGTGAAATGCATGAAAATGATAAAATTGTAACAGCATAATATGGAAGACCTAAAAAAAATTTGAAAAGAAATTTTATTATATTTTTCTATTTTTTATTATATACATGTATTATAACATATTTTATATCTATTATATAATTTTTTGTGTTTTTTTTTTTTTTTGTTTTTTTTAAAACGAGAACTGAATCGATCATGAGATCATATCCTCAAGATATACTTTAGCACAAAGATGAATTTAATCATCGACAAGCAATGAGATCACACTGATAACTAAATCTAATCACAGTCTTTAAATGATTTTGAAATTCTCAAACAGATCAATAACGATTGCTGATATGTTTGTCCACTTAAACTCATGCCCTATCTTTTTCAACAAGGAGTAGATGATTCGTTAAGGTTCGATTAAATACTTTAGAATGCTAGGACCCCACAATCATTTGGCAAAAACCCTCACCCAACCTCAGGATTTCTTGAATTTTGTTACGATCTTTATAGAGCAAGGCGTGTGCATTAGTCTGCAAGTGATTATCAATAGAATATAACATTCTGTGAATTAGATGATTTGACACTACTTAGACCAAAATGGTGAGAGCTCCAGGTCTATACTCACGTATAACAAAGGAGATGACCATTTAATCATGTGCCGATGAGAGCTCCAGGTCAGTACTATCGTACAACAGAGGAGATCATCACTCCAGGTCAGTACTTCCGTACAGTAGAGGAGATTAGCACAAACACAAGACACATAAATACACCTATCATGACTCAAAGATATGGCTTATATGATTTGTATCATGGTGGGTGAAAGATCAATTCTCAATCCAATTTTTGTCGGGACTCAGTTTTTGTGCAGGCCAAAATGATTGCGTAAATCCAGACATCCTTAAGCATGATGTTTTAATTTAAATCATCATACTGCTGTCTACTTTATTCTTCAGGCTGAGTCTACCAAGCATATCGTTAAAATATCTGTTTATTTTTCTATTATTTGCAATTAAAAATAAGATGTAAATCAGATAACAGCATCAGTTACTATCATTTCTCAATTTATAAACACAAGTCATGCAAAAACAAGCATTTCAAGATGATATACAATCATTTCTCAGTCATCTCGAATCAAGTTCCCAATTCTCTTTTCATTTTTATTTACTTATACTCTCCCCCTCAATTTTTATTTTTGCAAACTCTTTTTTATTATTTTTTTTATTTTTATTATTTTTTTATTTTTTATATATTTTTTTATTATTTTTTTAATTTTTTATTTTTTTAAATTTTTTTTAAACTGTACAAAAATAAAAATTTATCAAAGAAGGTCTTCCACACTACACTGATATGAAAATAAGAAATGAATTCTTAAAAAATATGCAGTGACTGTGAAGTGAGAACTGTGATAATGCAGATAAAAATCCAGATTGTGGATATAATACCATGACCTTAACCTGTTTGTTCCGCCTTTAATTTGAATTAGGAACAATCCTTGTCAGTAAACCAGATTACTAACAGTCCTCCTGAATTGTTCCTGCACTCATTAACAAATTAGTTAGAAAGGGAAACCCAGGCCATCGTAGTCCTGGAAGTTCCTTTTACATCAAGATAAGTAACAAGCTTCTGCACACAACCGTTTAAACAATCGGGGATTGTTGTATCCTTCTTTTTAATTTGCCAAATTTGTTTTGATTCAATTAACTTGGATTTGAATGAATTAAATTTGGAAATTATTTTCTGTTTAAGACCGGAAGGAAAAGAATTTGGTTTTAAACCTTTGGTCATTTTCATCTTTGAATCATGTGAAACCGGCTTCACATGAAAAAGTTTGGATGGAGGGTTTTTCATCCAACCATTCAAAGATGTGTGCTTTTTACCTCTTGATCCAGAGAAGCAACCCGTGTTGCCTTTACCGTCTGGAACATTCTTTTTATACTTACATTCAGAGAAGAAATTTGTTTTGCCTTTACCATTCGTAGCAAGCCTTTGAGGACATTTCTTTACCACATGCCCTTCTTTTCCACACTCAAAACAAGCCTTGAATGGCTTTTGATGCTTCACTGAACCGTGTGATGCAGGTGGGGATGAGGATTGCTTTGAGCTTGTAGCAGATTCTTGCTTGTTTTGGCATTTATTATGCTGAACAGGGAATGAGATCTTCACTGAGTGACTGGATTGCTTTGCAATTGGATAAGAGATCCGTATTGGTCTTGATTCAGCTTTTGGAAGCTTTTGTGACTTGACAATGTTAGGAGACATCTTGATCTGTGAGGAACCAACACGCACCTCTGTGATTGATTCATCATCTGAGCTTGTCCAGTCTCGTATACACAGATCATTCTCTAACGGATCTTGATTGACATCTCCTATCGTGTTGGCTTCGCTTGTAGGATTCTCATTGCCTGATGATTCAACAATTGTTCCTTCTTTGACAAACCTGACGGGAACAAACGAAGGAATGTTACCTGATTTGAATTTGTTGAAGAAAGTTGGAGAAGAAACTGATATTGGTGTTTGAGCATCAGAAGTGGAATCGTCATTAATTTTCTTATCAGACCCTTGCTTGAGGAATCCCAAACCTACAGGAGAATCCTGCACATCTCTAACCTCTTTAAGATTAACACTGCTTAGACCTGCATTTAAACGATTAGTTTCTGCAGCTTCAATCAAATCATTTGTTGAATGAGGTCTGGGAATTGGTGAATAACATAAAGTAGAAGGAGGTGGAACTGAATTAAATACAGTTTCACCATCAGATTTATATCCAATCCCATGTTTTACCCGCACCCTTTGTTGTTTAGCAATAAGCTCATCCTTTTTCATGTGTGAAAGGGTCCATTTATCAAGCTTTGTTTGAAGCTGAGTTGTTTCAAATTGAGCTAAAACAACCCTTTCTTTCAAAATATTAACTTCAACGTTACGCTCCAAAATGGTTCTTCTTAAAAGATCATTTTCAGCCAATGCTTCATTAAGTTTTCTTGAAAAAGCAATTTCATTTTTCTTTAATTCCTGATTGATTGTTTTTAATTCTTTTTCATTTTCCAATAACAATCTGTTTGCCTTATAAATCCCATATAAAAGGATTTTGCATGACAAAGAACACATATCCTGAACAATCTCATAAGGAAGACCCATGATAGTTCGTTCTGCAGCTAAGCTCTTTTCACAATTGCAAGCCCATGTGATTTCTTGTTGTTCCTCTTCTTTGACCTTCAGCATCTTGTCAACCTCAGACTCTTTCTCTCTTTTATCAGCTTTTCCAGCCTTATCATCATCGGTTCTCATAGACTCTGGTTTACTCATTGTCGACTCTTAAAGCTTCACGATTCTCTTCAACAGTTTCTCTGAATTTAGAGTTTAAATCTGAATCAGTTCTCAATAACTTCAACTTTTCAATCATCTCTGTTTTGTAATCAAGTATGCTTGTTACAGAAGACACAAGATCAGTATTAAGCGCGTGGGTTTGATGTGGGAACACGGCTTGCTGAAATTTGTTTCTTTGGATATCCAACTCGAGAGATTTTAGCTTGTTGATCATATCCATAAGTTTTGTGTCGACATAACCTCTTTCTTGCTTCAGCATTTTAACTTGATGATTCCATGCAGACGGAAGAGAGTCTAGAAGCTTTTGAATCTGTTCATGATTACTGAGATCAGGAACATGCTTCTTTAGATTATTTGCCACCTTTAAGAATCGATCAATCAAATCTGACAATTTTTCTTTCTTCATTGCTGCAAAAAAATCAAACCGGCTTTGTGCCGTTGTGAGATTATCTGATTTAAAATCTTCTGAAGATGACATAATTGTACAAATATTTGAACAATTAAACGTCCCAAAATATTTTTCCCAAAAAGTTTAGAATAATTCTCCCCCGGGAAAAATATATTCTTTTTAAATGTCACGCTAGACAATCTTAGCAACTGGGGTCAACTAAATTAATGGGGATGAACTAAATTAATCCCAACTAAAGGGAAAAAGTCATCTTTAACATTCAAATTTCGCTGAAAAATGATAATTTCGCCGAAATTATAGTTTCGCAGAGCTAGTTTCGCTGAGAACTCTAGTTTCGCTGAGCTGACAGTAGTTTCGCTGGCAATTTCGGCAGCAGTTTCGCTAGCCAAATGCTTTAGATTGCTTAGTTTCGCCGACAATTTCGCACAAAACAAGCTTGAACATTCGTTCAAAGATACTTTCGGCAGCAATTTCGCTTGTAATATGCATACAAGCACTGTTGAACTTTCGTTCAAGATCACTACTTTCGCTGAGATGCTGAAATTAACTACAAAGTGTAAAACACTTGTAGTTTCGCTGAAAGAACAAGCAGTTTCGCTGGAAGAACTTGTAATTTCGCTGAACGAAGCTGAAAAACTTTTTCAACACGAAATCAATATGAAAACGCCCAAATCTCAATGGATTTGAAATCTGATGATTAACAGAGCTTTCCCAATCAATAACAAGCAAATTTCAATCAATTTCCATATCAATAACACTCAAATTTGATCCAAAATTGATGAAAACATGATATTGAACAAAAACAACCAAAACCTCAACTTCTCTCTCTAAAAATCTTCAAATCTTCAGTGAATTTGATCCAAATTGGCTCTGATACCAAATTGTAACTCCAGGATACACACTTGAATCAAATAACATGAAGAATTATGGATCAAACAATGATAATCACAATAAAACCCCCTTTGATCTATATTGATTGCATATGATTTTTACAAAGTGGCAACCCAATCAATTGGTCATTCAACCATTAGCCTAATTCTAATTACAATTAGGCTATTTATAGTCTAGTTTAAGTTTCCATATTTACACATAACCCCCTAGACTATATATTTAGACTAAAACATGACTCAAAGAAAGTAAAATATATTTTGTTCATACAAAATATATTTATTACAATAAAACTCCTAGTCATCTAAATCTTCAACGTCTCGTCTCGGTTCCTCGTTTCAAACGTGTCGGGTTTGACTTTTTTTGACATTGACCCGTGACATTGACTTTTGTTGACTTTCACTGTGTTGATAATATAGACTATCTTTTCCAGCTCCAACAGGAGTCATGCGATTGAGAGATGGTGCGACTGAAGTTCATTCGCACGGAGGTTATGCGACTGAAGTCCATGCGCCTGGAGGCCATGCGACTGGGGTTCATTCGCATGAAGAGTATGCGACTGAAGCCCATACGACTGAAGTCATGCGACTAAAGGCCATACCCATGAGAGTAATGCGACTGGGAGTCCATACGCATAGAGGTCCATTCGCCCATAGTCCATTCGCATAGGGTCCATTCGCATAGATGCCCATTTGCCTAAGTGTTCAGAGATGATAGCCGAGATGAGAGTCCTCGACGATATGATAGGCATGGACGGAATAAGGTGACGCAGGATGATGAGATTATGATGATAATGTTGATGGAGATGATAATGATATGTATGATGTTATGCGTTATATTAGGCACGGCGGTGCGTGTGACACATAGTATGTATGATGTGCGTGATGTGATGTATGATTGATGCGTATGTATGATGATGCTGTATGTTTATGTATATGTTATGTTCCTTGCTATGTATGTGTATCTTTTTATGCCTTTGCGTTGAACGTTAATGAATGAAATGAAAGTATTATGTAACGTAAAGTGGAAGATAAAGAAAAGAGGAACGTAATGAATGAATGCATGCATTAATGAATGAATGAAATCGTGTGAGGTATGTAAGTGAAGTGTAATGAAGTGCACGGCTCTAATGCCTTAGGCTCAACCGTGAGAGGTTCAGCTAGTCTATAGTGTACACGCAGGGGTTCCAGTCTTTGTGACTGACCTTCGATGATGTACCCATGTTGATGGGGTGATGTACCCATGTTGATGGGGGTGATGTACCCATGTTGATGGGGGTGATGTACCCATTTCGATGGGGGTGATGTACCCACTTCGGTGGGGGTGTAGTACCCATAATGTTGGGGGTGTAATGTATGATGGTTACCCGGGTTACGCATAACTCCGGGGGTGTAGCATGAAGCCATGCATAAGTATGAGGTGAGCAACCCGATCGTTGCAAAAGACTCGAGTACATGCTATCGTGATGTTGCCTTGGGGTGAGCAACCTGGTTATTGCAAAAGACTCGGATAGCTTGCTATCGTGATGGGCAATGAGGTGAGCAACCCTAGGGGTGCAAAAGACTCGGATAGCGTACAATCATTGAGATGGCTATTGAGGTGAGCGACTTGGTGTTGCAACAGCCTCGGATGGAGTTCAATCCCTGTGATTCACTCGTATGGGATCTTTGTCACGTATCCCGGTGTTGTGTCAGTCTTCGGACGTGAGTCGGGGGCTTGTGAGTGGGTCCCGGCACAACATCAACCTTCGAGCATGAGTTGGGGATATTGCATGAGACAAGATTCGAGTAAGGAAAAGTAATGAGTAAAGAGATGAATGAAAGAATGAACGTATGAAATGAACGTTAACGAATGATCCAAATAATGTATGAAATGGAATTCTTGCATTCGACCTCAGTAATCGTGGCTGTGTGCCATGAAGAGGGTAAAGTTTGACAGGATCTAGAATGAAGAGAAGGATAATGATGTGTGATGAATGATGAATGTAATGAACGTAATGACGAAGATAATAATGTTATTATCTGTATGTACGTATGATGTGTGAACGCATGTATGTAACGGATGTTTTTATAAAGAAAGTAAAGAACGGTTTTATGAAAGGAAAGTAAGTTTTATTTTAAAAACTAGAACTCACTCAGCAACGCTGACTTTGATGTGTTTCCAGTTGGCAGGTATGTTGCTGAGGATGGCACGGGGCGGCTACTCAGCGTATTTTTTGGATGGCATCTTTATGTTAAATACTTTTGTAATAAATGTAATATGATATTGTTAAATGAACGATATAACTGATGTGCAAAAGTATTTTGATGAAATGAAATTGTTGTTTTCAATGTTTCCGCTGCAACGTTTTACGAAAGTTAAATGTAGTATATGTTTTATGTGCGATGAATGACCAACTGTAGGCGTCCCGGGAACGGGGCCTTACAAGTTGGTATCAGAGCCAAAGTTTAAGTGAATTGGGTAAATATTTTCAAAACCCAATCTTAAACTGAGAATGGGATGAAAGGGAATGGGATGCCAATCTAAGTAGCTGCGTGCCATCAGGTATGTTTTTGTAAAGTTAACCGGTTTTACGTGCGCATGTTATATGGTTTATGTGTTGCTGGTAGATTTAGATACTGATGTAGTCAGGATAGGTAATGCTCGGAGTATGAAGAGTAAAGTAAGTGGCTAATCACAACTGGCCACTATAATTAGGGACTTACTATACTTGACATAAACTGAGCTGTTCCTTGAATGACCGTGTTAGTGTTTGAATTTTTCAGTGTGTTTAGAGGATGGCTGGTGGAAGATCTTCGAAAGCTTCTCATGGTGTAGGTGACGGTGGACGTGGTGTTGAACCACGGGTCACAAGAGGAAGGGCAAGGGCCGAAAGGGTAGTTCACGAAGAACCTGTGACCCCTCATTCTGAGGGCGGTGACGAGAATGCTAATCAGAGGGCCTCGATGAGAGAGGCGGTCGTGGAGGAAGTGCATCAGGTCATGCAGACGATCCTACCGTCTGTGGTGACCGAAGTTATAAAGGCTGTTAGAGATGAGGAGAGAAGGGAAAGGGGTAGACCTTCGGGCGAAAGGAGACGACCCAGGACTGAAACGGTTCTCTCCGATGACGAAGAGGAAGAAGAAGAGGAAGAGCCTACGCCGGAGGCGGCACGAGGCTGTAACTATGGGGCGTTTCAGCGATGCAAGCCCCCTACTTTTGATGGTAATGGCACTGCTGCTGCTGTTCACCGACGGGTGAGAGAGATGGAAGCTGTTTTAAATATCAGCGAGTGCCGAGAAGATCAGAAAGTCAAATTTGCTATCCACTCTTTCGTGGACTCAGCATTGTGCTGGTGGGACAACATAGTCCAAGTTGAGGGTAGTCGGGCCATCGGGAGGATGAGATGTTTAGAATTGAAAAGGCTGGTGATTGAGGAATTATGTCCTCACAGTGAGATGGATAAAGTTGAAAGAGAGTTCCTGCAGCTGGAGGCGGGAACAATGACGCATCAGCAATACACCACCAAGTTCAACAAAATGGCACGGCTGGTGCCGGATCAGGTGACACCCCTCTCACGAAAGATCAAGAGGTATATCCATGGCCTGCCAGCGGACATTCGTAGGCACATGATCGCTGCCCGACCGAGCATGTTTAGGTCGGCGGTTGATGTAGCGGGAAGGTTATACGATGAAAAATTGATGGTGGTGACAGAAGATAGCAAGAAAGGAGATAGTGATCGGGATTGGAATGGGAAGCGATTGGGACACGGCGGAGCCTCTCCAAGTAACAAAGGTGCACGGGTGGATGACCAGCGTGTGGTCATAAATGATGTGGGTTCGGAAAGGTGTGACAAGTGTGGACACAGGCACCCCGGGGAATGTAGATTGGGGACTAATGTCTGCTTTCATTGTGGAAGGACCGGGCATGTGGCGAAGAACTGCGGTATGGGGAGGTGTTATTCTTGTGGTGAGGAAGGTCATAAGAGTAGGGACTGTAAGAAGCAAAGGGCTGGAGGCTCGGGAGTGAAGAAGATCGGAGGGAGCTAGGACAGACTTCGATGTTGTGTCAGGTATGTTCCTAGTAAATAGATCCTTTGCTTGTGTATTTAATGTTGGCGTTAGTAAAAGTTTTATTTCTGCTTCTTTTTGTGCTAAATTGCCTGTTAGTGGTAAGAATATAGATACGCCATTCGATATAACCCTATGAGTGGATTGTTTGACGGACTACGGAGCGAACACTATGTGTTGCAAAAAGGACGATACGGTTGATAGTGTCTGAGGGGATCATGGTGATGGCTTAAGGTGATTGAGTCACGACGATTCCGAATGTGATTTCGATGACAGTGACGGGAAGGTGCACGAAGCGCGATATGGGGGAGTACAAGATTAAATGCCTTACTTGTCAACAAATGAAGGCGGAGCACCGAATGCTGTATAGGAAGTAATGAGGTGATCGAGGCCACGATCGAGAAGCTCGAAAGGATTAAAGCATTGATGAAGCTAGCCAAAGATAGATAAGAAGTCGTGAGGGGATAAACGACGTAGACCGATTGAACTCTAGGTGGGAGACTGGAGAAGAGATGAGACAAAATTGCTCGCGACGGTTTAAGGAATGACAGGTTTCGGGGACGAAAACCATTTAAGGGGGGTGGACTTGTAACACCCGAAAATTTCCCTTGTAGCCGACGAAAGAATAAAAAGAAATAAAGTCCAAAGTTGAGGGACCAAACCCGCCAACGAGAGAAACTTCGATGCACGGGAGTATAAGAGGGAGGAGACAATCCCATTCTCCCCATTTTTCAGCCAAGAGAGGAGAAGAGGAGAGAAGGAGAAAAGAGGAGAAAAGTTGGTTCCGGTGGATTCGAGCGTGGAATTCAACGTGGAACGAGTTAAATCGAAGCTCTACGCGACGGGATCGTTAAGGTAAGTTCTAGAACCCCTCTTTTACACGTTTTCAACTGATTTTGGGGCTGGAACACGTCCAAAAACCTATTTTCAAGTTTTTGGGTGAAAACCCGTTTTGATGCATGTATGTATGTGTATGATGCGTTTGAGGCTTGATTTCTTGCTTGGTTATGCTTGTATGAGGTCATGGTATGTTTCTCTAACCTTTAGAAGGGTTGATTTGAGCTTAAAAGAGGTTTGGAAGGGGTTGGAGGTCGAAAACCCGCGGCTGCAGTCGACCTAACTGCACTCTGCACCAACTAGGGCTAGGCGATCGACTGGAGGGCGACTGGAGGCCATTCGGCCGATTGAAGTGCGACTGAGGTCCATACGCACGTTTGCTATGCGACTGAGGTCCATACGCATGATGGTCATGCGATTGGAGTTCATGTGCTTGGGAGTTGTAACTCCAGGATACACACTTGAATCAAATAACATGAAGAATTATGGATCAAACAATGATAATCACAATAAAACCTCCTTTGATCTATATTGATTGCATATGATTTTTACAAAGTGGCAAACCAATCAATTGGTCATTCAACCATTAGCCTAATTCTAATTACAATTAGGCTATTTATAGTCTAGTTTAAGTTTCCATATTTACACATAACCCCCTAGACTATATATTTAGACTAAAACATGACTCAAAGAAAGTAAAATATATTTTGTTCATACAAAATAAATTTATTACAATAAAACACCTAGTCATCTAAATCTTCAACGTCTCGTCTCGGTTCCTCGTCTCGAACGTGTCTGGTTTGACTTTTGTTGACTTTGACCCGTGACATTGACTTTTGTTGACTTTCACTGTGTTGATAATATAGACTATCTTTTCCAGCTCCAACAATACTCCACCTTAGTCTATCATTATTAACGTCTTCATACGAATTCAGCCCCGAGAAGTAAACAGTAGAAAGATCTTCAAATTAAAGCTTTTTGAATTTGATGAGAAAAGTTATTCATCTCATAAGTTCCCCCTATTTATATGCTCCCCCTTTTCGAGTGCATCCTTTGTGAGGAATATGGAACAGCTTTCCCAAATCTCTAATCTTGAGTGCTTCAGAAGATGTAGGAGGAGGATTCCTAGCTCGGTATCTTCTACAAACTTGAGGAACAGGTTCTCTGATCAGGTACACTGCTCAACTGATGATCGGCCATCACTTAAAGCAAAAATCTGAAACACATTCACAAACACAATCTCGACATTTCTAATTAGATCATTTCATTTTAACAAAATAAACCCGTGTTTATTTGTTTTGAAAACAAGCGAACCCGTGTTCGGTTGTACGCAATTTCTGTGAAATGCATGAAAATGATAAAATTGTAACAGCATAATATGGAAGACCTAAAAAAAATTTGAAAAGAAATTTTATTATATTTTTCTATTTTTATTATATACATGTATTATAACATATTTTATATCTATTATATAATTTTTTGTGTTTTTTTTTTTTTTTTGTTTTTTTAAAACGAGAACTGAATCGATCATGAGATCATATCCTCAAGATATACTTTAGCACAAAGATGAATTTAATCATCGACAAGCAATGAGATCACACTGATAACTAAATCTAATCACAGTCTTTAAATGATTTTGAAATTCTCAAACAGATCAATAACGATTGCTGATATGTTTGTCCACTTAAACTCATGCCCTATCTTTTTCAACAAGGAGTAGATGATTCGTTAAGGTTCGATTAAATACTTTAGAATGCTAGGACCCCACAATCATTTGGCAAAAACCCTCACCCAACCTCAGGATTTCTTGAATTTTGTTACGATCTTTATAGAGCAAGGCGTGTGCATTAGTCTGCAAGTGATTATCAATAGAATATAACATTCTGTGAATTAGATGATTTGACACTACTTAGACCAAAATGGTGAGAGCTCCAGGTCTATACTCACGTATAACAAAGGAGATGACCATTTAATCATGTGCCGATGAGAGCTCCAGGTCAGTACTATCGTACAACAGAGGAGATCATCACTCCAGGTCAGTACTTCCGTACAGTAGAGGAGATTAGCACAAACACAAGACACATAAATACACCTATCATGACTCAAAGATATGGCTTATATGATTTGTATCATGGTGGGTGAAAGATCAATTCTCAATCCAATTTTTGTCGGGACTCAGTTTTTGTGCAGGCCAAAATGATTGCGTAAATCCAGACATCCTTAAGCATGATGTTTTAATTTAAATCATCATACTGCTGTCTACTTTATTCTTCAGGCTGAGTCTACCAAGCATATCGTTAAACTATCTGTTTATTTTTCTATTATTTGCAATTAAAAATAAGATGTAAATCAGATAACAGCATCAGTTACTATCATTTCTCAATTTATAAACACAAGTCATGCAAAAACAAGCATTTCAAGATGATATACAATCATTTCTCAGTCATCTCGAATCAAGTTCCCAATTCTCTTTTCATTTTTATTTACTTATACTCTCCCCCTCAATTTTTATTTTTGCAAACTCTTTTTTATTATTTTTTTTATTTTTATTATTTTTTTATTTTTTATATATTTTTTTATTATTTTTTTAATTTTTTATTTTTTAAATTTTTTTTAAACTGTACAAAAATAAAAATTTATCAAAGAAGGTCTTCCACACTACACTGATATGAAAATAAGAAATGAATTCTTAAAAAATATGCAGTGACTGTGAAGTGAGAACTGTGATAATGCAGATAAAAATCCAGATTGTGGATATAATACCATGACCTTAACCTGTTTGTTCCGCCTTTAATTTGAATTAGGAACAATCCTTGTCAGTAAACCAGATTACTAACAGTCCTCCTGAATTGTTCCTGCACTCATTAACAAATTAGTTAGAAAGGGAAACCCAGGCCATCGTAGTCCTGGAAGTTCCTTTTACATCAAGATAAGTAACAAGCTTCTGCACACAACCGTTTAAACAATCGGGGATTGTTGTATCCTTCTTTTTAATTTGCCAAATTTGTTTTGATTCAATTAACTTGGATTTGAATGAATTAAATTTGGAAATTATTTTCTGTTTAAGACCGGAAGGAAAAGAATTTGGTTTTAAACCTTTGGTCATTTTCATCTTTGAATCATGTGAAACCGGCTTCACATGAAAAAGTTTGGATGGAGGGTTTTTCATCCAACCATTCAAAGATGTGTGCTTTTTACCTCTTGATCCAGAGAAGCAACCCGTGTTGCCTTTACCGTCTGGAACATTCTTTTTATACTTACATTCAGAGAAGAAATTTGTTTTGCCTTTACCATTCGTAGCAAGCCTTTGAGGACATTTCTTTACCACATGCCCTTCTTTTCCACACTCAAAACAAGCCTTGAATGGCTTTTGATGCTTCACTGAACCGTGTGATGCAGGTGGGGATGAGGATTGCTTTGAGCTTGTAGCAGATTCTTGCTTGTTTTGGCATTTATTATGCTGAACAGGGAATGAGATCTTCACTGAGTGACTGGATTGCTTTGCAATTGGATAAGAGATCCGTATTGGTCTTGATTCAGCTTTTGGAAGCTTTTGTGACTTGACAATGTTAGGAGACATCTTGATCTGTGAGGAACCAACACGCACCTCTGTGATTGATTCATCATCTGAGCTTGTCCAGTCTCGTATACACAGATCATTCTCTAACGGATCTTGATTGACATCTCCTATCGTGTTGGCTTCGCTTGTAGGATTCTCATTGCCTGATGATTCAACAATTGTTCCTTCTTTGACAAACCTGACGGGAACAAACGAAGGAATGTTACCTGATTTGAATTTGTTGAAGAAAGTTGGAGAAGAAACTGATATTGGTGTTTGAGCATCAGAAGTGGAATCGTCATTAATTTTCTTATCAGACCCTTGCTTGAGGAATCCCAAACCTACAGGAGAATCCTGCACATCTCTAACCTCTTTAAGATTAACACTGCTTAGACCTGCATTTAAACGATTAGTTTCTGCAGCTTCAATCAAATCATTTGTTGAATGAGGTCTGGGAATTGGTGAATAACATAAAGTAGAAGGAGGTGGAACTGAATTAAATACAGTTTCACCATCAGATTTATATCCAATCCCATGTTTTACCCGCACCCTTTGTTGTTTAGCAATAAGCTCATCCTTTTTCATGTGTGAAAGGGTCCATTTATCAAGCTTTGTTTGAAGCTGAGTTGTTTCAAATTGAGCTAAAACAACCCTTTCTTTCAAAATATTAACTTCAACGTTACGCTCCAAAATGGTTCTTCTTAAAAGATCATTTTCAGCCAATGCTTCATTAAGTTTTCTTGAAAAAGCAATTTCATTTTTCTTTAATTCCTGATTGATTGTTTTTAATTCTTTTTCATTTTCCAATAACAATCTGTTTGCCTTATAAATCCCATATAAAAGGATTTTGCATGACAAAGAACACATATCCTGAACAATCTCATAAGGAAGACCCATGATAGTTCGTTCTGCAGCTAAGCTCTTTTCACAATTGCAAGCCCATGTGATTTCTTGTTGTTCCTCTTCTTTGACCTTCAGCATCTTGTCAACCTCAGACTCTTTCTCTCTTTTATCAGCTTTTCCAGCCTTATCATCATCGGTTCTCATAGACTCTGGTTTACTCATTGTCGACTCTTAAAGCTTCACGATTCTCTTCAACAGTTTCTCTGAATTTAGAGTTTAAATCTGAATCAGTTCTCAATAACTTCAACTTTTCAATCATCTCTGTTTTGTAATCAAGTATGCTTGTTACAGAAGACACAAGATCAGTATTAAGCGCGTGGGTTTGATGTGGGAACACGGCTTGCTGAAATTTGTTTCTTTGGATATCCAACTCGAGAGATTTTAGCTTGTTGATCATATCCATAAGTTTTGTGTCGACATAACCTCTTTCTTGCTTCAGCATTTTAACTTGATGATTCCATGCAGACGGAAGAGAGTCTAGAAGCTTTTGAATCTGTTCATGATTACTGAGATCAGGAACATGCTTCTTTAGATTATTTGCCACCTTTAAGAATCGATCAATCAAATCTGACAATTTTTCTTTCTTCATTGCTGCAAAAAAATCAAACCGGCTTTGTGCCGTTGTGAGATTATCTGAATTAAAATCTTCTGAAGATGACATAATTGTACAAATATTTGAACAATTAAACGTCCCAAAATATTTTTCCCAAAAAGTTTAGAATAATTCTCCCCCGGGAAAAATATATTCTTTTTAAATGTCACGCTAGACAATCTTAGCAACTGGGGTCAACTAAATTAATGGGGATGAACTAAATTAATCCCAACTAAAGGGAAAAAGTCATCTTTAACATTCAAATTTCGCTGAAAAATGATAATTTCGCCGAAATTATAGTTTCGCAGAGCTAGTTTCGCTGAGAACTCTAGTTTCGCTGAGCTGACAGTAGTTTCGCTGGCAATTTCGGCAGCAGTTTCGCTAGCCAAATGCTTTAGATTGCTTAGTTTCGCCGACAATTTCGCACAAAACAAGCTTGAACATTCGTTCAAAGATACTTTCGGCAGCAATTTCGCTTGTAATATGCATACAAGCACTGTTGAACTTTCGTTCAAGATCACTACTTTCGCTGAGATGCTGAAATTAACTACAAAGTGTAAAACACTTGTAGTTTCGCTGAAAGAACAAGCAGTTTCGCTGGAAGAACTTGTAATTTCGCTGAACGAAGCTGAAAAACTTTTTCAACACGAAATCAATATGAAAACGCCCAAATCTCAATGGATTTGAAATCTGATGATTAACAGAGCTTTCCCAATCAATAACAAGCAAATTTCAATCAATTTCCATATCAATAACACTCAAATTTGATCCAAAATTGATGAAAACATGATATTGAACAAAAACAACCAAAACCTCAACTTCTCTCTCTAAAAATCTTCAAATCTTCAGTGAATTTGATCCAAATTGGCTCTGATACCAAATTGTAACTCCAGGATACACACTTGAATCAAATAACATGAAGAATTATGGATCAAACAATGATAATCACAATAAAACCCCCTTTGATCTATATTGATTGCATATGATTTTTACAAAGTGGCAACCCAATCAATTGGTCATTCAACCATTAGCCTAATTCTAATTACAATTAGGCTATTTATAGTCTAGTTTAAGTTTCCATATTTACACATAACCCCCTAGACTATATATTTAGACTAAAACATGACTCAAAGAAAGTAAAATATATTTTGTTCATACAAAATATATTTATTACAATAAAACTCCTAGTCATCTAAATCTTCAACGTCTCGTCTCGGTTCCTCGTTTCAAACGTGTCGGGTTTGACTTTTTTTGACATTGACCCGTGACATTGACTTTTGTTGACTTTCACTGTGTTGATAATATAGACTATCTTTTCCAGCTCCAACAGGAGTCATGCGATTGAGAGATGGTGCGACTGAAGTTCATTCGCACGGAGGTTATGCGACTGAAGTCCATGCGCCTGGAGGCCATGCGACTGGGGTTCATTCGCATGAAGAGTATGCGACTGAAGCCCATACGACTGAAGTCATGCGACTAAAGGCCATACCCATGAGAGTAATGCGACTGGGAGTCCATACGCATAGAGGTCCATTCGCCCATAGTCCATTCGCATAGGGTCCATTCGCATAGATGCCCATTTGCCTAAGTGTTCAGAGATGATAGCCGAGATGAGAGTCCTCGACGATATGATAGGCATGGACGGAATAAGGTGACGCAGGATGATGAGATTATGATGATAATGTTGATGGAGATGATAATGATATGTATGATGTTATGCGTTATATTAGGCACGGCGGTGCGTGTGACACATAGTATCTATGATGTGCGTGATGTGATGTATGATTGATGCGTATGTATGATGATGCTGTATGTTTATGTATATGTTATGTTCCTTGCTATGTATGTGTATCTTTTTATGCCTTTGCGTTGAACGTTAATGAATGAAATGAAAGTATTATGTAACGTAAAGTGGAAGATAAAGAAAAGAGGAACGTAATGAATGAATGCATGCATTAATGAATGAATGAAATCGTGTGAGGTATGTAAGTGAAGTGTAATGAAGTGCACGGCTCTAATGCCTTAGGCTCAACCGTGAGAGGTTCAGCTAGTCTATAGTGTGCACGCAGGGGTTCCAGTCTTTGTGACTGACCTTCGATGATGTACCCATGTTGATGGGGTGATGTACCCATGTTGATGGGGGTGATGTACCCATGTTGATGGGGGTGATGTACCCATTTCGATGGGGGTGATGTACCCACTTCGGTGGGGGTGTAGTACCCATAATGTTGGGGGTGTAATGTATGATGGTTACCCGGGTTACGCATAACTCCGGGGGTGTAGCATGAAGCCATGCATAAGTATGAGGTGAGCAACCCGATCGTTGCAAAAGACTCGAGTACATGCTATCGTGATGTTGCCTTGGGGTGAGCAACCTTGTTGTTGCAAAAGACTCGGATAGCTTGCTATCGTGATGGGCAATGAGGTGAGCAACCCTAGGGGTGCAAAAGACTCGGATAGCGTACAATCATTGAGATGGCTATTGAGGTGAGCGACTTGGTGTTGCAATAGCCTCGGATGGAGTTCAATCCCTGTGATTGACTCGTATGGGATCTTTGTCGCGTATCCCGGTGTTGTGTCAGTCTTCGGACGTGAGTCGGGGGCTTGTGAGTGGGTCCCGGCACAACATCAACCTTCGAGCATGAGTTGGGGATATTGCATGAGACAAGATTCGAGTAAGGAAAATTAATGAGTAAAGAGATGAATGAAAGAATGAACGTATGAAATGAACGTTAACGAATGATCCTAATAATGTATGAAATGGAATCCTTGTCATTCGACCTTAGTAATCGTGGCTATGTGCCATGAAGAGGGTAAAGTCTGACAGGATCTAGAATGAAGAGAAGGATAATGATGTATGATGAATGATGAATGTAATGAACGTAATGACGAAGATAATAATCTTATTATCTGTATGTACGTATGATGTGTGAACGCATGTATGTAACGGTTGTTTTTATAAAGAAAGTAAAGAACGGTTTTATGAAAGGAAAGTAAGTTTTATTTTAAAAACTAGAACTCACTCAGCAACGCTGACTTTGATGTGTTTCCAGTTGGCAGGTATGTTGCTGAGGATGGCACGGGGCGGCTACTCAGCGTATTTTTTGGATGGCATCTTTATGTTAAATGCTTTTGTAATAAATGTAATATGATATTGTTAAATGAACGATATAACTGATGTGCAAAAGTATTTTGATGAAATGAAATTGTTGTTTTCAATGTTTCCGCTGCAACGTTTTACGAAAGTTAAATGTAGTATATGTTTTATGTGCGATGAATGACCAACTGTAGGCGTCCCAGGAACGGGGCCTTACACACAAAACTTGGAACTTATGATGGGAATAACTAGAATGATAGTGTAAGGCAAATTGACGATTACAGGTGCACACGTAATGGTGAATTTACAGGTACACTTGAATTCTGGTGGGCCCTGTCATGTAAACCAATATTGAGGTATAACACTCAAGGAACTAATAAATACAACATTAAACACAAATATCCAATATATACTCAATGATTATATATTCAGAACTTTCATGCTGGGCGAAACCATTTGACACTTGAAGAGCTACCAAGGACGATATTATAGTAACTATCCCTTTTCTTTCCTTCTCTTTCTTTGTTCTGCCTTCCTACTGGAATTATAAAGATACAACTATCCGACCCAGGAGATCATCAAAAGTTGTTTTCAAACTCAACTAGCCTCGTGCTGAAAGTATGGCACTTCACCTAAGTTGTTTGTGTGCTTTAGCCATGCTATTTTTTTCGCGATGTCTAAAAATTTCTTCCTACCTAGCATAGAACTCGTCAAAACTTCCTCAACATAGTAAGAGACTCTCTAACATAATGTTTGCAGCCGAGAATAGACTGGAGTAATAGATTTCCGAGAAGCACCTCTTGTGATCAATGGCATAGAGACTTGTCACTTCTTTTTTTTTTCCTAGTAGCTCACACTTCATTGGACATTCTGGAGTCTAGAATCCCTTTGATCATTTTCTCAAAGTCCTTGATGGATATAACCTCTCTACACCTATTCATGGTAATAGAACCACTTAACCCAAGTAATATTCTTAGTATCAGCTTCGATAGTGATTAACCATCATCCTTCATAGTACTATGCTTGTGAAATCCTTCATCATCCTCAACCGTTAGTCACCTAGTAACAAACTTCGATTGAAACATAAGTTGAACTATTTTGACGGTGTTCTTAACTGGCCGTGTTCTTGGTAACCTTTCGAGTGCCAGAATAAGTAGGAAATAAACCCACTCTATAGCCCCGATTCCACAAATATAATAGCCCGAATGCTAGAGTTATTCGGCGAGAAAATCTGATCTTCGAGCTTTCGAAACAAAAATCTGAATCTACAATGTTGGTGAATTCCTTGTTTTCACACACTTTGTTCAAGACTTAATCATTATAAAAATTATTGATCTAACGAATGGTGCTACACACGCTAAACCCATTAGCATGACCGTTATCATAAAAACTCATGGTTGTCAGTGCGGACAGCCCTGGATACTCGTAAATCATCTCTACCTCGAGAGCTCTACTATTTGGGTGATGAATTCCGTGAAGCGAGAGCAAAGATCACAAAGTTAGATTACAACCTTGATGTTATATAAGATGTTAATAGAGCGGTAGTTAGTTCCCTTTTTACTAATAAGCACCTTAACGAAGTTCTAAAACCCGATCAAGTCAAGGTGCCGATGATAACGAATAATTCATGCGGGAAGACTCTCAGTTGGGGCTGAGAGGACTGTGTTACTCCAAAAATATGTATTAAGAAGCATAGAAGATCAGCTACAAGAAATCTCACGTGTTAAATCACTTGAGGTCCAACTACGACGAAGTAATAAACATGCAGAAGATAGTAGGCGAGAAAGACCAGCACAACAATCACCCGTCGTAAGCATTAATTATTTTCCCCTCTAAATTTCTAAACCTTTTATAGTGTAATTCACCAATGCCATACCCTAGAAAACTCCATACGTTAAAATTCAAGATAAAAGATTTACCTTCATATTTCGTTGGAACAATTGATATGCTTATAAGGAACTAGGGACTAGGTAGAGTTGTTTCATGAATGGACCCTCTACAGGGTACGGTTACGTTGGAAAAGGGGAGCGAGAAAGAGGTCATCTAGAAGGTTGACCTTGATTGGGAAGCACTATAAAGGAATTAGTGGAAACATTTACTACAATTCTGTAGTTAAGATAACAGTTGAGGTTACTCTTAAGGAATTTGGATCGGAGAGAACACGTAATGTATGGAGATACTGAATTTGAAGCTTATGTTTAGGAGCTTGTGGAAGGAAAGCAGATTCGAGAGCTGATATATAAATGGTTCATGAGACCTGATATGTCACGGTGGGGAAGACCTGATACTCCGTGAGGAAGGAGAATAGAATGCTCCGAACATGGATAAACAATCGAGAATTAAATAAAGTCACCAAGGAGAAGCGATACCCTTTTCCTAGAGTTGTTAACATGCTTAATCAGTTATAAGATACTACTCACATTTTAAATGTTATCAGCCACGAATATACGGAGAGTAACGTTACAAAGGTAGCACTTAAAACAAAATGTGGCGAGTATGGAGGCTATAGTCAAGCTTGTGTGAGAGAAACTACACTATTCACGGTATCCATGAGCCTCATGAATAGGATTTGTAAGCAATACTTAGGCATGTATACTGTCCTGTCATTGCTAATAAGCATGAAATGGAAGACCATTCACTAAAAGTTGGGGCCATCTAAGTCTGAGTACTAAAAACCCCGTTGTGATGTGTCCATGATTAGGATTTAACGAGAATGGTAAAAGGATTAATAAAAACTTCACTTGTGTAGTACGACTGGCATCGTTATTCCAGAAAAGTGATGAATTCGTCTGGGCATGGATCAGAAGTTTGGGATGCCACAGAGAAGACATTCATCTAGACGCCTGATCACTCAAGAAACATGTGAAACGTTACGTTATGCAGGAAAATATTTGGATGCATTACCTGTACGGTTACCATATGTATAAGTTGCGCAAATCATAAGTGTTGGTTCTTATATGCCCAAGACACATACAAGATTGATGTGGTTAGTACGTTATGATCCAAGTCGGGTCATACCCAATAACAAGCTATACAAACACCAATAAATAATTATTTGTTGATAAGATCATACAAAAATATTGACACCTATTTAGAAAATTAGTTTTCTAAATATTGCTTTTGTGATGGAACAACATTATATGGATAATTTGTTCATGAGATATTTATTTGTTTCATTATTTAAGTTGGTTAAATAATGTCAAATAAAAGTGTGTCATGTTATAAAATTAGACTATGTTTTAATTTTATAACCTAAATGCATGGAAGAGTGTTTAATTTTAATAAAATATCTAATGGTGGGAAACCATTTTTTGAAAGAAAATTCGGCCGCTCAAGGGGGCCTTGGGAACACCATATTATGTCTTGTTTCATGCAAGACTTGATTACTTATACACTCTTCCATCATTTACACTTCTTCTCTCTTCCTTTCACCCAAGCAAGAACACTCAAAAACCTCTTGAAAAATTCGGATTTGTGGCTGAAACTTGGGGCTGAATTTCGGATTTAGATAGTAGCTTTGGAAGATTGTTTTGGTGTAAAGCTCCCTAACAAAGCAAGGTGTTTGGAAGAAGCTTGTGGGTATTACAACTTGAGGTCTTCTCCCTTGAAGGATTGCTGCTCAAAAACATCATCATCTTCAAAGATATCGCCCCTTTTGAGCTGCTGAAAGGTAGTTTATGGGAGCCTTTATATGGCTGTCCATAATGCTCGTTTTATGTTTTCATATCTTGCTTATTCACATAATATGATCCTTTGTAATATGGGTTTGTTTTATACATATATTTGTCACCTAAAGAACATGATTTTTCCGTTTTATAATCATGTTTCAAAATATATATCCGTTGCATTTTTCAGAAAGTTTAAGAGGTTAAACTTTGATTTTATCTTCTAACAAACCCTTCAATGGTATCAGAGCCGGTTATGTGGATAGCTTGCTTGTTCTTGTCCTTTAAAAATCGGTTTTAAAGGATGTTTATCAACTCATTAGAGGCTGTTTTGGTTGATTCAGTAAACCCCATGTCTTTCAAAGTTATATCTTCATGCTTATGATTAAACTTTGAAAGATAGGAATGTCAATTGGTTGATATGTTTGGTTGTTGTTTGTTTGGACAAACAAACCCTAATTTTCAGTTTATGTTGGCTGAAAATTTGGGGTTTGATGGGGTTTATTTTGTTTATTGTATGATGTTTGTAATTGTTCATTTGATAGTGCATAACCTAGCTTGACCTTGTGTTGTTTGGTTTGAAAGAATGTATTTATTTGATTATATTCATTCAATTGGGTTGTAAAGTTTTGTGCTTGTAATTTATCTATTTATTCATTGGGATGTAATAATAGATTAGGAGTATTTTTCTTTTAATAGAAAATATGTATTAGGATATATATTTTGTAAAAGAAGATGCTCGGGAAGGAAGCACAAAAGGTAGACACAAAGTGGACTTGAAGCATACGGATGCGACATCAAGTGGGAGATCCATTGTAATCTCTATTTTGTGTTTTTTGGTAACCCTTAGCAAATACCAAATGACCACACTTGTGATGGCAAACAAGTGTGGTCACAATAGTAGCTATGGTTATGCACATGTGGTTGTTTATATTATGCTTGTTTGATTGTGATTTTGTGAATGATTGTGTGATATTTGGATATGATAAACAATCTTTATAAAATGATCTTAACAAAGCTTACATAAAAATGGTTCTTAATCATTAAAAGGCAATAAATGGTTATTAAAATGATTTAATGATTTAAAGATTAAAATGGGTTTTAATCAAAGGACCATAGGGTATCTTGTATTTGAAAGCATGCAAATACAAGTACATAGAGTTTTCTAAATCTCTAATGTCTTAAAAACAAGATCAACAGCGTCCTTTTACACAACACTTGAGTCACTTGGGAACTCTTAGTGGGATAAAGGTCACCTAACCATTTTGAGGGAACTTGTGATTTGAGGTGAGAATGCCATAATTGTGGGATAAAGGTCACCTAACCGCTTATTTTGGCAAACTCACACGTGTGTGTAAGTAAGGTGTCTTGATTTGCAAACCATGTCAAATGGATCACCTATGATGTGGTTTCCAAATGGTGTTGATGGGATTAACATGTCGACTTTACATATGATGTTTAAAGTCGATCCCATACCTCTAGAAGTTGCAAATGGTTGCAACCGTCAATCGTTGACCACCTTATTAATTTAAATCATGGGATAATGATCACCTAACCACTATTTAAATGTAATGTTGGATTCTAGATTTTAATATTAAATTGACCTTAAAAGGCATTAATTATTAAAAAATAGCAATATTGAAAATACTAAAATAGATCTTTGTTAAATTTTGTAGATGGCCTCCAATAATGATAATCATGATAATTCATCCGCGTCCGCCCAGTCTTTACGAGCAATTCTCTAAAAGGAATGTCTAAATCATAACAATTTTATTGATTGGTATTGAAACTTGAGAATCGTTCTCAAGCAACAGAAACGATCATACGTTTTAGACGACCCTATCCCCGATCAACCTGCTGAGGATGATGAGGAGGCCTATAACGATTGGCTGAAATACACTGGGGACTCCGTCCAAGTGTCTTGCCTCATGCTAGCAAGCATGACTCCGGATCTCCAAAAGGAGTATGAACATCACGGAGCTTATGACATGATAACCCAGCTGAAGGAATCGTTCCAACAGCAAGCGAGGGTTGAGTGCTTCGAAACGGTTCGAGCACTCCATGCATGTCGTATGGACGACAACCAATCGGTTTCATCTTATGTACTTAAGATGAAAAGCCACATTGACCGCCTCGAAAGGCTTAATTGTCCTGTCTCGAAGGAATTGGCCACGGATTTGATCCTCAATGGCCTTACCAAGAAGTTTGAGACATTCGTGTTGAACTACAACATGAATGCTTGGGACAAAAGCATTGGTGAGCTTCACTCAATGCTCAAAACGGCCGAGGCGGCCATGGGTAAAAGGGTTTTACCCGTTCTCACCATCAATGAAGGTGGGAACAAGAAAAGGCATCATCCCACACCCAAGGCAAAGGTTGCCAAGGGCAAGGGACCCATATGGGGGAAAGGGAAAGGGGTGATAAGGGTGCCACCCAAAGCACCGGAGAAGAAGCAAAAGGTTGCTTCCAATGACCCATGCTTCGAGTTTGGGGAGATAGGACATTGGGCAAGAAATTGTCCCGTCCATCTCCAAGAGTTGAAAGCAAAGAGGGATGTCAGGCAGACCTCAGGTACACCATACATGATCCATATTGATTTAAACTTAATATCCTCTAACATATGGGTACTGGATACCGGATGTGGAACTCACATTTGCAATTTGTTGTAGGGGTTCAAAAGAAATAGTGACTTCAAGAAAGGGGATGTTAGCCTCTACATGGGCAATGGGGCAAAAGTTCAAGTTGAAGCCTGTGGTGACTACATCTTGAAAGTTCCAAATGGTTTGGAAGTAATTTTGTATAATGTTTTGTATGCTCCTAGTTTTACTAGGAACATTATCTCTATAGCCCTATTAAAACAATTTGGATATGTATTATCATTTATTGGAAATGAAATTCATGTTGCTTTGAATGACATGTTCTACTTTAAAGCTATTCCCATTAATGGTATTTATGAATTGGTTTATGAAAATACTTTAAATAGTTCATTGTACCAAACTAGCACCAAGAAACTCAAGTTGGATTTGAGTGATACCTATCTTTGGCATTGTCGTCTTGGTCATATAAACAAGAAAAGAATTCAAACACTACAAAAGAATGGTCTTTTAAAAACAAGTGAATGTGATTCATTTGATGTGTGTGAGTCTTGTTTACAAGGTAAAATGACTAAGGCACCTTTTAGTGGCAAAGCCGAAAGGGCAAAAGATTTATTAGGAATCATACATTCGGATGTATGTGGTCCTTTTAAGCCAATGACTAAGAATGGTGAAAGATACTTCATTACCTTTACCGACGATTATAGTCGCTATGGGTATGTGTACCTATTAAGACACAAAGATGAAGCTTTTGAAATGTTCAAGATCTTTCAAAATGAAGTACAAAATCAACTCAACAAGTCGATTAAAGTTCTCCGCACCGATAGAGGAGGTGAATACCTAAGTGATGCTTTTCAAGATCATCTTAGGAATTGTGGGACTGTCTCACAACTCACTCCACCTGGAACACCACAACATAATGGTGTGTCTGAGAGGAGGAATCGAACCTTATTAGATATGGTCCGATCTATGATGGCTAGAAGCACATTGCCTCTATCATTTTGGGGTTTCGCTTTGCTCTCCGTGGCCCGTATTCTAAATATGGCCCCAACCAAAAAGGTGGAAAGAACACCTTTTGAGATATGGCATGGAAGAGCTCCATCCTTATCATACTTAAGGGTCTGGGGTTGTGAGGCTTATGTTAAGACTCCCACCCCAAACAAATTGGAAGTCCGATCCACCAACTGTATCTTTGTTGGATATCCTAGAGATTCTACGGGATATTATTTCTATGATCCACTGGAACAAAAGGTGTTTGTTGCCAGAAAGGGTGAGTTCTTAGAAGCAAAGTTCCTTATGGAAGGAACTAGCAGTAGAACAGTGGATCTTGAGGAGGATCAAGAACCACAACCCGATGCACGTTTGGTTGAAACTAGCACTCAACATGACGATGTTGAAGATGATAAAATGGTTGATCAATACACACAAAACGTTCAAGAAGTGGTAGAACTAGTAATTCACCTAAAAGATACGGATTTTTCATGGATGGATGCTATGTGGTAGATTCAGATGAACCAACCACATACCATGATGCAGTGTCCAATTCGGATTGTGACAAATGGCTTGAGGCCATGAGCGTTGAGATGCAATCCATGCATGACAATCAAGTATGGGACTTGGTTGTACCACCTCTTAACTCCAAAGTAGTTGGAAGTAAGTGGGTTTTCAAGAAGAAAACCGATATGCATGGAAACTTGGATATTTATAAGGCTAGACTTGTAGCAAAGGGTTTTACTCAAACTCAAGGGGTTGATTATGATGAAACCTTCTCACCTGTTGCGATGCTAAAGTCTATAAGGATATTGTTTGCCATAGCTGCTCATTATGATTATGAGATTTGGCAAATGGATATCAAACCGCTTTCCTAAATGGATATCTTGAGGAAGATGTCTATATGGTTCAGCCTAAAGGTTTTGTCGATCCAAAACATCCTAATAAAGTATGCAAGTTAAAGAAATCAATCTATGGATTGAAACAAGGATCGAGAAGCTGGAATCACCGTTTTGATGAAGAAATAACCAAATTTAGGTTCATCAAAAACGTTGATGAAGCATGTGTATATAAGAAAGCTAGTGGGAGCATCATCATTTTCCTAGTATTATATGTCGATGACATCCTACTATTTGGAAATGACATTCCAACCATGGAGCGTGTAAAAGCCTGGCTTGGAAGCTGTTTCTCCATTAAGGATCTTGGTGAAGCCGCCTATATTCTGGGAATAAAGATCTATAGGGATAGATCTTGCGGTTGATTGGTTTGAATCAAAGTGCATACATTAATAAGATCTTGAAAAGGTTCAAGATGGAGAACTCTAAGAAAGGTACGATACCTATTCAAAGAGGAACGATATTGAGTACGACTCAATGTCCTAGCTCAAAGGATGAGCAAGATAAAATGAAGGCAATCCCATACGCATCTGCTATTGGATCCATCATGTATGCAATGATATGCACTCAGCCGGACGTGTCATGCGCCTTAAGCATGACAAGCCGATACCTGCAAAATCCAGGAAACAGTCATTGGATGGCTGTTAAGAACATACTTAAGTACCTAAGGAGGACATAAGATATGTTCCTAATCTATGGATCTGGTGATGAGGAACTCGTTGTAAAAGGTTACACGGATGCGAGTTTCCAAACCGATCGTGATGATTCACGGTCATAATCGGGATATATTTTCATTCTGAATGGAGGAGCGGTCTCTTGGAATTGCTCCGAACAGCTTGTGGTGGCTCTATCAACTACAGAATCAGAATACGTCGCCGCCTCATTGGCAGCTCAAGAAGCTGCATGGTTGAAGAAATTCATTGCTGATCTAGGGGTTGTCCCTTCCATTCAGGACCCCCTAGAGATCTTTTGTGATAACGAGGGTGCAATTGCCCAAATCAAGGAACCTCGTGCCCATCAAAAGACTAGGCACATTGAGCGGAGATTCAACTACACACGAGATGAAGTTGAAAAGGGAAAGATATGTATTCGCAAAGTTCACACGGATCAAAACATTGAGGATCCTCTCACGAAGCTCCTTGAAAAGGCAAAGCATGAAGGTCATACTTGTGCCATGGGACTTCGATATTCTAGTGATTGGATTTGATCTATAATTTTGTATTTGGATATGTGGAACCTTTTATTATTTGAATAAAATTATTTGGTTATAATGTTTTAATTAATATTCCAATTTAGCATGTTTAATCCATGAGTAAATTGTTTACTCTAAATGTCCGTGGTCGTTCAGACTTGTGGGAACAAGTATGAGGGTAAGATTATTATGAATTTGGATTGGTAGATATTCATATGGATGAATATAGAGCAAAAGGTTGCTGCCAAGGTTCATAGATATTTGTGGGATGCAAATATTGGACTGACCTACATCTCAAATATTACTACATGGAATCTTCCTGATTGATCATAAGTAATTTTGAGTAAAGGCGAACATCATTTGGTATCCTCTAACCTGAGATACATATTGTGTCTTGATATTTACCAAATATTATAATTTGACTCAGTTCTTCGCTGTTCTAAAATATGGCAGTACATAAGTCTGAGTTCAGGTATGATATAAGGTAATTGGAGAGACGTATGTAGTCAAGATGGGATTTTTCCCTCTTATTCGTTGAGAGTAAGATGTCTAAGGCCTGATAAAGTTAAATCAATGGAGAATGATCACTCTGTGTCTCTAGGATTTAACATGACATCTGCGACAAAGGGATAGATGATTGATTCACCTAAAACATTTCAAGTGTGGTACTTGAAGGAGATGATGTTATTGAATGGCACTTAGTCATACGTATTAAGGGTAGTAAACCGCTGTTAGGCGGTATTTACTGCTTGCATCAATCTTTTATGAATCTTGTGCAAGTGGGAGATTGTTGGTTCTTATATGCCCAAGACACATACAAGATTGATGTGGTGAGTACGTTATGATCCAAGTCGGGTCATACCCAATAACAAGCTATACAAACACCAATAAATAATTATTTGTTGATAAGATCATACAAAAATATTGACACCTATTTAGAAAATTGGTTTTTCTAAATATTGCTTTTGTGATGGAACAACATTATATGGATAATTTGTTCATGAGATATTTATTTGTTTCATTATTTAAGTTTGTTAAATAATGTCAAATAAAAGTGTGTCATGTTATAAAATTAGACTATGTTTTAATTTTATAACCTAAATGCATGGAAGAGTGTTTAATTTTAACAAAATATCTAATGGTGGGAAACCATTTTTGAAAGAAAATTCGGCCGCCCAAGGGGGCCTTGGGAACACCATATTATGTCTTGTTTCATGCAAGACTTGATTACTTACACACTCTTCCATCATTTACACTTCTTCTCTCTTCCTTTCACTCAAGCAAGAACACTCAAAAACCTCTTGAAAAATTCGGATTTGTGGCTGAAACTTGGGGCTGAATTTTGGATTTAGATAGTAGCTTTGGAAGATTGTTTTGGTGTAAAGCTCCCTAACAAAGCAAGGTGTTTGGAAGAAGCTTGTGGGTATTACAACTTGAGGTCTTCTCCCTTGAAGGATTGCTGCTCAAAAACATCATCATCTTCAAAGATATCGCCCCTTTTGAGCTGCTGAAAGGTAGTTTATGGGAGCCTCGATATGGCTGTCCATAATGCTCGTTTTATGTTTTCATAGCTTGCTTATTCACATAATATGATCCTTTGTAATATGGGTTTGTTTTATACATATATTTGTCACCTAAAGAACATGATTTTTCAGTTTTATAATCATGTTACAAAATATATATCCGCTGCATTTTTCAGAAAGTTTAAGAGGTTAAACTTCGATTTTATCTTCTAACAAACCCTTCAATAAGAAGTATAACGCACCCTAGATCAGAAAATTTTCAACGCGCGTCAAATAATATGGATGGAACTATTCAAAGACTGAGATTGTGTTATACAGTACCGTTTCGGGGAAGGAAGCATACTAGAAGAAGCACTTAGTAGAAGAAAAAGACTTAACCCCATCAGGATGGGAATCCTAGAAGGAAGAAGGTTAAGGCTTAAAAAGGAAGCTTTGAAAAGTAGAGACTTTTGTGTAGGACCTAATCTCTTCATTCTTATCAATCGTGAAAACTTCCTAGTTTTAGCTTGACAGGAGCTATCATACGGCTTTCCGATATTAATCTATACTCCCGGGGAAACCCAAATCCTTCTTAATTTGAATTCTTTGATCTATTATATCCTGAATCTCCGTCTAATTAAAGGTTGTCACACTAACATCTTTTTCTTTTCAACCTTTTATATGACCCTTCGTGTGAACTGCAATGCCATTGGGGTTGTGGAAATTGTTTCCTTACTAGAGTTGCGTAGTAGGATTGTACGTCGAATCACAGTGGGGAATCTCTTCATGTCAAATTTGTGCAAAAGTTATATAATCAGATGGTGAAACCAAATATCTCTTTATGAAACGACCCTCTAGTTTTATCATGCATGTTCTAACATTGGGATAGTTACTTGAATCTAAATCGAACCCAGTTATTTGATGCTAAATCGGTAGTGTTCGTCCTGGTATGCTCGGCTAAAAAGTTACAAACCCTTAAGACTTATGCTATGAGTGTAACACACTCGGAAACAAATATTGGCGATACTAAAATTTCGAGGATGAAATTTCTTTAAGGAGGGGAGAATGTAACACCCAGAAATTCAGCCCAATAAGAAGTCTTAAAGTACTATAGGGCCCAATAAAGGCCCGAATTGATTTGGGCTTATCAAAGAAAACTTAGATAAGAACTAATATTTCAGGCCCATTTAAGGCCCAATACCCATTTACCATCTAAATAAATAAGTGATCATAAAATAATGAATTAATATGTGATTCGAAGCAACTATGATAAGAATCCAAACTAAAAACAGATTCAAATCCCATACCGGGTAAAGTTCGGTAATCTAACGCGTGCTAACGTTTAAGTTACATCGGAATTTCCTTATAATGGCTTGATATCCAACTAAATTCATTTAATCATGATTCGTATTGTAAATGATGTTTGCTAAAAGATTCTAAATCAAACGTGCATAATCAACTGTGATACGTCGGAAAGACGCGAAAACTGGATACGCCGACATTTTACTGATATCTAATACGCCAACCGAGCCCTATAACATCGTAAATATTTATCTTATTGTTATATCTATTATAATATTCTAAATTTAATAGTGAGACGCTACCCAGAGCAAATACGTCTCGTGACGCGACCACAACGAGAACCGAAAACCCGAGGATTTGACGATAAATACAAGGAATTGTTTAATTTCATGCAGAAGTAATTTGATATATCTATTATAGGTCTTCTAACGAGATTTTATCCAAAAGATCGTTCGATACGCGATAACGAAGATCGCGGTGCGTATACGCGATTTTTAAAAGAAATCCACCTAAAAACCCTAGGTATTTAAACAATTTTTCCACCATTTCCTCATTTGCAAACCCTAAAACCAAACAAAATGCTCTCAAGAGGCTGCAGCAGCCGCAACCGCAACCGCCGGAGCTGGAGGCTCCACGCCGGAGCCGCGGTGGCGGAGCTGCGGTGCCGCGGCGACAGCGGCGGTTTCCGGCGAAGTCTCGACCTACCCCCACTAAAGTCAACGCCCTGATCATGATGGTGGTGGTGGTTTCACCTGATTCGCAATGACGTGGGAGATATGGAAAGGAGAAGGGGGTGGCGGCTAGGGTTCCGGCGGGGTTCTGGCCGCCGGAGCCGGCGACTGGCGGCGAGTGGCGGCGAGTGCCGCCCATGCTCTACTTCCTCTCGACGAGATCTTTCCAATGGTGGTAGCTACGTTGTCTAATTTGGGGCGGTTTGAAAGTTATGGATTGATGAAGGTGGCGGCGGCTAGGGTTTTGGGGGATTTGGTGGCGGCCGGCCTTGGCAATACTGGCCGGAGGTATGGACCAATGGTGGTTATGGTGATTGCTGCTGTTTGGGGTGAAATAGAGCCGTTTGATGTTGTTATAGTGGTTGCATGTCGGATTCTAGACGAGATCTTCAAGATTTGGGTACGTTTGGTTAGATCCGGCGAGGATTCCTGCTGGCCAAGGGGCAGCCGGCGGCGGCCAGTGGCTAACCATGGTGGACAGTGGCTGCAAGTGATGGACTATGGTGGTAGAAGGCTCAACCGAGGTGTTTGGTAATGTAAAGTGCGGTTATGGTTGCGTTTGGTTGCAAGATAACAATGTAATAGTGTTGTATGTAATCTTGGTGTGTTTTGGTTAGGTTAAACCTTGGTCAAAGCTGGTCAAACTGGTCAATGGACAGTCAACGCGATGCGGGTTGAATCAAGCGAGGTCTAGGACGCTGTTGGATTCTTTATGCCCAAGACACATAGAACATTGATGTGGTTGGTACGTTATGATCCAAGTCTGGTCATACCCAATAACAAGCTTAGCAAACACCAAATAATATTTAACTGATGATATGATCATGCAATTAAATAAATACACCAATTTAAAAAATGGGTTTTCTAAATAAGTTGCATATGAGATTGAACAACCTATATGGATATTTTGTTCATGGATACTATTTGTAATGTTGTTTAATTTAGTTAAATAACATCAAATAATAAAAGTGTGTATATGTTATATAATTAAAAGGTTAATTATATATCTATCTTAAACAACTAGTTTATAAAAATTGGAGTTTGGTTTTGGGGGGAAAACCCCATCTCATTAGCAACTTTCGGCCGCCCCTTTATGGGGAGTGGGTCTTTTTGTTTTGACACACCATACTCCAAGAACAAGACACACACTTAATCCTCTTCTCTCTCTCACATGCAAGAACCCAATAATTGAAGATAATCTCTCTTTCTCTTGAAGAACTCACGGCTGGAAGGTTGTTCCAGCAGCTTCTTCTTTGGGTTATGGTGTTCAAATCCTAGCAACAAAGGTGCTTGCTTGATGCTTGTGGGTATGGATGCTTGAGGACACCTCTCCTTGGTGTTTAGGTCATTCAAGAAGCTCATTTTCTTCCTCCTTCATCATGTTTTTCAGCAGCTCTACAAAGGTGTTTGTATGTCTTACTTTGGTTGTTATTTGTTCTTGATAGCTAGTTCATACACATATAAATGATCCTCATGTTCTTGGGTTTGTTGTTGTCATGATATGAGCCTTAATTTTCAGTTTACTAATGATAATATTAAGGTTTTAATCCGCTGCGTTTTTAAGTTTAAAAGGTTAAACTACTTTGATATGGTCCAACAAACCCAACATTGGCATCTAGAGCCGGATATGTGGATGACTAGTTTCATTTGTCCTTGTAAAATTGGTTTTATGGGGCTTTAACAACCTTATAAGGGCTGTTTTGTGGTGATGTTATAAATCCCCAACCTTTCAAGGTTATATCTAACATGCTTGTGATTAAACCTTGGAAGAAAGATATCAAGTGGTTGATTGTGTTTTTGTTTGGACAAACACCCTAAATTCTTGGTTTATGTTGGCTGAAAATTTAGGGTCATATGGGGATTTATTTGGTTCTTGAATGTTGTATATGATGATTCATATTGGTGCATAACCTAGCCTTGACCTTGTGTTGATTTGGTTTCGAATGGATGTTTGTTTTGGTTGATTTCATTCATAATGGGTTGTAATATTATTCTTTTGTGTATGTGTTTGGATGTAATTTATTTATTCATTCAATGGCAATGTAATAGATAGATTAAGTGTGTTTTCTTTTATTAGAAAATTTGTATTAGGATATAAATTTTGTAAAAGAAGATGCACAAGATGGAAGCACAAAAGGAAGACACAAAGAGAGGACTTGAAGCATTTGGATGCAAGTTCAAGTGGGGGTCTTTGGAGATCTCATCTTTTGTGTTGTGTTCAACCCTTAGGAAAGACCAAATGACAACAATTGTGATGGCAAACAAGTGTTGTCAACATAGTGGCTATGGTTATGCACATGTGGTTGTTTTATATATGCTTGTTTGATTATTCATTTTATGTTGATTGTTTGATATGTGGATATGCTTAACAATCTAAATAAATTATCATAACAAGCTGAATTTTTGGTTCCTAATCATTAAGTGACTAATAAAAGGTTATTAAAAGGATTAATGATTTCAAAATAAAAGAGATTTTATTAAAAAGGAACCATAGGGTACCATGTATTTGAAAGTATGCGAATACAAGGTACATAGAGTTTTCATAACTAGAATTAATGGAAACTTAAATCCCTTTTGGAAACAAGTTAAACACCATCCTTTTACACGACACTCGAATCACTTGAGAACTACTTGTGGGATAAATGTAACCTAACCACTTTTAGGGAACTTGTGTGTTTGAGGTGGGCTTAACATACTTGTGGGATAAAGGTCACCTAACCACTTGTATGTGTAAACTCACACATGTGTGTAAGTAGGACGACTTGAATTGGAAACCATGTGCATAGGGTCACCGAAGCATGGCGTACAATGGTGTTGATGGGATTTTACATGCCGACTAAACATAAGATGTTTAACCGATCCCATAAAGCTAGATGTTGCAATAGGTTGCAATTGTCAAATGTTGACTACCTTGTTAATTTAAATAATGGGATAAAGGTCACCTAACCATCATTTAAATGTAACGTTGGGTTCTAGATTTTGATTATTAATTGTCTATGAGACGTGGAAAGGGTATTAATAATTAAAATACAATTTTTCAGAAATACTAATATAAACTTTGTGATTTTGTAGAAATGGCCGCAAACAATAATGCTACCACCTCGACCGTCCCTACCCTATCACTGAGAACCATCTTAGAAAGGGATCGTCTTAACCATAATAACTTTATGGACTGGTATCAAAACTTGAGAATTGTTCTCAAGAAAGAGAAAAGGGCCTATGTCCTTGACGATCCTATTCCTGACCAACCCGACCCCGAGGATGTTGAGGCCTATAACGATTGGCTTCAATACACTGAGGATTCCATGCAGGTTTCCTGCCTCATGTTGGGAACTATAATTCCTAAACTCCAAAAGGATTTGGAGCATCTTGGGGCATATGACATAATTACCCAGTTGAAGGAAATGTTTCTTCAACAAGCTAGGGTAGGCGCTTCGAAACGGTTCGAGCGCTTCATGCCTGTCGCATGGAAGAAACCCAATCGGTATCATCTTATGTTCTTAAGATGAAAAGCCACGTTGATCACCTCGAGCGGCTTAATTGTCCTGTCTCAAAGGAGCTGGCCACGGATTTGACCCTTAATGGCCTAACCAAAAGGTACGAGACGTTCATAATGAATTACAATATGAATGGGTGGGACAAGAGCATTGGTGAGCTTCACGCAATGCTCAAAACAGCCGAGGCAGGAATTGGTAGAACGGTTCTACCTATTCTCTCGATCAATGAGGAAGGCAATAAGAAAAGTTCATTCCCCGATCCCAAGGCAAATGTTGTCAAAGGAAAGGGGTACATCAAAGGAAAGGGAAAAGGAAAAGCTAAAGCGGAACCTCCAAAGCCTAAGCTTAAGAAGCCTAAGGTAACGGAGAACGATCCATGCTTTGATTATGGAGAGATAGGACATTGGAAAAGGAATTGTCCAACCTATCTCAAAGAGTTGAGAAACAAGAGGGATGTTGGGCAAACCTCATGTATAACTTTCATTATTCACATTGGTTTAAATGTTATTTCTTCAAACACATGGGTATTGGATACCGGATGTGGAACTCACATATGCAATTTTTGCAGGGGTTCAAAAGAAATAAGCACTTCAAGAAGGGAGACAGAAGTCTCTACATGGGCAACGGAGCAAAAGTTGATGTTGAAGCCCAAAGAGACAATATTTTGATACTTTCAAATGATTTGGAAGTTATTCTTAAGAACAATTTGTATGCTCCTAGTTTGACTAGGAACATATTTTTGATTTCCCTTTTAAAACAATGTGGTTATGAATTAAAGTGTGTTAACAATGGTATTTATGTTTGTATGGATGATGTATTTTATTTCAAGGCTATGCCTTTTAATGGAATCTACGAATTGGTTCATAATGATTCATCCTATAATAGCTCATTATACCAAACAAGCACCAAGAAACTTAAAATGGTTTAAGTGATTCTTATCTTTGGCATTGTCATCTTGGTCACATAAACAAGAATCGGGTTCAAACACCTCAAAAGAATGGTCTTTTGAAAAACAAATGAAAATGTTTCATTCGACAAGTGTGAATCTTGTTTACAAGGTATGATGACCAAGTCACCCTTTTGTGGCCCTAACGAGAGGGCAAAAGACTTATTAGGAATCATACATTCGGATGTATGTGGCCCTTTTAAGACAATGACTAGAAATGGTGAAAGACACTTCATTACCTTTACCGACGATCATAGTCGCTATGATTATGTGTACTTGATGACGCATAAACATGAAGCTTTTGAAATGTTCAAAATCTTCAAGAATGAAGTAGAAAATCAACTCAATAAAACTATAAAAGTTCTTCGTTCAGATAGAGGAGGTGAATACCTCAGTGATGCTTTTCAGTACCATCTAAGAAGTTGTGGGATCGTCTCACAACTTACACCACCTGGGAAACCAGAACATAATGGTGTGTCTGAAAGGAGAAATCGATCCTATTGGATATGGTTCAATCTATGATGGCTATAAGCTCACTACCTCTATCATTTTGGGTTTTCAAAATGCTCTCCGAGGCTCGTATTTTGAATATGGCCCTGACCAAGATAGTCGATTCACTAAGTGTATATTTGTTGGATATCCCAAAGACTGTATAAGATACTACTTCTTTGATCCAACAGAGCAAGAGTAATTATTCCTCGAAAGGCTGAGTTCTTGGAAACTAAGTTCCTTATTTAAGGAATAACGTATAGAATGGTGGAATTTGATGAGGATCAAGATACACAAGCTGATACACGTTTGGTTGACACTAGCAATCAACAAGAGGTTGTTGATGATGATCAAGAGGTTGATCAATACACACAAAACGTTCGTAGATCCGGTAAAGTTAGCATTCCACCTGAAAGATATGGATTTTTCAAGAATGGATGCTATGTGGTTGACTCCGATGAGCCAACTACATACCATGAAGCAATGTCCAATTCGGATTGTGACAAATGGCTGGAAGCCATGAACGTTGAGATGCAATCCATGTATAACAATCAAGTTTAGGAATTGGTTGACCCTCCACTTAACTCCAAACCGGTTGGATGCAAGTGGGTTTCAAGAAGAAAAATGGATATACATGGAAACTTGGATACTTACAAAGCAAGATTTGTAGCAGAAGGTTTCACTCAAAATCAAGGGGTTGATTATGATGAAATTTTCTCGCCTGTGGCAATGCTAAAGTCAATTAGGATATTATTTGCCATAGCTGCATATCATGACTATGAGATTTGGCAAATGGATGTCAAAACCGCTTGTCTTAATGGACATCTCAAAGAGACTGTCCATATGGTTCAGCCAGACGGTTTTGTTGATCCACAACATCCTAATAAAGTATGCAAGTTAAAAAGATCAATCTATGGATTGAATCAAGCATCGAGAAGTTGGAATCAACGTTTTGATGAAGAGATCAAGAAATTTGGTTTCATCAAGAACGCTGACGAGGCTTGTGTATATAAGAAGGCTAGTGGGAGCATAATAACATTCTTAGTATTGTATGTTGATGACATACTACCTTTTGGAAATGATATTCCAACCAAGGAAGGTATTAAAACCTGGCTTGGAAGTTGTTTTTGCATAAAATATCTCGGTGAAGCCGCCTATATTTTGGGAATAAAGATCTATAGGGATAGATCGAGGCGGTTGATAGGTTTAAACCAAAGTGCATATATTGATAAAGCCTTGAAAATGTTCAAGATGGAAAACTCTAAGAAAGGTATGGTACATATTCAAAGAGGGACACTATTGAGTACATCTCCATGTCCAAGCTCAAAGGATGAGCAAGATCTAATGAAAGACATCCCATATGCATCAGCTATAGGATCCATCATGCGATGGTATGCACTAGACTGGACGTGTCATGCGCGTTAAGCATGACAAGCAGATATTAGCAGAATTCAGGTAATAGCCATTGGATGGCTGTTAAAAGTATATTAAAATACCTTAGGAGGACTAAGGAAATGTTTTTAATATACGGATCTGATGAAGAGGAACTCGTTGTAAAAGGTTACACGGATGCGAGTTTCCAAACCGTTTGAGATGATTCTCGATCACAATCGGGGTATGTCTTCATTATGAATGGAGTAGCATTATCCACTACAAAATCCAAATACATAGCCGCATCATTAGCAGCTCACGAAGCTGCATGGATAAAGAAATTTATCACCTACCTAGGATGGTCTCTACCATTCAAGACCCCTAGAAATTCTTTTGTGATAACGAGGGTACGATTGCATAAATCAAGGTACCCTGTCCTCTTCAAAAGGCTAGGCACATTGAGCGGAAATTCAACTACACAAGGGATGAAGTTGAAAAGGGAAAAATATGTATTCGTAAAGTTCACACCGATCAAAACATTGCGGATCCACTCACGAAGCTCCTTGAGAGGGCAAAGCATGAAAGTCATACTTGTGCCTTAGGACTTCGATATTCTAGTGACTGGGATTGATCTGTTTAGTATTAAAAGTTTGGAACAATGTAATATTTAACTCTTTATATACTTGTGATATTTTGAGTTATATTCATTTTAGCATGTATACATCCATGAATATGTTTATTATTCGAAATGTCTGTAGTCGGTCATGTTTCTGGGAACAAATATGAACGTAAGACTATTATGAACATGGATTGGTGGATATTCATAAGGAATGAATATAGAGCAATTGGTTGCTGCCAAAGTTCATTAATTTTTGTGTGATACAAATATTCGACTGACCCGCATCTCAATTTTACTACATGGAATCTTCTAGATTGATCATAAGTAAATTTGAGTAAAGGCGAATATCATTTGGTATCCTCCGACCTGAGATACATATTGGGTTTTGATATTCACCAAATGTTGTACCTTGAGCTAGTTCTTCACTGCTCTGAATGGGCAGTACATAAGGCTATATTCAGGTGTGACACGAGGTGATTGTGAAAAACGTATGTAGTCAAGATGGAATTTGTTCCTCTTATTCGTTGAGAGCAAGATGTCTAAGGCCTGATTAAGTTAAATCAACAAGGAATGATCATTCTATGTCCTTGGATTTAACATGACATCTGTAACAAAATGATAAATGATTGATTTACCTAAAACATTTCAAGTTGGATACTTGAAGGGGATGATGTTATTGAATGGCTTTCAGTCATGCGTATTAAGGGTAGTAAACCGTTGTTAGGCGGTATTTACTGCTTGCATCAATCTTCTATGAATCTTGTACAAGTGGGAGATTGTTGGATTCTTTATGCCAAAGACACATAGAACATTGATGTGGTTAGTACGTTATGATCCAAGTCGGGTCATACCCAATAACAAGCTTAGGAAACACCAAATAATATTTAATTAATGATATAATCATGCAATTAAATAAATACACCAATTTAGAAAATGGGTTTTCTAAATAAGTTGCATATGAGATTGAACAACCTATATGGATATTTTGTTCATGGATACTATTTGTAATGTTGTTTTAAATAACATCAAATAATAAAAGTGTGTATATGTTATATAATTAAAAGGTTAATTATATATCTATTTTAAACAAATAGTTTATAAAAATTGGAGTTTGGTTTTGGGGGGAAAACCCCATCTCATTAGCAACTTTCGGCCGCCCCTTTATGGGGAGTGGGTCTTGTTTGTTTTGACACACCATACTCCAAGAACAAGACACACACTTAATCCTCTTCTCTCTCTCACATGCAAGAACCCAAAAATTGAAGATAATCTCTCTTTCTCTTGAAGAACTCACGGCTGGAAGGTTGTTCCAGCAGCTTCTTCTTTGGGTTATGGTGTTCAAATCCTAGCAACAAAGGTGCTTGCTTGATGCTTGTGGGTATGGATGCTTGAGGACACCTCTCCTTGGTGTTTAGGTCATTCAAGAAGCTCATTTTCTTCCTCCTTCATCATGTTTTTCAGCAGCTCTACAAAGGTGTTTGTATGTCTTACTTTGGTTGTTATTTGTTCTTGATAGCAAGTTCATACACATATAAATGATCCTCATGTTCTTGGGTTTGTTGTTGTCATGATATTAGCCTTAATATTCAGATTAGTAATGATAATATTAAGGTTTTAATCCGCTGTGTTTTTAAGTTTAAAAGGTTAAACTACTTTGATATGGTCCAACTAACCCAACAGACGCGATACGGGAACGTTAGGTATAACCGTGCGTTAGACATCCATATACGTTAATATAATGATAATATATTAACTTGTGTTTGAGTTGAGCTACAAATATGTATAAAATGTTAACTAGTTTACCAATCATCATGAATGAATGCGTAAATTGGTAATAACGTGAGCTATCGCATAAAGAAAAACAACTTTCGGAATGTATTCATATGAACAAAGATAATAGAAACATATATGAAGTTATCTAATCTCATGTCATACGAAATCCTTACAAGACGTAGAGATGATTAAATATATATAAAATGCAATTGTACATACATATATATATACAATGGATACTTTAGGTTAACCGATATTCATGCGTATTTATTCAAGACTCATAATCCTATAATAATCCATCATCTTTTTATTATTAATAGTCGATCATATTGTTATTATTGGAATAAATATTATTTGTATCACCCTTTTATCCGATATAATGACAACTATTATTGATATTCAAATTGTTCTAGCATCATATTAACTACATTATTGGTAGGAATATATCTATGTAATTATGGAATATGGATGATCTTTGAAGGCGAACTTACATTTATTGTTTAAAACATATTTTTGGTTTGCACCAAACGCGTTAAGCAGAATTTAAACATACCTATCCGTGAACCATCTAAGTAATGTACAATTAATAAGCTAAGCATTTTAATGGCCTAAGTTAGGCAATCTTAAAAATATATATATGCTATGCACGTGAAGATAACATAATATCATGACATAAGAGTTTAATCCATCATATTTGATGCATTGTAGATTGCTAATACTACCCAACATTTAGAAGTTGACTACATACATACCTATACAAGTATCACACATTTGAAGAATCAACATAACGTTAGTATAAAAACATAAGTAATATAAATATTATTGGATCATCAAATACAATATTTGGAACATTAAAGGTTGCTAATATCATCAATAATGAATATCAATAGAGATTGGAATTACTTTTATCAATTGTTTATTGCTACAATCTTTGTACAAGGAATCATTTCTCGAATAAAAATATTAATTAACCTAATATGCTCAAATCAATACCTAACAATTAATAATGGCACAAGAAGCTAAGGTACCTTAATGATACTAATCATTAACTTTAAGAAACAAAAGAGCTCAACCGCACGCATGTATTAACATCGTGCTAATTCTAACCGTAAGTTTTATATGTTCAAATTAGGAGTCCATTGTTGGAGACCTTCACTTGTTTGTCACGCTCAGAATTTATATAAGGATAGCAGGTGAGTTTAAGTGATCCCCTATTATTTACTGTTTTTGGGATGAAGCATGCTCTGTTTAAACTGAAATATTTTTGTGCTATATTATGATGCTATATGTTTTGGTTATGTTGAGACCTGCTGATACTTGTATCACAGTCATTAATTCTTTCGTGAACCGCTTGTTTTATATGGGTAGATCTACTTGGGGAATCCCCCACACACAGTGCCTCCTGTGATGAACGGGAAGGGTACCACACTAAGATCCTGCGGGGTCGTTTGTGGCATGTAACAGGTTTTATAACATACTATGGTGGACCATCCGACAGGTACGGTCCACTGGTTTGAGGCTCAGTTCTCCCCACGGGGATTTAACCGTTAACTTAATTTTTGAAGAGGCTAACAGGGGCTGAGTGCAGGGTTGATTGTGATCCCCACAACAATGATACTATGATTTTTGAATCTAATATGGATTCCGATGAATCCCTTTTGTTTTAAACTTTAAGCTCTTAAACTCACCAACTTTATGTAGACCCAAAAACCTTTTTGAGCATGTCTTCAGGTATAACTAGGGGTATTAGATGAGCAATAGAAGATATCTAAAGCCGAAGCAAGAATTGAGGGTAGATGTTGACGGCAAAAGTTTAGCCTAGAAGCCCTAGTACAGAAGCCTCAAGAAATGTTGACCAAGAGACTTATCATGATACCTATAGATTGTAGATTGGGGTACTTTGTGCATTGAAACCCAGCAAATGTCCTAGTGTAAATATTATGAGATGCTTGTAATAACCATTTTGTTTCTGTTGTAATTTGGTTGTTGTTTACCAGTCTTTATGTCCCGCCTTTCTAGGCCCGGGGTGTGACACATTCCATATGAGAATTATTATTGTTTATTGTCTTTGTATAACTAGTTCCTTTTCTATTTATTCAGTTTAGCTTTCGTGAATACTATGATACCCCACCCTGTAGTTGCACGATTTTAATTAAAATACAAGTATATCTTATTTACTTATCGTGTTACCTTGATTTGACTTCTTTTTCATCGATCACGCATCCCGTTTCTTGCTTAAAGTTGGTTTACTTTCATTCCGTCGGTGTAATTTGATAATCGATTCTTTTCGTGCTTGGATATGGTAATAGATTCTTTGAATCCACAGTTGTCATTTTGATTAATTCGATGGATTTTTAAGGTAGTGGTGTTCAAAGTTTGTTGTGGAATGTCCTTGATTAGTTTCCGGCACGAGTGTATTGATTTTAGGGTTCATTCGTGTAGTTGCATGTTTGGGTTTAGTTTTGATTTGTACAATAGATATTATATTCCATTTGTGATGATAAGTGTGATTCCAATGATGCTTATAATAAGATATGATTAAATTGGTTCAAGAGTGTGATTAGATGGTCTTGAGAATCAAAACTTCATAGGATTAGAGGTTGTTACGAAAAGCAAAAAACATTCCATGCGAGAACTATTATTGTTTAATGTCTTTGTATAACTAGTTCCTTTCTATTTTTTTCAGTTTAGCTTTCGTGAATACTATGATACCCCAATCTGTAGTTGCACGATTTTAATTAAAATATAAGTATATCTTATTTACTTATCGTGTTACCTTGATTTGACTTCTTTTTCATCGATCACGCATTACGTTTCTTGTTTAAAGTTGGGTTACTTTTATTTTTGAGTGAATACGAGTAGTTTCTCGTTGTTTTAAACCTGGTGTGCTTGCCTATATGGTAATAGATTATTCTTTGAATCCACAGTTGTCATTTTGATTGATTCGATGGATTTTTAAGGTAGTGGTGTTCGAAGTTGGTTGTGGAATGTCCTTGATTAGTTTCCAGCACGAGTGTATTGATTTTAGGGCTCATTCGTGTGGTTTCATGTTTTGGTTTAGTTTCGATTTGTACAATAGATATTATATTCCATTTATGATCGATTAGTGTGATTCCAATGATGCTTATAATCAGATATGATTAGATTGGTTCACGAGTGTGTTTAGATGGTCTTGAGAATCAAAACACCATAGCATTAGTGGTTGTTACGAAAAACAAAAAAACATTCCATGCAAGAACTATTATTGTTCAATGTCTTTGTATAACTAGTTCCTTTTCTATTTATTCATTTATCTTCATGTATACTATGATATCGCAATCTGTAGTTGCATGCTTTTAATTAAAATACAAGTATATCTTATTTACATAATCGTGTTACATTGATTTGACTTCTTTTTCATTGATCACGCATTGCTTTTCTTGTTTAAAGTTGGTTTACTTTCATTCCATCAGTGTAATTTGATAATCGATTCTTTTTGAGTGAATATGAGTAGTTTCTAATTTCTTTACACTTGGTTTGCTTGCCTATATGGTAATAAATTATTCTTTGAATCCATAGTTGTCATTTTGATTGATTCGATGGTTTTTTGAGGTAGTGGTGTTCGAAGATGGTTGTGGAATGTTCTCGATTAGTTTCGGGCACGAGTGTATTGATTTTAGGGCTTATTCGTGTGGTTTCGTGTCTGGGTTTGGTTTCGATTTGTACAAGAGATATTATGATCCATTTATGATTGATTAGTGAGATTTCATTGATGCTTATAACTAGATTTTATTAGATTGGTTCACGAGTGTGTTCAGAAAGTCTTGAGAATCAAAAATCTATAGCATTAGAGGTTGTTACGAAAAGCAAAAAACATTCCATGCGAGAACTATTATTGTTTAATGTCTTTGTATAACTAGTTCCTTTTCTATTTATTTAGTTTAGCTTTCGTGAATACTATGATACCCCAATCTGTAGTTGCATGATTTTAATTAAAATACAAGTATATCTTATTTACTTGTCGTGTTACCTTGATTTAACTTCTTTTTCATTAATCGCGCATTTCATTCCGTCAGTGTAATTTGATAATCGATTCTTTTCAAATGAATACGAGTAGTTTCTCGCTTCTTTAAACCTGGTTTGCTTGCCTATATGGTAATAGATTATTCTTTGAATCCACACTTGTCATTTTGATTGATTCAATGGATTTTGAAGGTTGTGGTGTTCGAAATTGGTTGTGGAATGTCCTTGATTAGTATCGAGCACGAGTGTATTGATTTAGGGCTTATTCGTGTGGTTTCATGTTCGGGTTTAGTTTCAATTTGTACAATAAATATTATATTCAGTTTATGATTGATTAGTGTGATTTCAATGATGCTTATAATCAGATAAGATTAGATTGGTTCACGAGTGTGTTTAGATGGTCTTGAGAATCAAAACTCTAGAGCATTAGAGGTTGTTACGAAAAGAAAAAATTATTCCATGCGAGAACTATTATTGTTTAATATCTTTGTATAACTAGTTTCTTTTATATTTATTCAGTTTATCTTTTGTGAATACTATGATACCCCAATCTGTAATTGCACGATTTTAATTCAAATATAAGTATATCTTATTTACTTATCGTGTTACCTTGATTTGACTTTTTTTCATCGATCACGCATTCCGTTCCTTGTTTAAAGTTGGTTTACTTTCATTCCGTCAGTGTAATTTGATAACCGATTCTTTTTTAGTGAATACGAGTAGTTTCTTGTTTCTTTACACCTGGTTCGCTTGCCTATATGGTAATAAATTATTCTTTGAATCCATAGTTGTCATTTTGATTGATTTGATGGTTTTTTGAGGTAGTGGTGTTCGAAGATGGTTGTGGAATGTTCTTGATTGTTTCGGGCACGAGTGTATTGATTTTAGGGTTCATTCGTGTGGTTTCATGTTTGGGTTTAGTTTCTATTTATACGATAGATATTATATTCCATTTATGATTGATTAGTGTAATTCCAATGATGCTTATAATCACATATGATTAGATTGGTTCACAAGTGTGTTTAGATGGCCTTGAGAATCAAAACTCCATAGCATTAGAGGTTGTTACGAAAAGCAAAAAACATTCCATACGAGAACTATTATTGTTTAATGTCTTTGTATAACTAGTTCCTTTTCTATTTATTCAGTTTATCTTCTTGTATACTATGATACCCCAATCTGTAGTTGCACGATTTTAATTAAAATACAAGTATATATTATTTACATAATCGTGTTACATTGATTTGACTTCTTTTTCATCGATCACGCATTTCTTTTCTTGTTTAAAGTTAGTTTACTGTTATTCCATCAGTGTAATTTGATAATCGATTCTTTTTGAGTGAATACGAGTAGTTTCTCGTTTCTTTACCCCCGGTTTGCTTGCCTATATGGTAATAAATTATTCTTTGTATCCATAGTTGTCATTTTGATTGATTCGATGGTTTTTTGAGGTAGTGGTTACGAAGATGGTTGTGGATTGTAACACCCGGAATAAAGTCGAAACGAGCCAATTAATAATAATGGGCTTAACCGGGATTATTTGAAGAAAATAAGCGAGGAATGTGGTATGGACCGAGTAGACCTTGCGGGTTATGTGTTCGGCGAGTTAAGGTCCCGGGAATGCCCGGTATATATAATCGGATCAGCTTGAGCCACTCTTATTTGCAACTCAACACTCAACTTCTAAAGAGAGAGTGTAGAGAGAGAAAGTGGTGAGAAAGTGGTGATTCAAGCCTCTCTTGATCAAAAGATTGAAGATAGGTGTTCGTGGGCATCCAAACAACAAGAAAAGACCAAGAATCCAGGTAAGAAACATCAGTTAATCTTTCCTTTTGATGTAAACCCAGATTCTAGGGCTTGGGGTTTTTGAAAGTGGCAAAGAATCGCCCAAAACTCACCTTTTTGTGTAAGAAAACATGTAAGAAGCTTAGATATAGCTTATTGGGTGATAAACCAAGGATTTGGGTGTAAAAGATTGAAGTTTTGGGTCAAAAATGGGTTGGTTCGTAATTTCAGCCCGTTTTGCGAAACTGGGTGTTCATCCAGCGAAATAATGTAGTCATCCAGCAAAACTATGGATCTTCCTGCGAAACTATAGTTTCGCAGGTAGTTTCGGAGACATGGTCTTCCAAAGAAAGTTGGGCGAAACTGGTAGCGAAACTGGCAGCGAAGATGCCAGCGAAACTGCTGGTAAAACTAGCAGCGAAACTGCTGATCTTGCAGCGAAATTAGCAGCGAAATTAACTCCTTCGAGTGTTAACTTATCTGCAGGCTGTGTAGTGTGACCCTTGCTTAGAAAGCTTGATTGAGAAGCTACTCACTGAGTCCAGGTGAGTCCTAGATCCCCTATTTTAAAGGTTTTAAACTTGTTTGAGGCTGGAAATGCATACTAAATATACGTTTCTAAATGACCAAAATTTTTAGGAGGTTTTAACAAGAAGATCGATTTTTCTATAAGGAAATATGCTATATAAAAGTGTTAAGATAAAAAAAATTTCACGCTGACCTGGCAGCCCGGCCCCAGCCAGGAGCGTTGCCCCTTATACCCCACTAGGGGCTCCTGCCCCTAGGACCTCGCTGTTAGGGGCTGCCGCCCCCGAACCCCCGCTGTCCCGCGGAGGGTCGGTTATGTTCTATGATGAATTGTACTTGTTGTGTATGTGTATGGGAGTGAATGATGTGTGATGATTATATGATGTTGCGTGATGATGTGTGATGATGATATGTATGTTCATGTTATGCCTTCTTTATGTTCCTTATTACGTATTATTCCGTGGCTTTATGTGGGATGGTTAAGAAATGAATGTAAAGTATTAAGTAATGAAAGCAGAAGCTAATGATAATGAAAGAGGAACGTAAAGGATGAATGAATGCATGGATTAACGAAAGGATGAATGTAAAGTCTTGCAAGCAAATGAAAGGAGGTGCATAACTCTAAAATGTTGTTAGCTCAACTGTGTCTGGTTTAGCTAACCCGTAAGGATACACACAGGGGTCTAATCTTTGAGACTGACCAAACGTATGGGATCCTTGTCGCTTGCCCCAGTACTGGTGCCAGACTATATGCGTAATGAATGGGGGTCTATTTATAGACTTCGGCCCAGTACCCGCTTCGTGCCTACGTTTGGGGTGTAGCCTATGACATTGGTCCGGATGAGATGTAAAGGTTAATGAATGAACGAATGATAACGAGTAACGCGCGATGAAATATGATAATGAAAGATAATATTAAGATTTTCTATGTGTGCGTATAATGTATGATCGCGGACGAAAGAAATGAACGGTTGTAAAAGTATATAAAGTATTTTATTTATAAAACTAGAACTCACTCAGCAACGCTGACTTTTTATGTAATTTCTAGTTGGCAGGTAATAATTGCTGAGGATGGCACGGGCGTAGCTACTCGGCAAGTTTTTGGAATGGCATCTATTTTATGTAACGATGATGTTTTTGTGATGTAATGCAAACAAATGATAGTTTTGTAAAGGTTGACAATGTTGTATTATTTTGCAAAAGCAATTATTTATACATGAAATGGTTTTAAGTATTTCCGCTGCGATGTATTTAGCAAATTTAAAGGAATTTTTTATGTTTATGTGCGATGATTGTCCAACTGTGAGCGTCCCGGGAACGGGGCCTTACAAGTTGGTATCAGAGCCAAAGTTTAAGTGAAATGGGTAAATATTTTCATAAGAAACCTAAACTTAAACTGAGAATGGGACAAAGGGGAGGGATGCCAGTCTGAGTAGCTACGTGCCATCAGGTATTTTCTTTAATGTTAACCGGTATTATGTGCGCATGTTATTTGATCTGTTTGCCCTTAGTAGATTCAAATACTAATGTAGTCAGGATAGGAAATGCTTAGGGTATGAAGAGTAAAGTAAGTGGCTAATCACAACTGGCCACTGTAATTAGGGACTTAGTATACTTGACATAAACTGAGCTATTACCTTGAATGAACGTGTTGGTGTTTGAATCTTATAGTGCGTTAGAGGATGGCTGGAGGTAGATCTTCTAAGGCTTCACGAGGCAGAGGCCGTGGTGGACGTGGTGCTGGACCACGGGTCACAAGAGGAAGGCCCAGGGCTGAAGAGGTGGCTCATGAAGAGCCTGAGACCCCTCATCCGAAGGGTGGAGATGAAAGTGCCAACCTAAGGGCCTTAGTGAAGGAGGCTGTGGTGGAGGAAGTTCACCATGTCATGCAGACGATCCTGTCGTCTGTGGTGACCAAGGTGATCAAAGCTGTTAGGGAAGGAGAGAGGAAGGAAAGGACCCGCGGGGGAAAGAGAGCAACCCAAGACTGAGACGGTGGTCTCCGATGAGGAGGAGGAGGAGGAGCCTATGCAAGAAATTGCACGAGGCTGTAACTACGGGGCATTTCAAAGATGCAAGCCCCCTACTTTTGATGGCAATGGCACTACTGCTACTACTCACCGGTGGGTGAGGGAGATGGAAGCTGTTCTTGATATCAGCGAGTGCTGAGAGGATCAAAAGGTGAAGTTCGCCACCCATTCATTTGTAGACTCGGCTCTGTGTTGGTGGGACAATATCGTCCAAGCCGAGGGTAGTAGAGCGATTGGAAGGATGAGGTGGGCAAAGCTGAAGAAGTTGGTGATTGAGGAGTTATGTCCTCATAGGGAGCTCGACAAGATGGAAAGGGAGTTCCTTCAGCTAGAGGCAAGAACCATGACGCATCAGCAATACACCAACAAATTCAACGAGATGGCACGGCTGGTGCCGGATCAGGTGACGCCTGTGTCACAGAAGATCAAGAGATACATCCAGGGCTTTCCGGTGGATATCCGCAGGCACATGATCACCGCCCGACCAGGTACGTTCAGGTCGGTGGTTGATCTGGCAGGAAGGTTGTATGACGAGCGAGAAGTGGTGGTGGCTGAGGTGGGGAAGAAAGGTGGCGGTGACAAGAACTGGAATAGGAAACGGTTTGGACGTGGCGGGGTTGCTCCAAACAATAAGGTTGCGAGGGTGAATGACCGGCGTGTAGTTACACCCGGCGCAGGGTCGAAGAAGTGTGGTAAGTGCGGGGTGAGGAGGTGTTATAACTGTGGCGAGGAGGGCCACATGAGCCGAGACTCCAAGAAGCCGAGGGCTGAGAGTTCCGGAGCGAAAAAGATGACCGGGACGGAAGGGCAGAAGGCGAGCGCCTGAGCCTTCACGATGATTCGGGAGGAGGCTAGGACGGATCTTGATGTTGTGTCAGGTACGTTTCTAGTAAACCAAACTCTTGCCTCCGTGTTATTTGATTCTGGTGCTAGTAGGAGTTTCATTTCTGCTAACTTTTATGCTAAGTTGTCCATTAGGAGTAGAATTATTGATGAGCCCTTTGATGTAGAAACTGCCATAGGTAAGTCTACCAGGATTTCTGATATGATAGAAGGCTGTGACATAGAACTAGAAGGTCATAAGTTTCCTGTTAGACCGATCGTGATGACCTTAGGCGGGTTTGATGTAGTCCTGGGAATGGATTGGTTGGCGGACTACGAGGCGAACATTGTGTGTCGCAAGAAGATGATCCAATTGATAGCGCCTGACGGGAGTTTAGTGACGATCTATGGTGACTGAGTCACTACGATCCCGAAGGTGATTTCGATGGCGGTGGCGAGAAAGTGCATGAGTCGTGGATGTAATGCCTACTTGGCCTACGTGAAGGATGTGGATACGTCAACACAACAATTGTCTGATGTACCGGTTGTGTGTGACTTCCCAGACGTGTTTCCAGATGATTACCAGGTGTGCCATCGGACCGCGAAGGCACCGTACCGGTAGCTAAGGCACCGTATCGGTTGGCTCTGACCGAGATGAAGGAACTGATGGAGCAATGGCAGGAGTTGCTTGATAAGGGGTTCATTAGACCGAGTATCTCTCCTTGAGGTGCTCCGGTCTTATTCGTGAAGAAGAAGGACGGTAGTATGAGGATGTGCATTGACTACCGTGTATTGAACAAGTTGACGGTGAAGGATCGGTATTCATTGCCGAGGATTGATGACTTGTTTGATCAACTCTGTGACATCCGTCACCTTAAGGTCCGTCAATTAACGTGATTGTCCGTTAACTATTCTTTGATCGATCATTCCTCATCCTTATTTGACTCTTTATGTGGATATCATGTGTGCATTATCATCGTTGTGCGTGTGTATTCGTTATGATCATATGTTAACCTTAAAAACTTTTAAAACTTTCATCTTCGAAACCGCCAAATATGTCAATTTTATATATATTAAACGTCATTAACAAAACCATTTCTTAAGTCATAATATCATTAAATGCGCTTTTACAATTAATATAAAACATTTAATAAAGTCGTTTTTTCAACCGAACCAAATTTGGGAAAACTCGGGAATTAAGTGCAGGGACTAAACTTGTAATTTTGCAAACTCGGGCTGGGTATATAAACCCCATACCAGCCCTAAATCACCATTTTCACCATCTTCTTCATCTCTTCACTCTCTACACACACATCTTCTTCATTCTAGCACCAAATCCAACCCGTGTGGTCTCGTTTTTGTCGTCTAGACTTCATCTACAGCTTAGACTACTCGTTTCTAGCAGGTAGACTACCTTAGTTGTCCGTTTTCTTGCCTTTTCACGGCTGTCCAAACTAGGGTTTCGGGTGTTCGGGTTCAACCCGAACACACAAGGTCGTATGGGTGCGTGTGAGGTCTTTCTGCTTGTGTTTCATGTTTGTGTATGTTTGTTGAGTGTTTCTGGAAGTCCTTGTGGTGTAAAACTCACGTTTAGAGCAGCTCGGGGGCTGCTCAGCCCGACCACAGTCGCGATTCTGCAGTTCAGGCGACTTGGTCTGTCATGCGATTGAGCCGTGCGACTGAGTGAGTCGTGCGACTGAATCATGCGTCTGAGTCAATCGTGCGACTGAGTTGTGCGACTAGGCATGTCGTGCGACTGAGTCGTGCGACTGTGTGCTTATATGCGATTGAGTCATGCGTGCGAATGAATGTATGCGATTGAGTCATGCGTATGAATGATTGTGTGCGATTGAGTCAGGTGACCGACTGAGTGTATGCGAATGTGCGTGATTCGCAGGACTGGAGTCCAATCGCACGAATGAAGGTTCAATGGTACGAAAGTAGCTAATTCGCACGATTGAAGGTTGATTCGTACGTATGGAGGTTGAGTCGTGCGATTGGGTGTTGTGTGGTACGACTGAAAGCCAGTCATACGAATGAAGGTTCAATCGTACAAATGAAGCTGATTCGCACGATTGAGGGTTGATTCGTGCGTATGGAAGTTGAGCTGTGCGTCTGGTCTTGTCGTGCGACTGTAACTGTTGTGTTTGATTTCTTCTTGTGCGCGGTGTGAGTATGACGTGTGATGTTGAGGTAACATTAACACAATAGCCATTGTTCGGCCACAAAGATTAAAGTCAACGCTAAAAAGGGCACAAATACTATTCTGAACAAATCAAACTAACGTTTTACAACTATCAACTGACTTATAACTATTGACACTTATTCAACACTTTCTCAATAACAATGAGACATTTACTCAAATATCATCAACGATGGCGACAATGTCTAGTACTTGGATCTACATAAGAGCTAGTACGTGTGTCTGTTTGTGTGTGTTACACGCGACCCAGCCGATACAACCCGAACCGACCGATCATTATTACGCGCTTATATCATATCATTAATGCTTAACAATAACTGTCAATAGGTGTTTGACTGTTTATCTGCATTCTACATTGGGATTACATCGATCATACATACTTACCACTTAACAAGTGAGTTTCGTGGCCCCTTTTTACATTTATACAATATTTCAATCATTTACAACTTGGGGGAAAAGTATGCTTACTCATTTTCAATGCTTTACAACTTACTTACATTTTACATACAAGGAATCAACGTGATACTGTGTTGCAAGTACTATTTGATACATGCTTGGGTCTGCTGTGTGGTTCTATCTTTGAAACTATTTAATTCCAGTGTGGGAACCAAGGGTTAGGTATTGGTAGTACTACTGGGTTGACACCCCCACCCTCGTTCGATGGTATACTAGTTGGTACCATCAGTTGCCCCAGGAACGGGCCCTTGGGTGAATATATGCCGACAATTTCTTTGTGTACGTCGCTAGGTTTGGTTGCAAAGCTCATGTCATGTGATTTACTTGTGTATATAACTGTATTCACGGTATTCCATTACGCTCACTTATTACAGCATTACTTACATTTTATTACTTAAACCTGTGAGCTCACCAACAATTATGTTGACCGTTTTAAGCATATCTTTTCAAGTGATCATGCAAGTCCAGGAATCTAGGTGTGTTGCCTTAGTGGAGACCCTAGGATGCATTTTTGGGACTTATCATATTTGACAAACAATCTTTTTGAACAATGATGATATGTGTAAACAATTACAATCTTTTGAAACTTGTTCCCGGGTTGTGGGAATTTACATTTTCAATTTCATCTTATTTGGTTATGTGAATCATGTTTATGCTTATGGCTATGTTGTGTTGAACATTGACTAAACACGACACAAGTCCCCTTGTTGTCGGATGTCATCATGACACGCTTGTCATCATTTATATATATTGCATCTCTATCGCTTACCATGTGTTATGACGATCCCGGTCTCGTTACATCCCCGTGTTTCCGCTTTTAGCGGGGGTGTGACAAACTCCAAGGTGCCAGTTGGTTCTCAAGGATAGATCTCCGATCTGGATACCATCAGTTGAAGGTGAAGGAGCAAGATACTCCTAAAACAGCTTTTCGCACGCGGTATGGACACTATGAGTTTCTCGTTATGTCTTTTGGTTTAACTAACGCGCCAGCTGCTTTTATGGACTTGATGAATCGAGTGTGCCGACCGATGTTGGATAAATAAGTGATTGTGTTTATTGATGATATCCTGATTTACTCGCGGAGCGAAGAGGAGCATGCCGGTCACATTCGGGAAGTGTTAGAGACGCTTAGAAGGGAGAAATTATATGCTAAATTCTCCAAGTGTGCGTTCTGGTTGCGCGAAGTTCAGTTGTTGGGTCTCCGTGGTGAATTCGGAGGGGATCATGGTAGACCGGCAAAAGTGGAGGCGGTGATGCAATGGAAGTCCCCAAAGACGCCATCCGAAATCCGTAGTTTCTTGGGGTTGGCGGGCTATTATAGAAGATGTATCCAAGACTTCTCTAAGATTGCTTCCCTATTGACTAAGTTGACCCGTAAGGATGTGAAATTTGTATGGGGTCAAGATCAAAATAAGGCTTTTGAGGAGCTAAAGGCAGGGCTGACTCAAGCTCCTGTCTTATCATTACTTGAAGGAAGCGAAGACTTGGTGGTCTATTCAGATGCTTCTTACTCGGGGTTGGGTTGTGTGTTGATGCAGAGAGGAAGGGTTATAGCCTACGCATCCCGACAACTGAAGGTTCATGAAGTTAATTACCCTACTCATGACTTGGAGTTAGCGGTTGTGGTCTTTGCATTGAAGATTTGGAGGCACTACCTATACGGGACGAAGTGCACCATCTTCACCGACCACAAAAGCTTGAAGTACTTCTTTGAGCAGAAGGACTTGAACATGAGGCAGAGACGATGGTTGGAGCTTATAAAGGATTACGATTGCGAGATCCATTACCATCCGGGCAAGGACAACGTAGTGGCAGATGCCCTTAGTCTAAAGGAGAGGCCTGAACCAATTCGGGTAAAGGCTTACCAATTGATTATGACCTAATATGTGATGACGCAGGTCAAGGAGTTTCAAGACGAGGCATTGAAAGAAGATCGTCTTAACTCTGAGATGATGAGAGGTCTAGTCGCGGAGTTGGGTGAAAACACTCTCGGTGTTAGAACTCGGTTCGGACGGATGTGGATTCCTCGCTATGGGGATCTACGTGGGAAGATCATGGACGAAGCTCATAAGACTCGATACTCCATTCATCCTGGTGCCACAAAGATGTATCAAGACATGAAGAAATATTATTGGTGACCGGGTATGAAGCGTGACGTAGTGGAGTACATAAGTAAGTGCCTTACTTGCTTACAAGTGAAGGCGGAGCATTAGAAGCCATACGGAAAGATCCAACCTTTGGATATACCCGAGTGGAAGTGGGACCGTATCACCATGGACTTTATCACGAAGTTACCGCATACCATGAAAGGGTATGATGCCATATGGGGTGATAGTTGATCGTTTGACAAAGAGTGCTCACTTCCTACCGATCCGTGAGACGTATTCCTCTGAGAGACTCACATATCTATTCATCAAGGACATTGTAAGTCGCGATGGTGTACCGGTATCTATCGTGTCGGATCGTGACACCCGGTTTACATCCAAGTTTTGGAAGAGATTTCACGATGCTATGGGGACGAGGTTACGTATCAGCACAGCTTATCATCCCCAGACAGATGGTCAGTCAGAAAGGACCATTCAGACCCTAGAAGATATGCTTCGGGCATGCGTCATTAATTTTGGAGGAAGTTGGGATGACCACTTACCGTTAGCTGAATTCTCATACAATAATAGTTACCATGCCAGCATTGGTATGCCCCCTTATGAGATGCTATACGGTAGGAGATGTAGAATACCCGCTTATTGGGGTGATATTGGCCATAAAGAGTTAGGGAGCGTCGAGGTGGTCGAGGCGACGACTGAGAAGCTAGGACGAAAGCCTCATGAAGGCAGCGATAGCGCTAGACGTAGATAATCAGTTAGACACTAAGATCATTGTATGCAGACAAACGACGTAGACCGATTGAGTTCCATGTGGGTGACAGGGTTATGTTGAAAGTCTCACCTTGGAAAGGTATCATTCGGTTTAGAAAGCGGGGCAAGTTGAGCCCGATATACATAGGGCCTTTCCGAATCATTGCTCGAGTAGGAGAGGTGGCCTTTAGGTTGGAGTTGCCCAGTGAGTTAAGTGGAATTCATCCGACTTCCATTATCCTTAGCTCGATATGATCGTCCTTGGAGACCAGATAATGATAGTGGATCGATATCCATGTGATCTCACTTGAGAAGTGCTTAGGAGGCAGATGTCGCAATATTTTGTGAACAGCTCAAGTAGGATGTCGCAGTGGCTAGAGAATAGGAATAAGGTGGTTCCCTTGTGTGTACAGTGGAAGCACAAGAAGGGATCAGAGTCCACTTGGGAAGTTGAGGAGGAGATGAGGCAGCATTACCCTCAACTATTCAACGACTAACAGGTTTCGAGGACGAAACCTAAATAAAGGGGGTGAACTTGTAACGCGCGGAATAAAGTCGAAAGGAGCCAATTAATAATAATGGGCTTAACCAGGATTATTTGAAGAAAATAAGCAAGGAATGTGGTACGGACCGAGTAGACCTCGCGGGTTACGTGTTCGGCGAGGTTAAGGTCCCGGGAATGCCCGATATATATAAGCGGATCAGCTTGAGCCACTCTCATTTGCAACTCAACACCCAACTTCTAGAAAGAGAGTGTAGAGAGAAAATGTGGAGAGAAAGTGGTGATTCAAGGCTCGGTTGATCAAGAGATTAAAGATAGGTGTTCGTGGGCATCCAAACAACAAGAAAAGACCAAGAATCCAGGTAAGAAACATCGTTTAATCGTTCCTTTTGATGTAAACCCGGATTCTAGGGCTTGGGGTTTTTGAAAGTGGCAAATAATAGCCCAAAACTCATGTTTTTGTGTAAGAAAACATGTAAGAAGCTTAGATATAGCTTATTGGGTTATAAACCAAGTATTTGGGTGTAAAAGTTGAAGTTTTGGGTCAAAAAGGGGTTGGTTCGTAATTTCAGCCCATTCTGCGAAACTGGGTGTTCATCCAGCAAAATTATTTAGTCATCCAGCGAAACTATGGATCTTCCTGCGAAACTATAGTCTGCGAGTTTCGCAAACATGGTTTTCCAACGAAAGTTGGGCGAAACTGGCAGCGAATTTGGCAGCGAAGATGCCAGCGAAACTACTGGTGAAACTAGCAGCAAAGCTGCTGGGGAAACTAGCTGCGAAACTGCTGATGTTGCAGCGAAATTAGGCATAAATTAACTCCTTTGAGTGTTAAATTATCTACAGGCTGTGTAGTGTGACCCTTGCTTAGAAAGCTTGATTGAGAAGCTACTCACTGAGTCCAGGTGAGTTCTAGATCCCCTATTTTAAATGTTTTAAATTTGTTTGGGGCTGGAAATGCATACCAAATATACGTTTCTAAATGACCAAGATTTTAAGAGGTTTTAACCAGAAAATCGATTTTTCTATAAGGAAATGTGCTATATAAAAGTGTTAAGATAAAAAAATTTTCGCGCTGACTTGGCAGCCCGGCCGCAGCAAGGGGCGTTGCCCCTTGGACCTCACTAGGGGCTGCTGCCCCTAGGACCCTACTGTCAGGGGCTGCCGCCCCCGAACCCCCGCTGTCCCGCAGAGGGTCGGTTATGTTCTATGATGATTACTTGTTGTGTATGTGTATGGGAGGGAATGATGTGTGATGATTATATGATGTTGTGTGATGATGTGTGATGATGATATGTATGTTCATGTTATGCCTTCTTTATGTTCCTTATAACGTATTATTCCGTGGCTTTACGTGGGATGGTTAAGAAATGAATGTAAAGTATTAAGTAATGAAAGCGGAAGCTAATGATAATGAAAGAGGAACGTAAAGTATGAATGAATGCATGCATTAACGAAAGGATGAATGTAAAGTCTTGCAAGCAAATGAAAGGAGGTGCACAACTCTAAAATGTTGTTAGCTCAACTGTGTCTGGTTTAGCTAACCCGTAAGGATACACACAGGGGTCTAGTCTTTGTGACTGACCAAACGTATGGGATCCTTGTCACTTGCCCCGGTACTGGTGCCAGGCTATATGCGTAATGAATGGGGGTCTATTTATAGACTTCGGCCCAGTACCCGCTTCGTGCCTACGTTTGGGGTGTAGCCTATGACATTGGTCCGGATGAGAAGTAAAGGTTAATGAATGAACGAATGATAACGAGTAACGCGTGATGAAATATGATAATGAAAGATAATATTAAGATTATCTGTGTGTGCGTATAATGCATGATCGCGAACGAAAGAAATGAACGGTTGTAAAAGTATATAAAGTATTTTATTTATAAAACTAGAACTCACTCAACAGCGCTGACTTTTTATGTAATTTCCAGTTGGCAGGTAATAATTGCTGAGGATGGCACGGGCGCTGCTACTCGGCAAGTTTTTGGAATGGCATCCATTTTTTGTAACGATGATGTTTTTGTGATGTAATGCAAACAAATGATAGTTTTGTAATGGTTGACAATGTTGTATTATTTTGCAAAAGCAATTATTTATACATGAAATGGTTTTAAGTATTTCCGTTGCGATGTATTTAGCAAATTTAAAGGTATGTTTTATAATTATGTTTGATGATTGTCCAACTATGAGCGTCCCATGAACGGGGCCTTACATGGAATGTTCTCGATTAGTTTCGGGCACGAGTGTATTGATTTTAGGGCTTATTCGTGTGCTTTTGTGTCAGGGTTTAGTTATCGTGTTACCTTGACTTCACTTCTTTTTCATCAATCACGCATTTCGTTTCTAGTTTAAAGTTGGTTTACCTTCATTCCGTCAGTGTAATTTAATAATCAATTATTTTCAAGTGAATATGAGTAGTTTCTCGTTTCTTTACACCTGGTGTGCTTGCCTATATGGTAATAGATTATTCTTTGAATCCAAAATTGTCATTTTGATTGAATTGATGGATTTTTAAGGTAGTGGTGTTCGAAGTTGGTTTTGGAATGTCCTTGATTAGTGTCAGGCACGAGTGTATTGATTTTAGGGCTCATTCGCGTGGTTTCATGATTGGGTTTAATTTCGATTTGTACAATAGATATTATATTCCATTTAAGATTGATTAGTGTGATTCCAATGATGCTTATAATCACATATGATTAGATTGGTTCACGAGTGTGTTTAGATGGTCTTGAGCATCAAACTCCATAGCATTATAGCTTGTTACGAAAATCAAAAAACATTCCATGCGAGAACTATTATGGTTTAATGTCTTTGTATAACTAGTTCCTTTTCTATTTATTCAGTTTGTCTTCGTGTAAACTATGATACCCCAATCTGTAGTTGACGATTTTAATTAAAATACAAGTATATCTTATTTACTTAATCTTGTTACCATGATTTTACCTCTTTTTCATCGATCACGCATTGCTTTTCTTGTTTAAAGTTGGTTTACTTTCATTCCGTCAGTGTAAATTGATAATCGATTCTTTTTGAGTGAATACGAGTAGTTTCTCGTTTCTTTACACCTGGTTTGCTTGCCTATATGGTAATAAATGATTCGTTGAACCCACAGTTGTTATTTTGATTGATTCGATGGTTTTTTGAGGTAGTGGTGTTCGAAGATGGTTGTGGAATGTTCTCGATTAGTTTTGGGCACGAGTGTATTGATTTTAGGGCTTATTCGTGTGGTTTTGTGTCCAGGTTTGGTTTCGATTTTTACAGTAGATATTATGATCCATTTATGATTGATTAGTGTGATTTCAATGATGCTTATAACCAAATTTGATTAGATTGGTTCACGATGTGTTCAGAAAGTCTTGAGAATCAAAAATCCCTAGCATTAGAGGTTGTTACGATAAGCAAAAAACATTCCATGCGAGAACTATTATTGTTTAATGTCTTTGTATAACTAGTTCTATTTCTATTTATTTAGTTTAGCTTTCTTGAATACTATGATATTCCAATCTGTAGTTGCACAATTTTAATTAAAATACAAGTATATCTTATTTACTTATCGTGTTACCTTGATTTGACTTCTTTTTTATCGATCACGCATACCATTTCTTGTTTAAAGTTGGTTTACTTTCATTCCGTCAGTGTAATTTGATAATCGATTCTTTTCGAGTGAATACGAGTAGTTTCTCGCTTCTTTAAACCTAGTTTGCTTGCCTATATGGTAATTGATTATTCTTTGAATCCACAGTTGTCATTTTGATTGATTTGATGGATTTTTAAGGTAGTGGTGTTCGAAGTTGGTTGTGGAATGTCCTTGATTAGTTTCCGGCACGAGTGTATTGATTTTAGGGCTCATTCGTGTGGTTTCATGTTTGGGTTTAGTTTCGATTTATACAATAGATATTATATTCCATTTATGATTGATTAGTGTGATACCAATGATGCTTATAATCAGATATGATTAGATTGGTTCACGAGTGTGTTTAGATGGTCTTGAGAATCAAAACTCCATAGCATTAGAGGTTGTTACGAAAAGCAAAAAACATTCCATGCGAGAACTATTATTGTTTAATGTCTTTGTATAACTAGTTCCTTTTCTATTTTTTCTGTTTAACTTTTGTGAATACTCTGATACCCCAATCTGTAGTTGCACGATTTTAATTAAAATATAAGTATATCTTATTTACTTATCGTGTTACCTTGATTTGACTTCTTTTTCATCGATCACACATTCCGTTTCTTGTTTAAAGTTGGTTTATTTTCATTCTGTCAGTGTAATTTGATAATCGATTATTTTCTAGTGAATACGAGTAGTTTCTCGTTTCTTTACACCTGGTGTGCTTGCCTATATGGTAATAGATTATTCTTTGAATCTGCAGTTGTCATTCTAATTGATTCGATGGATTTTTAAGGTAGTGGTGTTTGAAGTTGGTTGTGGAATGTCCTTGATTAGTTTCCGGCACGAGTGTATTGATTTTAGTGCTCATTCGTGTGGTTTCATGTTTGGGTTTAGTTTCGATTTGTACAATAGATATTATATTCCATTTATGATTGATTATTGTGATTCCATTGATGCTTATAATCAGATGTGATTAGATTGGTTCACGAGTGTGTTTAGATGGTCTTGAGAATCAAAACTCCATAGCATTAGAGGTTGTTACGAAAAGAAAAAAAAAACATTCCATGCGAGAACTATTATTGTTTAATGTCTTTATATAACTAGTTCCTTTTCTATTTATTCAGTTTATCTTCGTGTATACTATGATACCCCAATCTGTAGCTGCACGATTTTAATTAAAATACAAGTATATCTTATTTACATAATCATGTTACCTTGATTTGACTTCTTTTTCATCAATCACAAATTGCTTTTTTTGTTTAAAGTTGGTTTACTTTCATTCTGTTAGTGTAATTTGATAATCGATTCTTTTTGAGTGAATACGAGTAGTTTCTCATTTCTTTACACCTGGTTTGCTTGCCTATATGGTAATAAATTATTCTTTGAATCCATAGTAGTCATTTTGATTGATTCGATGGTTTTTTTGAGGTAGTGGTGTTCGAAGATGGTTGTGGAATGTTCTCGATTAGTTTCGGGCACGAGTGTATTGATTTTAGGGTTAATTCGTGTGGTTTCGTGTCCAGGTTTGGTTTCGATTTGTACAATAGATATTATGATCCATGTATGATTGATTAGTGTGATTTCAATGATGCTTATAATTAGGTTTGATTAGATTGGTTCATGAGTGTGTTCAGAAAGTCTTGAGAATCAAAAATCCATAGCATTAGAGGTTGTTACGAAAAGCAAAAAACATTCCATACGAGAACTGTTATTGTTTAATTTCATTGTATAACTAGTTCCTTTTCTATTTATTTAGTTTAGCTTTCGTCAATACTATGAATATTATGACACCCCAATCTGTAGTTGTACTATCGTGTTACCTTGATTGACTTCTTTTTCATCGATCACACATTCCGTTTCTTGTTTAAAGTTAGTTTACTTTCATTCGGTTAGTGTAATTGTATAATCGATTCTTTTCGAGTGAATACGACTAGTTTGTCGTTTCTTTACACCTGGTGTGCTTGCCTATATGGAAATAGATTATTCATTGAATCTACAGTTGTCATTTTAATTGATTTGATGGATTTTAAATGTAGTGGTGTTTGAAGTTGGTTGTGGAATGTCCTTAATTAGTTTCTGGCACGAGTATATTGATTTTAGGGTTCATTCGTTTGGTTTCAAGTTTGGGTTTAGTTTTGATTTGTACTATAGATATTATATTCCATTTATGATTGATTAGTATGATTCCAATGATGCTTATAATCAGATATGATTAGATTGGTTCACGTGTGTGTTTAGATGGTCTTGAGAATCAAAACTCCATAGCATTAGAGGTTGTTATGAAAAGCAAAAAACATTCCATGCGAGAACTATTATTGTTTAATGTCTTTGTATATCTAGTTTCTTTTCTATTTATTCAGTTTAGCTTTCGTGAATACTTCGATACCCCAATCTGTAGTTGCACGATTTTAATTAAAATACAAGTATATCTTAATTACTTAATCGTGTTACCTTGATTTGACTTCTTTTTCATCGATCACGCATTCCGTATTTTGTTTAAAGTTGGTTTACTTTCATTCCGTCAGTGTAATTTGATAATCGATTATTTTCGAATGAATACAAGTAGTTTCTCATTTCTTTACACCTGGTGTACTTGCCTATATGGTCATAGATTATTCTTTAAATCCACAGTTGTCATTTTGATTGATTCAATGGATTATTAAGGTAGTGGTGTTCGAAGTTGGTTGTGGAATGTCCTTGATTAGTTTTCGGCACGAGTGTATTGATATTACGGCTCATTCGTGTGGTTTCATGTTTGGGTTTAGTTTCGATTTGTACAATAGATATTATATTCCATTTATGATTGATTAGTGTGATTCCATTGATGCTTATAATCAGATATGATTAGATTGGTCCACGAGTATGTTTAGATGGTCTTGAGAATCAAAACTCCATTGCATTAGAGGTAGTTACAAAAAGCCAAAAAATTCCATGCAAGAACTATTATTGTTTAATGTCTTTATATATCTCGTTCCTTTTCTATTTATTCAGTTTAGCTTCGTGAATACTTTGATACCCCAATCTTTAGTTGCATGATTTTAATTAAAATACAAGTATATCTTATTTAGTTTATCGTGTTACCTTGATTTGACTTCTTTTTCATCGATCAAACATTGCTTTTCTTGTTTAAAGTTGGTTTACTTTCATTTTGTCAGTGTAATTTGCTAATCGATTCTTTTTTAGTGAATACGAGTAGTTTCTTGTTTCGTTACACCTGGTTTGCTTGCCAATATGGTATAAATTATTCATTGAATCCACAGTTGTCATTTGATTGATTCAATGGATTTTTAAGGTAGTGGTGTTTGAAGTTGGTTGTGGAATGTCCTTGATTTGTTTCTGGCACGAGTGTATTGATTTTACGGCTCATTCGTGTGGTTTCATGTTTGGGTTTAGTTTTGATTTGTACAATAGATATTATAATCCATTTATGATCGCTTAGTGTGATTCCAATAATGCTTATAATCAGATATGATTAGATTGGTTCACGAGTGCGTTTAGATGGTCTTGAGAATCAAACCTCCATAGCATTAGAGGTTGTTACGAAAAGCAAAAAAATTCCATGCGAGAACTATTATTGTTTAATGTCTTTGTATATCTAGTTCCTTTTCTATTTATTCAGTTTAGCTTCATGTATACTATGATACCCCAATTTGTAGTTGCATGATTTTAATTAAAATACAAGTATATCTTATTTACTTAATCGTGTTACCTTCATTTGAATTCTTTTTCATCGATCACGCATTGCTTTTCTTGTTTAAATATGGCTTACTTTCATTCTGTCAGTGTAATTTAATAATTGATTCTTTTTGATTGAATACGAGTAGTTTCTTGTTTCTTTACACCTGGTTTGCTTGCCTATATGGTAATAAATTCTTCTTTGAATCCACAGTTGTCATTTTGATTGATTCGATGGTTTTTTGAGGTAATGGTGTTTGAAGTTGTTTGTGGAATGTTCTCGATTAGTTTCAGGCACGAGTGTATTGATTTTAGGGCTCATTCGTGTGGTTTCGTGTCCGGGTTTGGTTCTGATCCATTTATGATTGATTAGTGTGATTTCAATGATGCTTTTAATCAGATTTGATTAGATTGGTTCACGAGTGTGTTCAAAAAGTCTTGAGAATCAAAAATCCATAGCATTAGAGGTTGTTACGTAATGCAAAAAACATTCCATGAGAGAACTATTATTGTTAAATGTCTTTATATAACTAGTTCCTTTTTTATTTATTCAGTTTAGCATTCGTGAATACTTATCGTGTTACCTTGATTTGACTTCTTTTTCATCGATCACGCATTTCGTTTCTTGTTTAAAGTTGGTTTACTTTCATTCCGTGAGTGTAATTTGATAATCGATTCTTTTCGAGTGAATACAAGTAGTTTCTCGCTTCTTTACACCTAGTGTGCTTGCCTATATGGTAATAGATTTTCTTTTGAATCCACAGTTGTTATTTTGATTGATTCGATGGATTTTTAAGGTAGTGATGTTCGAAGTTGGTTGTAGAATGTCATTGATTAGTGTCTTGCACGAGTGTATTCATTTTAGGGCTCATGCGTGTGGTTTCATGTTTGGGTTTAGTTATTTTGTAGAATGTCGTTGATTAGTGTCTGGCACGAGTGTATTCATTAGATATTATATTCCATTTATGATTGATTATTGTGATTCCAATGATGCTTATAATCAGATATGATTAGATTGGTTCACGAGTGTGTTTAGATGGACTTGAGAATCAAAACTCCATAGCATTAGAGGTTGTTACGAAAAGCAAAAAACATTCCATGCGAGAACTACTATTGTTTAATGTCTTTGTATAACTAGTTCCTTTTCTATTTATTCAGTTTATCTTCATGTATACTATGATACCCCAATCTGTAGTTGCACGATTTTAATCAGGTTACATTGATTTGACTTCTTTTTCATCGATCACGCATTGCTTTTCTTGTTTAAAGTTGGTTTACTTTCATTTCGTCAGTGTAATTTGATAATCGATTCTTTTTGTTGGGTTTGTTGGACACATTATCAAAGTTGTTTAACCATTTAAACATGAAAACGCAGCAGAATCAAAACTTAATAATATGTTTTAGGAACTGAAATTTAAAGCATATTACTTAGCAACAACAAACCCAAGAACATAGGATCAAATATATGTTTATAAACTAGCTATCAAGAAGAAATAACAACCAAAACAACACTCATGAAACTACCTTTGTTGAGCTGCCAAAACGTGTGATTGGAGGAAGAGAATGAGGTTCTTGAATGACCAAAACACCGAGGAAAGGTGTTCTCAAGCTTCCATACGCACAAGCATCAACAAAGACCTTAGTAACTAGGATTTGTACACCAAAAACGACCAAGGAGCTGCTGGAAAACCACTTTCAGCCGTGAACTCTTTCTTCAAAAGAGAGAGTTTGTTCTTGTGGTCCTTTTGCATGTAAGAGAGAGAGAGAGGGTCTTGAGTGTGTAACTAGTTAATGAATACTTGTTTCAAGAAACAAAAGGCACCAACCCATCTAAAGGGGCGGCCGGATATGGGTGTTCAAATTGGGGTTTCCCCTCAAATTTTTTTACCATTTTATTCTAACTAGTCACTTAAATAAGTTATGTAATTAATCATTTTAATTATATAAATCATACACACTTTTATTACTTGATGTTATTTAACCAGTTTAAATAACGTTACAAATAATACCCATGAACAAAATATCCTTATAAGTTGTTCCATCTCATATACAATTTATTTAGAAAAACCATTTTCTAAATTGGTGTAATTATTTAATTGCATGATCATATCATTAAATATTAATTGGTGTTTGCTAAGCTTGTTATTGGGTATGACCCGACTTGGATCATAACGTACTAACCACATCAATGTTCTATGTGTCTTGGGCATAAAGAATCCAACAATCTCCCACTTGCACAAGATTCATAGAAGATTGATGCAAGTAGTAATTACCACCTAACAACGGTTTACTACCCTTAATACGCATGACTAAAAGCCATTAGACATCAATCATTTATCCTTTTGTTACAGATGTCATGTTAAATCCAAGCACACTGAATGATCATTCCTTGTTGATTTAACTTAATCAGGCCTTAGACATCTTGCTGTCAACGAATAGGAGGAACAAATTCCATCTTGACTACATACGTTTCTCAGAATCACCTCGTGTCACACCTGAACATAGCCTTATGTACTGTCCATTATTTCAGAGCAGTGAAGGACTAGCTCAAGGTATAACACTTTGGTGAATATCAAAACCCAATATGTATCTCAGGTCGGAGGATACCAAATAATATTCGCCTTTACTCAAATTTACTTACGATCAATCAAGAAGATTCCATGTAGTAAAATTTGAGATGCGGGTCGGTCCAATATTCGTATCCCACAAATATCTATGAACTTTGGCAGCAACCAATTGCTCTATATTCATGCCTTATGAATATCCACCAATCCATGTTCATAATAGTCTTACGTTCATATTTGTTCCCACAAACATGACCGACTACGGACATTTAGAATAATAAACATATTCATGAATGTATACATGCTAAAAGGAACATAACTCAAAATATCACAAATATATGAAAGAGTAAATATTACATTGTTCCAAACTTTTAAATACTGAACAGATCAAATCCAATCACTAGAATATCGATGTCCTAAGGCACAAGTATGACTTTCATGCTTTGCCCTTTCAAGGAGCTTCGTGAGTGGATCCGCAATGTTTTGATCGGTGTGAACTTTACGAATACATATCTTTCCCTTTTCAACTTCATCCCTTATGTAGTTGAATCTCCGCTCAATGTGTCTAGTCTTTTGATGTGCACGGGGTTCCTTGATTTGTGCAATCGCACCCTTGTTATCACAAAATATTTCTAGGGGGTCTTGAATGGTAGAAACCACCCCTAGATCGGCGATAAATTTCTCTATCCATGCAGCTTCCTGAGCTGCTAATGAGGCGGCTATGTATTCTGATTCTATAGTGGACAATGCTACCACGTCATGTTTTGAACTCTTCTAGGACACTGCTCCTCCATTCATAATGAAGACATACCCCGACTGTGATCGAGAATCATCTCGATCAGTTTGGAAACTCGCATCCGTGTAACCCTTTACAATGAGTTCCTCTTCATCAGATCCATATATTAGAAATATATCCTTAGTCCTTGATGGGTGCAGATAGTATATATATATTTTGATAAAGATTTATTGCACAAGTTTAGTTTTAATTGGTTATTACTAATACTAAACCACACACACAAAAGGCAGTGTACCTGTCGTGTGGTAATATAGTGTTTGTAAGAACCGAGTATCAATCCGTGGACACACTTAGCCTACTCAACAAATCATCATAAAACATAACCGAACCGCCGCGGGACAACGGGGGTTCGGGGGCGGCAGCCCCTGACAGCGGGGTCCTAGGGGCAGCAGCCCCTAGTGGGGTCCAAGGGGCAACGCCCCTGGCTGGGGCCGGGCTGAAAAATCCCTTAAAATCTTGGTCGTTTTAAAACCCCTTAAAATCTTGGTCGTTTTAAAACGTAAATTTAGTATGCATAATAGCCCCAAAACATGGAAAAACTTATAAATAGGGGATCTAGAACTCACCTGGATATCACGAATAACTCCTAGGCTAAGCTTACAAGGCTAGGATCACTCTACACAGCCTGCAGAATAGCTAACACTTAAAGGGGTTACTTTCTGCCTAAATTTGCTGCTAATTTCGCTGCAAGATCAGCAATTTCGCAGCTAGGTTCGCCAACAGTTTCGCTGCTAGTTTCACCAGCAGTTTCGCTGCTAGTTTCGCTAGCACCTTCGCTGGCAGTTTCGCTGGCATCTTCGCTGCCAGTTTCACTGCCAGTTTCGCCCAATTTTCATTGGAAAAACATGTCTGTGAAACTACCTGCGAAACAATAATTTCGCAGGAAGATCCACAGTTTCGCTGGTTGAATATGCAAATTCGCTGGATGAACACACAGTTTCGCAGATCGCATAAAAATTACGGCCCAGACCATTTTTAACCCAAAATCATAACTTTTTACGTCCAATCTCTTAGTTTATCATCCATGAGGCTAAATCTAAGCTTTATACATGTTTTCATACGTAAAAATGTGACCTTTATGCGATTCTTTGCAACTTTTCAAAACCCAAAACCCTAGAATCCGGGTTTGATCTACAGAAGGGTTTAGAGGTCGATTCTTACCTGGATTTGTTGCTTCTTTCTTAGATCTTGATGCTCCAACACCCAGATCTTCAATCCCTTCACCTTGGGAGCTTCAAATCTTGAGTTTTCTTCACTTTCTCTCTCTACTTTCTCTCTCTACGAATTTTGGTGGCTAGGGTTGCAATGAGGAAGATGAAGCTGGTTTTGGGTGCTTAAGGGCTGATTATGGGCCTTTAATCTCATAGGCCACTACCCAATAAGCCTAATTTTAGCCCATGACCATTTCTTTACCTTATTAAAATACCCAATAGTTAGCCCATTATCCTTAATGACTCGTTTTGACTTTTCGGGGTGTTACACTTAGCCTACTCAACAAACTTGATGTTTGACTATCAGATTTGGTTTTTGTTAAAGAAAGTGATAATTTGCATTTGGAAAGATTTTTAGGGTTTAAAAATAAACAATAATAGAAAGAAATGTAAACTAAGATTTGAAGCGTTTGGATTTAAAACCAGGGAATAAAAGTTATCATCCTAATTAGACTCCACTTATGTAATCGTGATGAATTGGTAGTGTGATTTAAAGATATGGATTAATGTAATTATGTTAATGTTTATAAAGATGAGCTGGCGCGATTTCTCATCTATCCTACTGCCGTAGTGACTTGATCCTGTTAGGCTGAGTTTACTGCTCAGGCAAAGCCCTAGTAGTGTAGGTAAATTTTTTGTGACCTATTTGACATACGATTTCTGAAAACATAACTTAATGTTAAAAAGAGAGTTGATCAGGTTCCTTCCTAACATACCATTAATTTTAGAAAATCATAACAATTACTGAAGATTTCTCAAACTAATAAAAGGGAACCCGCAAATGATTAGAAAGTTAAAGTGATATGATTTCTAATAACCATTTCTAGTTCATTAGCCATAGATTTATTATGAAGACCGGTTTCGCGAATGAAAGTTAATAATACGGTTTTCAACCTTGTATGACAATCACAATCACAAACCATGAAGTTATAACTTCCCGTTCAAATATAGATGCTACCCATCAATAGTTTTCCCAAGACCACCATAACATTAACATAATATTTATCACACCATTAGTTCATCACAAATTACATAAGTTTCATCCAATTAGGATGATAAATAGAGTTTAGCTCATAATGAGCTTGAACATAACAACATATAACAAAGAAGATAGATGTGTAATCATCGGTGAAATGGAACAATCAAACCGATAATCCACAATGGATGACGTTTAGACGATCCCAAGCTTCTTCCAAGTGTTGTATGCACCTCCCAAGCCTCCAAATGATCTTGAAGTCTTGATTCCCGAGAAAATTATGCAGAGTAACTCTTTCTACAAAAAATGGTGAACTTAGGCTTCTATTTAAAGGCTTTCTGGAGTGTTTAAGCACGGCCTCGTGCCTAAAAGGCACGGGCCTGTGCTAGTACAATGCTTACGAAAGTTGGTCGGCTCGTACATGCAGGTTGTGTCGGGCACGGCCCCGTGCTAAATGGGGCATGGCCCCGTGTTGGAGGTCGGGCACGGCCCCGTGCCTTATGGGGCACGGCCCTGTGTCTACTTTTAGGGGACAGTACTTTTGTCCTTGTCAGATGTCCAAGCACGGGGGTGTGTTAATTTAGCACGTGGGTGTGTTTCTGGCAAGGCATGGGGGCGTGCTTAATGAGGCACGGCCCCATGCTTGGACTCCAAAGCTTGGATCACTTCAATTTCTTGTTAAATATGCTTCTTTTGTCCATCTTGCCCTTTTAAACACCTGAAAACACAATTTAACACTTTTAAGTACAATTTCATCATTTTAAGGAAGATATTAAGGAATAATTGATGTGCTTTTGATAGGATTTTTATGTATAATTTGGAGCACATCAAACATCCCCACACTTGAACTTTGCTTGTCCTCAAGCAAAAATCACTTAAAATGACAATTCCACTAAAAACCAAATAAATCAAATTATAAACATGTCTTTCCAGAAATACGCAAGTAAACATTATTTTCATCCAAATATAAATATTCTGAGCACATGTAAAATGATATCCTAGCAAGCAATAGGTTGGTTAGTAAAGATTATTATCATGTAAAAATCCACATTTCTCACAAGATGCACTCACACTCGGCTAAATATATGGAGTCATAATCAAGATTAAGTATGACTAATACACTCAACTGCCTAGTATGAATACGTGTGAAATCATATGCTTGTTAAGGGATCAAATCTCCACCTACTTAGATATTTACTTGCATAAATCATTAGGTCTTTGATGGGTTGTAACTTGGCTCGGGCTCGGGTATGGAATATTTGGAAAAAGTGGCTAATTGCTTAAGACGACGGTCTTGGCTTATTTTTCTAACATAAACTAAAAAGAAAGCAATAAAGGTTCCCTATACAATACTTCAAGCTAGAAGGGATATGCTAGCTTGAGGACTCGTTTAAGGTCAGATTGTCAAGACCGTATTTTTCTTTCAAGAACCGTACTTCATCTTTTACCCGAAGACACACAAAACTTTCCTTTCTCATGAATCGTTCGGCTTGAAGCCTAATAGCACCCAATCGGATTAGTTCTGTGTATTCGTATTGAGATTAAGTTTGATTCATTTTGCATTTTCCATTATGGGACCAATTTCCACAATTCGGGCATCTTTCATACCTTTTTGCTCGTCTCTTTATAGCACTTTTTGAAATCCCACAAAAAGGCGGAACTTGTTCCTTTTTTCGCCATTTCTTTTTTGCATTAAACGTGAGATTGAAAAGTTGTTCGCAGATTTCTGGGGGAAGTCCCGGTTTTGCGTGATGAAGGCAACAAAGCAAATTGAAATCAAAAGAATGCATTCCAGTTTCTTAAGGTCTGCCGGTAAAAGACCAAATATTTTTTAAGCCAAAAACGTGTCTTTAACGAAAAACGGGTTTTGTTGAAGGCTTTTTGGCTAAGTGACTTGGTGACTCGGGTGATTGAAAGATAAAAACGTTTAAGCTCAACGGGGCTAACTAGGGTTGACGTTCGGGTAAGGAAAATTAAAGACAATGGTTGGGGCTCGAATGGTTAAGGTTTCCTAGTGCCTAACTCATTTTTATGCAACAAATACTAATTAAGGTCTTGAAATGTATACCCAAAGCAAGTTCTAATCACACGTATCATATGGCACTCTCAATTAAATCCAGAATGAAAGTAGAATTGCAATTTGCAAAAGCTTGTTTAAGGCTCAAAAATAAACTCACATACGGATGGAATTGGGTAAAAGTGTTTCATTTTACATGATTAAATATTTTACTAGATTATTGCTTTTAAGGATATCACATAAAACGTTTTCAATTTTATTTGGACGTCATAGATTTACTTCTTTATTTCCCGAAAACGTATATTTATAATTTGGTTTATCAAAAATTATATTAAATTTTTGGTTTCTTGTCACAAAAATTACTTGGTAAGTGATCTTTTCTTAAAAGTTTTAAATTTGGACCTTTTTAGCAAAGTCAAATGCATTAATCCCATCCCCACACTTAAAATTCACATTGTCCTCGATGTGATTAACATAATCTTAGATCGAGAAAGGATTAATGAAATAACTCCCCTAAAAATGTTGAATTTGTCACTTGTGTTTGGTTGCCCTCGCGTTGTTAGAATCCTCGGTATAACCTGAAATGTCACCAATTTAATGAAAGCATTAAAATCCTAAACACACAAAATAAAAACAAACGACATAAATTAAAAGATAGATTGGCACGAAACAACTGTGCCGGGGCCCCGAAAATGATACCGTTTTCAAGGGCTTTGCGGTGGGATATCCCCCCACTCGTGGTACATTCGGTTTATGATGTACGTGACATCATTGCTCAGGTCATCGACTCGGGAATGCAGATTTTCGACTCGGTTGAAGGCTCGTTGGGCATATTCAAATGATCGCCTTGCATGGTCGCTGGTGGTTTGGATTGACTCATAAAGGTCTAACATGGTTGGGAATTCCCTTGTACGTGAACTTGAAGATCCAGCTCCGGCTCCTTCCGGCTGTATCGGCATGTCGAGGTCCATGATTATTTCTTCGGGATCCGCCGGATCCCGGATTTGTCCCTTCTTATCCATGAATCTCGGCTGCCCATTTGGTAGGCTTGTCACCATGTACATACTTGTACAAATGCTCAAGTCTAACAGTCCCGACATCACTCCAACGAGTCAAAATAAATAACTGTCTAAGAGATTTTACCTTTGGAAGAAGTCATTCCATAACAGCTTTACTCGAGTTGAACCCTCCGGTTCCAGTCCGCTCCCAAAATGCTTTCCTCATTGCACCACTTTCCGCATCTTTACTTTCCTCATCCGGGAAGGTAAGGTACGCCGACATTCCAGATATTGCCTCCTCCTCCATTTCTTGTTTGGTGTAGATTTCGAGATAGACACCGAACAAGGCAATGGATGTTTTATGCCAATGCCCAGCTAGTCTGAATGAAACTACACTATCATCCCAAGGGTCAGAGTCTTTCATGCTAAATTTGAAAGATGCTAAAAATTCAAGAGTTAGTTCATAAACGGAAGGTCTATTTTGTGAGAATAAACGCTTCCACTGCAAAGACTTTGAGAAGCTGATGAAGGACAGATTTGAAATGAGTTCAATGGGAGAACTCAATTTCTTTCTGGGAATTCAAGTGAAGCAGGTTGAAGATGGCATCTTCATAAGTCAGTCAAAGTATGTTCAAGACATACTCAAGAGGTTCAATATGACTGATTGTAAGATTGCTAAGACACCCAAATTCAGAAACCACTCCCTTGGACCTGATCTTGAGGGGGAGTGTGTAGATGAACACTTATACAGGCTATGATTGGGTCTCTTATGTATCTTACAGCTAGCAGGCCTGATATCATGTTTGCTACATGTATTTGTGCAAGATATCAAGCCAACCCTAAGATGTCTCACTTAATCACTGTGAAAAGGATCTTAAGATACCTCAAAGGTGCTTCAACACTTGGTCTATGGTATCCAAAGAATCCTAATTTCAATCTGTATGCCTATATAGATAGTGATTATGGTGGTTGCAACATGACTGCAAAGTCTACATCTGGGGGATGTCAATTCCTTGGTGGAAGGGTTGTCTCATGGCAATGCAAGAAACAATCCTGTGTGTCTACATCAACTGCTGAGGCTGAATACATTGCTACTGCAAGCTGCTGTGCTCAAGTGCTTTGGATCCGAAATCAGATGCTGGACTATGGATTTAACTTCAAAGAGACTCCTATCCACATAGACAACAATAGTGCTATCTCTATAGACCAAACACATCAACATCAGGTATCATTTAATAAGAGATAACTATGAAAAGGGATTAATTAAACTAGTCAAAGTTCATACAGATGAACAATATGCTGATCTGTTCACAAAATCTTTTGATGAACAGAGATTTAAGTATCTGATATCAGCTATTGGGATGATTAACTTTGAGTAGACTTTTTCTTAAAACTAATTCTAATTATTTCTTCTTAAAATATGTGTGTCCTAAGTTGTCTAGTTTATCACTTTCATAAGCTCATGTTTTCTTTGGATGTAAAATTCTTTTTGAAGACTTTCCTTAGATTCTTGAAAATTTTCTGATACTTCGGAAGATAAAGTTTTATCTTCGGAAGAAAAACATGTCTTCAAAATAAATAACTGTCTAAGAGATTTTACCTTTGGAAGAAGTCAAATTCATCTTCCGAAGCTTAAAATTCCTATCTCAGACACTTATTCATTTTTAAGGACTTTTTCCTTCCGAAGCAAAATTAACCTTCGGAAGCTTTGTCTATTCCTATACAAAGCATCCAAGGGTTTATTTCTCTTCCGAAGCATAAATCTTCAAGACTCTCAGGAAAATCTTCCGAAGCCACTTTACCTTCGGAAGCTTTTTCAAGCAAAACTTCCGAAGACAAATTACCTTCGGAAGCTTTTCGAATTCCAAGAAAACTACTTTTTGAGCAAAGGTAAACTACTTTTTCAGAGGTGGGACCGACTTCCGGATTTCAAAGTTTATCCTCTTTCATTAACTTTGGTTCAAATCCCTTTTCACATAAATACCCAACGGTTCCCCCTCTTTCCCTCTATCTTCCTCAATTCTACTATTCCTCTAACCTAATTCTCTAAACCGCCTTTGCTTTCTACCTCTCTTCACCCTTAAGCTTTTGAAATGGCCAACCTTAACCGCAGAAACAACCCAGATTTCTCCAAGCAACTTCACAGGCAACATAATCAAGTTGCTCTGTTAAGCTCTAAGAAAGATGCAAGTTTCTCAGAGATTTGCCAATTCTTGACTCTATCAAACTATTTCACCTCCCTGAGCATTGATCCTACTCTATATGAGGATCACTTGCTTGAATTCTGGAAGACCTGCCTAGAGGTCATTATGGATGGGGAGAAGGCACTGTCTGCCACAGTGCAAGGGAGGACAATCTTCATCACTCCGGCCATCATTAACCAACACTTACAGCTGGATGATGAAGAAGGTGAGGTGTCCTTCCCAAAGGAAACTGTTAATCATTCCTTTGAGCAGATGGGCTATGAGGGGGATTTCTCTGTAAAGACCTTCAGGAAAGGGAAGGTCTCATCCCAGTGGAAATACCTGCTCCATGTGGTTATCCACAGCTTATCAAACAAGCATGGTGGATGGGACCAGATTCCTGAGGATCTCTCCTTTATAGTTCATGGAATGGTTCAGGGGGTCAAGTTCAGGTATTCACAATTTGTTTATACTAATTTACTTGCAAACTTAGACTCCTTAGAGTATTACATGTTTCCTAGATATGTTCAACACATTCTCAACTGTGAACTGGGCTCACAGTTGAGGGAAACAAGTAATATTCTTAAATTAGGACAGATGAAGCCCGGCATCTTTAAAATAATGAAGAAGCCAACTGTAGGCTTCTCAGGGGTAGAAACAGCCTTAGTCCCAAAAATGTTAGAGCTCATTGCTCAAGGTGACAACCTAGCATCACAAGCTAGTGTTGAACCCACACCTCTTTTATCCTTACCCCTAAAAAGACCAGAAATCACCCTCACCTACCAAAGAAAATCCAAACGAACCCCTGCTCAGACTATTGAGTCTGTGCAGGCCCCCATATACTCAACCTTACAGGAAGAAGTGGATACTAGAACTCCCACTTCTCCTGAGGAGCAAACCACTCCCATTATTTCACCTATCAGGGCTGAGGTTCCTCATGCTCACCCTGATGAGCTCACTAGCCCAACAGCCTTAAGCCTTCACTCTGAGTCTCAACACTCAAGTGAACAACCTTCAAGGGACAGCTACCATCCCCAGCCTTTAGATCTCAACCAACCAATTCCCAACCTATCCTTTTATACTGATGAAGACTTAGGATTCAGTGAGTACCATGAGTCTCTCTTTTCCTCCCCTACTCAAAGAGAGATGAGTACCTCTGACTCTCCTCAGTCTATCCCACATCAGTCACCTATTACTGAGGTGGACACTTTTGAACCTGTTCAGGATGTCCATATGGAAGAGGCTCTCACTTTTGAAAGTGAATACATCATTAAGACCTCAACCATGGCAACTCAGCCCACTGGCATCTCAACTGAGGCTGCCAGTGAGCAGAGGGAAACCAGCAGCCAAGAAACTCAAGCTGGTGGTGAGAGAGAGGACTTTGGTCCAATCATCTCATCTCCCAATGATTTTTTTTGATGAAGATAAGGGGAATTTGAGACTAAAGGTGCAGAAATTGTCAAAAACATGCACCTATTTAGTCTCTAAGGTTAGTCACTTGGAATCTCAGGTGACTACCTTATAAAACAGGGTCAATGATCAGCAACTTCAGATTTCATATCTGAAGGAAAAACTAGCTGGGAGACCTTTAAGGAGAGCTCAACCAGGAACACAAGAACCTGTGGAAGTGATTGACTTATCCTCCAGCTCACCTATGCAAGTGGGTGATGCTTTTACCAAAAAGGGGGAGAAAGTTATTACAACCACAGAACCTGGGAGTTCTTCAAAGAGAATGGACATAGAGGACTCACCATCCTCACTTGCTGTTGTGCATTCTCAGCAACTTCCTCAAGTTCACATTAATGTGGACTCTATAGACTCAATCATCAGGAGTCTCTTTGAGGAAGGTATACCAAGGGCTGTCTCATCTCCACCACAAGGAACTGGCAACTACATCATAAGGTGGACGTATGATGATGACAGAAGAGCCCTTATACTTCACAAAGTTTAAGGCCAACAAGAAGTTTTTCAGTTCCAAAGCCTGAGCTTCTATGAAAGACTGGATTTAGTCAACATGCCACTTGTCAATCCAAGCAATTCAAGACAAGCTGACAGGCTGGCTCAAAGAATCCAAGACAGGATCCTTGCAGAGTTCTCTCTAAGAAGGAGACTTAGGCAATCAGGCAATGTCATCGGTCAACTGGATGTTGAGGTGGACCCTAAGATTAGTTTCATAGGCGAAACCTTGACTTAAGGCCCAGTGGCAGAACCTAAGACCCCTGTCTCATCATCAACAACTGCTGCAGAGGTCCAAAATCCATCTGAGACACCTGCTGCTGAAGGTGTTTCTCAGCCTCTCTCTGGCCAGAGCATGGAAGCTACACCAAGCAATGAAGGCCAAGCCTCAATCCACCCTGAGTCACAAAGGTCTGTTGGTAACAAAGGGAAAAGGATAATGACTCCTGAGGAAATTGAGGAGGAAGAGAGAGAGAGGAAAAGGAGGCTAAGGGGAGAAAGTTCTTCTAGGTCATCTAGCTTCATGCAAGCTGCAATCAGGGCTGCCCCCAGACCAAATACTCAAGATGATGAGTTAAGGGCAGTCAGGATTACCTATTTACAGACCAGGAACTATGATATTGATGAAATCATCTCCCTCCCCTTAGAAGAGTTAAATGAACTGGCTGACATGGAGTGTCAAGAGAGATGAAGGAGAAAGAGGATGCAAGGTTACTTCTCCAATTCAAAGACGAGAAGAGACAGAAAAGACTTTACAAGCATGCTCCCACTCTCTCTCCAGTTCAAGAAAGTCCTGCACAGGAAGATGTGGCTCCACAAGAACCTCAGGTAGATAAAGAAGAAGATAGGATCAAGATGATCAACTACCTGAGTGCCACAGGCTTCTATCAGGCAGATGCACTTCTTCCCCTGTCCTATGACTTCATTGAGTTCGAGTACCTAAAGCAACTTGAGCTTGAGCTAGTCAAAGAAAGAAAAACAACCAAAAGGAAGCTAAGGGAAGAAGCTGCAAAGTTAAGAGCCATCGTTCAAAAGAATGCAAAGAAGTCTGCTGACAGACAAAGAATGATGAGCTTCTTGAAGCTGTATGGATTCTCCGGAAGGAGACTTGGCCCCATGTCTCTATCTACAATGGATGAGCATATAAGGGTGATCAAGCAGAAGATTAAAAGTGGAGAACTGATTGACTTGCACTCTCTTCCAAGTCAAGTCCCACCTGAAGTGGAGGTCAAGTTTGAACAACCAGAGACACCTCAACCAGAACCTCCAACTGAGCCTCAGCAAGCTTCATCTTCTGATCCAAGGCAGGGTCAAACTCCCTCTCCTTCTGAACCTGTGAGGGAGGAACACCCAACTGAGAAAGACACTGATGATCAACATGGTGCTGAAGACCAGTCTTCTCAGTTAAAGTCATCTAAGAGGAAGAAGAGAATGGCTTCTAAACCAAAGACTAAGAAGAAGAAGCCAAAGTCATCTACCTCTACACCTCAGGCTGAATCAGATCAACCTGAGGAAGTGCATGATGAGGTAGCCCAATCAACTCCTATGCAAGTGGCTCCTCTAACAACTGAGACACCCATCTTGTCCTGGACTTACTCTACCAATCCAGAAAGATGGCATGTTATCAGAGATCAAGGTATTGAGAATGTCTACTCCTGCAAGACATAATCAACTTACCTCTGCATGATCTCTTTGAGATGAGAAGATACTATGAGAGTCTTGATGATCCTGACCATCTAATGAAGAAAGGAATGGTCTTGATTGTACTGAAGACTACCAACATCTGAAGATCTTCTAAGTGTTTTGGTAGCATCAGCCTAGGGGGAGTTTGTAAGGATTCCTTAAGTCTGATGCAACCCAAAACATTCAAAGTGTCTCAGCAACATGCACTAAGTACTGAAGTGAAGAATGTTTCGGAAGTTTTACACAATGCATTAGAAAATACTCTAAGTGTAAAATCTTCCGAAGCCAAGACCAATATCTTCCGAAGCCAAACATGAAGTCTTCCGAAGCCTCAGAGACAAAGTCACCAACTTACATGAGTTGGTGAAAAGGTCCATGCTTTTGGTAACTGTACATTGAGGTCTTGAGTCTGTAACTTTCCACTTTATGTACTTTATCCTTTTTGTAATGTATAAGGATGTGAGCTATGGCATGTCATAGTCACAAGGTCAAAAGGCAGATATGCCTTTTGATCCTACAATTGATTTTGTTAGTGTCTAGTCAATTGTATCCAGCTGGCTTTCAAAGTATAGCCGGCTGTAGGTTGTAGTATAAGTATTCCAAGTTTCTTGTATCTTTCTTTATGCTTTGTAACACTTGTAAAAGAACTTGAGAAAGCAACATACTGCCTCCTTGAAACCCATACTCTCTTGTTCTGTCTCTTGCTTTACTTGTGTTCTTTGTATCACTTTGGTTAACCAGTTCACTGTTTGATTAAAGTTTAGTTAATCTCCTCTTTGTGTTGTTGTGTTGTAATTGTGTTAAAGCCCTTAAACGGTCCTGCACATCCCTATTGCAGCCTCCATACATTTACCATGCGTCTGCACATTGACACCCATACAGTGGCCAGACGCCTGAGATTTGTCATCAGAAGCGTCCCCACAGTGTTCATGCGTCTGCACAATAGTCATGCGTCCGCACAGTGGTAATGCGTCCTCACAGTTGTAATACGTCTGCACAGTTGCCATGCGTCCGCACAGTTGCAATGCGTCCACATAGTGCTCAGACATCTGGCCCATTTCAGCAGAAGTATCAACATAGTGCTCAGACGTCTGAACCTTTTCAGCTGATGCGCCTGTATAGATGTCATACATCTGCGGTTTTACATCAAAAGCGCCCACACAGTGGTCATGCGCCTGAAATTTTCCCTCAGATACGCCCATACAGTTGTCATGCGTCTGAGGTTTTTTATCAATTGCACCCACACAGTGTTCATGCGCCTGACATTTTCCCTCTGAAACGCCCAAACAGTGGTCAGACGCATGGGATTTATCTCCTAATGCGCTAACACAGTGGCCATGCGCCTGCTTAAACTTCATCATCATAGCAGAATTGTAACCGTTTTCATCAGATTCAGAAATAGATGAATGATTGTTGTAATTCTCATCACATATCATATTAGGATCATCATCCGATAGTATATCATCAATGTTAGGACACTTATTCAGTTTCACTTCATCCAATTTAACAGAATCGTTCTTGAACAGGCCAGAATCCTTCATCGAAGCTTTAATTGATGAAATTGGATATGGATTATGCTTCGGATTTATTGTAGGATCATTCGAAATGTGGTTAGGATGGTTAATTTCATTCAATGGTTCTCTAATTCCCGATTTCGCAATTTCTCGCGAACTTCTCCTCGTCGATCTTCCTGGATCAGGTGGTTTGGAGTTCAATCCATCGATCGATGGATTCCTCTCACTACGTCCAGTCGATCTGGACATGTTTTACTTCGATTCGCTGGACAAAATTGGAGAAATTTGGCTCCGCAACCAAAATCGCCAAAATCACCTTGCTCTGCAAATCGCACCTTCAAAAACACACAGTTAACGCGGTGGAAATGAGCGCGGATTAGGCATGAAATCTTGACTCGAGCAATCGTGGTTTTGTTTGTAAATCGTTGATTAAGCATGGGTTTAACATTTTCTTGCTTTAAAAATCAAAGATTATACGTTTAACATTTTAATCATTTGTTAATGATTCAAGATACTCAAAATATATATTGTTTTACACCACTTTAGAATTCTTTTAACTTGAACATGATTAACAAAGATTTCACCACGAATTATGAAGATAGTCTTGTTAACAATAAAAGAAAACAACTAATTAGCTAACTAAACATACTAATTAACACTAATCTACTACAAGAATAAACATGAACAAGTAGGTTAAAAGCATTCATCCTTTCATAACACGTTTAAGAACAAGTGTTTACACATAATTGCTAGGATTTCGGTTGTTTAGAGACCTAATCACCTAACTACATGTAAATGACTTTTATAATCATAGGAATTAGCATACTAACCTCTTGATCAATTACTCTTGAAAGAACTCTTGAAAAGATGAAAGAAAAATGGAAAACAAGGTGAAAAATGAAGGTGGCTACGACTTTGCAGGCAATTGAGGTCGGTATTTATCATGCAAATTGAAGAGGAACAAGACAAAAGGCTGAAATATGTTAGCTTGTGTCATTTTTTGTCGAACACGGGGGCATGCCTCTTTAAGAACGAGCCATGTTCATGTGTTGGTGTTTGGTTTCAGTATTTTGTTGTTTCGTTTTTCAGTTTCGTGCGTTATGTAATTTTCTCGGTTAAGTTTTATCACTTCCAAATCATCAGAAAAGATACGAAAATAGTCCTAGAGTTAAATAACACAAGCCAAATTGAAAATTACATTTCCTAGGGTCCTACGGTTACACGATACGTTTAAAGCCGAGAATCTAAAACAGCAAAACCAGACTCTTTAACGCGCAACAGCGCACTTAACACACCACGGAATGCTTCTAAAAGAAACCTCCACACATTTCGTGTGGAAGGTTCGGGATGGGATAGTGAGAAGTGCGGTTGCTCAATTCCGCAAGCTGCTGGTTAATGGAAATGAGTTCCTCGCTCATCTGTTGAACTTTTTGGATAAGTTCAGCTAAGCGTTGGGATGCAACGAGGTTCATTTCAATCAGTTGCTTGATTAGTTCATGCAGCTTGAAGAAGTATTCTTGAGTCGTTGGCTCTCGCGTTTCAGAACGCGGTTTCTTCGCAGGATTCCAGTTTGAACTTCCGTGACTTGATTCTTTCATTTTTTAGACGTTTTTAAGCAGGAATGGGTGTGATGAAAGAATGAAACAAGTGTGGTATTTATACACAGGTCGTGGTAAGTGAACACAGGGGCGTGCTTTGCTAGGCACGGCCCCGTGCTTGTCAGAATTCATCTTAAATTCGACTTGCAACGTTCCAGAGTCGTCAGTGGAGATCGTGGAAAAAATTTGTCAGAGACACGGGGGCATGCTTGATGAGGCACGGCCCCGTGCTTGTGCTTGTGAAGTCCTAAAAATTGTTAAAAAGTAAGAAAAATTTATGTACAGGTGCCGCGTTTAAGTTTCGGGTCTTCGGCATGACCCTTCCCCACACTTAGTTTTTGTCGGGGCGGAGGTGTAATTCCTCCGAAGGAATCTTGGTTGGTCCATCGTTATATGGTTTCAAACGATGAACATTTACTTTGAAACTTAAACCTGCGTTGTTATAAATTTCAATGGCACCATTCAGAAACACGTTATTGATCGTATAAGGTCCAGACCAACGTGATTTTAGTTTTCTAGGAAATAAACGTAAACGAGATTTATACAGTAAGACACGTTCTCCCACATGAAATTGTTTTGTGCTCTTTAATCGAGCGTCGTGGAATTTTCTTGTCTTTTCTTTGTAAACCCTAACGTTTTCGTACACTTGTTCCCTCGATTCTTACAATTCGTGAATTTGTAGGAATTGATTCTTTCCTGCAAGGTCTTGGTCCAGGTTTGCTGCTTTAAGTGCCCAAAAGGCCATGTGCTCTAGTTCCATAGGTAGATGACATGACTTCCCATAAACTAGTTTGAACGGTGGTGTGCCGATGGGAGTCTTATAGGCTGTTCGGAAAGCCCAAAATGCATCATCTAACTTGGTAGACCAGTCCTTGTGATTTTGACCTACAGTTTTCTCAAGGATTGGTTTGATACCTCGGTTAGTGACTTCGGCTTGCCCATTCGCTTGTGGATGGTAAGCAATTGTAAAGCGATGGTGAACTCCATAACGTGCCATTGCTCTTTCAAGCTGATTGTTACAGAAATGAGTTCCTCGGTCACTAATCAGAGCTTTGGGGGCAACAAAATAAGAAAACAGTTTCTTAAGGAATTTGACAACGTTCCTGGCATCATTAGTAGGCAGGGCTTGAGCTTCAGCCCATTTTGAAACGTAATCAACTGCTAACAAGATGTAACAATTGCCAAATGACACCGTGAATGGCCCCATGAAATCAATACCCCATATATCAAGTACCTCGCATACTTGAACTGGTTTCAGAGGCATCTCATCCCGTGTTGAGATATTGATTGCTCTTTGACATGCATCACAGGTGCGTACCATGTTGTGAGGATCTTTGAAGATCATGGGCCAGTAAAATCCAGAGTCGAATACTTTCTTGGTTGTTAAGGTTGCTCCATGGTGTCCTCCTGTGGGTCCTTCATGACAGTGCCTTAGAATTTGTTCTGCTTCACTTCCGTATACGCATCTTCGAATGAGTTGGTCTGCACCGATTCTGAACAGATACGGGTCCTCCCAATAGTAATGTTTAATATCAGTAAAGAACTTCTTATTTTACTGATAAGTCATTCCTTTGAGAAGGATTCCGCTTGCTAAGTAATTTGCAAAATCGGCGAACCAAGGATGTTCATCGATTGAGGATTGAATGTGCATAAGGAATTCGTGAGGAAAATTGTCGTTTATTTTGGCTTCCTCAGTTTGTGAAGGATTTGAATACTCAAGACGCGAGAGATGATCAGCCGCTAGATTTTCCGTTCCTTTCTTATCACGAATTTCGATATCAAATTCATGAAGCAGAAGAATCCAATGAATCAATATCGGCTTTGCATCTTGTTTGTTGAACAAATAACGAAGGGCTGCATGATCGGTGTAAACAATTGTTTTTTAAAGGACTAGATACAATCGGAATTTGTCAAATGCGAAAACTACCGCAAGAAGTTTATTTTCGGTGGTAGTGTAGTTTTCTTGTGCGTCGTTTAGGGTTTTGCTCGCATAATGAATTGGGTGAAATTGCTTGTCTTTCTTCTGTCCTAATACAGCTCCTACCGCGAAATCGCTTGCATCGTACATGAGTTCAAATGGTAGCGTCTAATCTGGGGAAACCATGATTGGAGCAGTTACCGGTCTCTCCTTAAGCAATTTGAATGCACTAATGCATTCATAAGAAAATACGAATTGCGCGTCTTTCTCCAAAAGTTGAGTCATTGGTCGAGCGATTTTTGAGAAATCTTTGATGAAACGACGGTAGAATCCTGCATGTCCTAGGAAACTTCTGATGTCTTTCATGGTTGTGGGATGCGGAAGTATAGAAATAGTGTCGACTTTGGCTTGATCAACTTCAAGCCCCGCTCGAGAGATTTTGTGTCCTAACACTATTCCTTCCGTAACCATGAAGTGGCACTTTTCCCAATTTAAAACAAGGTTAGAGTCTTCACATCTAACCAGCATCTTTTCCAGATTTTCAAGACATTGCTCAAATAAGTCTCCAAAGATGGAGAAATCATACATGAAAACTTCCATTGAATGTTCAATCATGTCATGAAAAATTGCTACCATGCATCTTTGAAATGTAGCAGGAGCATTACACAATCCAAAGGGCATTCGCCGATAAGCAAATGTGCCATATGGACAAGTGAATGTCGTCTTCTCTTGATCTTCGGGAGCAATAGGAATTTGAAAATAACCTGAGACACCGTCCAGGAAACAATAGAACATTTTTCTAGACAATCTCTCAAGCATTTGGTCGATGAAAGGAAGAGGGAAGTGATCTTTCCTTGTGGCGTCATTGAGTTTGCGATAGTCTATGCAAACTCTCCATCCTGTAACCGTACGAGTGGGAATAAGCTCATTCTTCTCGTTAGTTACAACAGTCATTCCTCCTTTCTTTGGAACAACTTGGACGGGACTGACCCAAGGCGAATCAGAAATAGGGTAAATCAAACCGGCATCTAGCAGTTTGATTATTCTTTCTTCACCACCTCTTGCATGCTCAGGTTTAAACGTCTTTGAGGTTGAATGACGGATTTGAAGTTCTCCTCCATCAATATTTTATGAATGCAAAAGGATGGATTGATTCCCTTGATGTCCATGATTTTCCATGCAATTGCTCGTTTGTGTGCCTTAAGCACATTGAGCAACTTGTTCTTCTCATCAATTGATAAGGCGGATGAGATTATGTCAGGAAGTTGAGATGTGTTTTCAAGAAAAGCGTATTCGAGATGAGATGGAAGTTCTTTGAGCTCTAAAACTGGAGGGTCTTCGATAGAAGGTTTGGCTTTTGGTTCTAAGTCTTGCTCAATGATCTCAAATTCTTCTTGATGATATGATGTTTCATCAACTTCAAGTTCTGGAATGATTTGGTTCTCACGGTGATTTGGACTTCTTTAATTGAGTGTTGCAAGTTTCATTTTGAAGGACTTCTTCAAATGACGGCTTATGATCAAATTGCAAGCATCAATGTAATAGAGTGAGTTATCATGATGTTGAGGGTGTTTCATGGATTGGCCTATATCAAAAGTTTCTTCCTCCTCGTCTACTCTAAGCGTGAGTTTGCCTATACAAACATCAATGAGGGCTCGAGCAGTCTCTAAGAAAGGTCGACCTAGGATAAGAGGAATATTTTTGTCCTTATCCATGTCTAGGATCACAAAATCAACGGGAAATACGAATTTGTCAATTTTAACTAAGAGATTTTCAACGATGCCCCTCGGATATTTAACAGAACGGTTAGCTAACTGGATGCTCATACGGGTAGGTCTAGGCTCACCTAGGTTTAATTTTCGAAAAACCGCATAAGGCATAAGGTTAATGCTTGCACCTAAATCAGCTAACGCATTACTGAAAGAAAGATTTCCTATTAGGCAAGGTATGGTGAAACTTCCTGGATCAGTCATCTTTTGAGGTAGTTTGTTTTGAAGAACTGCAGAGCATTCCTCATTCAAAACCACGTGTGATAACTCTTCCAGCTTCTTTTTGTTTGACAAGACACCTTTTAGAAACTTAGCATAGTTTGGCATTTGTGCTAAGGCCTCCACCAAGGGCAGATTGATGTGGAGTTGCTTGAACAACCCAAGGAATTTGCCATATTGTGCCTCCATTCTTTGTTGTCTCAAACGACCTAGATATGGAGGTGGTGGAACATAAGGTGGTGGTGGAACGTATTTCTTTGCTGGTTCATCAATAACAACAGGTTGCTTTTGCTTATCACTCGCATTACTTGGAGTTTCAGTTTCTACTTCTTCAAGGATGGGTTGTAATGCGGGTGCATCACCTTGAGTGGTTTTGCCACTCCTGGTGGTGATGGCTTTGACTTGAGCATTAGGGTTTGTCACAGTGTTGCTGGGCAAAGCTCCTTGAGGTCTTTCAGATAGTTTTTGTGCTATTTGACCTACTTGGTGCTTTATGGTTTGTAATGATGCTTTGTTGCTTTTGATGTCAGCTTCGTTTCTTTGGAACCTCTCCTTATTTCTTCGATCAGATTTCCGGATGTACTCATCTGTGGCTTGTGTGGTTAACAACAATTGCTGCAATAAGTCTTCCATTGATGATGCTCCACGGTCTTGGTTACTACTGCTTGGACCTTGGTATGGTGGTTTCTGTTGTTGGTAAGGTGGCCTTCGGTTGAATCCAGATGATTGTTGGTTATTGCCAGCATCTCTGTAATTCGAGTTGCTTCTCCATTTGAATTGTATGAGTTGTTTGGGCCTTCTACGTAGTCAACATCTTCAACCATCATAATGCCTTGTGGGCACTCGTTGGTCTTGTGTGAATTTCCACATGTGTTGCATCGTGTTGGAGTTTTCTTTAGCTCGCTTTGCAGTTGTTCAAATTTTTTGGTTAGAGCTTCTAATTGGGCTGCAATTAGGGTTTCAGAGTCTACTTGATGAATACCTTTAGAACTGGGTTTGGTTCTTAGGGGATTGTAAGCAAAGCTCTTCTTAGCTGCTCTTTCTAAGGCTTGGTATGCTTCTGTTGGTGTGACACTTCCAAAATCTCCTCCCGCACTTTGGTCTACCGCTTGCTTGTGGGCTCCGCTGATTGCATCGTAAAAGGTTTGACACTGCAGCCACAGATCAAGTCCGTGATGTGGGCATCTCCGAAGGAGACTTTTATATCTCTCCATGCTGCGTGTAATGATTCATCGTCGTCTTGGCAGAAACTTGTGATGTTGCTTCTTAGTTTGGCAGTGCGATTGGGTGGAAAGTATTTCAAAAGGAATTGTTCAGCCATTTCTGCCCATGTGGTGATGGAACCAGGCGGAAGTGAATCAAGCCAATCGATGGCTCGGACTCGAAGTGAAAATGGAAAAAGTCTTAGTCGAATGGCGTCGTCTGAACAGTTATTGATTTTGAAGGTCGCACAGATACGAAGGAATCATGAGATGTGAGCATTAGGATCTTCGTCTTGTAACCCATGGAACTGAACAAAGTTTTCTACGAGTTGGATAATACTAGACTTAATCTCGAAATTGTTGGCCGCAATTGCTGGTTGGACAACACTAGACTCATAACCATCTATTGACGGTGTGGCATAGTGTGTCATCTTCATTTCCTCGTCTTGGTTAGCCATGTCTTCTTTGGATGGTGTATCTTCCAAAATGTCTTCTTCAATGGCTGGTGCTGCTTGTTGTGATTTTTTGCGCAATTTTTGATGGAAAAGTCGTTCGGGTTCCGGAAGAGGCGGAACAAGTTCAGAACTAGACGAGTCGGACATACACTAACTTAAAGAAGCATAAACTAACTAAGGCTTAAAATGAATCAGGCAAAAATAACTAAACTAACTAAGGCAAACTACCTAAAAATAAAAATGAAGTTTAAACAAAAATATATTAACAAGTTATATGCAAGATAGTCAAAAATTTAGTTTGTCTTTTAAACTGCCGTGTGTCCCCGACAACGGCGCCAAAAACTTGATGGGTGCAGATAGTATATATATTTTGATAAAGATTTATTGCACAGATTCAGTTTTAATTGGTTATTACTAATACTAAACCACACACACAAAAGGCAGTATACCTGTCGTGTGGTAATATAGTGTTGGTAAGAACCGAGTATCAATCCGTGGACACACCTAGCCTACTCAACAAACTTGATGTTTGACTATCGGATTTAGTTTTTGTTAAAGAAAGTGATAATTTGTATTTGGAAAGATTTTTAGACTCCACTTATGTAATCGTGATGAATTGGTGGTGTGATTTAAAGATATGGATTAATATAATTATGTTAATGTTTATAAAGATGAGCTGGCGCGATTTCTCGTCTATCCTGCTGTCGTAGTGACTTGATCCTGTCAGGCTGAGTTTACTGCTCAGATCAAAGCCCTAGTAATGTAGGTAAATCTTTTGTGACCTATTTGACATATGATTTCTGAAAACATAACTTAATGTTAAAAAGAGAGTTGATCAGGTTCCTTCCTAACATACCATTAATTTTAGAAAACCATAAAAATTACTGAAGATTTCTCAAACTAATAAAAGGGAACCCGCAAATGATCAGAAAGTTAAAGTGATATGATTTCTAATAACCATTTCTAGTTCATTAGCCATGGATTTATTATGAAGACCGGTTTCGCGAATGAAAGTTAATCATATGGGTTTCAACCTTGTATGGCAATCACAATCACAAACCATAAAGTTATAACTTCCCGTTCAAATGTAGATGCTACCCATCAATAGTTTTCCCAAGACCACCAGAACATTAACATAATATTTATCACACCATTAGTTCATCACAAATTACATAAGTTGCATCCGATTAGGATGATAAATAGAGTTTAGCTAATAATGAGATTGAACATAACAACAGATAACAAAGAAGATAGATACGTAATCATCGGTGAAATGGAACAATCAAACCGATAATCCACAATGGATGACGTTTAGACGATCCCAAGCTTCTTCCAAGTGTTGTATGCACCTCCCGAGCCTCCAAATGATCTTGAAGTCTTGATTCCCGAGAGAATTCTGCAGAGTAACTCTCCCACCAAAGCTTACCAAAAATGGTGAACTTAGGCTTCTATTTATAGGCTTTCCGGAGTGCTTAAGCACGGCCTCGTGCCTAAAAGGCACGGCCCCGTGCTAGTACAATGCTTACGAAAGTTGGTCGGCTCTTACATACAGGTTGTGATGGGCACGGCCCCGTGTCTACTTTTAGGGGACAGTACTTTTGTCCTTGTCAGATGTCCAAGCACGGGGGTGTGTTAATTTAGCACGGGGGTGTGTTTCTGGCAAGGCATGGGGGCGTGCTTAATGAGGCACAACCCCATGCTTGGACTCCAAAGCTCGGATCACTTCAATTTCTTGTTAAATATGCTTCTTTTGTCCATCTTGCCCTTTTAAACACCTGAAAACACAATTTAACATTTTTAAGTACAATTTCATCATTTTAAGGAAGATATTAAGGAATAATTGATGTGTTTTTGATAGGATTTTTATGTATAATTTGGAGCACATCAGTCCTCCTAAGGTATTTCAAAATACTTTTAACAGCCATCCAATGGCTATTACCTAGATTCTGCTGATATCTGCTTGTCATGCTTAACGCGCATGACACGTCCGGTCTAGTGCATATCATCGCATACATGATGCATCATATAGCAAACGCATATGGGATGTCCTTCATTTGATCTTTCTCATCCTTTGAGCTTGGACATTGAGATGTACTCAATATTGTCCCTCTTTGAATAGGTACCATAACTTTCTTAGAGTTTTCCATCTTGAACCTTTTCAAGATTTTATCAATATATGCACTTTGGAAAAACAACTTCCAAGCCAGGTTTTAACACCTTCCATGGTTGGAATATCATTTCCAAAAAGTAGTATGTCATCAACATACAATACTAAGAATGTAATTATGCTCCCACTAGCCTTCTTATATACACAAGCCTCGTCAGCGTTCTTGATGAAACCAAATTTCTTTATCTCTTCATCAAAAAGTGATTCCAACTTCTCGATGCTTGTTTCAGTCCATGGATCGATCTTTTTAACTTGCATACTTTATTAGGATGTTGTGGATCGACAAAACCATCAGGCTGAACCATATGGACAGTCTCTTCGAGATGTCCATTAAGAAAATCGGTTTTGACATCCATTTGCCAAATCTCATAGTCATATGCAGCTATGGCAAATAATATCCTAATTGACTTTAGCATTGCCACAGGCGAGAAGGTTTCATCATAATCAACCCCTTGAGTTTGAGTGAAACCTTTTGCTACTAATCTTGATTTATAAGTATCGAAGTTTCCATGCATATCCGTTTTCTTCTTGAAAACCAACTTGCATCCAACCGGTTTGGAGTTAAGTGGAGGGTCAACCAATTCCCAAACTTGGTTGTCATACATGGATTGCATCTCTACGTTCATGGCTTCCAGCCATTTGTCACAATCCGAATTGGACAATGCATCATGGTATGTAGTTGGCTCATCGGAGTCAACTACATAGCATCCATTCATGAAAAATCCATATCTTTCAGGTGTAATGCTAACTCTACCAGATCTGCGAACGTTTTGTGTGTATTGATCAATCTCTTGATCATCATCAACAACCTCCTGTTGATTGCTAGTGTTAACCAAACGTGTATCGGCTTGTGGATCTTGATCCTCATCAAATTCCACTATTCTATACGTCATTCCTTCCATAAGGAACTTAGCTTCCAAGAACTCTGCCTTTCGAGCAATAAATACTTTTTGCTATGTTGGATCAAAGAAGTAGTATCCTATACAGTCTTTGGGATATCCAACAAATATACACTTAGTGGATCGACTTTCCAACTTGTTTTGGGTGTTTAGCTTAACATACGCTTCACAACCCCATACTTTTAAATATGATAGCCATGGAACTCTTCCATGCCATATTTCAAAAGGTGTCGAATTCACTTTCTTGGTCGGGGCCATATTCAAAATACGAGCCACGGAGAGCAATGCAAAACCCCAAAATGATAGAGGTAGTGAGCTTATAGCCATCATAGATCGAACCATATCCAATAGGGTTCGGTTTCTCCTTTCAGACACACCATTATGTTATGGTGTTCCGGGTGGAGTAAGTTGTGAGACGATCCCACAACTTCTTAGATGATCCTGAAAAGCCTCACTGAGGTATTCACTCCTCTATCTAAATGAAGAACTTTGATAGTTTTATTGAGTTGATTTTCTACTTCATTTTTGAAGATTTTGAACATCTCAAAAGCTTCATACTTACGTGTCATCAAGTACACGTAACCATATCTTTAATCGTCGGTAAATGTAATGAAGTATCTTTCACCATTTCTTGTCATTGTCTTAAAAGGATCACATACATCCGAATGTATGTTTCCCAATAAGTCTCTTGCCCTCTTGTTAGTACCACTAAAGGGTGACTTGGTCATCTTACCTTGTAAACAAGATTCACACTTATCAAATGAACCATTTTCATTTGTTTTCAAAAGACCATTCTTTTGAATTGTATGAATTTGATTCTTGTTTATGTGACCAAGACGACAATGCCAAAGATATGAATCAGTTAAAGCCATTTTAAGTTTCTTGGTGCTTGTTTGGTATTATGAGTTATCAAAGGATAAATTATCATGAGCCAATTCATAGATACCATGAAAAGGCATAGCCTTGAAATAAAATCTCATCCATACAAACATAAATACCATTGTTAACAAACTTTAATTCATAACCACATTGTTTTAACAGGGAAACAGAAATTATGTTCCTAGTCAAACTAGGAGCATACAAAATATTCTTAAGAACAACTTCCAAACCATTTGAAAGTTTCAAAATCTAGTCTCCTTGGGCTTCGACATCAACTTTTGCTCTGTTGCCCATGTAGAGACTTGTGTCTCCCTTCTTAAAGTGCTTATTTCTTTTGAACCCTTGCAACAAATTGCAAATATGAGTTCCACATCCGGTATCCAATACCCATGTGTTTGAAGAAATAACATTTTAACCAATATGAATCATGAAGGTTGTACCTGAGGTTTGCCCAGCATCCCTCTTGTTTCTCAACTCTTTGAGATAGGTTGGACAATTCCTTTTCCAATGTCCTATCTCACCACACTCAAAGCATGGATCGTTCTCCGTTACCTTAGGCTTCTTAAGCTTAGGCTTTGGAGGTTCCGCTTTAGCCTTCCCTTTCCCTTTTGCCTTTGATATACCCCTTTCCTTTGGCAACATTTGCCTTGGGATCGGGGAATGGCCTTTTCTTATTGCCTCCCTCATTGATCGAGAGAACAGGTAGAACCTTTCTACCCATCCCTTCCTCGGCTGTTTTGAGCATTGCGTGAAGCTCACCAATGCTCTTATCCTACCCGTTCATATTGTAATTCATTATGAACGTCTAAAACCTTTTAGTTAGGCCATTGAGGATCAAATTTGTGGCCAGTTCCTTTGAGATGGGGCAGTTAAGCCTCTCGAGGCGATCAACATGGCTTTTTATCTTAAGACATAAGATGATACCGATTGGGTTTCTTCCATGCGACACGCATGAAGCGCTCGAACCGTTTCGAAGCGCTCTACCCTAGCTTGTTGAAGGAACATTTCCTTCAACTGGGTAATCATGTCATATTCCCCATGATGCTCCAAATCCTTTTGTAGTTCGGGAATCATAGTTCCCAACATGAGGCAGGAAACCTGCATGGAATCTTCAGTATACTGAAGCCAATCGTTATAGGCCTCAATATCCTCGGGGTCGGTTGGTCAGGAATGGGATCGTCAAGGACATAGGCCTTTTTCTCTTGCTTGAGAACAATTCTCAAGTTTTGAAACCAGTCCATATAATTATTATGGTTAAGACGATCCCTCTCTAAGATGGTTCTCAGCGATAGGGTATGGACGGTCGGAGTGGTAGCATTATTGTTAGCGGTCATTTCTATAAAATTTACAAAGTTCATATTAGTATTTTTGAAAAATTACATTGTAATCATTAATACCCTTTTCATGTCTCATAGACAATTAATAATTAAAATCTAGAATCCAATGTTACATTTAAATGATGGTTAGGTGACCTTTATCCCATTATTTACATTAACAAGGTAGTCAACATTTGACAGTTGCAACCTATTGCAACTCCTAGCCTTATGGGATCGGTTAAACATCTTATGTTTAGTTGGCATGTAAAATCCCAACAACACCATTGTACGCCATGCTTCGGTGACCCTATGCACATGGTTTCCAATTCAAGTCGTCCTACTTACACACACGTGTGAGTTTACACATACAAGTGGTTAGGTGACCTTTATCCCACAAATACGTTAAGCTCACCTCAAAGATACAAGTTCCCTAAAAGTGGTTAGGTGACCTTTATCCCACAAATAGTTCTCAAGTGATTCGAGTGTCGTGTAAAAGGATGGTGTTAAACTTGTTTCCAAAGGGATTTTAGTTTTCATTAATTCTAGTTTTAAAAACTCTATGTACCTTGTATTTGCATGCTTTCAAATACATGGTACCCTATGGTTCTCTTTTAGTAAAAACCCCAGTTATTAAAATCATTAATCCTTTTAATAATATTTTATTAATCACTTAATGATAAGGCACCATAAATTTTCAGCTTGTTTTGTTTGTTAATAAGTTTGTTATGCACATCCAAATATCAAACAACCATCATATAACAAACAACCAAACAAGCATAATCAAACAATCACAAGTCCATAACCATAGCCACTAAGTTGACAACACTTGTTTGCCATCACAAGTGTTGTCATTAGGTCTTTCCTAAGGGTTAATTACAACACAAAAGATAGGATCTCCAAAGACCCCCACTTGAAGTTGCATCCAAATGCTTCTAGTCCTTCTCTTTGTGCGTTCCCTTTGTGCTTCCAACTTGTGCATCTTCTTTTACAAAATTTATATTCTAATACAAATTTTCTAATAAAAAAAATACACCTAATCCATCTATTACATCACCATTGAATGAATAAATAAATTACAACCATTTAGAAACACAAAAGAATAAAATTACAACCCATAATGAATGTAATCAACCAAAACCAAACATTCATCCAAAACCAAAGCAACACAAGGTCAAGGCTAGGTTATGTACCAATATTAAACAACATTCAAGAACCAAAATAAATCCCCATTTAACGCAAAATTTTCGGCCAACATAAACCAAGAATTTAGGGTTTTTGTCCAAACAAAATAAATCAACCATTTGACATCTATCTTTCAAGGTTTAATCATAAGCATGTAAGATATAACCTTGAAAGATTGGGGATTCATCATATCATCACAAAAAAGCCCCTATTAGGTTGTTAAAGTCCCATAAAACAAATTTTACAAGGACATAAGAAGCTAGTAATACACATATTCGGCTCTAGATGCCAATGTTGGGTTTGTTGGACACATTATCAAAGTTGTTTAACCATTTAAACATGAAAACGCAGCGGAATCAAAACTTAATAATATGTTTTAGGAACTGAAATTTAAAGCATATTACTTAGCAACAACAAACCCAATAACATAGGATCAAATATATGTGAATAAACTAGCTATCAAGAAGAAATAACAACCAAAACAACACTTATGAAACTACCTTTGTTGAGCTGCCAAAACGTGTGATTTGAGGAAGAGAATGAGGTTCTTGAACGACCAAAACACCAATGAAAGGTGTTCTCAAGCTTCCATACCCACAAGCATCAAGCAAAGACCTTAGTAGCTAGGATTTGTACACCAAAAACGACCTAGGAGTTGCTGGAAAACCACTTTCAGCCGTGAACTCTTTCTTCAAAAGAAAGAGTTTGTTCTTGTGGTCCTTTTGCATGTAAGAGAGAGAGAGAGGGTCTTGAGTGTGTAACTAGTTAATGAATACTTGTTCCAAGAAACAAAAGGCGCCAACACATCTAAAGGGGCGGCCGAATATGGGTGTTCAAATTGGGTTTTCCCCCCAAATTTTTTTTACCATTTTATTCTAACTAGTCACTTAAATAAGTTATGTAATTAATCCTTTTAATTATATAAATCATACACACTTTTATTACTTGATGTTATTTAACCAATTTAAATAACATTACAAATAATACCCATGAACAAAATATGCTTATAAGTTGGTCCATCGCATATACAATTTATTTAGAAAACCCATTTTCTAAATTGGTGTAATTATTTAATTGCATGATCATATCATGAATTAAATATTAATTGGTGTTTGCTAAGCTTGTTATTGGGTATGACCCGACTTGGATCATAACGTACTAACCACATCAATGTTCTATGTGTTTTGGGCATAAAGAATCCAACACTTTTTGAGTGAATACGAGTAGTTTCTCGTTTCTTTACACTTGGTTTTCTTGCCAATATGGTAATAAATTATTCTTTGAATCCACAATTGTCATTTTGATTGTTTCGATGGTTTTTTGAGGTAGTGGTGTTCGAAGATGGTTGTGGAATGTTCTCGATTAGTTTCGGGCTTGAGTGTATTGATTTTAGGGCTCATTCGTGTGGTTTCGTGTCCGGGTTTGGTTTCGATTTGTACAATAGATATTATGATCCATTTATGATTGATTAGTGTGATTTCAATGATGCTTATAATCAGATTTTATTAGATTGGTTCACGAGTGTGTTCCAAAAGTCTTGACAATCAAAAATCCATAGCATTAGAGGTTGTTACGAAAAGCAAAAACAATCTCTTGAGAACTATTATTGTTTAATGTCTTTCTGTAACTAGTTCTTCTTCTATTTATTTAGTTTAGCTTTTGTGAATACTATGATACCCCAATCTGTAGTTGCACAATTTTAATTAAAATACAAGTATATCTTATTTACTTATCGTGTTACCTTGACTTGACTTCTTTTTCATTGATCATGCATTCCGTTTCTTGTCAGTGTAATTTGATAACTGATTCTTTTCGAGTGAATACGAGTAGTTTCTCGTTTCTTTACACATGGTGCGCTTGCATATATTGTAATAGATTATTCTTTGAATCCACAGTTGTCATTTTGATTGATTCGATGGATTATTAAGGTAGTTATGTTCAAAGTTGGTTGTGGAATGTTATTGATTAGTTTCCGACACGAGCGTACTGATTTTAGGGCTCATTCGAGTGGTTTCATGTTCTGGTTTGGTTTCGATTTCTACAATTGATATTATATTCCATTTAAGATTGATTAGTGTGATTCCAATGATGCTTACAATTAGATATGATTAGATTGGTTCACGATTGTGTTCAGAAGGTCTTGAGAATCAAAACTCCATAGCATTAGAGGGTGTTATGAAAAGCAAAAAACATTCCATGCGAGAACTATTGTTATTTAATATCTTTGTATAACTATTTCCTTTTCTATTTATTCAGTTTAGCTTTCGTGAATACTATGGTACCCCAATCTATAGTTGCACGATATTAATTAAAATACAAGTAAATCTTATTTACTTAATCGTGTTACATTGATTTGACTTCTTTTTCATCGATCACGGATTGCTTTTCTTGTTTAAAGTTGGCTTACTTTCATTCCTTCAGTGTAATTTCATAATAGATTCTTTTTTAGTGAATAGGAGTAGTTTCTCGTTTCTTTACACCTGGTTTGCTTGCCTATATGGTAATAAATTATTCTTTGAATCCACGGTTGTCATTTTGATTGATTCGATGGTTTTTTGAGGTAGTGGTGTTCGAAGTTGGTTGTGGAATGTTCTCGATTAGTTTCGGGCACGAGTGTATTGATTTTAGGGCTCATTCGTGTGGTTTGTGTTCGGGTTTGGTTTCGATTTCCACAATAGATATTATATTCCATTTTTGATTGATTAGTGTGATTCCAATGATGCTTATAATCAGATATGATTAGATTGGTTCACGAGTGTGTTCAGAAGGTCTTGAGAATCAAAACTCCATAGCATTAGAGGGTGTTACGAAAAGCAAAAAACATTCCCTGCAAGAACTATTGTTATTAATGTCTTTGTATAACTATTTCCTTTTCTATGTATTCAGTTTAGCTTTCGTCAATACTATGATACCCCAATCTATAGTTGCACGCTTTTAATTAAAATACAAGTATATCTTATTTACATAATCGTGTTACCTTGATTTGACTTCTTTTTCATCGATCACACATTGCTTTTCTTGTTTATAGTTGGCTTACTTTCATTCCGTCAGTGTAATTTGATAATCGATTCTTTTTGAGTGAATACGAGTAGTTTCTCGTTTCTTTACACCTGGTTTGCTTGCCTATATGGTAACAAATTATTCTTTGAATCCACAGTTGTCATTTTGATTGATTCGATGGATTTTTGAGGTAGTGGTGTTCGAAGTTGGTTGTGGAATGTTCATGATTAGTTTCGGGCACGAGTGTATTGATTTTAGGGCTCATTCTTGTGGTTTCATGTTCGGGTTTGGTTTCGATTTCTACAATAGATATTATATTCCATTTATGATTGATTAGTGTGATTCCAATGATGCTTATAATAAGATATGATTAGATTGGTTCACGAGTGTGTTCAGAAGGTCTTGAGAATCAAAACTCTATAGCATTAGAGGGTGTTACGAAAAGCAAAAAACATTCCATGCGAGAACTATTGTTGTTTAATGTCTTTGTATAACTAGTTCCCTTTCTATTTGTTCAGTTAAGCTTTCGTGAATACTATGATACCCCAATCTGTAGTTGCACGATTTTAATTAAAATACAAGTATATATTAATTACTTAATCGTCTTACCTTGATTTGACTTCTGTTTCATCGATCACGAATTTGACTTCTTTTTCATCGATCACGCATTGCTTTTCTTATTTATAGTTGGTTTACTTTCATTCCATCAGTGTAATTTGATAATCGATTCTTTTTGAGTGAATGCGAGTAGTTTCTTGTTTCTTTACACCTGGTTTGCTTGCCTATATGGTAATAAATTATTCTTTGAATCCACAGTTGTCATTTTGATTGATTCGATGGGTTTTTGAGGTAGTGGTGTTTGAAGTTGGTTGTGGAATGTTCTCGATTAGTTTCGGGCATGAGTGTATTGATTTTAGGGCTCATTCGTGTGGTTTCATGTTCGGGTTTGGTAGCGATTTCTACAATAGATATTATATTCCATTTATGATTGATTAGTGTGATTCGAATTATGCTTATAATCAGATATGATTAGATTGGTTCACGAGTGTCTTCAGAAGGTCTTGAGAATCAAAACTCCATAGCATTAGAGGGTGTTACAAAAAGCAAAGAAAACATTCCATGCGAGAACTATTGTTATGTAATGTCTTTTTATAATTATTTCCTTTTCTATTTATTTAGTTTAGCTTTCGTGAATACTATGATACCCCAATATGTAGTTGCACGATTTTAACTATAAGACAAGTTATCTTATTTACTTAAACGTGTTACCTCGATTTGACTTCTTTTTCATCGATCACGCATTGCTTATCTTGTTTAAAGTTGGCTTTCTTTCATTCCGTCAGTGTAATTTGATAATCGATTCTTTTTGAGTGAATACGAGTAGTTTCTCGTTTCTTTACACCTGGTTTTCTTGCCTATATGGTAATAAATAATTCTTTGAATCCACAGTTGTCATTTTGATTGATTCAATGGTTTTTGAGGTAGTGGTGTTCGAAGTTGGTTGTGGAATGTTCTCGATTAGTTTCAGGCACGAGTGTATTGATTTTAGGGCTCATTCGTGTGGTTTCGTGTTAGGGTTTGGTTTCGATTTCTACATGGTAAGACTCCTTATGAACTTTGGCACAAGAGAAAACCTTTCATTGGTTTTCTCAGGTCATTTGGATGTCCTTGCACCATCTTGAATACCAATGATCAAATTGCCAAGTTTGCTGAGAAATCAGATGATGGACACTTCATTGGATACTCTTCCCAAGCTAAGGCTTATAGAGTATACAATCTCAGAACTATAATTGTTGAGGAGTCAGCCAATGTGACTTTCAATGAACACACACCCTATGTAGTCGGTTCTGGTCCTGATTGGCTATTTGATCTTGATTTAGTTACCAACTGTTTTAACAAATCTTGGGAGAATGTTTCAGGATCTGCAGAAAATTTAAATACAGGTGATCCTGATCCAAGATTTGAGCTAGGAAGACCTTCAACTCATACATCTTCAGCTCAAGTTAGAACTACTTCAGCAAATGAGGTTTATATCAGCACTACAATGACAAATTCAGCTGATACATCTGGGGTGCCTTCAAATTCCAGCTCAGAGGCTCCACATCCAGATAAAGATACCTCAATTGTGGAAGACAACAATGGTGATGGTGAAAGTGATCAGGAATTCCTTGATGCTAATAACCACACGATAATGTCACACACTCATTGGATCAAGTTAATCTTGATAAGTGTGGTGATGTGGAGGGTGAATCATCTATGCCATATCTAAATTTCTCAAATTTGGATCTTTTCAGCAACTTGGTGTGATCCCTCAGCTAAGGATCCACAAGTCTCACCCCACCACAAACATCATTGGAGATGTTGTCACAGGGGTAAGAACAAGAGGACAAACCCATAAAGCAAATGTTTGTGTTCACTCTTGTTTCTTATCTCAGATAAAGCCAAAGAAAGTTGATGAGGCTCTAAAGGATGGAAGTTGGGTTGAAGCTATGCAACAAGAGTTGCTTCAATTCAAAAGGAAAAAAGTTTGGAACCTTTGTCCTCTTCCTCATGGGAAGACTACTATTGGAACCAAATGGGTGTTTAGGAATAAGAAGGATGATAGAGGAATTATCATCAAGAAAAAGGAAAGACTAGTTGTTCAAGGATACACACAAGAAGAATGGATTGACTACACTGATGTCTTTGCTCCTGTAGCAAGATTAGAAGCTGTTAGGATATTCCTGGCCTTTGCTGCATCCAAGAACTTCAAGGTCTTTCAACTTGATGTAAAGTGTGATTTTCTGTATGGAGTGATTGATGAAGAGGTGTATGTCAAACAACCACCTGGTTTTGTAGACCCTGATCATCCTGATTATGTCTGCAAGCTTGACAAAGCTCTTTATGGGCTGCATCAGGCACCCAGGAAGTGGTATGAGACATTGTCTGAGTATCTTTGTAAACATGGATACAGGAGAGGTACTATAGATGGAACTCTCGTCATCAAAGGACAGGGAAATGACTTATTGCTAGTTCAAGTATATGTAGATGACATGATCTTTGGTTCAACTAATCCAAAGCTCTGCAAAGACTTTGAGAAGCTGATAAAAGACAGATTTGAAATGAGTGCAATGGGAGAACTCAATTTCTTTCTGGGAATTCAAGTGAAGCAAGTTGAAGATGGCATCTTCATAAGTCATTCAAAGTATGTTCAAGACATACTCAAGAGGTTCAACATGACTGATTGTAAGATTGCTAAGACACCCATAGCCAGAAACCACTTCGTTGGACCTGATCTTGAGGGGGAGTGTGTAGATGAACATTTATACAGGGCTATGATTGGGTCTCTCATGTATCTTACAGCTAGCAGGCCTGATATCATGTTTGCTACATGTATTTGTGCAAGATATCAAGCCAACCCTAAGATGTCTCACCTCATCACTGTCAAAAGGATTTTAAGATACCTCAAAGGTGCTTCAACACTTGGTTTATGGTATCCAAAGAATACTGACTTCAATATGTATGCTTATACAGATAGTGATTATGGTGGTTGCAACATGACTGGAAAGTCTACATCTGGGGGATGTCAATTCCTTGGTGGAAGGGTTGTCTCATGGCAATGCAAGAAACAATCCTTTGTGTCTGCATCAACTGCTGTGGCTAAATACATTGCTGTTGCAAGTTGCTGTGCTCAAGTGCTTTGGATTCAAAATCAGATGCTAGACTATGGATTCAACTTCAAAGAGACTCCTATCCACATAGACAACAATAGTGCTATCTCTATCACTGAGAACCCTGTGCAGCACTCAAGGACCAAACACATCAATATCAGGTATCATTTAATAAGAGATAACTATGAAAAGGGATTAATTAAACTAGTCAAAGTTCATACAGATGAACAATATGCTGATCTGTTTACAAAAGCTTTTGATGAACAGAGATTTAAATATCTAATATCAGCTATTGGGATGATTAACTTTAAGTAGATCTTTTCTTAAAACTAATTCTAATTATTTCTTAAAATATGTGTGTCCTAAGTTGTCTAGTTCATCACTTTCATAAGCTCATGTTTTCTTTGGATATCAAATTCTTTTTGAAGGCTTTCCTTAGATTCTTGAAAATTTTCTGATCCTTCGGAAGATATATTTTTATCTTCGGAAGATATATTTTTATCTTCGGAAGAAAAACATGTCTTCCAAATAAATAACTGTCTAAGAAATTTTACCTTTGGAAGAAGTCTATATCTATCTTCCGAAGCTCAAATCCTTGTCTCAAACATTTATTTGTTTTTAAGGACTTTTTCCTTCAGAAGCAAAATTAACTCTCGGAAGCTTTGTTGTTTCATATACAAAGCATTCAAGTGTTTATTTCTCTTCCGAAGCAAAATTTTCAAGACTCTCAGGAAAATCTTTCGAAGTCATTTTAGCTTCGGAAGCTTTTTCATTAAAACTTCCGAAGATAATTTACCTTCGGAAGCTTTTCGAATTCCAAGAAAACTACTTTTTGAGCAAAAGTAAACTACTTTTTCAGAGGTGGGACCGACTTTCGGATTTCAAAGTTTATCCTCTTTCATTAACTTTGGTTCAAATCCCTTTTCACTTAAATACCCAACGGTTCCCCCTCTTCCTCACTATCTTCTTCAATTCTACTATTCCTCAAACCTAATTCCTAAAAACCGCCTTTGCTTTTTACCTTTCTTCAACCTTAAGCTTCTCAAATGGCCAACCTTAACCGCAGAAACAACCCAGATTTCTCCATGCAACTTCACAGGCAATACAACCAGGTTGCTATGTTAAGCTCTGAGAAAGATGAAAGTTTCTCAGAGATTTGCCAATTCTTATCTCCATCAAATTACTTCACCTCCCTAACCCTTGATCCTACTCTATATGAGGATCATTTGCTTGAATTCTGGAAGACCTGCCAAGAGGTCATCATGGATGGGGAGAAGGCATTGTCTGCCACAGTGCAAGGGAGGACAATCTTCATCACTCCGGCCATTGTCAACACTCATTTGCAGCTGGATGATGAAGAAGGTGAGTTGTCATTCCCAAAGGAAGCTGTCAATCATTTCTTTGAGCAGATGGGCTATGAGGGAGATATTTCTGTAAAGACCTTCAGGAAAGGGAAGGTCTCATCCCAGTGGAAATACCTACTCCATGTGGTTATCCACAGCTTGTCAAACAAGCATGGAGGGTGGGACCAGATTCCTGAGGATCTCTCCTTCATAGTGCATGGAATGGTTCAAGGGGTCAAGTTCAGGTACTCTCAATTTGTCTACACCAATTTACTTGCAAACTTGGACTCCTTAGAGTGTTATATGTTTCCTAGATATATTCAACACATTCTCAACTGTGAACTGGGCTCACAGTTGAGGGAAACAGATAATATTCTTAAATTGGGACAGATGAAGCCCGACATCTTTAAAATCATGAAGAAGCCAACTGTAGGCTTCTTATGGTAGAAACAGCCCTTGATGTTAGAGCTCATTGCTCAAGGTGACAACCTAGCAACACAAGCTAGTGTTGAACCCACACCTTCTACCTCTCTACCTCTAAAAAGGCCTCAAGTAACCCTCACTTACCAAAGAAAATCCAAACGAACCCCTGCTCAAGCTATTGAGTCTGTTCAGGTCCCCATATACTCACCTTTATAGGAGGAAGTGGACACTAGAGCTCCCACTTCCCCTGAGGAGCAAACCACTCCCATCTTTACAACTATCAGGGCTGAGGTTCCTCATGCTCACCCTGATGAGCTCACAAGCCCAACAGCCTTAAGCCTTCACTCTGAGTCTCAACACTCAAGTGAACAACCTTCAGGGTACAGTTACCATCCCCAGCCTTTAGATCTAAATCAACCCATTCCCAACCTATCTTTCTATACTGATGAAGACTTAGGATTCAGTGAGTACCATGAGTCTCTCTTCTCTTCCCCTACTCAAAGAGAGATGAGTACTTCTGAGTCTCCTCAGTCTAGACCACATCAGTCACCTATAACTGAGGTGGACACTTCTGAACCTGTTCAGGATGTCCATATGGAAGAGACTCTCACTTCTGCAAGTGATTACATCATTAAGAGCTCTACCATGGCAACTCAGCCCACTGACATCTCAACTGAGATTGCTAGTGAGCAGAGGAAAACCTGCAGCCAAGAACCTCAAGCTGGTGGTGAGAGAGAGGACTTTGGTCCAATCATCTCATCCCCCAATGATCCTTCTGATGAAGAAGAGGGGAATCTGAGACTAATGGTGCACAAATTGTCTAAAACATGCACTTACCTAGTCTAAAAGGTCAGTCACCTTGAATCTCAGGTGACTACCTTACACAACAGGGTCAATGATCAGCAACTTCAGATTTCATATCTTAAGGAAAAACTACCTGGGAGACCTTTAAGAAGAGCTCAACCAGGAACACAAGAACCTGTGGATGTGATTGATTTATCCTCCAGCTCACCTATGCAAGCGGGTGATGCTACCAAAAAGGGGGATAAAGTTATTGCAGCCACAAAACCTAGGAGCTCTTCACAGAGAATGGACATAGAGGACTCACCATCCTCACTTGCAATTGTGCATTCTCAGCAACTTCCTCAAGTTCACATTAATGTGGACACTATAGACTCTATCATCAGGAGTCTCATTGAGGAAGGTATACCAAGGGCTGTGTCATCCCCACCTCAAGGACCTTCAAACTACATCATAAGGTGGAGGTATGATGCTGATAGAAGAGCCCTTATTCTTCACAGAGTTCAAGGGCAACAAGAAGTATTTGACTTTCAAAATTTGAACTTCTATGAAGGTTTGGATCTAGTCAATATGCCCCTTGTCAATCCAAGCAACTCAAGACAAGCTGACAGATTGGCTCAAAGAATCCAAGACAGGATCACTCCAGAGTTTAGCTTAAGAAGGAGACTTAGGCAATCAGGTAATGCCATCGGTCAACTGGATGTTGAGGTGGACCCTAAGATTAGTTTCATAGGGGAAACCTTGACTGAAGGCCCAGTGGCAGAACCTGAGATCCATGTATCATCATCATCAACTGCTACAGAGATTCACATTTCCTCTGAGACACCTGCTGGTGATGGTGTTTCTCAGCCTCTCTCTAGCCAGAGCATGGATGCTACACCAAGCAATGAAGGCCAAACCTCTATCCACCCTAAGTCACAAAGGTCTGTGGGTGACAAAGGGAAAAGGATTTTGACTTCTGAGGAAATTGAAGAGGAAGAGAGAGAGAGAGAGAGGAAGAGGAAGCTAAGAGGAGAAAGTTCCTCAGGGTCTTCAAGTTTTACGCAAGCTGCAAGCAGGGCTGCCCCCAGACCAAATACTCAAGATGATGAGTTGAGGACAGTTAGGATTACTTACCTGCAGACCAGGAACTATGACATTTATGAAATCATTTCTCTCCCCTTAGAACAACAAAATGAACTGGCTGACATGGAAGTGTCAAGAGAGATGAAAGAAAAAGAGGATGCAAGGTTACTTCTCCAATTCAAAGAGGAGAAGAGACTATAAAGACTCTACAAGCATGCTCCTACTCTCTCCCCAGTTCAAGAAAGCACTATACAAGAAGATGTGGTTCAACAAGAACCTCAGGTAGACAAAGAAGAAGATAGGATCAAAATGATCAACTACCTGAGTACCACAGGCTTCTATCAGGGAGATGCACTTCTTCCCTTGTCCTATGACTTTGTTGAGTTTGAGTAGTTAAAACAACTTGAGCTTGAGTTAGTCAAGGAGAGAAAGACAACTAAGAAGAAGCTAAGGGAAGAAGCTGCAAAGTCAAGACCCATCATCCAAAAGAGTATGAAGAAGTATGCTGACAGACAAAGGATGATGAGCTTCTTGAAGCTATATGGATTCTCCGGAAGGAGACTTAGCCCTATGTCTCTATCCACAATGGATGAGCATATAAGGGTAATCAAACAGAAGATTAAGAGTGGTGAACTGATTGACTTACACTCTCGTCCAAGTCAAGTCCCACCTGAAGTGGAGGTTAAGGTTGAACAACCTGAGACAACACAACCCGGACCTCCTGCTGAGCCTCAGCAAGCTTCATCTTCTGATCCACAGCAGGGTCAAACTCCCTCTCCTTCTAACACCCAACTGAGAAAGACAAGGATGATCAACAAGGTGCTGCAGACCAGTCTTCTCAGTTAAAGTCATCTAAGAGGAAGAAGAGGATGGCTTCTAAACCAAAGTCTAAGAAGAAGAAGCCTAAATCATCTACCTCTACACCTCAGGCTGAGTCAGATCAACCTGAGGAAGTGCATGAAGAGGCAGCCCAATCAACTCCAATACAAGTGGCTCCTCTTGCAGCTGAGACACCCATCTTATCCAGGACCTTCTCTACCAATCCAGAAAGATGGCATGTAATCAGAGATCAAGGTGTTGAGAATGTATATACATGGCAAGACATAATCAACTTACCTCTGCATGATCTCTTTGAGATGAGAAGATACTATGAAAGTCTGAATGATCCTGACCATCTAATGAAGAAGGGTATGGTCATGATTGTGCTGAAGACTACTAACATCTGAAGATCTTCTAAATGTTTTGGTAGCATCAGCCTAGGGGGAGTTGGTAAGGATTCCTTTAAGTCTGATGCAAACCAAAACATCCAAAGTCTCTCTGCAAGCAATGCACTAAAGAACTGAAGTAGAATTGCTTCGGAAGTTTTACACCATGCACTAGAAATATTCTAAGTGTAAAATCTTCCAAAGCCAAGACCAATATCTTCTGAAGCCAAATATGAATTCTTTCGAAGCCTCAGAGACAAAGTCTTCTGAAGCTTCATCCTATGAAGACAGATTTCTTCTGAAGACTTTTAGTAACATGCTTTATCTGATGTACTGTTCCATAAAGCTGGACACCTTTCCGCTACATCTCTGTAAAGTCACCAACTTACATTAGCTGGTGAAAAGGTTCATGCTTTTGGTAACTGTACATTATGGTCTTGAGACTGTAACCTTCTACTTTATGTACTTTATCCTTTTTGTAATAGATAAGGATGTGAGCTATGGCATGTCATAGTCACAAGGTCAAAAGGCAGATATGCCTTTTGATTCTACAATTGATTTTGTTTATGTCTAGTCAATTGTATCCAGCTAGCTTTCATAGTATAGCCGACTGTAGGTTGTAGTATAAGTATTCCATGTTCTAGTATCTTTCTTCATGCTTTGTAACACTTGTAATAGAACTTGAGAAAGCAATATACTGCATCCTTGAAACCCAAATCTCTTGTTCTGTCTCTTTATTATTACTTGTGTTCTTTGTATCATTATTGTGGTTAATCCAGTTTACTGTTTGATCAAGTTTGGTTAATCTCCTCTTTGTGTTGTTGTGTTGTAATTGTTAAGCCCTTAACCAGTCCTGCAATTGTTCTTGCTGCTTCAATAAGTGTTCTGTTTCTTCTTTCAGTAACTCCGTTCTGTTGTGGAGTTCTTGGTGCAATGAATTGTCTTGCAATGCCTTTATTCCTGCAAAAAGAATCTAAGTCAATATTAACAAATTCAGTCCCATTATCACTCCTAAATATTTTAACTTTTAAATCAAGTTGGGTTTCAATCTTGATGACAAAGTTCATTAATGTTTCTGATGTTTAACTCTTTTGTTTTAAGAAGAAGACCCATGTGAATCTAGTGAAATCATCCAGTATCACTAAAGAATATTGCTTTTTTCCAATGCTCATCACATTGGTTGGACCAAACAGATCCATGTGAAGCAATTTGAGTGGTGTAGTGTTTGTATTGATAATTTTTGGATTTATGAGACACTCTATGTTGGTTTCCTTTATAACATGAAGGACAATGGTTTGAACAATAAACTATTTCTTTGGCATTCCAATGACTAGGTCATGTTTCACCAATTTGTTAATGTTCTTCATGTTAGAATGAACAAGCCTTCTATGCCATATTTGAGATTCATCTTCTGATGACTTAGATAGTAGGCATGTTTCATGTCTTGTGAGTGAAGTGTTGTTCATATCCTAAACATATGTGTTTCCTTTTCTTGATGCTTTAAGAAGGATCCACTCTTCTGGAACTGAAAAACCTGGCTTAAAAATGTAACAATTAGTGTTATCAAACAACGTGGTATAATTTTGATCACAAATTTGAGATACACTCAATAGATTATACTGCAAATTTTTACAATATACTTTCTCAAACTTGAGTACACCATTAGTTACCATTCCTTCACCAACTATTTTACCTCCCTTCTTATCCCCACCAAATGCCACATATGAGGCATTTTTATGCTTAAAGTCATGGAGAAGTGAACAGTTTCCTGTCATATGTCTGGAACAACCACTTTCAACATACCACTTGTTGTCAGCTCTCCAAGATTGTTCCTGCACACAGAAAGAAATCAACTAGAATTGACAACCCAAGCCTTAATGATCTTGGGTTTGCCAGCAGTGTCTAAAATTGTTACTCCTTCATGAATCAGTCTTGAAGTTTCAGTATTAATTTGATTCATTCCGTGTTGTTTGAGGTAAGGATGATTCTGTTGAAGATGAGGTTGTTGAACTAGGTTTTGGTTTCTCAATCTCTTCTTCATTCACCTTATTTTTGTTGGTTGTTGCTTTGGTTTTGATAATGAACCTTGGTTGTTGAAAGTTTCATATGAATCTTGTGAAATCATCAACTATCACCAAACAATATTGCCTTTTTCCAATGCTCATCACATTGGTAGGACCAAACAGATCCATGTGAAGCAATTTGAGTGGTGTAGTATTAGTATTGATAATTTTGGATTTATGTGACACTTTATGTTGTTTTTCTTTGTAACAAGAAGAACAGTGAGTTGAGTAATGAAACTCTTTGTTTGGCAATCTAATGACCAGATCATTTTTCACCAATTGGTTCATGTTCTTAATGTTAGAATGGACAAGCCTTCTATGCCATAGTTGAGATACATCTTCTGATAACTTAGATAGAAGGCATGTTTCATATTTTGTGAGTGATGTGTTGTTCATATCCAAAACATAAGTGTTTCCTTTTCTTGCTGCTTTGAGGAGGACCCATTCTTCTGGAACATTAAATCCTGGCTTAAGAATGTAACAATTAGTATTATCAAACAATGTGATATAATTTTGATCACAAATTTGAGACACACTTAGTAGATTATACTGTAAATTTTCACAATAATTTACTTTCTAAAATTTGAGCACACCATTTGTTATCATTCCTTCACCAACAATTTTACCTCCTTTTTTATCCCCACCAAATGCCACATAAAAAGCATTTTTATGTTTGAAATCATGGAGAAGTGAACAGTTCCCTGTCGTATGCCTGGAACAACCACTCTCAACATACCACTTGTTGTCAGCTCTCCAATATTATTCATGCATTCATAAATAAATTAGTTAGAAATGACAACCCAAGTCTTAATGATCTTGGGTTTGTCAACAGAGTCTAAAATAGTTACTCCTTCATGAACAAGTCTTGAAGTTCATTTTTAGTTTTGGTTGATTCATTCCGAGTTGTTATAGATGAGGATGATTCTGTTGAATGGGATGTTGATGAACTAGGTTCTTATTTCCTAATTTCTTCTTGATTCAACTTAATAGGAATCATTTGAGACTTTGGTTTTGATAATGAAACTTTATGATTAAATGTCTCATAATCTTTTGTTTTTGAATGAGTATATGATTTCCCTTTTCAAATTTATCAAAGAATGCATCATCATCCTTTGTTTCCTTATCAGTCAGATCTACCCTTTTGTGAGGTCTTTTTGACTGCTGGAAAGTTGGTCTTTTCTTCAATGGATGAGCACTTGATGATGTTTTGTCCTTTGATTTTGACTTTGTTTTTAGTTCAGACTTCTTCAGTTTTGAACCCTTTTCACAATCAGTAGATTGAGTATCTGATTCAGACTTATTTGATTCTTTCTTCTTTGTGCCTTTTGTCTTGTTCTTTTTGTTGAAATAACATTCCTGAGTGGAATGGTTCTTTTTGTTGCAGATGGCACAATGTTTGTTGAAGTAGCAATTAGCAGTCATGTGATTGTTCATATTGCAAATAAAGCAGTAGCTACTAAAGTAACAATCTTCAGTATTGTGATTTTTCATGTCACACCATTTGCAATACTTTGCACCTGATTCTTTCTCAGAATCATTCTTATGGTTTGCTAACTTTTGATGTTGTTCTTTCTTCTTCAGCTTTGGATGTGCTTCTTCTTTTTCCACTTTATGCATCTTTTGATTGTTTGTTGCTGAATTCCTCTTCCGTAGATCATCTACTTGATGGGTTTGTAAGAACACAAAACATAGTTTAACCTCTTAAACTTACTGAAAACGCAGCAAAATAATTACTTTATAAACTTGATTATAAAGCTGAAAAACATGTTCTTAAGTGACCATATTTATGTAGGAAACAAACCCATATATCAAAGGATCATTATATGTGAATAAACATGCTATGTAAACATAAAACAACATAATATGACAGCCACAAAGGGCTGCCATATCTACCTTCCAGCAGCTCAAAACCGTGGATGAAAGGGGATGAGATGAAGGTGATGATGATGTCGAATATGCAGCCTAGACTCCAAGAAGAGGAGCCCTCAAGCTTGTATACCCCAAGCCTCCTTGCAAGCACCTCTTGTTAGGAAGATTCAACACCAAAAACACCACAAATTTTGCTCTCCAAAACCCTTAATGCTGCTGCCTTTGGCCGTAGCTTTTGAGAGAAAGAAAGAGAGTTTTTTGATGTTCTTGCATGTATGGAGAGAAGAGAATGAGGAGTGCAAGACTAGTTAAACTTGTGTGTGTTTCAAGGCAACAAAGGTCCAATCACAAATAAGGGGGGCGGCCAATATATTTAAAACACAAGGTTTCCCACTTAAAACTTGAACATACACAATATTCAAACTAGTCTTTTGTCACACATTAATAAGTCATCTACTAGACTTATTTAAAATGTGACATATGTCTTCTTTAATTAAACAATTTAATTAAAGTACACTCATATGTTATTAATGTTATTTAAACCCTTTTAAATGACAAAAAAATAATAATAAACTCATTAACAAATCATCCTTATAATTTGTTCCATCTCATATGCAACTTATTTAGAAAACCCATTTTCTAAATTTGGTGTAAATATTTAATTGCATCATATCATCAATTAAATATTAATTGGTGTTTGCTAAGCTTGTCATTGGGTATAACCCGACTTGGATCATAACGTACTAACCACATCAATATTCTAAGTGTCTTGGGCACATAGAATTCTACAATCTCCCACTTGCCCAAGATTCATAGAAGATTGATGCAAGCAGTAAATACCGCCTAACGACGGTTTACTACCCTTAATACGCATGACTCATAGCCATTCAATAACATTATCCCTTTCAAGTACCCTACTTGAAATGATTTAGGTGAATCAATCATTTATCCTTTTGTTACAGATGTCATGTTAAATCCAAGGACACAGAATGATCATTCCTTGTTGATTTAACTTAATTAGGCCTTAGACATCTTCCTCTCAACGAATAAGGGGAACAAATTCCATCTTGACTACATACGTTTCTCACAAACACCTCGTGTCATACCTGAACATACCCTTATGTGCTGTCCACTATTTCAGGACAATGAAGAATTAGCTCAAGGTATAATACTTGGTGAATATCAAAACCCAATATGTATCTCAGGTCGGAGGATACCAAATGATATTCGCCTTTATTCAAATTTACTTATGATCAATCAATAAGATTCCATGTAGTAAACTTTGAGATGCGGGTTAGTCCAATATTTGTATCCCGCAAATATCTATAAACGTTGGTAGAAACCCATTGCTCTATATTCATCCTTATGAATATCAACCAATCCAAGTTCATAATAATCTTACCCTCACACTTGTTCCCACAAGTATGAACGACTATGGACATTTAGAGTAAACAATTTACTCATGGATTAAACATGCTAAATTGGAACATTAATTGAAACATTATAACCAAATAATTTTATTCAAATAATAAAGAGTTCCACATATCCAAATACAAAATTTACAGATCAAATCCAATCACTAGAATATCGAAGTCCCATGGCACAAGTATGACCTTCATGCTTTGCCTTTTCAAGGAGCTTCGTGAGAGGATCCGCAATGTTTTGATCCGTGTGAACTTTGCGAATACATATCTTTCCCTTTTCAACTTCATCTCGTATGTAGTTGAATCTCCGCTCAATGTGCCTAGTCATTTGATGAGCACGAGGTTCCTTGATTTGAGCAATCGCACCCTCGTTATCACAAAAGATCTCTAGGGGTTCCTAAATGGAAGGGACAACCCCTAGATCGGCAATGAATTTCTTCAACCATGCAGCTTCTTGAGCTGCCAATGAGGCGGCGACATATTCTGATTCTGTAGTTGATAGAGCCACCACATCCTGTTTGGCGCTCTTTCATGAGACCGCTCCTCCATTCAGAATGAAAATATATCCCGATTGTGACCGAGAATCATCACGATCGGTTTGGAAACTCACATCCGTGTAACCTTTTACAACGAGTTCTTCATCACCAGATCCATAGATTAGGAACATATCTCTTGTCCTCCTTAGGTACTTAAGTATGTTCTTAACAGCCATCCAATGACTGTTTCCAGGATTTTGCTGGTATCGGCTTGTCATGCTTAAGGCGCATGACACGTCCGGTCGAGTGCATATCATTGCATACATGATGGATCCAATAGCAGATGCGTATGGGATTGCCTTCATTTTATCTTGCTCATCCCTTGAGCTAGGACATTGAGTCGTACTCAATATCGTTCCTCTTTGAATAGGTACGGTACCTTTCTTAGAGTTCTCCATCTTGAACCTTTTCAAGATCTTATCAATGTATGCACTTTGATTCAACCCAATCAACCGCCTTGATCTATCCCTATAGATCTTTATTCCCAGAATATAGGCGGCTTCTCCAAGATCCTTAATGGAAAAACAACTTCCAAGCCAGGTTTTTACACCTTCCAAGGTTGGAATGTCATTTCCAAATAGTAGTATGTCATCAACATACAATACCAGGAAAGATATTGTGCTCCCACTAGCCTTCTTAAACACACAAGCCTCATCAGCGTTTTTGATGAAGCCAAATTTCTTTACCTCCTCATCAAAACGATGATTCTAGCTTCTAGATGCTTGTTTCAATCCATAGATTGATTTCTTTAACTTGCATACTTTATTAGGATGTTTTGGATCGACAAAACCTTCAGGCTGAACCATATAGACATCTTCCTCAAGATATCCATTTAGGAAAGCCGTTTTGACATCCATTTGCCAAATCTCATAATCATAATGAGCAGCTATGGCAAACAATATCCTTATAGACTTTAGCATCGCAACAGGTGAGAAGGTTTCATCATAATCAACCCCTTGAGTTTGAGTGAAGCCCTTTGCTACAAGTCTAGCTTTATAAGTATCCAAGTTTCCATGCATATCGGTTTTCTTCTTGAAAACCCACTTACTTCCAACTACATTGGAATTAAGAGGTGGTACAACAAGTTCCCAAACTTGATTGTCATACATGGATTGCATCTCAACGTTCATGGCCTCAAGCCATTTGTCACAATCCAAATTGGACACTGCATCATGGTATGTGGTTGGTTCATCTGAATCTACCACATAGCATCCATCCATGAAAAATCCGTATCTTTCAGGTGGATTACTAGTTCTACCACTTCTACGAACGTTTTGTGTGTATTGATCAACCACTTGATCAACCTCAACATCCTCATGTTAAGTGCTAGTTTCAACCAAACGTGCATCGGGTTGTGGTTCTTGATCCTCCTCAAGATCCACTGTTCTACTGCTAGTTCCTTCCATAAGGAACTTAGCTTCTAAGAACTCACCCTTTCTGGCAACAAACACCTTTTGTTCCAGTGGATCATAGAAATAATATCCCATAGAATCTATAGGATATCCAATAAAGATACACTTGGTGGATCGGACTTCCAATTTGTTTGGGGTGGGAGTCTTAACATAAACCTCACAACCCCAGACCCTTAAGTATGATAGGGATGGAACTCTTCCATGCCATATCTCAAAAGGTGTCCTTTCCACCTTTTTGGTTGGGGCCATATTTAGAATACGGGTCGTGGAGAGCAAAGCGAAACCCCAAAATGATAGAGGCAATGTGCTTCTAGCCATCATAGATCGAACCATATCCAATAAGGTTTGATTCCTCCTCTCAGACACACCATTGTGTTGTGGTGTTCCAGGTGGAGTGAGTTGTGAGACAATCCCACAACTCCTATAATGATCTTGAAAAGCATCGCTTAGATATTCACCTCCTCTATCGGTACGGAGAACTTTAATTGACTTGTTGAGTTGATTTTCCACTTCATTCTTGAAGATTTTGAACATTTCAAAAGCTTCATCTTTGTGCCTTAATAAGTACACATACCCATAGCGACTATAATCGTCGGTAGAGGTAATGAAGTATCTTTCACCATTCCTAGTCATTGGCTTAAAAGGACCACATACATCCGAATGTATGATTCCTAATAAATCTTTTGCCCTTTCGTTAGTTCCACTAAAGGGCGCCTTAGTCATTTTACCTTGTAAACAAGATTCACATACATCAAATGAATCACATTCATTCGTTTTTAAAAGACCATTCTTTTGAAGTGTTTGTATACGTTTCTTGTTTATATGACCAAGACGACAATGCCAAAGATAGGTATCACTCAAATCCAACTTGAGTTTCTTGGTGTTAGTTTGGTACAATGAACTATTTAAAGCATTTTCATGAACCAATTCATAAATACTATTAATGAGAATAGCTTCAAAATAGAACATATCATTTAAAGAAACATGAACTATCATTTTCAACAAAAGATAATACATAATCATAATGTCTTAATTGGGATACAGAAATAATGTTCCTAGTCAAACTAGGAGCATACAAAACATTCTTCAAAATAACATCCAAGCCACTTGGAAGTTTTAGGATGTAGTCCCCACGAGCTTCAACTTGGACTTTGGTTCCATTACCCATGAAGAGACTAACATCCCTTTGATTGAAGTCCCTACTTCTTGTGAACCCCTGCAACAAATTGCAAATATGAGTTCCACATCCGGTATCTAATACCCATGTGTTAGAAGATGTAACATTAAGATCAATATGAATCATGTATATTGTACCTGAGGTCTGCCCGGCATCCCTCTTTGCTTTCAACTCTTGGAGATGGACAGGACAATTTCTTGCCCAATGTCCAATCTCCCCACACTTGAAGCATGGGTCATTGGTAGCAACTTTTGCTTCTTCTCTTGTGGTTTGGGTGGCACCCTTGCCACCCCTTTCCCTTTTCCCCATACGGGTCCCTTACCCTTGGCAACCTTTGCCTTGGGTGTGGGATGAGGCCTTTTCTTGTTCCCACCTTCATTGATGGTCAGAACGGGTAAAACCCTTTTACCCATGGCCGCCTCGGCGGTTTTAATGATTGAGTGAAGCTCACCAATGCTCTTGTCCCAAGCATTCATGTTGTAGTTCAACACGAATGTCTCGAACTTTTTGGTAAGGCCATTAAGGATCAAATCCGTGGCCAATTCCTTCGAGACGGGACAATTAAGCCTCTCGAGGCGGTCAATATGACTTTTCATCTTAAGTACATAAGATGAAACAGATTGGTTGTCGTCCATACGACATGCATGGAGTGCTCGAACCGTTTCGAAGCGCTCAACCCTTGCTTGCTGTTGGAACGTTTCCTTCAGCTGGGTTATCATGTCATAAGCTCCGTGATGTTCATACTCCTTTTGGAGATCCGGAGTCCTGCTCGCTAGCATGAGACAAGACACTTGGACGGAGTCCTCAGTGTACTTCAGCCAATCGTTGTAGGCCTCCTCATCATCCTCAGTAGGCTGATCAGGGATAGGGTCGTCTAAAACATATGATCATCTCTCTTGCTTGAGAACGATTCTCAAGTTTTGATACCAATCAATGAAATTATTATGATTTAGACGTTCCTTTTGGAGGATCGCTCGTAATGATTGGGTGGACGCGGATGAGTTATCATGATTGTCATTATTGGTGGCCATCTACAAAATTTAACAAAGATCTATTTAGTATTTTCGATATTGCTATTTTTAATAATTAATGCCTTTTAAGGTCATTTTTATATTAAAATCTAGAACCCAACATTACATTTAAATTGTGGTTAGGTGACCTTTATCCCACGATTTAAATTAATAAGGTGGTCAACGATTGACGGTTGCAACCATTTGCAACTTCTAGAGGTATGGGATCGACTTTAAACATCATATGTAAAGTCGGCACGTTAATCCCATCAACACCATTTGGAAACCATATTTAGGTGATCCATTTAACATGGTTTGCAAATCAAGTTACCCTACTTGCACACACGTGTGAGTTTACCCACATAAGTGGTTAGGTGACCTTTATCCCACCAATGTGGTATCCCCACCTTAAATCACAAGTTCCCTCTAAATGGTTAGGTGACCTTTATCCCATTAAGAGTTTCCAAATGACTCAAGTGTTGTGCAAAAGGACGGTGTTAAACTTGTTTGTCAAAAGTTTAGAGATTTCATAATTCTAGTTTAGAAAACTCTATGTACTTGTATTTGCATGCTTTCAAATACAAGATACCCTATGGTCCTTTTAATAAAACCCATTTTATTACGAAATCATTAATCCTTTTAATAACATTTATTAACACTTAGTGATTAAGAACCATTTTGTATTAGCTTGTTAAGATCATTTATATTAAGATTGTCCGCCATATCCAAATATCATACAATCATTCATAAAATCACAATCAAACAAGCATAATATAAACAACCACAATGTGCATAACCATAGCTACTATTGTGACCACACTTGTTTGCCATCACAAGTGTGGTCATTAGGTCTTTCCTAAGGGTTGAATACAACACAAAATTGAGGTCTTCATAGACCCCACTTGAACTTGCATCCATATGCTTTAAGTCCTTCTTTTGTGTCTTCCTCTTGTGCTTCCTTCCGAGCATCTTCTTTTACAAAATATATATATATCCTAATACATATTTTCTGGTAAAAGAAAAATACTCCTAATCTATTATTACATCCCAATGAATAAATAGACAAATTACATTTTTAAAGAAAGCACAAATAAATATACAACCTATTGAATAAACCAAAACCAAACATCCAAACAACACAAGGGCAAAAGCTAGGTTATGCACCAATATGAACATTCATCATATCATCCAAATATAACTAAGAATCCCCATTAAAACCCACGATTTTCAGCCAACATAAACTGAAAATTCGGGTTTCAAACATTGTCCAAACAATATACATATCATCATACATATCTTTCAAGGTTTAATCACAAGCATGTGTGATATAACCTTGAAAGCTTGGGGATTCAACATACAAGAACATTTCAGCCCTTAAAAGGGCTATAAAATCCCATAAAACAAATTTTTAAAGGATACAAACAAGCATGCTATCCACATAACCGGCTCTAGATGCCATTGATGGGTTTGTAAGAACACAAAACATAGTTTAACCTCTTAAACTTACTGAAAACGCAGCGAAATAATTACATTATAAACTTGATTATAAAGCTGAAAAACATGTTCTTAAGTGACCATATTTATATAGGAAACAAACCCATATATCAAAGGATCATTATATGTGAATAAACATGCTATGTAAACATAAAACAACATAATATGACAGCCACAAAGGGCTGCCATATCTACCTTCCAGCAGCTCAAAACCGTGGATGAAAGGGGATGAGATGAAGGTGATGATGATGTCGAATATGCAGCCTAGACTCCAAGAAGAGGAGCCCTCCAGCTTGTATACCCAAGCCTCCTTGCAAGCACCTTTTGTTAGGAAGATTCAACACCAAAAACACCACAAATTTTGCTCTCCAAAACCCTTAATGCTGCTGCCTTTGGCCGTAGCTTTTGAGAGAAAGAAAGAGAGTTTTTTGATGTTCTTGCATGTATGGAGAGAAGAGAATGAGGAGTGCAAGACTAGTTAAACTTGTGTGTGTTTCAAGGCAACAAAGGTCCAATCACAAATAAGGGGGGGGGGCGGCCAATATATTTAAAACACAAGGTTTCCCACTTAAAACTTGAACACACACAATATTAAAACTAGTCTTTTGTCACACATTAATAAGTCATCTACTAGACTTATTTAAAATGTGACATATGTCTTCTTTAATTAAACAATTTAATTAAAGTACACTCATATGTTATTAATGTTATTTAAACCCTTTTAAATGACAAAAAAATAACAATAAACTCATTAACAAATTATCCTTATAATTTGTTCCATCTCATATGCAACTTATTTAGAGAACCCATTTTCTAAATTTGGTGTAAATATTTAATTGCATGATCATATCATCAATTAAATATTAATTGGTGTTTGCTAAGCTTGTCATTGGGTATAACCCGACTTGGATCATAATGTACTAACCACATCAATATTCTAAGTGTCTTGGGCACATAGAATCCTACACTACTGAATCATCATTAACTTCTACTGAAGTTTTCTTTTTCCTTAGATCTGGTACAGGAAAGAGGTTCTTCTTCCGTTGATGATTTGCTGATGCCTTTTTCTTTCCTTTTTCCATGGATTTCTCTCTTTACTCAGTAGAAGCAGATTTCTAATTTAATTTATTGGAGGAGTCTTGTTGCTGATTTAGTTCTTGAAGACCTTCATTCAACTGAGCTATTCTCTTGCAAATGGTTTTCAGCATGTTTCTTTGTTTAGGAGGGTATGGCGACTTTGTTTCTTCAAGCACTTTTGGAATATTTGTTTCAAATACAACATTCTTACCCTTATTTAAAAGATCAGCATCATGTTCATCAGAATCATCCAAGTCAACCCACTCATCTAAGTTGAATTCTGAATTAAATTTATTAATCTTTTCTGATTTAGAAAACTCAGTTTCATTCACCTCATTATCAATGTTTTGTTGATTTGAGCTAGTTCCTATATTGGTGCTAGGCACAAAATGTTTTGATAGATTATTTGTCATTGATTCAGGCAAAGAAACATAGTTATTGTTAACTGGAGGTGCCACAGCATTGTATCCCAACCCAGACCTTTTCTTTGATTCAATATGAGAATTAAGTAATTTCTCATATTGCTGAGATGAGAGCTGAAACTTCTGAAGTTTCACTTCAGTTGATGCATGATCAGCCATGGATTTGGTTAAGGAAGTGGTCAGATGCTCAACTTGTGCTTTCAAGCTGTAATTTTCAGAAACAATTTTGTCTAAATCCTTTTGTAAAGAGTTAATTTTAATTTGATATAGTTTATTTTCTCTTACATGAGATTCATTCAAAATCATTGTTTCTTTAACTTTCTCAGCTAATTGTTGAGCATGGACTCTATATTTTTGTACTTCCTCAACACATATTGATGAACATAACTTGTCTCTTACCTCACTTGCCATTGGTGGAACCTTGTTTTCCATGTGAGCCATTAGAGCTTGATTTTCTTCTAAGATTTCCTTCTCATACACACTCAAGTCACTGGTTCCATCTTGAGAATGATCAGCCCAGATGTAACACCCGGAAATTTATTATTTTGAAGCCGACGAAGAAAGAAAAGAAATAAAGTCCAAAGTCGAGGGGCCAAACTCGCCAACGAAGGAAAAGTCGGGTAATGTGGTGATATGTGTAGGGAGAGGGCAGCCCACTCTCCCCACACTTCACAAAAATTCAGCTCACAAGAAGAGAGAAGAGAGAAAGAAGAGAAAAAGGGAGAAAAGGGTTGATTCGGGTGATTCGAGTGTCCAAATCCGTCGAGTAGCAAGCCAAATCGAAGCTCTTGTCTTTGTGCTCGATTGTGTGAGTTCTAGGACCCCACTTTTACTCGTTTTCAACCGATTTTGGGGCTGGAAAGTGTTCAAAACCCGTTTTTATGTGTGTGTGTGTTTGACCCATTTGGGTGTGATGTGTATGGTGTGTTTAGAGTATGATTTCGAGCGTGTGTGTGCTTGTATGGTGTTAAGGTATGCATTCCTAAGGTCCAGGAGGGTTGATTTAGGCTTAGAATGGGTTTGGATGAGCTTGGAGGCCGAAAATGGCAGATTGGGTTCGGGATGAACTCCATTCTGCATCAGCTAGGGCTAGGCGACCGAATGGAGGCCATACGGCCGAATGAGGGCGATTGAGGGTCATTCGCACGATTGGGGTTCAGTCGCACGACTGGGAGTCCAGTCGCATGAGGGATGTGCGACTGAGGGTTCAGTCGCATAGATGCTTAGTCGCATGAGTCCATCCGTATGAGTTTAGTCGCATAGGTGCCCATTCGTAGTGATCCCATTCGCACAAGGCCCATACGCACGATTGGATGTTCATTCGCATAAATGACCATCCGCATGGGTCCAGTCGCATGATGTTCAGTCGCATGGAGGCCATACGACTGAAGAGTGTCCATACGCCCGAATAGGGCTGTTGCACTTAAAGGAAGGTGTAGATTGACTTTTGGCCTTCGGGGAAAGGTGCAGATGTAAGTTTGGACGTAAGGTAAACCGTAAAAGCATGTAAGAGTATGGTTATGGCTTTAGAGTGCATATAGGGCATGATGATGATGATGTTGCATGTTTATGCATATTATGAATATATGATGTTGCCCTGAATGATGATGATGAATGTGTATGATATGTTCCTTATTATGAATGTATGATTATCTTTCTTATGGCTTTACGTATTATGATGAATGAAATAAAGTATTATGTAACGTAAAGTGGAAAGAGATGACACGTCTTGCATGCATCGGATAACGGGTCCTTCTTTGTGATTGACCATTATGTGGAACCTCTACCGCTTACCCTTAGTACTGTGGCATACGTTTAGCTGTTCATTTATTGACTTCGGCCCAGTGGCTATGACCGTCGGTTATCATTAGTACTGTGGCATACGTTTAGCTGTTCATTTATTGACTTCGGCCCAGTAGCTAAGACTGATCGGTTAACCCCAGTACCGTGGCATACGTTTAGCTGTTCATTTATTGACTTCGGCCCGGTAGCTGTGACTAATTGGGGTGTAGCATATGGTATTGGTATGGATGATGTCCGATGCGCAAGTAAGTTAAAAGGAACGAATGAACGAATGAATGAATGAAGAAGTTAATAATGATATTATCTATGTGTACGTACGATGTGTGATCACGTCAAAGTAACGAATGGTTTTATATGAAAGTAAAGTATATTTTATTATTAAAACTAGAACTCACTCAGCAACGCTGACTTTTATTGCATTTTCCAGTTGGCAGGTAAATGATTGCTGAGGATGGCACGGCGAAGCTACTCAGCTCTTTTGGGATGGCATCCAATTATATAGCTTTTATGATGTAATGCAAACATGAATTTTGTAATTGGATAATGATGTATTATTTGGCAAAAGTATTTATAATGAAATGTGATGTCATTTTTGAATGTTTCCGCTGCAATGTTTTCTTAATGAAATTGTAATTATACGTTTTATGTGCGATGAATGACCAACTGTAAGCGTCCCGGGAACGGGGCCTTACAAGTTGGTATCAGAGCCAAAGTTTAAGTGAAATGGGTAAATTTTCAAAATAAACCTTAACTTAAACTGAGAATGGGACGAAAGGGGAATGGGATGCCAAACTGAGTAGCTGCGTGCCATCAGGTATTTTCTTAAAGTTAACCGGTTTATGTGCGCATGGTATATGTTATGTGTTGTATGTAGATTTGAATACTGATGTAGTCAGGACAGGTAATACTTGGGGTATGAAGAGTACAGTAAGTGGCTAATCACAACTGGCCACTGTAATTAGGGACTTACTATACTTGACATAAACTGAGTCGTTTCCTTGAATGACCGTGTTGGTGTTTAAATCTTTCAGTGTGTTAGAGAATGGCTGGTGGTAGATCTTCTAGAGCTTCTAGGGGTGGAGGCCGTGATGGCCCTGTTGCTGAACCACGCCCTAAGAGAGGAAGGCCTAGAGCTGAGAAAGAGGTTCCTGCAGAACCTGAGACTCCTCATCCAGAAGCTGGGGATGAGAGTGCGAACTTGAGGGCCTCGGTAAAGGAGGCTGTTGTTGAGGAAGTGCATCAGGTCATGCAGACGATCTTACCGTCTGTGGTGACCGAAGTCATCAAGGCTGTGAAGGAAGGGGAAAGGAAGGAGAGAAACCGGACTTCGGGGGAGCAACCGGAGCCTGAAACTATTTTCTCCGATAATGAGGATGAAGAGGAAGAGGAGCCTGTGCGAGAGGTGGCACGAGGCTGTAACTACGGGGTGTTTATGCGATGCAAGCCCCCTACTTTTGATGGTAACGGTAATGCTGCGGCTGCTCACCGATGGGTGAGAGAAATGGAGGCTGTTCTCGACATAAGCGAGTGCCGAGAAGATCAGAAGGTAAAGTTTGCCACCCACTCCTTTGTGGACTCGGCACTATGCTGGTGGGACAACATTGTCCAAGCCGAGGGTAATCGGGCGATTGGGAGAATGAGGTGGCCCGAACTGAAGAAGATGGTAATTGAGGAGTTCTGTCCTCACAGGGAAATGGATAAGATTGAGAGGGAGTTTCTGCAGCTGGAGGCGGGATCCATGACGCACCAGCAATATACTACCAAGTTCAACGAGATGGCACGTCTGGTGCCGGATCAAGTGACACCTCTGTCCCGAAAGATCAAGAGGTACATTCAGGGTTTACCGGTGGATGTCCGCCGGCATATGATCGCCGCCCGGCCAAGTACGTTTAGGTCGGCGGTGGATTTGGCGGGAAGATTGTATGATGAGAGGATGGTGGTGGTTGAAGCGAATAGGAAGGGCGGTGGTGATCGAAGCTGGAACGGGAAGAGGGTTGGTCGGGGTGAGGCCTCGACGGGTAACAAAAAGGCACGGGTGGATGACCGCCGCGTGGCCACACCGGGAGCAGGGTCGAGGAGATGTGGTAAGTGTGGAAAGGAGCATGCGGGAGAGTGCAGGCTGGGTTTGAATGTGTGCTTCAAGTGCGGGAAGACTGGGCATATGGCGAAGGATTGCCTGACGGGCAAATGTTTTAACTGTGGGGAAATTGGTCATATGAGCAGGGATTGCAAGAAGCCGAGGGCTGAGAGTTCGGGGGCGAAGAGGACGGGAGGTGATGGACCGAGGGCGAGCGCCAGGGCATTCACCATGACACAGGAGGAGGCTAGGACGGACCCTGACGTTGTGTCCGGTACGTTTCTGGTGAACCAAACTTTAGCTTCTGTGTTATTTGATTCTGGTGCTAGTAGGAGTTTTATTTCTGCTGCTTTCTGTGCTAAGCTGCCTGTTAGTAGTAGACGTGTTGATGCGCCCTTTGATGTAGAAACTGCCATAGGTAAGTCTACCAGGATTTCTGAGATGATAGAGAACTGTGATGTGGAGCTCGAGGGCCATAAGTTCCCGGTTAGACCGTTTGTGATGGCCTTAGGTGGTTTCGATTTGGTTCTTGGGATGGATTGGTTAGCGGACTTCGAGGCGAACATTGTGTGTCGCAAGAAGATGATTCGGTTGTTGGCGCCTGACGGTAGTTCAGTGACGGTATATGGTGATCGGGTTACTACGATTCCGAAGGTGATCTCGATGGCGGTGGCGGGAAAGTGTATGAGGCGTGGATGTAGGGCCTACTTGGCCTATGTAAAGGATGTGGATACGCCAACACCACAACTAGCCGATGTACCGGTTGTGTGTGACTTTCCAGATGTGTTTCCAGAAGATTTATCAGGAGTGCCACCTGACAGAGAAATCGAGTTTCAGATTGATCTGATACCGGGTGCCCAACCTGTCGCCAAGGCACCGTATCGGTTGGCTCCGACCGAGATGAAAGAATTGATGGAGCAGTTGCAAGAGTTGCTTGACAAGGGGTTCATTAGACCGAGTATCTCTCCTTGGGGTGCTCCGGTCCTGTTTGTAAAGAAGAAGGACGGTAGTATGAGGATGTGCATCGACTACCGCGAGCTAAACAAGTTGACAGTGAAGAACCGATACCCCTTACCGAGGATTGATGATTTGTTCGATCAGCTTCAGGGTGCCAGTTGGTTTTCGAGAATAGATCTTCGATCTGGTTACCATCAGTTGAAGGTGAAGGAGCAGGATATTCCTAAAACAGCTTTCCGTACGCGCTATGGTCACTACGAGTTTCTTGTCATGTCTTTTGGTTTGACCAACGCGCCAGCTGCTTTTATGGATTTGATGAACCGTGTGTGTCGGCCTATGTTGGATAAATCAGTGATTGTGTTTATTGATGATATCCTGATTTATTCGAGGAGCGAAGCAGAGCACGCCGGTCACATCCGGGAAGTTCTTGAGACGTTGAGGAGGGAGAAGTTGTATGCTAAATTCTCCAAGTGCGCGTTCTGGTTGCGCGAAGTTCAGTTCTTGGGTCACGTGGTGAATCCCGATGGGATTATGGTGGACCCGGCAAAAGTGGAGGCGGTTATGCAATGGAAGTCACCGAAGACGCCATCCGAGATTCGCAGTTTCTTGGGTTTGGCGGGTTATTATAGAAGATTTATCCAAGACTTCTCCAAGATTGCTTCTCCACTGACTAAGTTGACCCGAAAAGATGTGAAGTTCGTATGGGGTCAAGCTCAAGAGAAGGCGTTTGAAGAATTGAAGGCGAGATTGACTCAAGCTCCTGTTCTGTCGTTACCCGATGGAAGTGAAGATCTGGTGGTTTATTCCGATGCTTCTTACTCGGGGTTGGGGTGCGTGTTAATGCAAAGAGGAAAGGTTATAGCGTATGCATCCCGACAGTTGAAAGTTCATGAGGTCAATTATCCTACTCATGACTTGGAGCTGGCAGCCGTGGTCTTTGCTTTAAAGATTTGGAGGCACTACCTCTACGGGACGAAGTGCACCATATTCACTGACCACAAGAGTCTGAAGTACTTCTTTGAGCAGAAGGATTTGAACATGAGGCAGAGGCGGTGGTTGGAACTTATAAAGGATTATGATTGTGAGATCCACTACCATCCGGGCAAGGCCAATGTGGTGGCCGATGCCCTTAGCCGGAAGGAGAGGCCCGAGCCGATTCGGGTGAAAGCCTATCAGTTGATCATGACCTCTGATGTAATGAAGCAGGTTAAAGAGTTTCAAGATGAGGCACTGAAAGAAGATCATCTTAACTCTGAAAGAATGAGAGGTCTGGGGGAGAATTGGGTGAAAACACGCTCGGTGTTAGAACCCGATTTGATCGTGTGTGGATTCCTCGTTTTGGGAATCTACGGGGGAAGATAATGGATGAAGCTCACAAGACTCGGTACTCCATTCATCCTGGTGCCACGAAGATGTACCATGATATGAAGAAAGATTATTGGTGGCCGGGTATGAAGCGCGATGTGGTGGAGTACGTGAGTAAGTGCCTTACTTGCTTGCAGGTGAAGGCCGAGCACCAAAAGCCGTATGGGAAGATACAACCTTTGGATATACCGGAATGGAAGTGGGAGCACATCACCATGGATTTCATTACCAAGCTACCGCGTACCCCGAAAGGGTACGATGCCATATGGGTGATAGTTGACCGTTTGACGAAGAGTGCTCACTTCCTACCGATCCGCGAGACATATTCATCTGAGAGGTTGGCTGATCTGTTCATCAAGGAAATTGTGACTCGTCATGGTGTGCCGGTGTCTATCGTGTCGGATCGCGACACTCGGTTTACATCTAAATTCTGGAAGAAGTTCCACGATGCTATGGGGACGAGGTTACATATCAGCACGGCTTATCATCCCCAGACCGATGGTCAGTCAGAAAGGACCATTCAGACACTGGAAGACATGCTTCGGGCATGTGTGATTGATTTTGGTGGGAGTTGGGATGACCACCTACCGTTAGCCGAATTCTCATACAACAACAGTTATCATGCCAGCATTGGTATGCCTCCATATGAGATGCTATACGGTAGGAGATGTAGAACGCCCGTTTGTTGGGGTGATATTGGTCAGAAGGAATTGGGAAGCGTCGAGGTAATCGAGGCTACGACTGAGAAGCTTGAGAAGATCAAGGCCTTCATGAAGGCAGCCAAAGACAGACAGAAGTCGTATGCTGATAAAAGGTGCAGGCCGATTGAGTTCCAGGTGGGTGACCGGGTTATGTTGAAGGTCTCACCTTGGAAGGGTATCATTCGCTTCCGAAAGCGGGGCAAGTTGAGCCCAAGGTATATAGGCCCTTTCCGAATCATTGCTCGAGTAGGAGAGGTGGCCTATAGACTGGAGTTGCCAGATGAGTTAAGTGGAATTCACCCGACATTCCATGTATCTCATCTAAGGAAGTGCTTAGCAGATGAAGATATGATTGTCCCATTGGAAGATATCGAAGTAGATGAACGGCTCAATTATGTGGAGCAACCAGTGGCAATCATCGACCGAAAGGAGAAAAGGCTAAGGAATAAAGTGGTTCCTCTTGTGCGTGTACAGTGGAAGCACAGGAAGGGATCCGAGTCAACGTGGGAGACTGAGGAAGAAATGAGACAACATTATCCACGTTTGTTCGAGGAATGACAGGTTTCGGGGACGAAACCTATTTAAGGGGGGTGGACTTGTAACACCCGGAAATTTATTATTTTGAAGCCGACGAAGAAAGAAAAGAAATAAAGTCCAAAGTCGAGGGGCCAAACTCGCCAACGAAGGAAAAGTCGGGTAATGTGGTGATATGTGTAGGGAGAGGGCAGCCCACTCTCCCCACACTTCACAAAAATTCAGCTCACAAGAAGAGAGAAGAGAGAAAGAAGAGAAAAAGGGAGAAAAGGGTTGATTCGGGTGATTCGAGTGTCCAAATCCGTCGAGTAGCAAGCCAAATCGAAGCTCTTGTCTTTGTGCTCGATTGTGTGAGTTCTAGGACCCCACTTTTACTCGTTTTCAACCGATTTTGGGGCTGGAAAGTGTTCAAAACCCGTTTTTATGTGTGTGTGTGTTTGACCCATTTGGGTGTGATGTGTATGGTGTGTTTAGAGTATGATTTCGAGCGTGTGTGTGCTTGTATGGTGTTAAGGTATGCATTCCTAAGGTCCAGGAGGGTTGATTTAGGCTTAGAATGGGTTTGGATGAGCTTGGAGGCCGAAAATGGCAGATTGGGTTCGGGATGAACTCCATTCTGCATCAGCTAGGGCTAGGCGACCGAATGGAGGCCATACGGCCGAATGAGGGCGATTGAGGGTCATTCGCACGATTGGGGTTCAGTCGCACGACTGGGAGTCCAGTCGCATGAGGGATGTGCGACTGAGGGTTCAGTCGCATAGATGCTTAGTCGCATGAGTCCATCCGCATGAGTTTAGTCGCATAGGTGCCCATTCGTAGTGATCCCATTCGCACAAGGCCCATACGCACGATTGGATGTTCATTCGCATAAATGACCATCCGCATGGGTCCAGTCGCATGATGTTCAGTCGCATGGAGGCCATACGACTGAAGAGTGTCCATACGCCCGAATAGGGCTGTTGCACTTAAAGGAAGGTGTAGATTGACTTTTGGCCTTCGGGGAAAGGTGCAGATGTAAGTTTGGACGTAAGGTAAACCGTAAAAGCATGTAAGAGTATGGTTATGGCTTTAGAGTGCATATAGGGCATGATGATGATGATGTTGCATGTTTATGCATATTATGAATATATGATGTTGCCCTGAATGATGATGATGAATGTGTATGATATGTTCCTTATTATGAATGTATGATTATCTTTCTTATGGCTTTACGTATTATGATGAATGAAATAAAGTATTATGTAACGTAAAGTGGAAAGAGATGACACGTCTTGCATGCATCGGATAACGGGTCCTTCTTTGTGATTGACCATTATGTGGAACCTCTACCGCTTACCCTTAGTACTGTGGCATACGTTTAGCTGTTCATTTATTGACTTCGGCCCAGTGGCTATGACCGTCGGTTATCATTAGTACTGTGGCATACGTTTAGCTGTTCATTTATTGACTTCGGCCCAGTAGCTAAGACTGATCGGTTAACCCCAGTACCGTGGCATACGTTTAGCTGTTCATTTATTGACTTCGGCCCGGTAGCTGTGACTAATTGGGGTGTAGCATATGGTATTGGTATGGATGATGTCCGATGCGCAAGTAAGTTAAAAGGAACGAATGAACGAATGAATGAATGAAGAAGTTAATAATGATATTATCTATGTGTACGTACGATGTGTGATCACGTCAAAGTAACGAATGGTTTTATATGAAAGTAAAGTATATTTTATTATTAAAACTAGAACTCACTCAGCAACGCTGACTTTTATTGCATTTTCCAGTTGGCAGGTAAATGATTGCTGAGGATGGCACGGCGAAGCTACTCAGCTCTTTTGGGATGGCATCCAATTATATAGCTTTTGTGATGTAATGCAAACATGAATTTTGTAATTGGATAATGATGTATTATTTGGCAAAAGTATTTATAATGAAATGTGATGTCATTTTTGAATGTTTCCGCTGCAATGTTTTCTTAATGAAATTGTAATTATACGTTTTATGTGCGATGAATGACCAACTGTAAGCGTCCCGGGAACGGGGCCTTACACCAGAGTCTTTAGAGTTGCTAGTTTCTGCTGGTGAATTGGTGGCTAGTGGGGATGAGTTGGTCAGTTGTGGTTGTCTAAAACATCTTTGAGTTGATAAGGGTTGTTTGGCCTGATGATTCTGATGTTGAGTTGTGTCAGAATTTTGTTGATTGCATTCTCTAGAAAAGTGTCAATAGAGATTGCACTTGAAGCATCTTACCTTTGACTTATCAACTCCTATACGTGATGATTTACTTCCAGCAGCCAAATTCTTGTTTATTCTCAGATATTGTTTGGCTCTATATGTAATCATTGCCATTTTCCATTGTAGATCCATTTCCTCCAGTACATCCGGAGGCAGTTCTTCTAAATCTTGTTGGCACATGTTGGCAGTGGGCAATGTACTTCCTAGGTAAGCTTGAAAGCTTGAACTAAAGGCTGCCAAAGCTGCCTTTTGTTCTTTTGAGTCTAGAATGACAGTGATAGACTCTGATTGATTGTTGGATAATGGTTTTTCGGATGATTTGTCTCTTTAATCATCAGATCTTTCTTTTTCTTTTCTTGACTTACTTTGAGAAGATTTCTTAGGAGGTTTTGAAGCATAAAAACTTACTTCCTCTTCATCTTCACTCAAAGTACAAGAGTTATCACCATCATTACTGGACATGAAAGCGCTTCCAGCACTTCTTGTTTTTTTAAGTGATATGGTGATACATGAGTTCTTATACTCTTGTTTCTTGATTTCTCATCCAGTTCAAGAGCCTCAACTTTAGCCACTAGAGTGTCTAGTCCGACTGCTTTGAGATCTATGATATTCTTGAACATGGATACAGTTTGCTTCCAACTTTTTGGTAAAGTATGGAGCATTTTCTTATTCAATTCCTCATTTGTGTATTTCAACTCCAGAATGTTCATTTCTGTGACAAGTTGCATAAACCTGTGGAGTTGTTAAGGAATTGATTCACCCTCAATATGACGAAAAGTTTCATATTATGAACAAAGGTGTCCTTCCTAATGCTTCGGATTTCATCACTCCCTTCACAAAGTGTATGAAGAATCTTCCACAAGGAATTTGCTATTTTATAATTTTCACATCTGATCAATATTTCTTCTGGCAAAGCCATACTAAGCAAGCTATATGCTTTGATACCAACTTTAACCTACTTAATATCATCAGGTGAAAGATCTTTTATGTTTATGGGTTGATTGTTATAATTATAATCCGGCCCAAGGGTGGGTGGAATATAAGGACCTTCTGTTATAGAGACCCATAAGTCAGAATCTGTATAATTTACATGATTCCTAAACTTGATTTTCCATGATTTGAAGTCTGCTTTTGTTTCCAACTTCTGTGGTTGGTAAGATGATCCACTGAAGTTGCTCATGATTAGCTAAGATCTGAGATGTTAACTGATGAATATGATCAACAGGATCTGCTATTCAATTGATTTGAATATAGATCCAAGTTAATCTAACCGACTACTGTTGAACGACAAACAAGTTTCACACAAATCCCTTTTAAAGACAATAGATCTAATCAATAAAAACTGACAAATCTACAGAATTCAAAGCAATTAAACACAACTAACAATGATAGATCAATCGATCTAAATCAATGATCACTTGGCTCTGATACCACTTGTTAATCCAAGGATCACAATCAAGAATTATCAGTGTCGGTTGAAGGCAAGTCAACGTTTGCGGAATCAACGTTGGCTTGGTTTAATTGTTTTGTAATAAAATTCAATATCAATAAAGATTCAAGAACACACTAAAAGAAACACAATTAATGAATAATATGTATTTCATTAAAACATGTTAATGATTACAAATAATGAATGAATGATATTAAATTTTGTGATGAATGATGCAACGGCTGCTAGTGTTTGATTGTGAAGTTTGCTGTTTGTGGAATTGTCGTATTGCTATTGCTATTGTCGTCGAAGCCGCCCATGATTCGAAACCTAGGATCCATTTATATAGACAATGATGTTTCTGTTATAGGAAACACCGGATCTCTTGGGAGTTGAATTGTTTCTGTTAAGGAATCATCGGATTTCTTGGGATTCGCATAACTGCCTTGTTGACTTGTAACACTTGTATTATACAAGTGTTTGGATTCCGCAGGAATATTGTCTTCCGCAGAAGTCTTGTTCTTCCGAAGATACATTGTTCTTTCGAAGCAATCTTGTTCTTCCAACCTGTGTGATTGTTGATCCGCAGAAGATCTTTGGATGCATTTTACTTGTAAGAAACATATCTACGGAAGAACAAAATGTTCATCTGTAGATGTTTCTTACACTTGGTCAATTTCAGAAATTGACCAAGTATAATGTTTGTACCTACAACCATACATAAATCAACACACATATAAATGGGTTAACCTATATATATAATGCATACACAATAATGAATTACAACCATTCATTACAGATATTAATTCAAGTACTAAGCCTATACAAAATGGACTAGATCTACTGATCCTAGACCTAACATCCATAGATTAGGAACATATCATTAGTCCTCCTTAGGTACTTAAGTATGTTCTTAATAGCCATCCAATGATTGTTTCCAGGATTTTTTTGGTATCGGCTTGTCATGCTCAGAGCACATTACTCGTCCGGGCTAGTGCATATCATTGCATACATGATGGATCCAATAGCAGATGCATACGGGATTCCCTTCATTTTGTCTTGCTCATCCTTTGAGCTTGGACATTGAGTCTTACTCAATATTGTTCCTCTTTGAATAGGTACCGTACCTTTCTTAGAGTTTTCCATCTTGAACCTTTTCAAGATCTTATCAATGTATGCACTTTGATTCAAACCTATCAACCGCCTTGATCTATCCCTATAGATCATCCTAAAATATAGGCGGCTTTACCAAGATCCTTAATGGAGAAACAGCCTCCATGTAAGGCCCCGTTCCCGGAGACCTCATAGTTGGTCATTCACAGCATTAAATACATTAAACATTATAAATTTGCAAACTTAAGCAGCGGAATCATTTTAACAAAAACCATTCATTTCATTTCATTAAACCCTATTGTTAAGCAATACACCATTGTTTAATCGAATACAAAAGAACTGTTTAATGGCATTACAAAACAACAAAAATAATAGTTATGAATGGATGTCAGTCTTTCCCTGCCGAGTAGCTTCACCCCCGTGCCATCCTCAGCAATATTTACCTGCCAACTGAAAATGTATAAAAGTCAGTGTTGCTGACTGAGTCCTAGTTTTGTAAGTAATAAAATACTTTCTGTATGTTGTATATGAAAATACTCTTTTCTTTTAAAATACAATTCTTTACTGTATATGCGAGCACGCATTAACTATATGAAAAATTACTGTTCGATCTCTTTACTGTATGCCTTGTTTATTCTGTTTTCTTTATTCTTTATCTTTCACTGTTGTATATGAAAATACTCTTTTCTTTTAAAATACAATTCTTTATTGTATATGAGAGCACGCATTAACTATATGAACAATTACTGTTCGATCTCTTTACTGTGTGTCTTGTTTATTCTGTTTTCTTTATTCTTTATCTTTCACTGTCTGTATGGACCAATGAGCAATACCCCAACTATATGCGCGATGGAAAACGGGTGATGGGCCATCTATATCCCTTGAAAGGGTAAACTATATCCCTCGAAAGGGTGAACTGTATCCCTCGAAAGGGTGCTGTGTACTGTATACAAGGTCGACCCAATCACCCACGGTACGCTACAAGGGTCCTGCCAATCTCCAAGACTGGCCCTGTGGGCATAAAAGGGTAGCTAACCCGCATCACAGTTGAGCTAACGACAACACGGTCGTGTACCTCCTATAAGCTTGCAAGACTTGTTAACATTTTATTAATGTTCCTCTTCTTTTCTTTATTGCTCTTTCTCTTTATTATTAAAATATACTTTACGTTACGATAATAAATATACCACGTAAAGTCACATTCTATAAGTAATAATAATAATAGAAATAATAATAATAAGGAACAATCATAAGGCAATCATAATCCATCATTATCATGCATGAAACCCATCATTAATATACCCTAGTCAACCCTCGGTCAAAACCCTAAAGGCACAGACTCCTAAACATTCTGCATTATATTCTAAGGGTTTAGGCGCATGGCACCATTTAGGCGCATGGGTACTTGGGCGCATGGAACACTTAGGCGCATGGGAACTCAGGCGCATGGACTACTTAGTCACATGGCCATTCGGATGCATGGGTACTATTGGGGTGTATGACCCCTTTCAGTCTCATGGACACTTAGGCGCATGGAATACTGAGGCGCATGGGCCACTCAGGCGCATGGGCCATTCGGACGCATGGGCTATACTTAAAACATTTCTAAGTTAATCTTAGGCGCATGGGCTACTTTTTGGGCGCATGGATTACACTTAAATTATTCTATTCATTTCAGGCGTATGAACCTTCTGCATATCATGTTCCTAATATGCTTTCAACCCCAATTCATCAAACCCATTTGTTCTAAACTTAACATGGCTATTCTAACATGAACAACCTATAAGCATTCAAGAATCAACATTTATCATGCATAATACATACGGGTAAACATACATAAACTTTGTAAAAACATTTTTAACACATCTTGTGCAACTTGGGTGTTCTTCCTTTTTACCCGCTTGCAAAGAGTTCAAAACACCTAGAAACAACATCCAAAAACACACACACCCGAGCACAAACACAAGCCATAAGCACATAAACACATAACCGAGATAAAACCCGTCATAAACATGAAAAACCACGAATTCTTACCTTGAATTCGTTCACTTCTTCTTCTTCTTCTACAAACCGAGAGTTTTCTCCTGCTCTCTCTCTAAAAACGAAGAAGATGGTGATGTGAAATGAGGGTGGGCGGCCATGCCCACCTTTACACCAACTTTCAAAGATTTTTGTCCTTTTTACACTTTTAGTCCCTCCATTTGGACTTAATTTCCCTTCTTTCTTTTATTCTTTATATATTGTTTTTTAAAAATAACCGGGTGTTACAAGTCCACCCCCCTTATATAGGTTTCGTCCCCGAAACCTGTTATTCCTCAAACAGACGAGGATAATGCTGCCTCATCTCCTCCTCAGTTTCCCACGTAGATTCAGATCCCTTCCTGTGCTTCCACTGTACACGCACAAGAGGAACCACTTTATTTCTCAGCCTCTTTTCTTTTCTATCGATGATTGCCACTGGCTGCTCCACATAATTGAGCCTTTCGTCTATCTCGATGTCTTCCAGTGGAACAATCATGTCTTCATTGGCTAAGCACTTTCTCAGATGAGATACATGGAATGCCGGGTGAATTCCACTTAACTCTTCTGGTAACTCCAATCTATAGGCCACCTCCCCAACTCGGGCAATGATTCGGAAAGGCCCTATATATCTCGGGCTTAGCTTACCTTGTTTCCGGAATCGTATGATACCCTTCCAAGGTGAGACCTTTAACATAGCCCGGTCACCCACCTGGAACTCGATCGGTCTGCGTCGTTTATCGGCATACGACTTCTGTCTATCTTTGGCTACCTTCATGAAGGCTTTAATATTTTCGAGCTTCTCGGTCGTAGCCTCGATTACCTCGACACCTCTCAATTCTTTCTGCCCAATGTCTCCCCAACATACGGGCGTCCTACATCTTCTACCGTATAGCATCTCGTATGACGCACGCCAATACTGGCATGATAACTGTTATTGTACGAGAATTCAGCTAACCCTAAGTGGTCATCCCAACTTCCCCCGAAATCAATCACACATGCCCGAAGCATGTCTTCCAATGTCTGAATGGTCCTTTCTGATTGACCATCAGTTTGGGGATGATAAGTCGTGCTAATGTGTAATCTCGTCCCCATGGCGTCATGGAATTTCGTCCAAAATTTAGAGGTAAACCGAGTGTCACGGTCAGACACGATGGACACCGACACACCATGACGAACTACAATCTCCTTGATGAACAGGTCAGCCAACCTCTCAGATGAATATGTCTCGCGGATTGGTAGGAAGTGGGCACTCTTCGTCAAACGGTCAATAATCACCCATACGGCATCGTATCCTTTCGGAGTACGTGGCAGCTTTGTAATGAAATCCATGGTGATGTGCTCCCACTTCCATTCCGGTATATCCAAAGGTCGAATCTTCCCATACGGCTTCTGAAGTTCGGCCTTCACTTGCAAACAAGTAAGGCACTTACTCACATACTCCACCACGTCCCGTTTCATACCCGGCCACCAATAATCTTTCTTCATATCTTGATACATATTTGTGGATGAATGGAGTATCGAGTCTTGTGAGCTTCATCCATAATCCTTGCCCGTAGATCCCCACAACGAGGAATCCACACTCGTCCAAATCGAGTTTTAACACCAAGTGTGTTTTCACCCAATTCCCCAACTAGACCTCTCATTCTTTCAGAGTTAAGATGATCTTCTTTTAGTGCCTCATCTTGAAACTCTTTGACTTGCTTCATCACATCGAAGGTCATGATCAGTTGATATGCTTTCACCCGAATCGGCTCGGGCCTCTCTTTTCGGCTAAGGGCATCAGCCACCACGTTGGCTTTGCCCGGATGGTAATGGATTTCGCAGTCATAATCCTTTATAAGTTCCAACCATCGCCTCTGCCTCATGTTCAGATCCTTCTGCTCGAAGAAGTACTTCAAGCTCTTGTGGTTAGTGAAGATGGTGCACTTCGTCCCGTATAGATAATGCCTCCAGATCTTTAGTGCAAAGATCACTGCTGCTAATTCCAGGTCATGAGTAGGATAATTAACCTCATGCACCTTAAGTTGTCGGGATGCGTAGGCTATCACTTTACCTCGCTGCATCAACACGCAACCCAACCCCGAGTAGGAAGCATTTGAATAGACCATCAAATCCTCGCTTCCTTCGGGTAAAGACAAGACAGGGGCTTGGGTCAGTCTTGTCTTCAACTCCTCAAAAGCCCTTTATTGCTCTTGATTCCACACGAACTTCACATCCTTACGAGTCAACTTGGTTAGTGGAGAAGCGATCTTGGAAAAGTCTTGGATGAATCTTCTGTAATAGCCCGCCAAACCCAAGAAACTACGAATCTCGGATGGCGTCTTTGAAGACTTCCATTGCATCACTGCCAACACCTTTGCAGGGTCTACCATAATCCCCTCGGGATTTATCACATGACCTAAGAATTGAACCTCGCGCAACCAAAATGCGCACTTGGAGAATTTAGCATACAATTTCTCCCTTCTTAAGGTCTCTAATACCTCCCGAATATGGCCGGCATGCTCTTCTTCGCTCCTCGAGTAGATCAGGATATCATCAATAAACACAATCACTGATCTATCCAACATTGGCCGACACACTCGGTTCATCAAATCCATAAAAGCAGCTGGCGCATTTGTCAAACCAAACGACATAACGAGGAACTCGTAATGACCGTAGCGTGTACGAAAAGCTGTTTTAGGGATATCCTGCTCCTTCACCTTCAGTTGATGGTAACCAGATCGTAGATCTATCCTCGAGAACCAAGTGGCACCTTGGAGCTGGTCGAACAGATCATCAATTCTTGGTAAGGGGTATCGGTTCTTTACCGTCAACTTGTTCAGCTCTCGGTAGTCAATGCACATCCTCATACTACCGTCTTTCTTCTTCATAAACAGGACCGGAGCACCCCAGGGAGAGATACTTGGTCTAATGAACCCCTTATCGAGTAGCTCTTGCAACTGCTCCATCAGCTCTTTCATTTCTGTTGGAGCTAACCGATACGGTGCTTTGGCAACGGGTTGAGCGTCGGGTATCTAATCAATTTGGAACTCAATCTCGCGGTCCGGTGGCACGCCGGGTAAGTCTTCTGGGAATACGTCCGGGAAGTCGCACACCACAGGCACCTCAGACAATTGTGGTACTGACGTATCCACATCTTTTACGTAGGCTAGATAGGCACTACATCCACGTTTCATGCACTTTCCCGCCACCGACATCGAAATCACCTTTGGGATCATAGTAACACGATCTCCATGAATCGTAACAAGTAAAACCGGGGTCTAGAACTCACCTTGTGCAACTTGGGTGTTCTTCCTTTTTACCCGCTTGCAAAGAGTTCAAAACACCTAGAAACAACATCCAAAAACACACACACCCGAGCACAAACACAACCCATAAGCACATAAACACATAACCGAGATAAAACCCGTCATAAACATGTTAAAACCACGAATTCTTACCTTGAATTCGCTCACTTCTTCTTCTTCTTCTACAAGCCGAGAGTTTTCTCCTGCTCTCTCTCTAAAAATGAAGAAGATGGTGACGTGAAATGAGGGTGGGCGGCCATGCCCATCTTTACACCAACTTTCAAAGATTTTTGTCCTTTTTACACTTTTAGTCCCTCCATTTGGACTTCATTGCCCTTCTTTCTTTTATTCTTTATATATTGTTTTTTAAAAATAACCTGGTGTTACAAGTCCACCCCCCTTATATAGGTTTCGTCCCCGAAACCTGTTATTCCTCAAACAGACGAGGATAATGCTGCCTCATCTCCTCCTCAGTTTCCCACGTAGATTCAGATCCCTTCCTGTGCTTCCACTGTACACGCACAAGAGGAGCCACTTTATTTCTCAGCCTTTTTTCTTTTCTATCGATGATTGCCACTGGCTGCTCCACATAATTGAGCCTTTCGTGTATCTCGATGTCTTCCAGTGGAACAATCATGTCTTCATTGGCTAAGCACTTTCTCAGATGAGATACATGGAATGCCGGGTGAATTCCACTTAACTCTTCTGTTAACTCCAATCTATAGGCCACCTCCCCAACTCGGGCAATGATTCGGAAAGGGCCTATATATCTCGGGCTTAGCTTACCTCGTTTCCGGAATCGTATGATACCCTTCCAAGGTGAGACTTCAACATAACCCGGTCACCCACCTGGAACTCGATCGGTCTGCGTCGTTTATCGGCATACGACTTTTGTCTATCTTTGGCTGCCTTCATGAAGGCTTTAATCTTTTCGAGCTTCTCGGTCGTAGCCTCGATTACCTCGACACCTCCCAATTCTTTCTGCCAAATGTCTCCCCAACATACGGGCGTCCTACATCTTCTACCGTATAGCATCTCGTATGGCGGCATGCCAATACTGGCATGATAACTGTTATTGTACGAGAATTCAGCTAACCGTAAGTGGTCATCCCGACTTCCCCCAAAATCAATCACACATGCCCGAAGCATGTCTTCCAATGTCTGAATGGTCCTTTCTGACTGACCATCAGTTTGGGGATGATAAGCCGTGCTAATGTGTAATCTCGTCCCCATGGCGTCGTGGAATTTCTTCCAAAATTTAGAGGTAAACCGAGTGTCACGGTCAGACACGATGGACACCGACACACCATGACGTACTACAATCTCCTTGATGAACAGGTCAGCCAACCTCTCAGATGAATATGTCTTGCGGATTGGTAGGAAGTGGGCACTCTTCGTCAAACAGTCAATAATCACCCATATGGCATCGAATCCTTTCGGAGTACGTGGCAGCTTTGTAATGAAATCCATGGTGATGTGCTCCCACTTCCATTCCGGTATATCCAAAGGTCGAATCATCCCATACGGCTTCTAAAGTTCGGCCTTCACTTGCAAACAAGTAAGGCACTTACTCACATACTCCACCACGTCCCGTTTCATACCCGGCCACCAATAATCTTTCTTCATATCTTGATGCATCTTTGTGGATGAATGGAGTATCGAGTCTTGTGAGCTTCATCCATAATCCTTGCCCGTAGATCCCCAAAACGAGGAATCCACACTCGTCCAAATCGAGTTTTAACACCAAGTGTGTTTTCACCCAATTCCCCAACTAGACCTCTCATTCTTTCAGAGTTAAGATGATCTTCTTTTAGTGCCTCATCTTGAAACTCTTTGACTTGCTTCATCACATCGGAGGTCATGATCAGTTGATATGCTTTCACCCGAATCGGCTCGGGCCTCTCTTTTCGGCTAAGGGCATCAGCCACCACGTTGGCTTTGCCCGGATGGTAATGGATTTCGCAGTCATAATCCTTTATAAGTTCCAACCATCGCCTCTGCCTCATGTTCAGATCCTTCTGCTCGAAGAAGTACTTCAAGCTCTTGTGGTTAGTGAAGATGGTGCACTTCGTCCCGTATAGATAATGCCTCCAGATCTTTAGTGCGAAGATCACTGCTGCTAATTCCAAGTCATGAGTAGGATAATTAACCTCATGCACCTTCAGTTGTCGGGATGCGTAGGCTATCACTTTACCTCGCTGCATCAACACGCAACCCAACCCCGAGTAGGAAGCATCTGAATAGACCACCAAATCCTCGCTTCCTTCGGGTAATGACAAGACAGGGGCTTGGGTCAGTCTTGCCTTCAACTCCTCAAAAGCCCTTTATTGCTCTTGATTCCACACGAACTTCACATCCTTACGAGTCAACTTGGTTAGTGGAGAAGCGATCTTGGAAAAGTCTTGGATGAATCTTCTGTAATAGCCCGCCAAACCCAAGAAACTACGAATCTCGGATGGCGTATTTGAAGACTTCCATTGCATCACTGCCAACACCTTTGCAGGGTCTACCATAATCCCCTCAGGATTTATCACATGACCTAAGAATTGAACCTCGCGCAACCAAAATGCGCACTTGGAGAATTTAGCATACAATTTCTCCCTTCTTAAGGTCTCTAATACCTCCCGAATATGGCCGGCATGCTCTTCTTCGCTCCTCGAGTAGATCAGGATATCATCAATAAACACAATCACTGATCTATCCAACATTGGCCGACACACTCGGTTCATCAAATCCATAAAAGCAGTTGGCGCATTTGTCAAACCAAACGACATAACGAGGAACTCGTAATGACCGTAGCGTGTACGAAAAGCTGTTTTAGGGATATCTTGCTCCTTCACCTTCACTTGATGGTAACCAGATCGTAGATCTATCCTCGAGAACCAACTGGCACCTTGGAGCTGGTCAAACAGATCATCAATTCTTGGTAAGGGGTATCGGTTCTTCACCGTCAACTTGTTCAGCTCTCGGTAGTCAATGCACATCCTCATACTACCGTCTTTCTTCTTCATAAACAGGACCGGAGCACCCCAGGGAGAGATACTTGGTCTAATGAACCCTTATCGAGTAGCTCTTGCAATTGCTCCATCAGCTCTTTCATTTCTGTTGGAGCTAACCGATAAGGTGCTTTGGCAACGGGTTGAGCGCCGGGTATCTAATCAATTTGGAACTCAATCTCGCGGTCCGGTGGCACGCGAGGTAAGTCTTCTGGGAATACGTCCGGGAAGTCGCGCACCACAGGCACCTCAGACAATTGTGGTACCGAGGTATCCACATCTTTTACGTAGGCTAGATAGGCACTACATCCACGTTTCATGCACTTTCCCGCCACCGCCATCGAAATCACCTTCGGGATCATAGTAACACGATCTCCATGAATCGTAACCAAACTCCCATCGGGTGCAACCAATCGAATCATCTTCCTTCGACATACGATGTTTGCTTCATAGGTTGCTAGCCAGTCCATCCCTAGTACTACATCAAATCCACCTAGGGGTATCACGTGCAACCTAGCAGCGAACCTATGACCTTCTAATTCTATGGCACAGTCCTCTATCACATCTGTAATTCTAGTGGACATACCAATAGCAGTTTCTACATCGAATGGTTCACTAATCTTTCTACTACTAACATGCAACTTAGCACAGAAAGTAGTGGAAACAAAACTCCTGCTAGCACCGGAATCAAATAATACAGAGGCATAAATTTGTTTTACTAGAAACGTACCTGACACAACATCGGGATCAGCTCTGGCTTCCTCCCGGGTCATCGTGTAAGCTCTAGAACTTGCCCTCTGCACTCCTTCCTCCGGCTTCTTATTCCGCGCTCACGAGCTCTCTGCCCTCGGCTTCTTGCAGTCTCTAGCGATGTGACCAGGCTGGCCACACCTGAAGCATACGTTCATCCCCATCCTGCACTCACCAGTATGCTCCCTTCCACATTTGCCACACTTCTTCCGTTCTACACCATTTGTGACCACCCGTCGGTCATCCACCTTCGCTACCTTATTGTTTGGACGGCTCCTCCACGTCCAAACCGTTTCCCATTCCAGTTACGGTCACCTCCACCCTTCTTGTTCACCTAAGCCACCACCACCTCGCGCTTATCATACAATCTGCCAGCCAAATCAACCGCCGATCTAAAGGTACTCGGCCGAGTGGCGATCATATGCCTACGGATATCCGTCGGCGGCCCCTGAATGTATCTCTTAATCTTTCGTGACAACGGTTTCACTTGATCGGGCACCAGTCGCGCCATTTCATTAAATTTAGTGGTGTACTGCTGGTGTGTCATCGTTCCCGCCTCCAGCTGCAGGAACTCTCTTTCTATCTTGTCCATCTCTCTGTGAGGACATAATTCCTCAATCACTAACTTCTTCAGTTCAGGCCATCGCATTCTCCCAATGGCCCTGCTACTCTCGGCCTTGACAATGTTGTCCCACCAACACAAAGCCAAGTCTACAAAGGAGTGGGTAGCAAATTTCACCTTCTGATCCTCCCGGCACTCGCTGATATCGAGGACGGCCTCCATTTCGCTCACCCACCGGTGAGCAGCAGCCGCAGTGCCATTTCCGTCAAAGGTAGGGGGTTTGCATCTCATAAACACCCCGTAGTTACAACTTCGAGCCGCTTCCAGCGCAGGCTCTTCTTTTTCCTCCTCATCATCATCAGAGACAACCGTTTCCGGCTCTGGTTGTTCCTGTCCTCCCGAGGACCGGTTTCTTTCCCCTTCCTTTAATGCCTTGATCACTTCGGTCATCACAGACGGTAGAATCGTCTGCATGACCTGATGAACCTCTTCCACCACCGCCTCCTTTACTGAGGCTCTCAGATTGGCGCTCTCGTCGCCACCCTCTGGATGAGGGGTCTCTGGTCCCTCATGAACCACCTTCTCGGCTCTGGGTCTCCCTCTCTTAGGTCGCGGAGCAGCACCGTTACCTCCACCACGAGAGGCCTTGGAAGATCTACCGCCAGCCATCCTCTAAAGCACACTATAAGATTCAAACACTAACGCGGTCATTCAAGGTAATAGCTCAGTTTATGTTAAGTATAGTAAGTCCCTAATTACAGTGGCCAATTGTGATTAGCCACTTACTTTACTCTTCATACCCCAAGCATTTCCTATCCTGACCTAATCTACTAAGAACACAAAAATCAAATAGCATGCGCACATAATACCGGTTAACATTAAGAAAAGACATACCTGATGGCACGTAGCTACTCGGACTGACATCCCTCTATTTGTCCCATTTTCAGTTTAAGTTTAGGTTTTAAAATTTATTTAACCCAGTTCTCTTAAACTTTGACTCTGATACCAACTTGTAAGGCCCCGTTCCCGGAGACCTCACAGTTAGTCATTCACAGCATTAAATACATTAAACATTATAAATTTGCAAACTTAAGCAGCGGAATCATTTTAACAAAAACCATTCATTTCATTTCATTAAACCCTGTTGTTAAGCAATACACCATTGTTTAATAGAATATAAAAGAACTGTTTAATTGCATTACAAAACAACAGAAATAATAGTTATGAATAGATGTCAGTCTTTCCCTGCCGAGTAGCTTCACCCCCGTGCCATCCTCAGCAATATTTACTTGCCAACTGAAAATGCATAAAAGTCAGCGTTGCTGAGTGAGTCCTAGTTTTATAAGTAATAAAATACTTTCTGTATGTTGTATATGAAAATACTCTTTTCTTTTAAAATACAATTCCTTACGGTATATGCGAGCACGCATTAACTACATGAACAATTACTGTTCGGTCTCTTTACTGTATGCCTTGTTTATTCTGTTTTCTTTATTCTTTATCTTTCACTATCTGTATGGACCAATGAGCAATACCCCAACTATATGCGCGATGGAAAACGGGTGATGGGCCATCTATATCCCTCGAAAGGGTAAACTATATCCCTCGAAAGGGTGAACTGTATCCCTCGAAAGGGTGCTGTGTATTGTATACAAGGCTGACCCAATCACCAAGGGTACGCTACAAGGGTCCTGCTAATCTCCAAGACTGGCCCTGTGTGCATAAAGGGTAGCTAACACGCAGCACAGTTGAGCTAACGACAACACGGTCGTGTACCTCCTATAAGCTTGCAAGACTTGTTAACATTTTATTAATGATCCTCTTCTTTTCTTTATTGCTCTTTCTCTCTATTATTACAATATACTTTACGTTACGATAATAAATATACCACGTAAAGTCACATTCTATAAGTAATAATAATAATAGCAATAATAATAATAAGGAACAATCATAAGGCAATCATAATCCATCATTATCATGCATGAAACCCATCATTAATATACCCTAGTCAACCCTTGGTCAAAACCCTAAAGGCACAGAATTCTAAACATTCTGCATTAAATTCTGAGGGTTTAGGCGCATGGCACCATTTAGGCGCATGGGCCCTATTCAGGCGCATGGGTACTTGGGTGCATGGAACACTTAGGCGCATGGGAACTCAGGCGCATGGACTACTTAGTCGCATGGCCATTCGGACGCATGGGTACTATTGCGGCGTATGACCCCTTTCAGTCGCATGGACACTTAGGCGCATGGAATACTTAGGCGCATGGGCCACTCAGGCGCATGGGCCATTCGGACGCATGGGCCATTCGGGCGCATGGCACCATTTAGGCGCATGGGTACTTGGGCGCATGGAACACTTAGGCGCATGGGAACTCAGGCGCATGGACTACTTAGTCGCATGGCCATTCGGATGCATGGGTACTATTGGGGTGTATGACCCCTTTCAGTCTCATGGACACTTAGGCGCATGGAATACTGAGGCGCATGGGCCACTCAGGCGCATGGGCCATTCGGACGCATGGGCTATACTTAAAACATTTCTAAGTTAATCTTAGGCGCATGGGCTACTGTTTGGGTGCATGGATTACACTTAAATTATTCTATGGCATTTTCAGGCGTATGAACCTTCTGCATATCATGTTCCTAATATGCTTTCAACCCCAATTCATCAAACCCATTTGTTCTAAACTTAACATGGCTATTCTAACATGAACAACCTATAAGCATTAAAGAATCAACATTTATCATGCATAATACATACGGGTAAACATACATAAACTTTGTAAAAACATTTTTAATACATTTTCAACCCCAAGAGAGTTAAAAACAAGTAAAACCGGGGTCTAGAACTTACCTGGTGCAACTTGGGTGTTCTTCCTTTTTACCCGCTTGCAAAGAGTTCAAAACACCTAGAAACAACATCCAAAAACACACACACCCGAGCACAAACACAACCCATAAGCACATAAACACATAACCGAGATAAAACCCGTCATAAACATGTAAAAACCACGAATTCTTACCTTGAATTCATTCACTTCTTCTTCTTCTCTCTACAAGCCGAGAGTTTTCTCCTGCTCTCTCTCTCTAAAAATGAAGAAGATGGTGATGTGAAATGAGGGTGGGCGGCCATGCCCACCTTTACACCAACTTTCAAAGATTTTTGTCCTTTTTACACTTTTAGTCCCTCCACTTGGACTTAATTGCCCTTCTTTCTTTTATCCTTTATATCTTGTCTTTTAAAAATAACCGGGTGTTACATTCCAATCCAGGCTTTTACACCTTCCATGGTTGGAATGTCATTTCCAAATAGTAGAATGTCATCGACATACAATACTAGGAAAGTGATGATGCTCACACTAGCTTTCATATATACACATGCTTCATCAGTGTTTTTGATGAACCCAAATTTGATTACTTCTTCATCAAAACGGTGATTCCAACTTCTCGATGCTTGCTTCAATCCATAGATTGATTTCTTTAACTTGCATACATTGTTAGGATGTTTTGGATCGACAAAACCTACGCGCTGAACCATATAGACATCTTCCTCAAGATATCCATTTAGAAAAGCGGTTTTGACATCCATTTGTCAAATCCTATAATGATAATGAGCAGCTATGGCAAATAATATCCTAATACACTTTAGCATTGCAACCAGTGAAAAAGTCTCATCATAATCAATCCCTTGAGTTTGAGTGAAACCTTTTGATACAAGTCTAGCTTTATAAGTATCCAAGTATCCATGCATATCGGTTTTCTTCTTGAAAACCGACTTACTTCCAACTATCTTGGAGTTAAGAGGTGGTTCAACCAAGTCCCACACTTGGTTGTCATACATAGATTGCATCTCAACGTTCATGGCCTCAAGCCATTTGTCACAATCCAAATTGGACATTGCATCACGATAGGTGGTTGGTTCATCGGAATCTACCACATAGCATCAATCTACGATAAATCCATATCTTCCACGTGGATTACTAATTCTACCAGATCTGCGAACGTTTTGTGTATATTGATCAACCACTTGATCATTCTCAATATCCTCATGATGAGTGCTAGTGTCAACCAAACATGTATCGGTTTGTGGTTCTTGATCCTTTTCAAGATCCACAGTTCTACTGCTAGTTCCTTCCGTAAGGAACTTATCTTCTAAGAACTCAGCCTTCTTGGCAACAAACTCCTTTTGTTCCAATGGATCATAGAAATAATATCCCATAGAATCTCTAGGATATCCAATGAAAATACACTTAGTGGAACGGGTTTCTAGTTTGTTTGAGGTGGGAGTCTTAACATAAGCCTCACAACCCCATACCTTTATATATGATAGTGATGGAACCCTTCCATGCCATATTTCAAAAGGTGTCGTTTCCACTTTCTTGGTTGGGGCCATATTCAAAATACGGGCCGTAGAGAGCAAAGCGAAACCCCAAAATGATAGAGGCAATGAGCTTCTAGCCATCATAGATCGAACCATATCTAATAGAGTTCGATTTCTCCTCTCGGACACGCCATTATGTTGTGGTGTTCCAGGTGGAGATAGTTGTGAGACAATACCACAATATGCTAAGATGATCTCTAAAAGCATCACTTAGGTAAGCACCTCCTCTATCGGTACGGGGAATTTTTATTTTCTTGTTGAGTTGATTTTCTACTTCATTTTGGAAGATTTTGAACATTTCAAAAGCTTCATCTTTGTGTCTTAACAAGTACACATAACCATATCAACTATAGTCGTCGGTAAAGGTAATGAAGTATCTTTCATGGTACATAGTCATTGGCTTAAAAGGACCACATACATCCGAATGTATGATGCCTAATAAATATTTTGCCCTTTCGGACTTGCCACTAAAAGGTGCCTTAGTCATTTTACCTTGTAAACAAGATTCACATACATCGAATGAATCATATTCATTTGCTTTTAAAAGACCGTTCTTTTGAAGTGTTTGTATGCGCTTCTTGTTTATATGACCAAGACGGCAATGCCAAATATAGGTATCACTCAAATCCAATTTGAGTTTCTTAGTGGTGGTTTGGTACAATGAGCTATCATATAATGTGTTTTCACGAACCAATTCATAAATACCATTAACAGGAATAGCTTTAAAATAAAATGTGCCATTTAAAGAAACATGAATTTCATTCTCAATAAATGACAAAACATAACCATATTGTCTTAATTGGGCAACAGAAATAATGTTCCTAGTCAAACTAGGAGCATACAAAATATTGTTCAAAATTGCTTCCAAACTGTTGGTCCATATGATCAATGAACAGTACAATTGATTGAATAGTTTGATCAATATCACTTATATAAGCACAATAACAAACAATTAAGAGAAGAATAAGAAGAATCAAGACATATTTGAAATGCAAATGAACTAACTCACTCAATATCAATAAGCACAATGTATTTCAATGAAGTAACTGCTTGAGAATGATAGTTTGCAACAGAATTCCACGTTTTGGGTTTTGCAAACTTATCATGCAAAATGAAATAACAAAACTATATATAGCAGTCATAGTTTCGCTGACAGTTTCGCTACAAGCGAAACTGTTATGCCGAAACTATAGTTTCGCCCGGCAGAACATAAGTTCGCCGGGTGAACCAAAACAGCAAACTGTGAGCGAAACTATAGATTCGCTCACAGTTTCGCTGGACTGCCAAAACTGCTAATAACTATCAAAATACAAACTGAAACTAACACAAGTCCTATTACATTGAAAAGTAAACATCTATACTAAAGTGAGTCCAACCTATCATGATCTTCAATACTCCCCCTAGGTTGGACCTCACTGTCTTCACTGCTCTTCGTTCGGCTCTTCAGCTCCCGTTTCCTCAGCTGCTGTAGATCTGTCTTCAACTCCTCCTGCAGCAATGTCTTGAGAAGCTTCAGCCACGGATTCTCCAAGATTAGTTCCTGCCTCATCAGCTTCATGTGAATGACCACTAGCTCCAGCAAACTGTCTAGTTAAGTCTTGAACATCCATAGCTAAGTCATCTTGTGCTCTCACCTTTTCAGCCAAACTTTTCACCTCTGCCCGAACTCCCCTTATTTTATTCGCCACATTCATAAACAAGCTTGCCTCCTTCCTTGTTTCCTCACCTGCCCCCGCCTTTATATGATTTTCACAGAGAATCAAAAGATCTTCATCACAAAAGCTGAATAACTCCATTGGATCAAACACCCTAAATTCTCTTCCTTGTTTAACTCTAATCACAGCCTCCCCGGTGTTATTATCATAGAACCACTTCTCAAAGTCCTGTAAACGAGGAGGAAGAGGATCAGCCAGTCTTACTCTGTTCACAGTCTTAGGCGGTTTAACTCTCAGCAAAATTCTCCCTTTCCCTGTCTCCCAGTCTTTGTCTTTCTTGGACCTCTTTCGTTCAGCCTTCATAAAACCAAATGATTCAAAATTATCATTTAGACCATTTTTAATCTCCTTCTCCAGAAATTCTGCCCTTTCACTTAAATTAGCATTAATCAAAGGCAATGTAGCTAATCGTCTCAGATCCCACTTAGGCAAGGTCTTAAACGCCTTCCTCTTAAGCATGTAACTGATATTGCCTCCTCGTCTTTTAATCAAGAACATCTTTAAGAAAGGATTATAACACCAGCTGATTATCTTCTTGTCAGCTTCCTTTCTGTTCAAACCCTCCAAATTTTGAAACAGAGGAGTGAGTTCTTCAGCTTCCTTCTCTTTTATCAACCAATCACTCTTATCCATTTCAAACACATCATTCTCATCCTCTCCCTTCTTAGCTACATACACTAGAGGTCTTTCATCTACTTCATAGAATTCAGGCTCAGAATCATAATCAATCAACTGCTCATCCTCCTCTTCTTCTTCATCAATCAAACTTTTACCTTTATCTGATGTCTCTTCATGAGTAGCTTTAACAATCACTTCTTCTCCCAAAATATCTTTATCAAAGTCAAACTGTAGATTAACAAACTCAGCCTCAACAATCTCATCTTCATCATTTCTACCAGCCTCTTCATCCTCTTCTCTTGGAATCTCTTGTTCTCTTGTTTCAGTGTCAGCTGCTCCAGAGGTGCCCTCTCCTACCTTTGATGAGGTACCAACATTCAAGAATGGGTACTTAGATAAATCAGTCATATCATCTAACTCAGATTGAGTTAGTTGACTGGGTAGGCCAGCATCAGCCTTCATCTGTGAGATCTCTTCAAATAACTTCTTAATCAAGCTGTTCTGATCAATCAACATCTTTTTCATTCCATCCATGATCTCATCTTTCTGTTGTTCCCGAATCTCTTGATTCATCAGTTTGGTCTTTATCATACTTAACTCATTAGCCAATGAAGTATTTAGACCACGAATCATATCCTCATCAAAACCAGCACTTGCTTCTTTCCCAGCTGTGAAACTCTCATGTCTATGTTTTGATCTCCGTTCAGGTTCTACAAAATCAGTCCTCTTTTTAGACCTTCGTTCCTTCTCCACCCTTATCTCTTCAGCTTGTGTATCTATATCTTCTTCAAAATCATAATCTTTCTCCTTTGCATATCTCTTTCGTTTCTTAGCTGCATCAGCTTGTTTCACCCGTGTTTCCTCAGCTCTTTTATTTTCAGACTCATCCACTCGTCTGATATAATTCCATCGCTCTGGTGGATACATGTTCTCCCAGAGATGAGTTATTTTACCGCTGAAATCGTGGCGTATAGCACAGCAATCTGCAAATATCCTAGGGTTCATCTGAACCAATCTCTTAACTTCACCGTGTTTAGGAACATCAGGAATCAAATCATCAATCATCATCTGAATAAAACGAGGATATAACAACCATTTATCCTTTTTCACTGCCATCACGTTTTCTGCCATACAAGCGAAGATCAATCTAGCAATATTTGCCTTCTCTCCTTTGCAACATATCACCATTGCTTTGGCCCAGTCAAGATTAAGTCCATCTGATCCACCCTTACGGTGATCTAAGCACATAATAAACACGTGAGCTATATATCTCCATTCTTTAGATAAAAATGACTTTTTAATCTCTTTCCTCGACCCAAAACTGGTCCCTCATATCCCATTTGCCGGAAAGATTGGAATACTTCAGATTCTGTCATATCAACCTCATCACCAGTATCATCGTCCAGTCTAAGAATCCTCGACACATCTTCAGCAGTAATAGATATATCATGTGCAAGTACCCTATCATTTCTCATAGAATTACTGGTCATGTAGATAAGAAATATTTAGAGAATATACAATCATTTCTCATCATGTTAAATCCAATCTCAAAATACTGATATTACTCCCCCAAATTTTTATTTTCATATGTCAATAATTATAGAAAAATTGGAACTAAAAAATTTTATTTTTGTTTTTATTGTTTTTTTTTATTTATTTTTATTATTATTATTATTTTTTTTTTATTATTTTTTTATTATTATTATTATTTTTTTTTTTTTTAATTAATTTAATTTTTTTTATTTATTTTTTATTAACAATAATACTCAAGGGAAGCACATCACATAATGAGATCTAAAATAATCAGAGATCACATTCTCTAAATATTTTAGAACATAATGATGATTAAAAATCATCTACCAGTCATGAGATCATACTGAAAACAAGATCTGATCACAATCTGCACAGAAACCACAGAAATTAGAACAAATCAATAACGATTGCTGATATAATTATCCACTTTAAACTCATGCCTTATCCTTTTTCAAACACCAGCTTATGATTCATTTAAGGTTCGATTAGATGCTTACGAATGCTAAGACCCCACAATCATTTGGTAAAAACCCTCACCCAACCTCAGGATTTATTGAATTATGAATCAATCTTCATGAAGCAAACTTTTGAAAAAGTATATAAAAGATTATACACAAAATATTTCATTCTGAGAGAAATTCATCGATAAGATGATTTGACATAATTATATCAAAATGGTGAGAGCTCCAGATCTATACTCACGTATAACAGAGGAGATAACCATTTGAACATGTGCTGATGAGAGCTCCAGGTCAGTACTACCGTACAGCAGAGGAGATCATCACTCCAGGTCAGTACTTCCGTACAGCAAAGGAGATAAGCACAGACACAAGACATCTTAACACAAAAATAAAACAGCAGAGAATGATGACTAACAAAGCACAATGAACGAAAGATTCATTCTCAATCCATTTTTGTCAGGACTCAGTTTTTGTGCAATCCAAAATGAATGAGTAAATCCAGGCATTCTTAAGCATAAAGTTTAATTTAACCATAAAGCTGCTGTCTACTTCATTCATCAGGCTGAGTCTATCAAGCATATCGTCAAAGAATTTGATCCATTTCCTTATATTTTTTTATTATGAAACAGAATCTAGAGACAGTTACTATCATTTCTCATAGAATTACTGGTCATGTAGATAAGAAATATTTAGAGAATATACAATCATTTCTCATCATGTTAAATCCAATCTCAAAATACTGATATTACTCCCCCAAATTTTTATTTTCATATGTCAATAATTATAGAAAATTGGAACTAAAAAATTTTATTTTTGTTTTTATTGTTTTTATTTTTTTTTTTAAATTATTATCAAAGAAATAGAAAATAAAAATTTAAAAAGATATTAACCCAAGCATAGAAATCAATTCATAAAAACGAGGTTTGTCAAACGTTTTTGTGAAAAGATCAGCCTTTTGATTTTTAGTGTCAATGGGAATAATATTAATGAAACCCTTCTCTTGAGCATCACGAATGGCATGAATTCGGGTTTCAATATGCTTTGTGCGAGAATGATGAATAGGATTTTTAGCGATTCCAATGGCAGCCTCGTTATCACAGAATAAAGGTGTATGAAGGAAATTGATTCCATAATCAATCATTTGGTGTTGTATCCAGAGAATTTGAGAGCAGCAGCTAGATGCAGCAATATATTCAGCTTCCCCTGTAGAAAGAGAAACTGTTGTTTGTTTCTTGCTCTGCCAAGATACCAGACAATTACCCAAATATTGACATCCTCCAGACACAGATTTTCTGTTTAACCTGCAACCATTGGAATCACTGTCAGAATAAGCATGTAATCAAAATTTCCACCATATGGATACCACAGTCCGAGACGAGATGATCCTTTGAGATAACGAAAAATTCGTTTGACAGCTTTCTCATGAGATTCCTTTGGAGCCGACTGATATCTAGCACAGTAACCAACAGCAAAAGTGATATCAGGACGACTTGCAGTAAGATACATGAGAGAGCCAATCATAGAACGAAAAAGATGAGGATCAACTGGTTTTCCATTCTCGTCTGGAGTGAGACACGTCTGAGCAGTAAAGGGGGTCAATTCAGTAGACGCATCATCCATTTTAAATTTCTTCAGAATATCTTTAATGTACTTCTCTTGATGAATAAGAATTCCGTCTTTCTGTTGTTCAACTTGCAAACCAAGAAAGAAGCACATTTCTCCCATCATGCTCATTTCAAACCGTTGGCTCATCACTTCTTCAAACTCTCTACACAACTTAGAGTTTGTAGATCCAAAAATAATATCATCGACATATACTTGAACAAAGATCATTTCACCATTCACCTCCTTCTTAAATAAGGTCATATCAATGGTACCACGAGAATAACCATTGCTTAAAAGATATTGTGTAAGAGTCTCATACCAGATTCTGGGTGCTTGATGAAGTCCATACAAAGATTTATCAAGTTTATACACTTTATCAGGAAAATCAGGATCTTCAAAGCCTGGTGGTTGACACACATATATTTCTTCATCAATGTCGCCATAGAGAAAAGCACATTTCACATCCATCTGGTACACTTTGAATTGTTTATGAGCAGCATGAGCAAGAAATATACGGATTGCTTCAAGACGAGCAACTGGAGCAAAGACTTCTGTATAATCAATACCTTCTTCTTGAGCAAAGCCTTGCACGACAAGTCTAGATTTGTTTCGCACCACCACGCCCCGATCATCTGGTTTGTTCTTGAACACCCATTTTGTACCAATTGGATACTTGTTGGGAGGTAAATCAACTAAAGGCCAAACCTTAAGCTTTCTGAACTGTTGAAGTTCTAATTGCATAGACTCTACCCAACACGGATCTTGTAGAGCAGCATGAACATTCTTAGGAACAATTTGAGAGATGAAGCATGAGAAAAGACAAACATTAATCAGACCAGATTGACTTCGAGTACGAACACCATCAGAAACAGATCCAATTACATTATCAAGTGGATGATCTTTCAAAGTTTTATAATCTCCAGAAGAAGGAAAAATAGTGAAGAAGTATCAGCCGCCGGAGAAAGAGTAGATGAAGGTGAAGATGTAACAATGTCAGGTGATGAATCAGGTGAGTTAAGAGATGTAGGTGATAAAGAATCAGATAATGGTGCTTGATCAGGCATCGGAGACGATGAGCTGACATCAATTGAAACAGCATCAGTTACTTGTGGAATTGATGAAACAGACGATGAAGATGATGGAATAATATTCGTTTGAGTACATGGACTTGACATATCATCATCGAAAACTGGCAAATTGAATGAATTGAACACAGTATCAGAATCAAAGAACCATGCAGGTTCAGATTTAACTTCAGTAGGATTTGATTCTTGCCAATCAACATAAAATGACTCTTGAACAATACGTGTTCTTTTGTTGTAAACTCGATATGCCTTTTGTGAAGAAGAATATCCAACAAAGTAACATTCATCAGAAACAGCCCCAAACTTGGTCTTTTGAGCTTGAGTATTCAGAAGCGTACAAGAACATCCAAATGGGCGAAAGAAATCAATTAGTGGCTTCCTCTTATGAAAAAGTTCATAAGGAGTCTTCACTTTGTCTTTCACAATTAGTACTCTGTTTAAAACATAAGAAGCACAATTAACAGCTTCAGCCCAGAAAATGACAGGGAGTGAGGATTCTATCAACATTGTTCGAGCAGCTTCCACAAGAGTACGATTCTTTCTTTCTGCAACTCCGTTCTGCTGGGGTGTTCTTGCAGCACTAAATTGTCTCACGATCCCTTTTTTAGCACAAAATGAATCAAGAATCTGATTTTTAAATTCAGTGCCATTGTCACTTCTTAATCCCATAACTCTTTTCTTACTGACTGATTCAATTGAAATGATTAATTTCTGCAGTTCCTCAGCAACTTCACTTTTGTGAGCAAGAAATCTCACCCATGAATAACGTGAAAAATCATCTGTAACAACAAGACAGAAAGACTTTTTAGCAATGGATTTAACACTAATTGGCCCAAATAAATCAGTATGTAACAACTCTAGAGGACTTGTTATGCTATTTAAAAGTTTAGGCTTATGAGATTTCTTATGTTGTTTCCCTTTGGCACATGCCATGCATTTTTCAGACACAGAGAAATCTTTTAAAGGAAGTCCTCTAACAAGATTGTTCTTTACTAATTTATTAATTATCTTAAAATTGACATGCCCAATCGACGATGCCACAAGAGTGACTCAGATGTTGATGCTTTTGAAAGAAGACAAGTTGCAGTAGCTTTTGACTCATTAGAATTCATATCAAGAAGATATGTATCGTGTTTCCTTGGAGCACGCATGAGAATTAAATCTTCTGGAACAGCTATTTCTGATTTCAAAAATAAACATTCGTCAGATTTAAATAGAACTGGAATATCTTTATCACAAATTTGAGAGACGCTCAGAAGATTAAATGCCAATTCAGGAACATGGTTGACTTTTTCAAGAGTAAGAGAGCCATTAGTAACTTCTCCTTGTCCAATCATTTTTCCACCCTTCTTGTCTCCAGCAAATGCCACATATCCTCCATTGATAATTCGATAATTAGTCAACAAATCCTTTAATCCCGTCATGTGTTTGGAACAGCCGCTATCAACATGCCACAGACTGTTTACACTCTTTGAAGATGATCCCTGAAATGAATAAACAAATCATTTAGCCAGGAGTAATAGGGACCCAAGATTGAACAACCTTTGTTTTCAAAGAAGCTGATTTTTTATGAAAGAAATTATTAACCAATTTTGTCAATTTATTCCCAAAACAATTTCTATTAGAGGATCTTTCAATCAAAGGGCAATTTTTGATAAGATGATCCTCTTCACCACACCTGAAACAATGATGTTTGAATCTAGATCGATGATGTGATGAGGTAAAAATAGGATCAATAATAATCTCCTCATCACATTCAGACAAACTAGAATCAACATCACTGAATGTCTCATACATCTCATGATGTTTTTGTTTATTTGACTCAGAATTATTCTTTACAAAATCATAACTTGATTCTTTTGAGAAATCAGTAAAACTCGTACCATTGGTACTAGTTTCAGAAGAAGGAGAACTGCATTTTTCTGAAGATGTCATATTTAAAGGTATAAAAGATGGAATAGGTTGAGAGAAGAACTTTTCAAAAGAATTAGTTTTAAGTTGCTCAGTTGTGTTATGTGAAACATCAGATTCTTTTGGTGAAACATCAGATTCATTCAATTCAAAACCAGAACAAAAATCATCACTATTAAGATTTGAATTACAAGATGAAATAGAACAATCAGGAGAACATGAGACATTCAAGTCTGTTACATTTGAACTAGAAACAAATACTGAATTTAAACTAGACTTATTATCTAAAACAGACTGCAATTTTTCAGGTGTACTAGAACTAGTGCATCCAAGCCCACTAGTTGGTCCATAGTCGTAGTCTTCACGAATGTACTTAGAGTTATTCCCAACTAAACCTGCAGACATACTATCAGTATCTGATTTGATTAAATCATTACAAGGATGAGGAACAGGCATAGGAGAATAACAATATGTACTAGGAGGAGGATAAACCTGTACATTTTCATAACCCAAACCAGTTTTAATTCTTGCTCCCCGTTGAGATTTACAAAGATCATCATGTTTCATTCCAGAAATAGTCCATTTATCTAACTTTGACTGAAGTTTGCTTGCTTCAAATTCAGCCAGAGCAACTCGTTCAGTCAAAGTATTAATCTCTACATTCCTTTCCAAAACAATTCTTTTTAAATGATCAGTTTCTTTTAAAGCCTCATTTAATTTCACAAAATATTTTGATTCATTCAATTTAAGTTCATCATTAATTCGTTTTAAATCCTTTTCATTATCAATTAACAAACGATTAGCCTTATAAACCCCAAAAAGTCTAATTTTGCAAGCAGATGAACACATATCCTGTATTACCTCATAAGGAAGTCCCATTACCATCTTTTCGGCAGCTAAAGCTTTATCGCACATGCATACTGGAGTACTCGATTTCCTTTCCTCAACAGTAGCGGCCACATCATCCTTCTCTTTTCCTTTCACAGCTTTTGAATCTGTAGCTTTCTCTTTCTTCTCTCCATCATCTTTCTCTTCTTTCTCTTTTACTGAAGATTCATTCTCTCCTTTGAATTCTTTAAACAGCACAAACTCATCTTTCTCAACTTCCATCTCATCACTTTTCACAATCTCAGCAACTAAAGCATGATTTATTTCAGATCTGGTTTCTTCCACCTCTGCACTCCAGTCAAAATTAGAAATCAAGGCTGACTCCTTTTTCGAATTTCCCTCTTCCTTTACTTTCTCTGTCAATCTTGGCACTCCAGTGTTACTAGGATCTGTTACAATTGGTAATGGACATTCACGTTTAAAATGTCCCAATTGTTTACAGTTGAAGCATCTCAGTTTTGACTTGTCAAATCCTAGTTTTGAGGTTGATGATTGACCACCGAAGTTCTTTCTTCCCGTTCTTTCCATAAACCTCCGAGCTCTTAAAGTTAACATTGCCATTTGCCATTGAATGTCAGCCTCTTCCAAATCATCAGGATCAACTTGATACATATCCTCCATAGTCATTCCTTTACCCTTCAACTCACCAGCAACAAGAGCTTCATAGCTCTGAACAAACATTCCAAAAAGTGCCATTGTTTCTGATGGAATAGTAGTTTCAGCATTCACCTTAGAATTTCCCAATTCCTTTCCAACATGATTACTACCACTTGAGAAATTACTTGAATTGCTCCCTCCTTGAATTGGATTCTGAATATGAGAGTTTGCAGCGGATGACAATAAAGCAGCATTTTGAGAAAAACCAGGTGTGGGCATCATAGTCTGGTTAAATTCTCTTCTTTTCATATCCAACTCAAAAGATTTCAATTTATTAATGATATCCATCAGCTTGTAATCTGTAAAACCTCTTTCTTGTTTGAGCATCCTCACTTGAAGACTCCATTGTGGTGGAAGAGAATCTAGAAGTCTGTTAACTTGTTCGCTGTTGGATAGTCTTTCATCATATTTCTTCAGAGTGCTTGAGACAGTTAAGAATCGATTTGTAAGATCTGTCAAACTTTCATTCTTATACCCTACAAACGAGTTAAACTCCTTTTCAGCTTGAATACTCTTGTCTTTCACCAGATCTGCATTCCCATCAAAGAATTCACAGAGAGCATCATAAAGAGATTTAGCATTTTTATGCTCTGCAAACCGATTGTAGATGTCAGGAGCCAAGCAGAGAGTTAAAGCACCAAATGCTTTTTGATCACGATCAATCAGTTTCAGATCTCTTTCAGTATAAGAAGATGGATCTTTATTCTGAGAAACGACATCACCAACTGTAACCGTAGGTATATGAGGACCTGAAATAATCGATTCCCATTGATTATGATCTGTATAGAAAAAGAACGCCTTGAGACATCTCTTCCAATCTTCAAAATTATCTCCATTAATGAGTCTTGGAGGTCTATTAGGAGCAACACTTTCAAGATCCGCAAGTGTGAGAGTAGTTAATTTTGACATGATAATTTCGCAGAAAGTTTGGTAATTTCGCTGGTAAGTTCGCTGGCAAATTCGCTAACAACTTCGCTGAGAAAGTAAGCCTGCTTAATAGTTTCGCTACAACAAATACTTTCGCAAACTCAGACACTTTCTCTTGAAATTTCAGCAGCACTTTCGCTTGAATCAAAGACAACAATTGCTTAGTTTCGCTGCTAATTTCGCAGGAAACAAGCTTGAACTTTCGTTCAGATATAGTTTCGGCAGCACTTTCGCTTGATACTTGATCAAAAACACTGCTGAACTTTCGTTCAAAGAGATACTTTCGCTGAAATTCTAAAAAACAACTTCAGATCCAAAATAAACCATAATTTCGCTGAATGAAGATCTCAGTTTCGCTGTAAGAACTGTAGTTTCGCTCGTCGATCTGAAAACCCTTTTTCACCTTAAAATCAATCCAAAATCATCCAAAACTCAATGAATTTGAGATCTGATGATTGTAGAATCTTCCTCAATGAAGAACAAGCATAATTCAATCAATTTCCATCCCAAAAACAGCTTATAATTCGATGAAAATTGATTGAACCTAGATATTGACCAAAACCACCAAAACTCAACAAATCAAGAGCACTAAGGCTCTGATACCATATTGTTGGTCCATATGATCAATGAACAGTACAATTGATTGAATAGTTTGATCAATATCACTTATATAAGCACAATAACAAACAATTAAGAGAAGAATAAGAAGAATCAAGACATATTTGAAATGCAAATGAACTAACTCACTCAATATCAATAAGCACAATGTATTTCAATGAAGTAACTGCTTGAGAATGATAGTTTGCAACAGAATTCCACGTTTTGGGTTTTGCAAACTTATCATGCAAAATGAAATAACAAAACTATATATAGCAGTCATAGTTTCGCTGACAGTTTCGCTACAAGCGAAACTGTTATGCCGAAACTATAGTTTCGCCCGGCAGAACATAAGTTCGCCGGGTGAACCAAAACAGCAAACTGTGAGCGAAACTATAGATTCGCTCACAGTTTCGCTGGACTGCCAAAACTGCTAATAACTATCAAAATACAAACTGAAACTAACACAAGTCCTATTACATTGAAAAGTAAACATTTATACTAAAGTGAGTCCAACCTATCATGATCTTCACAAACCATTTGGAAGCTTCAAGATGTAGTCCCCTCGGCCTTCAACTTGAACCTTTTCCCCATTCCCCATGTAGAGGCTTACATCCCCTTTCTTGAAGTCCTTACTTCTTTGAACCCCTGCAATAAGTTGCAAGTGTGAGTTCCACATCCGGTATCCAATAGCCATGTGTTAGAGGATGTTAAAATTAGATCAATATGAATCATGAAAATTGTACCTGAGGTTTGCCCGGCATCCCTCTTTGCTTGCAACTCTTTGAGATGGACTGGGCAATTTCTTGTCCAATGTCCAATCTCCCCACACTTAAACATGGGTCATTTGAAGCAACCTTTTGCTTCTTCTCCGCTGGTTTTGGTGGTGGCGCTCTTACCACTCCCTTTCCCTTTCCCCTAACGTGCCCCTTACCCTTGACAACATTTGCCTTGGGTGCGGGGTGAGGCCTCTTCTTGTTCCCACCTTCATTGATGGTGAGAACGGGTAAAACCTTTATTCCCATGGCCGCCTCGGCAGCTTTGAGCATAGAGTGAAGCTCACTTATGTTCTTGTCCCATCCGTTCATGTTATAATTCATGACAAAGTTGTCAAACCTTTTTGACAAAGAGTTGAGGATCAAATTCGTAGCAAACTCTTTCGAGACGGGACAATTCAGCCTTTCGATGCGGTCAATGTGGCTTTTCATCTTAAGTACATAAGATGAAACAGATTGGGTGTCGTCCATACGACACACATGGAGTGCTCGAACCGTTTCGAAGCGCTCAACCCGTTCTTGTTGTTGGAACGTTTCCTTCAACTGGGTTATCATGTCGTATGCTCCATGATGTTCATACTCCTTTTAAAGATCTGGAGTCATACTTGCCAACATGAGGCAAGACACTTGGACCGAGTCCTCAGTGTATTTCACCCAATTATTATAGGCCTCCTCATCAACCTCATTAGCTTGATCAGGAATCGGATCATCTAAGATGTATGATCGTTTCTCTTGCTTGAGAACAATTCTCAAGTTTCGAAACCAATCAATAAAGTTATTATGGTTTAGACGCTCCTTTAGGAGAATGGTCCTTAGTGATAGTTAGTGAGCGGATGGGATTTCATTGTTTTCATTATTGTTGGTGGCCATCTACAAAATATAACAAAGTTCAATTTTAGTAATTTCAATATTGTTCATAATTTAATAATTAAAGCCCCTTTTAAGTGTCTTAGACAATTTTAAAATCTAGAATCCAATGTTACATTTAAATAGTGGTTAGGTAACCTTTATCCCATTATTTAAATTAACAAGGTAGTCAATGTTTTGACAATTGCATCCCTTTGCAACTTCTAGGGTATGGGATCGAGTTTAAAACATTATATGTATAGTCGGCCTGATTATCCCATCAACACCTTTGTAAACCATATTGCAGGTGATCCATTTAACATGGTTTGCAAATCAAGTTACCCTACTTGCACACACATGTGAGTTTTCCAGCATAAGTGGTTAGGTGACCTTTATCCCACAAATATTGTATCCCACCTCATGTCACAAGTTCCCTCAAAACGGTTAGGTGACCTTTATCCCATTAAGAGTTTCCAAATGAATCAAGTGTTGTGCAAAAGGACGGTGTTAAACTTGTTTATAAAAAAAATTTAAGTTTTCATAATCTTAGTTTAGAAAACTCTATGTACCTTATATTTGCATGCTTTCAAATACAAGGTACCCTATGGTTCACTTTTAATAAAACCTCTTTTATTAAAACCATTAATCCTTATAATAACCTTTTATTAACCACTTAATGATAAAGAACCATCAAATTTTCAGCTTGTTAAGTTGTTAATGAGTTTGTAATGCATATCCAAATATCAACCAAACAATCAAACAACAATCATCCAAACAAGCATAAACATACAAACATGAGTGCATAACCATAGCCACTAAGTTGACCACACTTGTTTGCCATCACAAGTGTTGTCATAAGGTCTTTCTTAAGGGTTGAGATGACACATCAAAATGTGTTCATGAACTCCCACTTGAAACCACATCCAAATGCTTCAAGTGTCCATGTGTTTTGTGTCCTTCTTTGAGTCTTCATCTTGTGCATCTTCTTTTACAAAAATCATATCCTAATATAATTTTTCTAATAAAAAAAATGCACCTAATCTAACTATTACCTAACCAAATGAATAAACAAATTACAACCCAAAATTCAAAACACAAAAATTACAACCCTTTCAAGAATCAAAACCAACATGACAAATCACAATCAACCATAACCAAAACACATAAGGCCAAGGCTATATTATGCACCAAAATATGAAATATATTCAACATCCAAGAACAAAAATGAATCCCTTATTTCCGCCCTAAAATTTCAGCCAACATGAACTCAAATTTTAAGGTTTGTCCAAACAACACAATCAACCATTTGATGTAGATCTTTCAAGGTTTATACTAAAGCATGAAAGAATAAACCATGAAACATAAGGGATTCATATATCCACAACAAAACAGCCCCTAATGGGTTGAAAAAGTCCATGAAAACTAATTTTTCAAGACATTTTGAAGCACATATTCCACATATACGGCTTAATATTTTCTGTTGGGTTTTGTAACATGTAAACCAAGGGTAGTTTAACCATTTAATCTATAAAAACGCAGCGGAAATAATATTTAAACATGTTGTTACATTTTGAAATTTTTCACCATTTAAAATATAAACAAAACCCAAGAATAAGGATCATATAAATATATGTGAAATAGTGTGCTATCAAACCAAAACAAACCATAGGATGTTCATAGATACAATCTTTCTTGCACAAGATGTTGTAGATGTATAAGAAGAAGAAGATGGTGTTCTTGAACGTTCAGCCCCCAAGAGAGAAAGCCTCAAGTAGTGATACCCACAAGCTCTTCAAAACACCTAGCTAGTTAGCCTCAAGTAGTGATACCCACAAGCTCTTCCAAGATACAGGTGTCTATGTGTCACACAATATTTCTTAGGTCATAGAATCAAAATCTTGATGAGATTTATATAGATTAGACATAACGTCTAAAGATTCAAGTCATAAGCATAAGCATAAGATTCCACGTGTCGTCGAAAATAAGATTAAGAGGTTTCATGTTCGGGGAGGGTCAAAGAGTCAAAGTTAAGTTTAGGGAGACAAGTAACAATGTTTAGGCAACCCTATGCTAAGGCATCAAATTGCACATAAGAAGGCATAGCATTATGTAGCATGCAAACCATACATTTTACAAGATAGAAATATAATTCTATAAGGTTCATGCATACGCTATAGTCTAGGTCACTATTTCTAATAACCTAAATCCATATAGTTATGGGCTCTGATACCAATCTGTCACACCCCAACCTTGACGGCGGAAACGTCGAGGAGTTAGAGTTAAGATCGTTCACAGCCACATAACGCTATTATTAAATCCAAATATATTATTCATAAGTTTGAAAGGTACGTTACAAGCATAAGTCTCAAATAAGAACACAATATAGGAAATATAAAAGCTCATTCATTAAGTTAACTAGGTCCATTCCTAGGTGTGAACAACTTCAAAAATGGCGATCAAGCTTGACTATTTCCTGAAACATGTTAAAAATAAAGGTCAACATAATGTTGGTGAGATTTCCATAGTTTTCGATACATAAGTATATAAAAGATGGCAATTCATGTTGTAAGTTACAGAACAAAGTAACTAGGGATGTAAGACAGAATGCACAATCAAACCTTGACAAAGTTTTACAAGTCTCAAACGTTTACAAGTATATACGATTAGCTAAGTGTACTTGGATCAACCAAGCAGGCTTGTCTGGCACATAGATCTATGACTTCGCTAGGCTAGCAATAGTTAATGATTGTGCATAAATTCGACATTACATGGTAGCCACAAAGTTCAACTAACCACAACATACAAGTAAATTGCCATAGGTTTACAAGAATCAAACGTGTTTACAAGTGCAAAGTTTATAATGTAACATGTTTCACCCCAAAAGTGTAAATATTTAAAAAGGGGTATAGAAATACTCACTTGATCAAATACGTATAGTTTGACGGTTAATAAGAAAAATAAAATAACGCTCCAATGCAAAGCCTTCACGATGAACCTAAGAATATAAATATTTTTACAAGGTTTAAGTTTAATAATATGATAAACGTTTTAACGTGAATTAAAGTTAACTTTGATGCTTGGGGCTTTGTCAATTATTTTTAACAAATGGAAACCAATTTTATTTTCTTGAAATAAATGAAAAGAAATATAATTATATTTTATATAAAGATATGAATAAGAACAACATTAATAATTTGTAAAAATTTATAAGATTTAAATATAGTTTTATAACTATCTAAATAAAATAATCATGATTAAAATAATAATTTAAGGGCAACGTTTGAGATAATAATTTGTATAAATTATACTAGTATTTAATATTTTATTTTATTTTATTTTAGTTTTTGTTTATAAAGAAATAAGCTAGCATTAGCTTTAGGATATTAAATAAAAATATAAAATTATTTTTATAAATAATTTACAGAAAGATTATTATGTGATTTTAAATTAACATAGTCTATAAAATGGTCCATTATAATTTTTAAAATTTTTTAATAATAGTTTTAGAGATCAAAAAGGCATAAAACAAAATAGGTGAGGCTCCCCGGATTCGAACCGGGGACCTCCCTTGTAAAAGTCAAGTGTCTATCCAGTGAACTATAGGCCTCAGCCACGATATAAGTTGCTTTTAAAACTTTAAAACCATTTGATACCAAACACCCCCAAAACACATGAACCCTAGTTCATTCTTAATACAAATCGAGCATCAATTTGTTGTTGTTAACCCAATCAACCATGGGGATTTTGCTCCCCATGGTTAAACGCTCATGTATATGTAAACAATTACCCGTTTGATGATCGATTGAAGATACCCACTTCGAAGAACAACTCACGGCCGAACAGTGAGCGAGCGATGGTCATTGGTGGATGATAATTCAATTAATTTAGTATGAAGCTTCGATTTGTGTATTGGACCAAAAGCCCCTTGCCAATTTTGGTCAAAATTGTTTGGAAAGTGGCCTCGACTAAGTTGCAGGTTCACGACAAGGATGAAGCTCATATTCGAAGATTGTGTTTGTTTTTGATGCAATTGAGTGTGGTGCTCGATTAACGAATGGTATAGTATCGTTTAGGTTGGTCTAATTGGTCTATTCTTGGGTGTAAATGCTCCAACAGTTAAACGAATTAAAGCTTCAGATTTTGCATTCATTTGAGGTTTATTATCGTTGTTTAAATGAATTTAAAGTGTCCATTCAAGTTCAAAACGTGTGTACGAAAGGATTTGGAGCGGTTTGGATACCACAATCGACTGAATTTGATGTCCATGTGGTGGCCGGAAGTTGGCCGTCGGTGGCCGGAAGCCAACCGGAAATACGGGGGGTATTGGGGGGATAAGGTTTGGGTTTTCAAAAATTGCACCTTTAGTCCCCATAGTTCTCACAGTTTATCATCTTATGCAAAAAGCTTTCTTTAAAGTTTAAAAAATGACATAAACACCCCCTAACTAATTACTTTAAGTTTTAATAATTTTTATAAATTATCATTATTATTATTAAAAATTATTATTATTATTATTATTATTATTATTATTATTATTATTATTATTATTATTATTATTATTATTATTATTATTATTATTATTATTATTATTATTATTATTATTATTGTTATAACTTGCTATTATTATTAGTATTATTAATAACATAATTATTTCTACTCTTATAATTAGTTATTATTGTTATTATTATTATTATTATTAATTATTATGATAAACTTACAAATTAAAGAATTATAAGACCAAGTAAGGCAATACGTAAAGGTAACCCATGAGTTTCATATTAAGCAACACTAGCCCTTACAAGAATAATAGAGTTAACACTTAATTAACAAAACTTCAAGATGTTACAAAATGCTTTGAATGTGTTGATGTTGATGTGACGGCTACTAGGGTTTATGTTTGATTGATTGTGTGAATCAATGTGATGTGTGTGTTTGCCGTCTGGTTGCTCATGTGTTAGTTATTTGATGTGAAACATAGGACCCATATTTATAGGCACACGTGTTTCTGTTAAGGAAACATCAGATCTCTTGGGATTTGAAATTGTCTTGTTGACTTGTTGACTTGTAACACTTGTATTATTTAAATACAAGTGTTTGGACTCCGCAGCTTAAATGGTCTTCCGAAGGTAATTTGTCTTCCGAAAGTAATGTCTTCCGAAGGTAATTTGTTTTTACGAAGGTAATGTCTTCCGAAGGTGTTTGCTCATCCGCAGGAGTCTTCACTTGAACTCTTTGATTGACTTCTTCGCTTGAACTCTAGAGCTAGTTGCTCATTCGCAGAGGATCTTCGGATGTTTGTTATTGTAAGAAACATATCTACTGAAGAACAAATGTCACACCCCCGCTAAAAGCGGAAACACGGGGATGTAACGAGACCAGGATCGTCATAACACATGGTAAGCGATAGAGATGCAATATAAATAAATGATGACAAGCGTGTCATGACGACACCCGACAACAAGGGGACTTGTGTCGTGTTTAGTCAATGTTCACGACAACATAGCCATAAGCATAACATGATAATGATACACATAATCACATAAAGATGAAATTGTAAATGTGAATTCCCACAACCCGGGAACAAGTTTCAAAAGATGATAATTGTTTACAAATGTTAACATTGTTCAGAAAGATTGTTTATCAAAATATGTTAAGTCCCAAAAATGCATCCTAGGGTCTCCACTAAGGCAGCACACCTAGATTCCTGGACTTGCATGATCACCTGAAAAGATATGCTTAAAACGGTCAACATAATTGTTGGTGAGCTCGCAGGTTTAAGTAATAAAATGTAAGTGATGCTGTAATATGTAAGCGTAATGGAATACCGTGAATACAGTTATATACACAAGTAAAATCACATGACATGAGCTTTGCAACCAAACCTAGCGACATACACAAAGAAATTGTCGGCATATATTCACCTAAGGGCCCATTCCTGGGGCCACTGATGGTACCAACTAGTATACCATTGAACAAGGGTGGGGGTGTCAACCCAGTAGTACTACCAATACCTAACCGTCGGTTCCCACAATGGAATTAAATAGTTGCAAAGATAGAACCACACAGCAGACCCAAGCATGTATCAAATAGTACTTGCAACACAGTATCACGTTGATTCCTTGTATGTAAAATGTATGTAAGTTGTACAGCATTGAAAATGAGTAAGCATACTTTTCCCCCAAGTTGTAAATGAAAGAAATATTGTATAAGCGTAAAAAGGGGCCACGAAACTCACTTGTTAAGTGGTAAGTATGTATGATCGATGTAATCCCAAATGTTGAATGCAAATAAACAGTCAAACACCTATTGACAGTCATTGTAAGCATTAATGATATGATATATAAGCGCGTAATAATGATAGGTCGGTTCGGGTCGTATCGGCTGGGTCGCGTATAACACACACAAACTGACACGCGTACTAGATCTTATGTAGATCCAAGTACAAGACATTGTCGCCATTGATGATGATATTTGAGTAAAAGTCTCATTGTTATTAAAGAAGTATTGAATATGTGTCAATAGTTATAAGTCGGTTGATCGTTGTAAAGCGTTAGTTTAATTTGTTTAAAATAGTATTTGTGCCCTTTTTTGCGTTGACTTTAATCTTTGTGGCCGAACAATGGCTATTGTGTTAATGTTACCTCAACATCACACGTCATACTCACACCACGCACAAAGGAAATCAAACATAACCATTGCAGTCGCACGACAAGACCAGACGCACGACTCAACCTCCATTCGCACGAATAAACCCTCAATCGTGCGAATCAGCTTCATTCGTACGATTGAGCCTTCATTCGTATGTCTGGTATTCAGTCGTACCACACAACACCCAATCGCACGACTCAACCTCCATACGCACGAATCAACCTTCAATCGTGCGAATTAGCTACTTTCGTACGATTGAACCTTCATTCGTGCGATTGGACTCCAGTCGTGCAAATCACGCACAATCACATACATTCAGTCGGTCACCTGACTCAATCGCACACAATCATTCATACGCATCACTCAATCGCATACACTCATTCGCACGCATGACTCAATCGCATACCAACACTCAGTCGCACGCCTCAGTCGCACGACATGCCTAGTCGCACAACTCAGTCGCACGATTGACTCAGACGCATGATTCAGTCGCACGACCCACTCAGTCGCACGGCTCAATCGCATGATAGACCCAGTCGCCTGAACTGTAGAATCACGACTGTGGTCGGGCTGAGCAGCCCCCAAGCTGCTTAAACGCGGGTTTTACACCACAAGGACTTCCAGAAGCACTCAACAACCATACACAAACATGAAACACAAGCAGAAAGACCTCACACGCACCCATACGACCTTGTGTGTTCGGGTTGAACCCGAACACCCGAAACCCTAGTTTTGGACAGCCGTGAAAAGGCAAGAAAATGGACAACCAAAGTCGACTACCTGCTAGAAACGAGTAGTCTAAGCTGTAGATGAAGTCTAGACGACGAAAACGAGACCTCACGGGTAGGATTCGGTGCTAGAATGGAGAATATGTGTGTGTAGAGAGGATGAAGATGAAGAAGATGGTGAAAATGAAGTTTTAGGGCTGGTATGGGGTATTTATACCCAGCCCAAGTTTGCAAAATTACAAGTTTAGTACCTGCACTTAACCCCCGAGTTTTCCCAAATTTGGTTCGGTTGAAAAACGACTTTATTAGATGTTTTATATTAATTGTAAAAGCGCATTTAATGATATTATGACTTAAGAAATGGTTATGTTAATGACATTTAATATATATAAAATGATATATTTGACGGTTTCAAAAATGAAAGTTTTAAAAGTCTTTTAAGGTTGACATATGATTATAATGAACACACACACAACAATGATAATGCACACAAGATATCCACGTAAAGAGTCAAATAAGGATGAAGAATGATCGATCAAAGAATGTTAACGGACAATCGCGTTAATTGACGGACCTTAAGGTGACGGATGTCACAATATCCCCCAGTTGAGAGAATTTCGTCCCGAAATTCAGCTGGAGTTAGGTCCAAGAGTGTCATCCTCGAAAAGATGTGGATATTTGAGTTTCATCTGATCTTCTCGTTCCCATATAAACTCTGGCCCTCGTTTTCAATTCCACCTTACGCGAACAATAGGTATTCTACTGCGCTTCAGTTGCTTGACCTTTCGATCCATGATCTCAATGGGTTCCTCAACAAAATGAAGCTTTTCGTCAATCTTGATTTCCTCGATTGGCACGTGAAGGGATTCGTCGGCCAAACACTTCTTGAGGTTTGACACGTGAAAAGTATCATGCACACCACTAAGTTCTTGTGGCAACCTTAATCGGTAAGCCACTGGACCAATTCTTTCTGTAATCTCGAATGGTCCAACGTATCTTGGGGCTAACTTCCCTTTCTTTCCAAATCGAACGACTCCTTTCCAAGGGGAAACTTTGAGTAATACACGATCCCCAACGTTGAATTCTAGAGGCTTCCGACGGTTGTCGGCATAGCTCTTTTGGCGATCTCGCGCGGCTTTAAGTCGGTCTTTGATTTGGAAAATCTTATCTGTTGTTTCTTGAATGATCTCTGGACCTGTTAGTTGACTTTCACCAATTTCGGCCCAACAAACGGGAGATCTGCATTTCCTTCCATACAACACTTCAAATGGAGCACATCCAATGCTTGTATGGTAGCTGTTGTTGTAGGAGAACTCAATCAACGGTAGATGAGCATCCCAACTACCACCAAAATCGATTACACACGCTCTCAACATGTCTTCTAGCGTCTGTATGGTTCGTTCACTTTGGCCATCTGTCTGAGGGTGATAGGCTGTACTCATGTCTAATCGAGTGCCCATCGCTTTCTGTAGTGTCTGCCAAAATCGTGAAGTAAATCTGCTATCACGGTCGGATATGATTGACACCGGCACCCCGTGCCGTGTCACGACCTCTTTGATGTACAATCTCGCCAACTTATCCATCTTGTAGTCTTCTCGGTTTGGCAAGAAATGTGCTGATTTCGTCATTCGATCAACAATGACCCATATCGAGTCATGACAGCTGTTTGTTCTAAGGAGTTTGGTAATGAAACCATAGCTATGTTCTCCCATTTCCACTCGGGAATTTCAGGTTGCTGCAATAATCCCGATGGTTTCTGATGTTCAGCTTTAACTTTGAAACACGTCAAGCATCTGCTGACGTATAAAGCAATGTCTTTCTTCATGCCTGGCCACCAGTACAGATCCTTAAGATCGTGATACATCTTGTCTGCACCAGGATGAATAGAATATCGCGTCTTGTGGGCTTCATCCATGACTAAGGTTCGAACACCTCCCCATTTGGGTACCCATATTCGATCCATAAAGTACTGAATACCGTCATCCTTGCGTATCATCTGTTTATCTAACCCTCGGAATTCTTCTCCCGCAAGGTTCTCTTCTTTCAACGCTTCACTTTGTGCAATTTGGATCTGAGCTTTCAAGTTTGTTTGAATGGTCAATCCCAACGCTCGTGCACGTAGTGGTTTCACACGTTCTTTACGGCTTAAAGCATCAGCCACCACGTTAGCTTTCCCCGGATGATACCGGATTTCATAGTCATAGTCACTAAGAAGCTCTACCCAACGTCGTTGGCGCATATTAAGTTCCTTCTGATCCAGAATATGTTGAAGGCTCTTATGATCGGTGAAGATGATGCATTTGGTTCCATACAAGTAATGCCTTCAAATCTTGAGTGCAAAACTATAGCGCCCAACTCAAGATCATGAGTGGTGTAGCTCTTTTCGTGCACTTTAAGCTGCCGCGAAGCGTATGCAATCACCTTATCCTTCTGTATTAGTACACACCCCAATCCTTGATTTGACGCATCACAGTAAACCACAAAATCATCAGTTCCGTCTGGGAGCGACAATATAGGCGCGTTGCACAACTTCTCTTTCAACGTTTGGAACGCTTGTTCTTGTGCATGTCCCCGGTCATACTTCTTGTCTTTTTTAGTAAGCAGGGTTAACGGTTGCGCAATCTTTGAGAAATTCGTGATGAAGCGACGATAATAACCGGCCAATCCTAAAAATTGTCGTATCTCTGATGGTGTCTGGGGCGTATCTCATTTCTTCGCCGCTTCGATCTTGCCGGGATCCACGTGAATCCCGTCCTCATTAACCACATGACCCAAAAACTTCACTTCCCGCAACCAAAACTCACACTTTGAGAACTTGGCGAAAAGTTTTTCTTCGCGTAGCAGCTCCAGAATTGCCCGAAGGTGTTCTTCATGATCCTCCTTTGATCGGGAGTAGATAAGTATATCGTCTATGAACACGATCACAAACTTATCCAAGTAAGGTTTGCACACCCGATTCATTAGATCCATAAACACAGCTGCTGCGTTAGTCAACCCGAACGGCATGACCAAGAACTCATAGTGCCCATAACGAGTCCTGAACGCAGTCTTCGGTATGTCGTCCTTGAAAACCCTTAGCTGATGATAACCAGAACGTAGATCGATCTTTGAAAAATACGAAGCTCCTTGTAGTTGGTCAAACAGATCGTCGATCCTGGGGAGAGGATATCGGTTCTTCACCGTCAACTTGTTCAGTTCACGGTAATCGATGCACATGCGGAACGATCCATCCTTCTTCTTGACAAATAGTACCGGCGCTCCCCACGGTGAATGACTCGGTCGAATAAAACCCTTCTCCAATAGTTCCTGTAACTGACTAGACAACTCTTGCATTTCCGACGGCGCTAGTCGATATGGTGTTTTCGCTACCGGTGTAGCTCCAGGAACCAACTCAATACGGAATTCCACCTGTCATGGAGGAGGCAAACCAGACAAGTCATCTGGAAATACTTCTGGGTAATCCCGTACCACTGGAATATCCACCAGTTTCCTCTCTTCGTCTTTCTTTTCAACCACATGAGCCAGAAAAGCGTAGCACTGCTTTCGTAAACTCTGGCGTGCTTTCATGCAGGAAATAAGCTTTAAGTTCTTACCCGGTCGTTCTCCCTGAACCTTGAGTACCTCCCCGTTTGGCATAGGGATACGTACCACTTTGTCTCGATAGACAATCTCTGCTCCATTTTGCGACAACCAATCCATACCCACAATCACATCAAAGCTCCCTAACTCGAAGGGTATCAAGTCTATATCGAAGGCATGGTCCTCCAATGTCAACGAACACTTCCTAATAATCTCATCGGCTTGAACAACTCTACCATTGGCCATCTCTACAGAGTAGCTAGTTTCTAGCCTACTAGGACTCAAATCAAGCATTTGCACAAACTCAGAAGATATAAAACTATTGTCTGCTCCAGTATCAAATAATATAGATGCGAAGTGATGATTGAGTAAGTGCGTACACGTGACAACATTCGGGTCCTGACGAGCATCATTGGCTCCAATGACGAATGCACGTCCCCGAGCTGCATTCCCCTGATTGGTCGGGCCTTGATTCCTAGCTATAGCCATCACCTGCTGCTGGTTGTTTCCCTGTTGACCCGGTGCCCGATTCAGCCTGGGGCACATGTTTCTGTAATGATCAGGGCTCCCACACTCAAAGCAAGCCCTTGCATTCCCGGCGGGGTTAACCGCGTTGACGGGTGCTACAAGATTCGGCGCGGTTCTACAGTCTCTCGCCAAATGTCCCGGGCGCCTACAGTTCGCGCACACCCGGCACTGCGTCCCTGGGGGATGATGATAATTGCACCTGTCACATTTAGGGTGCGGCCCCACATACTCTCTTTTGGCCTGAGACACGGCCACAAAATTCCTGGTCGTCTTGACCCTCTTCTCAAACTTTCTGGCACTCTACCGGCTCGATTCCCAACATCCTTTCGCTTCTCGGCTCCTCTGCCCAAAACCCCAGTTCTAACCATCTCATCAGTCAAAGCGCCAGCTTTCAGAATTGCGCTCTGAATAGTAGGAGGAGCGGCTGCTGTGACCATTGCTCTAATTTGAGGCGCAAGTCCCCAAATGTACCTCTCGATCCTCTTTGATTCCGGCGTGACCAGATGCGGAACCAACCTTGCCAGCTCATGAAAACGATCCGTGTAAGCTGCATGCCCTGCCCCCACCATAGCATGATTCCAGAATTCGTGCTCTAGTTTCTGCATCTCGTTGAGAGGGCAGTATTCCTCAGTGATCAACGCTTTAAATTCATCCCATGACATCTGCATCGCAGATTCTCTTCCCCTAGCTTGAACCTGGGTGTTCCACCAGGTTAGGGCCTTACCCTGTAGTGAACAAGTGGCATACTTGATCCTTTGACTGTCGAGGCACTCACTAATATCAATCACTGCCTCCATCTTTTCCAACCACCTGGTTAGGGCTATCGCCCCACCTTTCCCGTCGAATTCCCTCGGTTTGCAAGCCACAAACTCCTTGTATGAACATCCCCGACGAGCATTAACAACTCCAGTCTCAATACCGGCAGTACCCCCGTTTCCGGTCTCCTGGTTGCTTTCGTTTCCGGTCGGGTTTCCGTTTCCCGTCTCAGTTTCGATCCCACCTTGGGCTCCTTCTCCATTATCTCCATCATCGTTGCCACCATCCCCGTGAGGGTGGTGTTGTTGGAGTGCGTCGCTCACTTGGGCCACGATAGTAGGAATCAGTGCGGCCAATTGCTGAGCAATCAGGGCTGCCATGTCGGCGTTCCCTGTTCCTTGACTGTTACTGGCAGGAGCATCATTTGTTCTTGGTGCTCTGCCTCTGCCTCTGCCTCTGCCCCTTGGGGCTTCACTCCCGCCACTATTGCTGCGGGTAACTCTTCGAGGCGGCATGTTCTAATCATAGAAAAGTAAATACATAAGCTTAAATCAATTGAAAGTGTATATCCATAACACTCATCGAGTCCATTATTCCCAAGTTAATATCACACTTATTGTCATCACACATCGCATGCAATTCGTGCAGTTCTCACACCATGAGTTAATAATGTTTCAATGATAATCCATCACAACAGTTGTAAGTCCATGTATACAATCACGTTTAGTCTAGCGGAGGTTGTCTATTTCCTTCCTCTTTCGAGGTTTCAGACAAGGCCTCCTCAGGTTTAATCTCAATGTCCAAGGTCAATCTTCGGGTTTAATACCCGGATCTGATAAACTAACTCGGCGCGCAGAGGGAACGGAAGATCCAATAGAAGCGTCCCATAAAAGAGTGAGCACAAGGGCTCTCTCATAGGGCGGAAAGATCACATAACAAATAGATGAACAAATCAAGCAGCGAGAACACATACACGAGATATAATATGCATACAGAGTCCTAGCATGCAAATCTACATGAAGGTTCCTAGGTTATAATCTAGGTCAAGCGTATTGCCTAATTCTCTATAACCAATGGCTCTGATACCAATCTGTCACACCCCCGCTAAAAGCGGAAACACGGGGATGTAACGAGACCGGGATCGTCATAACACATGGTAAGCGATAGAGATGCAATACAAATAAATGATGACAAGCGTGTCATGACGACACCCGACAACAAGGGGACTTGTGTCGTGCTTAGTCAATGTTCACGACAACATAGCCATAAGCATAACATGATAATGATACACATAATCACATAAAGATGAAATTGTAAATGTGAATTCCCACAACCCGGGAACAAGTTTCAAAAGATGATAATTGTTTACAAATGTTAACATTGTTCAGAAAGATTGTTTATCAAAATATTTTAAGTCCCAAAAATGCATCCTAGGGTCTCCACTAAGGCAGCACACCTAGATTCCTGGACTTGCATGATCACCTGAAAAGATATGCTTAAAACGGTCAACATAATTGTTGGTGAGCTCGCAGGTTTAAGTAATAAAATGTAAGTGATGCTGTAATATGTAAGCGTAATGGAATACCGTGAATATAGTTATATACACAAGTAAAATCACATGACATGAGCTTTGCAACCAAACCTAGCGACGTACACAAAGAAATTGTCGGCATATATTCAACCAAGGGCCCGTTCCTAGGGCCACTGATGGTACCAACTAGTATACCATCGAACAAGGGTGGGGTTGTCAACCCAGTAGTACTACCAATACCTAACCGTCGGTTCCCACACTGGAATTAAATAGTTGCAAAGATAGAACCACACAGCAGACCCAAGCCTGTATCAAATAGTACTTGCAACACAATATCACGTTGATTCCTTGTATGTAAAATGCATGTAAGTTGTACAGCATTGAAAATGAGTAAGCATACTTTTCCCCCAAGTTGTAAATGATTGAAATATTGTATAAGCGTAAAAAAGGGCTACGAAACTCACTTGTTAAGTGGTAAGTATGTATGATCGATGTAATCCCAAATGTTGAATGCAAATAAACAGTCAAACACCTATTGACAGTTATTGTAAGCACTAATGATATGATATATAAGCGCGTAATAATGATAGGTCGGTTCGGGTCGTATCGGCTGGGTCGCGTATAACACACAAAAACTGACACGCGTACTAGATCTTATGTAGATCCAAGTACAAGACATTGTCGCCATTGATAATGATATTTGAGTAAAAGTCTCATTGTTATTGAAGAAGTATTGAATATGTGTCAATAGTTATAAGTCGGTTGATCGTTGTAAAGCGTTTTGTTTAAAATAGTATTTGTGTCCTTTTTCGCGTTGACTTTAATCTTTGTGGCCGAACAATGGCTATTGTGTTAATGTTACCTCAACATCACACGTCATACTCACACCACGCACAAAGGAAATAAAACATAACCATTGCAGTCGCACGACAAGACCAGACGCACGACTCAACCTCCATTCGCACTAATCAACCCTCAATCGTGCGAATCAGCTTCATTCGTACGATTGAGCCTTCATTCGTATGTCTGGTATTCAGTCGTACAACACAACACCCAATCGCACGACTCAACCTCCATACGCACGAATCAACCTTCAATCGTGCGAATTAGCTACTTTCATACGATTGAACCTTCATTCGTGCGATTGGACTCCAGTCGTGCAAATCACGCACAATCACATACATTCAGTCGGTCACCTGACTCAATCGCACACAATCATTCATACGCATGATTCAATCGCATACACTCATTCGCACGCATGACTCAATCGCATACCAACACTCAGTCGCACGCCTTAGTCGCACGACATGCCTAGTCGCACAACTCAGTCGCACGATTGACTCAGACGCATGATTCAGTCGCACGACCCACTCAGTCGCATGGCTCAATCGCAGATAGACCCAGTCGCCTGAACTGCAGAATCACGACTGTGGTCGGGCTGAGCAGCCCCTGAGCTGCTCTAAACACGGGTTTTACACCACAAGGACTTCCAGAAGCACTCAACAACCATACACAAACATGAAACACAAGCAGAAAGACCTCACACGCACCCATACGACCTTGTGTGTTCGGGTTGAACCCGAACACCCAAAACCCTAGTTTTGGACAGCTGTGAAAAGGTAAGAAAATGGACAACCAAAGTCGACTACCTGCTAGAAACGAGTAGTCTAAGCTGTAGATGTATTCTAGACGACGAAAACGAAACCTCACGGGTAGGATTCGGTGCTAGAATGGAGAATATGTGTGTAGAGAGGATGAAGATGAAGAAGATGGTGAAAATGAAGTTTTAGGGCTGGTATGGGGTATTTATACCCAGCCCAAGTTTGCAAAATTACAAGTTTAGTCCCTGCACTTAACCCCCGAGTTTTCTCAAATTTGGTTTGATTGAAAAACGACTTTATTAGATATTTTATATTAATTGTAAAAGCGCATTTAATGATATTATGACTTAAGAGATGGTTATGTTAATGACATTTAATATATATAAAATGATATATTTGATGGTTTCGAAAATGAAAGTTTTAAAAGTCTTTTAAGGTTGACATATGATTATAATGAACACACACACAACAATGATAATGCACACAAGATATCCACGTAAAGAGTCAAATAAGGATGAAGAATGATCGATCAAAGAATGTTAACTGACAATCGCGTTAATTGACGGACCTTAAGGTGACGGATGTCACAACAAAAATGTACATCCGTAGATGTTTCTTACACTTAGTCAATTTTAGTAATTGACCAAGTATAATGTTTGTACCTGCAATCATACACATAAATCAACACACATATGGGTTAACTATATACATAATGCATACATCAAATAATGATTTACAGATATTCATTACAAGATTTCATTAGAGTTCTAACCCTATACAAAATGGCTAGATCTATTGTCCCTAGATCTAACACAAATCCTATCATTGAATGAGGATATGTAGAAAGAACCAAAGAGCTAGTGCTAATAAGAAATGATCCAAATAAGAAAGCTCAAAGCATAAGACTATTTGACAAAATGGAGACCAAACTGCTCCATCCAAGTTACACTTCTTATATCCATGATAAATATTTCCCAAAGCTCAAAGATGAACATGCTCAGAGTGACATATGCTTATATGTGTACATTATTCAAGTGATAGATAAATTGCATGCCAAGGCCTACAAAAGAAGAAAATTTGAGGCTGGTCAGCTGCTGGGAACATATATCCCATCTGTTACTGAACTAAGAATCACAAAACCAGATGAATTGGAAATTGTCAACAACAAAAGTATGATGAGAACACTCACAACTGAAGAATATGTGCTTGGTCTTAATTTTGACACTTTAAAGAGAATCAGCAGAATGGAGATCAAGTACAAATATGATGATCAAAGAGAGGTAGTCTCCTACTTCAACAAGAAGATTTGTATTAAGAATGAAGGAGATGTCAAGCTTAAAGAATTGATTACAAGTTGCTAAGCCTAAGGGGGAGTATTGTTAGATCAAGTTTCAAAAGGTCTAGATTCAATGTATAGGCTAAGAACTTTAATCAACTTTTGAAAATAAACCCCTGTACATATTTCTCTTTTATGTATACAATATATGTATAGGTAAACCCAATAACTGTGTTGATTTATATGTGTGATTGCAGGAATAACATCATACTTAGTCAATTTTGTAAATTGACTAAGTGTAAGAACTATCTACGGATGAACATTTTATACTTCCGTAGATATTCTACTGAAACAACAAGGAATTATGCATCCAAGGATCATCTATGGAAGAAGAGTTTGCTGCAGATGAAGTCCCAAGTGACAGACTCCTACAGAAGACCAAAGTACTTCGGAAGGCTAAACTCCTACTGAAGAACAAAGTCATACAAAAGAATCAAGTCCTACGGAAGACGAATAACACTTGCATGTATTTCACCAAGTACATCAAGTAAAGAAGTCAAACACTAAAGTGATGTCATAAAGTCAACTTCTGTGGATGACTTTACTTTAGTCAGAGAACGTCACAATCAAGATATCCTCTGAGTAACTTTCTTACCACGATAAGAAAGTTACTGTTACCCTAATAGTAAAAATCTGTGCCTATAAATACAAGGCATAGGTGCATACTTTTAGACACAAATTGTAAAAGGATTGCTATCAATCATAACCTAACAACGAACCCTAGCAACCCTAACAGCCACCAAAAACAATATACACCAAATCAACATTAGAACCATAGCAAATTATTATTTGTTCAATTGTAATCATTAATCAGTATTAATGAAAACCTTTTCAATCAAACGTCTTATGTTCATATGTTTTACATTTATTTTAATTGTTCTTCGTTGATTCATAATACAATTGTTATTTCATCATCAATCAAATTAAACAAGGAGTAGTGATAATTCAGCAATCATTGTTCGTGCAATCTAACCAGATAATTCCTGTTTCGATCCTTGGATTCATAGGTGGTCAGAGCCTCGTGCTCATTGATCTAGATCAATTGATCTATCAATGTTAGTTTTGTTTATATCAATAGATCAAGAGTTCATAACTCAGATTCAAGAGTGTTATTGAATGAATTAATCAACACACAAGTTGAGTAAAGATAATCGATATCTAACAAAGGAATTCTACTCAACAATTTGGTGCAGTCAATTTAAAATCATCAAACTCGGATTTATCGTTCAACGAGTATTGTTCCATTGTTTGATTAACATCAATCTAGATGAACATCATTTTGATTCTTAGATTTGTGTCATTGAATGCTAATCAACGGTTGTTCAAACAAATTTGAACAAAACTTATCATCAAACATCCTCAATTCCATATAGGTTGAGAATTTGTTAAGTGGATTGACTAATTTTGATTTTAACGACTTAATTAACAAATAATTAAGAGTTGGTAATTAATTAGATCATTTACAAAGGAATTTCTGTTTTGGTTTACAATTTTTACATTAACTAAGATGAGTAATTCACTTGTTGGATCAGCTTACAAACCTCCAAAGTTGAAAAACCAAGTTGATTTCAATACATAGAAAATCAGGTTCAAGAATCATATGAATTACAATGATTCTGATTTATGGGTGTCCATCACTGAAGGTCCTTATATTTCACTAACACTTGAACCTGATTACAAGGACAACAATCAACCGGTAAGTCTAAAAGATCTATCACCTAAGGATGCAAAGAAGATCAAAGTGGACATTAGAGGATATAGTATGCTTACTATGGCTTTACCCGAAGACCAAATTACAAAACATCAAAATCCTTGTGGAAGATTCTTCACACTCTTTGTGAAGGGAGTGACGAGATCAGAAACATTAGGAAGGATAGACTTCGCTCACAACATGAAACTTTTCATCATATTGAGGGTGAATGTGTTCATCAACAACTTCACAGATTCATGCAGTTGGTGACTGAGATGAACATCTTGGAGCTGAAATACACCAATGAGGAGTTAAACAAGAAGATGCTCCATTCTTTACCTGAAAGTTAGACTGAAACAGTATCCATGTTCAAGAATAACCTTAATATTAAAGCCATCGATCTAGATACATTGGTAGCTAAGGTGGAAACACTTGAACTTGATGAGAAAACAAGAAAAAAAAGTGTAAAAGCACTCATTACTCCATACCAGTTCAATGAAACTAAAGGTGTTGGAAGTGCTTTTATTTCCAATCATGATGATGGAAGTGCATGTGTTTTGAGTGATGATGAAGAAGAAGTTGGTTTTTATGCTTAAAGACCATCAAGAGACACCTCTCAAAGCAATTAATCAAGGAAAAAAAGAAGAAGACACGATGAGGGAAAAAGCTCATCTATTGTATCAACAAAGGCTTCCTCGTCTAACAAAAACAATAATCAAACAGAACCAATTACTGTGGTTCTAGACTCAGAAGAATAGAAGGCTATCTCGGAAGCACATTGACACCTACACACATTTTCTAGCAAGATTCTGAGGAACTAAATCAAGATGAAGTTAAAGAGATGGATCTACAATGGACAATGGCCATGATTGCTTGTATAGCCAAAATGTATCTGAGAAGAAACAAAGGATTGGCAGCTGTAGGTAGAACAACAAGATTGGTTTTGATAAGTCAAAGGTGAGATGCTACAAATGTAATTTGTATGGGCACTTTTAAAGGTAATGTAATCAGCAATCAACACCTGGTATGAGACAAAATCAACAACGTCATTCTCAACAACATCAATCTAACCAACAATCAGCAAGTCAAAGGACCTTCAAACAACCTCAACTTACAATTTCATCCCCTGAAGATCATGTATAGGTTGGACTCACCTTAGTCTAGATTGTTTACTTTTACTTGTAATAGGTCTTTTGTTACTTTTCTTTTGTATGTATTTAGTTTTTTATAGTTTTGCAGTCCAGCAAAACTGTGAGCGAAACTATAGTTTAGGGTTTAGCTCACAGTCAGCTGATTAGTTAGCTAGCGAAACTACTGTTTCTGCCGGGCGAAACTATAGTTTCGGCAGTACAGTTTCGCTAACAGCCAAACTATCTGCGAAACTAAGACTGCTATATATAGATTTGATCTTTTTCTTTGTTTGGTAAGCTTGCAAAACCCTAATCGTAAATCATTGTTGCAAGTTACCTTTTCAAAGCAGTTATTACACAGAAATATCATTGTGCTTGAGGTTATTGATTGTTATGATGTTCATTGTCTTATATTGAATGAGTTCTTATTATGTTCAATCTTCTTTGGTCATGTTGTTTATTGTGTTTGTTGGATATTGAACGATTCTTCATATCATTTGCACTGTAATACGATCAAATGGACCAACAATATGGTATCAGAGCCTTAGTGCTCTTGATTTGTTGAGTTTTTGGTGGTTTTTGTTCAATATCTAGTTTCCATCAATTTTCCGTTCATTATCGAGTGTTTTTGATATGGAAACTGATTGAGTTTTGCTAGTTTTTGGTTGTGGAAGCTCTACTAATCATCAGATCTCAAATTCATTGAGTATTTGATAATTTCAGATTGATTTTGGGTTAAAAAAGGATTGTAGGTTCGACCAGCGAAACTACTGTTCTGACTGCGAAACTACGATCATCTTTCAGCGAAACTATGGGTGTTATCACTATTTAAATCGTTTTCTAGTTGTTCTGTGAAACTAGTCTTTTGAACGAAAGTTCACCAGTGCTTGTGAAGGTTTAACAAGCGAAATTGCTGCCGAAAGTGATTTTGAACGAAAGTTCAAGCTTCTTTCGTGCGAACTTATCAGCGAAACTAAGCCTGTTGTGACAATAGGATAGCGAAACTGCTGCTGAAATTGTCAGCGAAATTAGCCTCCTCTGCGAAAGTGTCAGCCATATTAGCCTTCACTGCGAAATTAGCTTTTTCTGCGAAATTGTCAGCGAAATTTTCTCGTCTCTTGCCGAAACTCCATCAATCCCAGCGAAACTACAATGTCAAAGTTAACATTACTCGCTTTTGCAGATCTTGAAAGTGTTGCTCCCAATAGGCCACCAAGACTCATTAACAAAGACAATTTCGAAGATTAGAAGAGATGTCTCAAAGCTTTCTTCTTCTACACTGATCACAATCAATGGGAATCGATTATTTATGGTCCTTACATACCAACTCTCTCTGTTGGTGATGTTGTATCTCAGAATAAGGACCCGTCTTCTTTCACTGAAAAGGATCTGAAATTGATTGATCGTGATCAAAAGGCTTTTGGTGCTTTAACTCTATGCCTGGCACCGGACATCTACAATCGTTTTGTAGAGCATAAAAATGTTAAATCTCTTTACGATGCCCTATGTGAGTTCTATGATGGTAACGATGATCTGGTAAAGGATAAGAGCATTCAAGCTGAGAAGGAATTCAATTCCTTTGTTGGATACAAGAATGAGAGTCTGACAGATCTCACAAATCGTTTCATGACAGTTTCAAGCACCTTAAAGAAATACGATGAAAAGCTCTCTAACAGTGAACAAGTTAACAGGATACTAGACTCTCTCCCACCTCAGTGGAGTCTTCAGGTGAGGATGCTAAAGCAAGAAAGAGGGTTCACAGACTACAAGCTGATGGATATTATTAATAAGCTTAAATCCTTTGTGTTGGACATGAATAGACGGGAATTTAACCAGACCATGATGCCTACATGTGGTTTTACTCAAAATGCTGCCTTACTATCATCCGCTGCAAGCTCTCAAATACAGAATTCAAGGAGGAGGTAATACAAGTAATTTTTCAGGAGGAAACGTTACTGTTGGAAGAGATCAGACTCACTCTAAGGCTAATGTTGAAACTTCAGTTCCATCAGAAACAATGGCTCTTTTTAAAATGTTTGTTCAAAGTTATAAAGCACTTGTGGCAGGAGAGATAAAAGGAAAAGGAATGACAATGGAAGACATGTATAAGGTAGATCAAGATGATTTTGAAGAAACAGACATCCAGTGGCAAATGGCAATGTTGACTCTTAGAGCTCGAAGATTTATGGAGCGCACTGGATGAAAGAACTTCGGTGGACAAACTTCTAATTCAAAATTGGGATTTGATAAGTCAAAATTGAGACGTTTCAACTGTAAATATTTGGGACATTTCAAGCGTGAATGTCCATCACCAATTGTCACCGATTCCAGCAATCCAGGAGTTCCAAGATTAACAATGGAGAGGGAGAAGGAAGATGTGAATCACAAAAAGGAGACAACATTGATTTGTAACTTTGATTGGAGTGTAGAGGTTGAGGAAACAAGGACTGAGATAAATCATGCTTTGGTTGCTGAGTTTGTTAAAGGGAAAGGGAAGGAAGATAGTGAAGATGGATTTGATCCTTTCAAGGAATTCAAAGAGGAGTTTGTGTCGTCTATGAATGAGAAAGAAGAGAAAGATGTTAGAATGAGGGCAAGTAAATCTGAAGGTCTAAAGCAGGAAGGAAGTTCATCCACTGGGCAAGGAAAAGATTATGATGATGATTCTATCACCGTTGAGGAAAGCAAGTCAAGTACTCCAGTGTGCCAATGTGAAAAGGCCTTAGCAGCTGAAAAGGTGGTGATGGGACTTCCCTATGAGGTAATTCAGGATATGTGTTCATCTGCTTGCAAAGTAAGATTATTTGGGATTTACAAAGCTAATCGGTTATTAATTGATAATGAAAAGGATTTAAAACGAATTAATGAGGAACTTAAAATCAATGAATCAAAATATTTTGTTAAATTAAATTAGGCTTTAAAAGAAAATGATCATTTAAAAAGAATTGTTTTGGAAAGAAATGTGGAGATTAACACTTTGACTGAAAGAGTTGCCCTTGCTGAATTTGAAACAAGCAAACTTCGGTCAAAGTTGGATAAATGGACCATATGAGGAATGAAACATGATTTTTTATGTAAATCTCAACGGGGAGCTAGGATTAAAACGAGATTGGGATATGAAAATGTAAAGGTTTATCCTATGCCTAGTACATACTTTTATTCTCCTATGCTTGTTCCTCATCCTTCTAATGATTTAATCAAAACAGATACTGACAGTATGTCTGCAGGTTTAGAGGGTGTTAATTCTAAGCACGTTCGTGAAGACTACGACTATGGACGAACTAGTGGGCTTGGATGCACTAGTATTAGTACACCAGATATTCAGCAGTCTGTTTTAGATCATAAGTCTAGTTTAAATTCTGTCTTTGTTTCTAGTTCACCTATAACTGACACTGTCACTTCATGTTCTCATGATGTTTCTATTTCATCTCTAAATTCTGTACACTGTGGTGATGTCTTTTGTTGTAGTGATGATAATGGTGCAACTAATCTTACTACAAAGCTTAACGAGAAATCTAAAACTAACTGTTTTGATAAATTCTTTTCTCATCCTATTCCATCTTTTACTCTATTAAATATTTCTTTATTAAATGAAAGAATTGCTACTTTGTCTAAAGCTAGCACTAGTGGAACTAGTTCTACTGGTACTTCAGATGATCATTCATCTATTTTTGTAAATAATAATTCTTGTTCACATAAACTTCAACCTCATGGCATGTATGAGACATTTAGTGACATTGATTCTAGTGTGTCTGAATGTGATGAGGAAATTCACATTGATCCTATTCCTATCTCATCACATCATAGACCGAGACACAAACCACATTGTTTCAGGTGTGGTCAAGAGGATCATCTTGTCAAGAATTGTCCTACATTGCTTCATGGTCATATAAAACACGAACTATTTTAGAAATAAATTAACAAAATTGGTCAATAATTTCTTTTGCAAAAAATCTGCTTCTTCTAAAGATAAAGTTGATCAAACTTGGGTTCCTATTTCACCTGGTTAATCTATTTTCTTTATTTAATTTCAGGAGTCATCCACTAAGATTGTAAATAGTGTGTGGCATGTCGATAGTGGATGCTCCAGACATATGACGGGATTGAAAGACTTACTGACCAATTATCAAATTATAAATGGAGGATATGTTGCTTTTGCTGGTGACAAAAAGGGTGGAAAGATGATTGGTCAAGGAGAAGTTTCCAATGGTTCTTTAACTTTGAAGAAAGTCAACTATGTTCCTGAGCTGGCGTTTAATCTCTTGAGTGTCTCTCAAGTCCGCGATAAATACATTCCAATCTTGTTTAAATCCGATGAATGTCTATTTTTAAAATCAGAGATTGATATTCCAGATGACTTGATTCTCATACGTGCCCCAAGAAAACATTACACATATCTTCTTGATATGAACTCAAGGGAGTCAAAGTCTACTGCAACTTGTCTTCTTTCAAAAGCTTCAACCTTTGAGTCTCTGTTATGGCATCGCCGATTGCGCCACGTTAATTTTAAAATAATAAACAAATTAGTCAAAAACAATCTTGTTAGAGGACTTCCTTCAAAAGATTTCTCTGTAAATGAAAAATGTGTGGCTTGTGCCAAGGGCAAAAAACATAAAAAACCACATAAGCCCAAACTTGAAAATAGCATAACTTGTCCTCTCGAGTTGTTACATACTGATTTGTTTGGCCCAATCAGCGTTAAATCAATTGCTAAAAAATCCTTTTGTCTTGTTGTTACAGATGATTTCACAAGATATTCATGGGTGAGATATCTTGCTCACAAGGGAGAGGTTGCAGAGGAATTGCAAAAGTTAATACTTTCAATCGAGACAATTAGCAAGAGAACAGTTCTAGCCCTAAGAAGTTACAACGGTACTGAGTTCAAAAATCAAATTCTTGATTCGTTCTGTGCTCAAAAGGGAATTGTGAGACAATTTAGTGCTGCAAGGACACCAACAGAATGGTGTAGCTGAACGAAAGAATCGCACTCTCATTGAAGCCGCCCGTACCATGCTGATAGAATCTTCATTACCCATTATCTTTTGGGCTGAAGCGGTAAATTGTGCTTCATATGATCTAAATCGAGTGTTGATTGTTAAAGACAACATGAAGACTCCTTATGAACTTTTTCATAAAAGGAAACCTTTAATTGACTTCTTTCGGCCATTTGGTTGTTCTTGCACTCTTTTGAATACTCAATCACATAAGACAAAGTTCAGTGCCGTGTCTGACGAGTGTTACTTTGTCGGTTACTCTTCTTCTCAAAAGGCCTATCGAGTATATAACAAGAGAACACGTATCGTTCAAGATTCGTTCTATGTTAATTGGCAGGAGTCCAACTCTTCTGATGTTCGATCTGAACCAACATCGTTCTTTGACTCCGATACTGTGTTTAATTCTTTTAATCTTCTAGTTTTTGATGATAATGCGTCCATTCCCAATGTTCAAACCAATATTATCTCCTCCACTCCATATCCTATCCATTCCACCTCTTCAGCACATGATGCCACTCAGCTGATGTTGGATCATCTTCTCCATCATTTGAACTGTCACCAACACCTATTTCTTCAGCACCAACATCCGTTCCACCACCAACATCTCTTCCTTCATCACCTACATCTATCCCATCTCAGCCTGTTCCATCTCTCTCGCCCTTATCTAATCATTTACAATCTGTGAGTGAAACTTCTCCAAACATCTTTCTTTTAGACACAGACTTCAAAACTTTGAAAGATCATCCTCTTGATAATGTTATTGGATCAATCACTGATGGTGTTCGGACACGGAGTCAATCTGGTTTGATTAATATCTGCCTCTTCTCTTGCTTCATCTCTCAATCTGTCCTGAAAAATATGCATGCCGCTCTACAGGACCTATGCTGGGTGGAGTCAATGCAATTGGAGCTTCAACAATTCAGAAAGCTCAAGTTTGGTTGACCTGCCTCCCAACAAATGCCCAATTGGTACAAAATGGGTGTTCAAGAACAAACCTGATGATCGTGGTGTGGTGGTGCGTAACAAGTCTAGATTGGTGGTGCAATGATTTGCTCAAGAAGAGAGGATTGACTATACTGAAGTCTTCGAACCGGTCGCCCGTCTTGAAGCAATCAGGATTCTTCTCGCTCATGCTGCGAATAAACAGTTCAAGGTCTATCTAATGGATGTCAAGTGTGCCTTTCTTTACGGAGACATTGATGAAGAGATATATGTGTGTCAACCACCAGGTTTTGAGGATCATGACTTCCCCGATAAGTCTTTAAGCTTGACAAGTCTCTGTATGGTCTTCATCAGACACCTAGGATCTGGTATGAGACCCTGACCCAGTATCTCTTAAGCAATGGTTTCTCTCGTGGCACCATCAATATGACTCTTTTTAAGAAAGTAGTGAATGGTGAAATGTTGTTTGTCCAAGTTTATGTCGATGATATTATTTTTGGCTCCAGGAATTCATTGTTATGTTGGGAGTTCGAAGAAGTGATGAGTAATCGGTTTGAAATGAGTATGATGGGAGAAATGTGCTTTTTTCTTGGATTACAAGTAGAACAAAAGCATGAAGGCATTCTAATTCATCAGGAGAAGTATGTTAAAGAAATCTTGAAGAAATTCCAGATGGATGACACCTCTCCTGAAATGACTCCCTATCCTGCTCCGACTTGTCTCACTCCTGATGAGAACGGGAAACCTGTTGATCCTCATCTCTATAGATCTATGATCGGTTCCCACATGTATCTTACAGCAAGTCATCCTCATATCACTTTTGCTGTAGGATATTGTGCTCGATATCAGTCGGCCCCAAAAGAGTCTCATGAGAAAGCTGTCAAGAGAATCTTTCGTTATCTCAAAGGCTCATCTCGTTTAGGTCTTTGGTATCCATATGGAGGGAATTTTGATTTACATGCTTATTCTGATAGTGATTCTAATGGTTGCAGGTTAAACAGAAAATCGGTGACTGGCGGTTGTCAATACCTGGGAAATTGTCTGGTGTCTTGGCAGAGCAAGAAACAGACCACTGTTTCCTTTTCTACACGGGAAGCAAAATACATTGCTGCCTCTAGTTTTTATTCCCAAGTCCTTTGGATACAACACCAAATGATTGACTATGGAATCAACTTTCTCCACACGCCGTTGTTTTGTGACAACGAAGCAGCCATTGGGATTGCTAAAACTCTTATTCATCATTCTCGAAACAAGCACATCGAAACACAGATTCATGCAATTCGTGATGCCCAAGAAAAGGGTTTTATCGATATTATTCCCATTGACACTAAAAATCAAAAGGCAGATCTTTTCACAAAAACTTTTGATAAACCTCGCTTTTATGAATTGATCTCTATGCTCGGGTTAATATCCTTTTAAACCTATTTTCTTTTCTTTTATAAAATTTTCTTTTAAAATAAAATAATAATAATAATCATTTTAATAATATTATCCTTTTAAAATAAAATTTTGGGGGATTAACTAAATAACATGAGTGTTGAATTTGAAATGACGAGAAATCATTTTATATCTTCTGGATATGTTCCTTTATGCATGACTGGTACTTAAATGAAAAATGATAGTAATAGATGCTGATCTCTGTTTCACATCTTATTTTTTATTGAATATTTAAGTCAAGAAAACAGACTCTTTAAACGATATGCTTGGTAGGCTCAGCCTGAAGAATAAAGTATACAACAACAAATTATTTAAATTAAAATCCCTGCTTAAGGATGTCTGGTTTTACGCGATCATTTTGGACTGCACGAAAACTGAGTCCCAGCAAAAAGTGGATTGAGAATTGATCTTTGGCTCTTGTCTTGTACATTTGTGTCTTGTACTTGTGCTAATCTCCTCTGTTGTACGGTAGTACTGACCTGGAGTGATGATCTCCTCTGCTGTATGGTAGTACTGACCTGGAGCTCTCATCGACACATATTTAAATGGTGATCTCCTCTGTTATATGTGAGTATAGACCTGGAGCTCTCACTATCTTGATCTAAGCTGTGTCAAATCATCTAAATGATGAATTCATCACAGAAGGCAATTCTCTGTCAATAATCACTTGCACACTAATACACAAGCCTTGCTCTATAAAGATCGTAGCAAAATTCAAGAAATCCTAAGGTTGGGTGAGGGTTTTTGCCAAATCATTATGGGGTTCTAACATTCTAAAGCATCTAATCGAACCTTAACAAATCATCTGCTGCTTGTTGAAAAAGATAAGGCATGAGTTTAAGTGGACAAACATATCAGCAATCGTTATTGATCTGTTTTAGAATCTCAAAATCATTCAAAGACTGTGATTAGATTCAGTTATCAGTATGATCTCATTGCCAGTCGATGACTAAATTCATCTCTGTGCTAATACATATCTTGAGGATGTGATCTCTGATCAATTTTGATCTCAGTTATGGTTGCTTGATGTTAAAAAAAATGCTGCGAAACTATAATTTCGCCATTTGTTTTGCTAGACGAAATTGCAATTTCGCTCGGCATACTCGGTTTGTGCGATGTCTTTTCTATCTGAGTTTCATCTGACGAAAATGCAGATTCACCAAGCAAAACTATAGATTCGTCTAGCGATACTATAGTTTCGCTGGCTGCGAAACTATTTGCTATATAAGTCTTTTTGCAAAATTATTTTCTCACTTTCGCACTATCGACCTGTGATGTCCCTTAGGGCTTCTCCGTGTCCTTATTTGACGATTTTGTTATTCTGTGTTTTATTTTACTGATTGATTGTTGATTCAAGTTCGCAAGTGAGTTTCGAATTCATGACCATCCTTTAATCTTGTTAATAACATCTCATTGTGGGTTTATTCAATCGTGACTCTTCGGTACCTTCGCTGTTCGTTCACTGAAACTACCGCTAGTCCAGCGAAACTGAACGAAAGTTCTTGATTTCTCAGCGGAAACTGTAAGGTTATGCTGTCCGTGCGAACTTAACAGTTTCGCTGCCTAACTTTCAGTTTCGCTGTGCCGAAACTATAGTTTCGGCCAGTCGAATTTACCTCCTTGTTTGGGCAAAACTAATGTGCTTTTACTAGCGAAATTATACTTTCGCATGCCGAAACTAAATCTATCTAATTTTGCGAAACTATATTTCCGGCCAGCGAATTTATTAATTTTATTTTTTATTTTTTTATTATTTTTTATTTTTATTATCCTTTTTTGTATGTTTTCATTCTTCATTCTTTAGTCTAATGTAATTCATTTGGTTTGTATCTCAGGTTTCAATGGCAAATTTAAAGTTCGACGAGAGAAACAACATCACTGCTATTTTGGATGATACACATCCGAAAGCCGTCGGGTTTAGAGATTGTATTAGATGGCTGCAAAGATCTCCCATATCTTATGCTATATCTCATTCCACTACCATATATGACTTTCATATCAAAATTTCTGGAGATCTGCTGAATATGACACAAGAGGAAGTACTCAAAGAATTACTGCCAAAGTCTTAGAGCACGAGGTGATTATTACTGCAGAGACAGTTTCGAGGATTTTGAGGCTAGAGGATGATTCTGGTGAACAGGTTTCTATGACTGATACAGAGGTGTTTGAAGCATTCAGGATCATGAGTTGTGAGGGACCAGCTTTTGGTTCTTGAAAGGAGATCAAGAAGTCTTTTCTCTCCAAGGAATGGAGATTTATTGCTCACGTATTCATCATGTGTCTAGATCACCGTAAAGGTGGATGAGACGGGCTAAACATTGACTGGGCTAAAGCAATGGTGTTGTGTTGCAAAGGAGAGAAGGCAAACATAGCCAGACTGATATTCGCTTGCATGGCTGAGAATGTTATGGCCTTGAAGAAAGATAAATGGTTGTTGTATCCTCGATTTCTTCAAATGATCTTTGACGACCTTATACCAAATGTGCCAAAACACGGGGAGGTGAAAAGGCTGGTACAAATGAATCCTCGTATCTTTGCTAATTGTTGTGCTATTCGCTATGATTTTAGTGGAAAGATAACCCATCTCTAGGAAAACATGTACCCACCGGAGAGTGGAACTACATTAGACGGGTGGATGAATTTGAGAATAAAAGAGCTGAAGAAACAAGGGCAAAGCAATCTGATGCAACCAAGAAAAGAAAAAGATATGCTAAAGAGAATGATTATGATTTTGAAGAAGATATAAATGAAAGAACTGAAGAGTTAAGGATAGAAAAGGAGAAGAGGTCAAAGAAGAAAGCTGATACAGCAGATTCAGAGAGGCGAACTAAACAGAGACATAAAGCATTCACTGAGAGGAGGGAAGAAAGAGGAGATCTAGATGAAGATATGATCCGTAATCTTAACAGTTCTTTGCCAAATGAACTGAGTATGATAAAGACGAAGCTCATCAACCAAGAGATAAGGGAGAAGCTAAAAGATGAGATGATAGATGGAATGAAGAAGATGCTTGTTGATCAAAACTGTCTGCTGAAGAAGTTGTTTGAGGAGATTGGCCAACTAAAAGCTCAGCCGGCCTGCCTAATCAACTAGCTCAATCTGAGTTAGATGATTTGACTGATACATCAAAGTACCCGTTTGTAAGGCCCCGTTCCCGTGAAGCCTCACAGTTGGTTAATCATAGCATAAAATCAGTTTAATAATAAAACATTGCAGCGGAAATAATTAGACATTCATTTAAACATTTGAAAACATATCGTACTAATACATTTGTCATTTAATTTCAAACAAAACATGTTACTTGTTCTTGAATTACAATAAAGATTTCATAAATAATAATGCCATCCATAGCTCCCCAAGTAGCTCCGTGTGCCATCCTCAGCCTCAGCGTTTACCTGCCAACTATTATGCATAAAAGTCAGCTTCGCTGAGTGAGTTCTAGTTTTAGATAATATAAGAAAATATAAACTTTATCCTTTCATATAATGACCATGCATACATCATAGTATATAACATTACATGCATCATAATAAGCATGTTTATTATCCTTCATTCTTCCATTAACTTTCATTATCTTTCACCTTCATCATAAACGAGATTGCACAAAGCAAGAGCTCCATGTTGATCGACAACAAATGTCAATCCCTGTCGGTACACATGAAAACGGTAGCTAACCCCCGACAGTTGATCCACACTGCAAGGCACATAGCCCGCTCATGAATACAGATCCATCATCATACATCAGACTCACATAAGTGAAGTCTATCATAGTGCTTGCAAGACTTTTCATCATCAAACGGGCCCGGGGGTAACATTCATTAAGTTTCACTTTTCATTAATATCATCTTCCTCTTTAGTATATATAATACTTAACTTATTAAGTACACAACATGCCAAGTACTAATCATCATAAAACATAACCGACCCGCCGCGGGACAGCGGGGGTTCGGGGGCGGCAGCCCCTGACAGCGGGGTCCTAGGGGCAGCAGCCCCTAGTGGGGTCCAAGGGGCAACGCCCCTGGCTAGGGCCGGGCTGCCAGGTCAGCGCGAAAAATTTTTATATTTAAACATTTATATAGCACATTTACTTATAGAAAAATCGTTCTTCCCGATAAAACCCCTTAAAAAATCTTGGTCATTTAAAAGCGTAAATTTAGTATGCATAATAGCCCCAAAACATGGAAAACTTATAAATAGGGGATCTAGAACTCACCTGGATGCCACGAATATCTTCTAGGCTAAGCTTACAAGGCTATGATCACTCTACACAGCCTGCAGATAAGCTAACACTTAAAGGGGTTAATTTTCTCCCTAAATTCGCTGCTAATTTCGCTGCAAGATCAGCAATTTCGCAGCTAGATTCGCCAATACTTTCGCTGCTAGTTTCACCAGCAGTTTCGCTGCTAGTTTCGCTAGCACCTTCGCTGGCAGTTTCGCTGGCATCTTCGCTGCCAGTTTTGCTGCCAGTTTCGCCCAACTTTCGTTGGAAAAACATGTCTGCGAAACTACCTGCGAAACTATAATTTCGCAGGAAGATCCACAGTTTCGCTGATTGAATATGCAAATTCGCTGGATGAATATACAGTTTCGCAGATCGCATAAAAATTACGAACCAGTCCGTTTTTAACCCAAAATCATAACTTTTTACGTCCAATCTCTTAGTTTATCACCCATGAGGCTAAATCTAAGCTTTATACATGTTTTCATACGTAAAAATGTGACCTTTATGCGATTCTTTGCAACTTTTCAAAACCCAAAACCCTAGAATCCGGGTTTGATCTACAGAAGGGTTTAGAGGTCGATTCTTACCTGGATTTGTTGCTTCTTTCTTAGATCTTGATGCTCTAACACCCAGATCTTCAATCTCTTAACCTTGGAAGCTTCAAATCTTGAGTTTTCTCCACTTTCTCTCTCTACTTTCTCTCTCTATGAATTTTGGTGGCTAGGGTTGTAATGATGGAGATGGAGGCTGATTTGGGTAGGTTAAGGGCTGATTATGGGCCTTAATCACTTAGGCTCTTGTCCATAAACCCAATTTGGCCCATAACCCATTTCCTTCTTTTATTAAATACCCATTATTTAAGCCCATTATCCTTAATGACTCGTTTCGACTTTTCGGGGTGTTACACCGTTCCTGAACGTGGGTACTTCATCTAAGGCAGGAGAGGGCACGTCTGGTGCAGAAACTGATGATGTTGTAGATGGTGAAGTTAGAAATGAAGATGCAGGAACAGAGAATGAAGAGGAAATCCTGGAGGCTGGATTCATAAACATGGGACTTGATGTCGAGAAGGATCTAATTGGAGAAGAAGTGGTGAGGGAGAAGTCGGTGGACAGAGGTGGTGAGAAAGAAAATATACTAGTTGATGAAGAAGAGGATGATGAACAACTTGTAGACTATGATTCTGAACCTGAGTTCTATAAAGTTGATGAGTGGCCGTTGATTTATGTAGCCAAGAAAGGAGAGCTTGATGAAGATGTATTTGATTTGGCTAAAGATGAGTGGTTTGTTAAGGAGAAAGAGGCTGACAAGCGGATTATAAGTTGGTGCTATGTTGGTCCATGTGATCGATGAACAGTACAATTGATAGGATAATTTGATCAATATCAAATACACAAACCAAATAACAAACAATTGAGAAGTGAATATGATGAATCAAGACATAATTGATATTCAAATGAACAAACTCACTCAATAACAATAAGCACAATTGTATTTCAATGAAGTAACTGCTTAGAAATGATAGTTTGCAACAGAATTCCACGATTAGGGTTTTGCAAACTTACCATACAAAGTGAAATGACAATAGTATATATAGCAGTCATAGTTTCGCTGACAGCGAAACTGTCATGCCGAAACTATAATTTCGCCCGGCAGAACATAAGTTCGCCGGGTGAACCAAAACAGCAAACTGTGAGCGAAACTATAGATTCGCTCACAGTTTCGCTGGACTGCCAAAACTGCTAATTACTAACAAAATACAAAATGAAACTAACAAAAGTCCTATTACAATGTAAAGTACATCTATACTAAAGTGAGTCCAACCTAACATGATCTTCAATACTCCCCCTAGGTTGGACCTCACTGTCTTCACTTCTCTTGGTTGGACTCGCTCAGCTCCCGTTTCCTCAGCTGCTGTTGGTCTATCTTCATCACCTCCTGCAGCAACATCTTTAGACGCTTCAGCCACTGATCTCCAAGGTTAATTCCTGCATCACCAGCTTCCTCCAATGACTACTAGCTCTAGCAAACTGCCTGGTCATGTCTTGAACATCCATGGCAAAGTCATCTTGTGCTCTCACCTTTTCAGCCCAACTCTTTACCTCCGCCCGTACACCTCTTATTTTGTTCGCCACATTCATAACAAGCTTGCCTCCTTTTGTTTTCCTCTCCTGCCCCCCCATCCTTAATATGATTTTCCACAAGAATCACGAGATCTTCATCACAGAAGCTGAATAACTCCATTGGGTCAAACACCCTAAACTCTTTTCCTTGTTTGGCTCTAATCACCGCCTCGCCAGTGTTATTATCATAGAACCACTTTTCAAAGTCCTGTAAACGTGGAGGAAGAGGATCAGCCAATCTTACTCTGTTTACAGTCTTAGGTGGTTTGACTCTCAAAACAATCCTCCCTTTGCCAGTCTCCCAGTCTTAATCTTTCTTCGATCTCTTTCGTTCAGCCTTCATGTATCCAAATGACTCAAAATTATCATTAAGGCCATTTTTAATTTCCTTCTCAAGAAATACTGCCCTTTCACTTAATGAGCATTAATCAAAGGCAAGGTGGCCAACCGTCTCAATCCCATCTAGGCAAGGTCTTAAACCTTCCTCTTGAGCATGTAACTAATATTGCCTCCTCTTCTTTTAATCAAAACCTCTTTAAGAAAGGATTATAACACCAACTTATTATCTTCTTGTCTGCCTCTTTCCTGCTTAAACTCTCCATATTTTGAAACAAAGGAGTAGTTCTTCAGCCTCCTTCTCCTTCACCAACCAATCACTCTTATCCATCTCAAACACATCACTTCATCATCTCCCTTCTTAGCAACATACACCAAAGGTCTCTCATCTACTTCATTGAACTCCGGTTCAGAATCATAATCAACCAATTGCTCATCCTCCTCTTCTTCATCAATCAAACCTTTTCCTTTATCTGACACTTCCTCATTAGTAGCTGTAACGACCACTTCTTCTCCCACAATATCCTTATCAAAATCAAACTGTAGGTTAACAAACCCTGCTTCAATAATATCATCTTCCTCATTTCTTCCAGCATCTTCTCTTGGGATCTCTTGTTCCCTTGCTTCAGTATCAGCTGCTCAGAAGTGCCCTCTCCTACCTTGGATGAAGTACCCACATTCAAGAATGAGTACTTGGATATATCAGTCATATCATCTAACTCAGATTGAGTTAGTTGACTAGGTAGGCCAGCAGCAGCTTTCATCTGAGAAATTTCTTCAAACAATCTCTTAATCAAATTATTCTGGTCAACCAACATCTTTTTCATACCTTTAATTACCTCATCTTTCTGTTGTTCCCTAATCTCCTGATTCGTCAGTTTAGTCTTTATCATACTTAACTCATTTGCCAATGAAGTATTTAGACTACGAATCACATCCTCATCAAGACCAGCACTAGCCTCTTTCCCTGCTGTGAAACCCTCGTGTCTATGTTTTGTTCTTCGTTCAGGCTCAACAAAGTCAGTTTTCTTTTTAGACCTCCGTTCTTTCTCCACCCTTATTTCGCTGCTTGTGTATCTATGTCTTCTTCGAAATCATAATCTTTCTCTTTTGCATATCTCTTTCTCTTCTTAGCTGCATCAGCTTGTTTCACCCTTGTTTCCTCAGCCCTTTTGTTTTCAGACTCATCGACCCGTCTGATATAATTCCATCGTTCGGGTGGGTACATATTTTCCCAGAGATGGGTTATTTTACCACTGAAATCATTCGGATAGCACAACAATCAGCAAATATCCGAGGGTTCATCTGCACTAATCTCTTAACTTCACCATGTTTAGGAACATCAGGAACAAGATCATCAATAATCATCTGAATAAAGCGAGGATATAACAACCATTTATCCTTTTTCACCGCCATCACATTTTCTGCCATACAGCAAAGATCAATCTAGCAATGTTTGCTTTCTCCCCTTTACAACATATCACCATAGCTTTGGCCCAGTCAAGGTTAAGTCCATCAGATCCACCCTTACGGTGATCTAAGCACATAATAAAAACGTGAGCTATATATCTCCATTCTTTAGATAAAAAAGACTTTTTAATCTCCTTCCTCGAACCAAAAGCTGGTCCCTCATACCCCATTTGTTGACAGCTTGGAATACTTCAGATTCTGTCATATCAACTTCATCACCAGTATCATCTTCTAGTCTAAGAATCCTTGACACGCTCTCAGCAGTAATAGTTATATCATGATCAATCACTCTAGCTGTGATTCTCTGAACATCTCCTCCAGTGTTGTATTCTGCTGATCTCCAAAAGTCTCTAATATGAAGATCATAGATAGTGGGTGAGTGAGAGATAGCATATGCAATGGGTGATCTTGGAGCCATCTAATACAGTCACGAAATCCGGCCGCCTTTGGCAGAGTATCGTCTAATATGGCAGTGATGTTATTCCTCTCATCAAACTTGAGATTCGCCATAATAACCTGAAAAGAACAACAAATAAATTTGAATAAGAAATACTGAAAATAAGAAAATAAGACAAAAACATAAGAAACAATCAGTTTCGGCAAGCGAAACAATAGTTTCGCTCACTAAGACATGATAGTTTCGCTGAATCAAAGACAGTTTCGACAAGAAAAACAAACAGTTTCGACGAGCGAAACTATAATTTCGCTCATAGAAACTTGTTATTTTCGCAGAACAAAAAGTAGTTTCGACAAGATTAGAATGAATCAAAGTAGTTTCGCAATTAGTTTCATCAAATATTAATTTAGTTTCGCTATTACAAATTAGTTTCGCTGACTCATGAAAATACAAGCGAAACTGTGTAAATTAAGGATCAGTCATTGCGAAATTAGAAAAGATATGGCGAAACTGTTAAGTTCGCTCGGACAGCATAACTTTACAGTTTCGCTGAAAAGATGTGAACTTTCGTTCAATTTCGCAGAGACTTCAGTAGTTTCGCTGAACGAACAGCGAAACCACCGAAGAGACATAATCAGATTACTTAAGAATAAGAGATTTAACAGATTAAAGCATAAACTTAGGTTCGAAACTCACATACGAATCGAAAACTACTAACAATCAGTCCAAAACACAGCCACAAATCAAAATCGCCGTTAATGTTACGGAAAAACCCTAAGAAGAGAAACTGAACGATGTCGCGAAATTATGAAAGAAATTTCGCAACAATGACTTATATAGCTAACAGTTTCGCTGACAGCGAAACTATAAATTCGTCTGGCGAATTTACAGTTTCGTCCAGTGAAACTGTAATTTCGCTAGGAGATAACTGGTTAACAATTTATTAGCAAACCTAGCGAAATTGCAGTTTCGCTTTGCGAAACTGTTAGCGAAAGAATAATTTCGCACCTTTTTTTATTATTATTTTTTATATGTTTTTTTTATTATATTTTTTTATTTTTTTATTTATTTTACTCAAAGGAAGCACATCACATAATGAGATCTAAAATAATCAGAGATCACATTCTCTAAATATTTTAGAACATAAAGATGATCAAAAATCATCTACCAGTCATGAGATCATACTGAATACAAGATCTGATCACAATCTGCACAGAAACAACTGAAATTAGAACAAATCAATAACGATTGCTGATATAATTGTCCACTTAAACTCATGCCTTATCCTTTTTCAACAAACAGCTTATGATTCATTTAAGGTTCGATTAGATGCTTTAGAATGCTAAGACCCCACAATCATTTGGTAAAAACCCTCACCCAACCTCAGGATTTCTTGAATTATGAATCAATCTTCATAGAACAAGGTTTGTGCATTAGTGTGCAAATGATTATAAACAGAATATTTCATTCTGAGAGAAATTCATCGATAAGATGATTTGACATAATTATATCAAAATGGTGAGAGCTCCAGATCTATACTCACGTATAACAGAGGAGATAACCATTTGAACATGTGCTGATGAGAGCTCCAGGTCAGTACTATCGTACAGCAGAGGAGATCATCACTCCAGGTCAGTACTCACGTACAGCAGAGGAGATAAGCACAGACACAAGACATCTTGACACAAAATAAACCAGCAGAGAATGATGACATAACAAAGCAAAATGAACGAAAGATTCATTCTCAATCCAATTTTTGTCAGGACTCAGTTTTTGTGCAATCCAAAATGAATGAGTAAATCCAGACATTCTTAAGCATAAAGTTTAATTTAATCATAAAGCTGCTGTCTACTTCATTCATCAGGCTGAGTCTATCAAGCATATCGTCAAAGAATCTGATCCATTTCTTTTTATTTTAATGTGAAACAGAATCCAGTAACAGTTACTATCATTTCTCATAGAATTACTGGTCATGTAAATAAAAATATTTAGAGAATATACAATCATTTCTCATCATGTTAAATCCGATCTCAGAATAATGATATTACTCCCCCAAATTTTTATTTTCATATTTCTATAATTATAAATGAATTTTAACTTAATTTTTTATTTTTTTTTTATTTTTTTAATTATTATCAAAGAAATAGAAAATGAAAATTTAAAAAGATATTAACCCAAGCATAGAAATCAATTCATAAAAACGAGGTTTATCAAAAGTTTTTGTGAAAAGATCAGCTTTTTGATTTTTTGTATCGATGGGAATAATATTAATGAAACCCTTCTCCTGAGCATCACGAATCGCATGAATTCGGGTTTCAATATGCTTTGTGCGAGAATGATGAATGGGATTTTTAGCAATTCCAATGGCAGCCTCATTGTCACAGAATAAAGGTGTATGAAGGAAATTAATTCCATAATCAATCATTTGGTGTTGGATCCAGAGAACTTGAGAGCAGCAGCTAGATGCAGCAATATATTCAGCTTCCCCTGTAGAAAGAGAAACAGTAGTTTGTTTCTTGCTCTGCCAGGATACCAACAATTTCCCAAATATTGACAACCTCCAGACAGATTTTCTGTTTAACCTGCAACCATTGGAATCACTATCACAATAAGCATGTAAATCAAAATTTCCACCATATGGATACCACAGTCCGAGACGAGACGATCCTTTGAGATAACGAAATATTCGTTTGACAGCTTTCTCATGAGATTCCTTTGGAGCCGACTGATATCTAGCACAGTAACCAACAGCGAAAGTGATATCAGGACGACTTGCAGTAAGATAATGAGAGAGCCAATCATAGACCGAAAAATATGAGGATCAACTGGTTTTCCATTTTCATCTGGAGTGAGACAGGTCTGAGCAGTAAAAGGAGTCATCTCAGTAGACGCATCATCCATCTTAAATTTCTTCAGAATATCTTTAATGTACTTCTCTTGATGAATAAGAATTCCTTCTTTCTGTTGTGCAACTTGCAAGCCAAGAAAGAAGCACATTTCACCCATCATACTCATTTCAAACCTTTGGCTCATCACTTCTTCAACCTCTCTACACAATTGAGAGTTTGTGGATCCAAAAATAATATCATCGACATACACTTGAACAAAGATCATTTCACCATTCACCTCCCTTTTAAATAAGGTCATATCAATGGTCCACGAGAATAACCATTGCTTAAAAGATATTGCGTAAGAGTCTCATACCAGATTCTGGGTGCTTGATGAAGGCGATACAAAGATTTATCAAGCTTATACACTTTATCAGGAAAATCAGGATCTTCAAAGCCTGGTGGTTGACACACATATATCTCTTCATCAATGTCTCCGTAGAGAAAAGCACATTTCACATCCATCTGGTACACTTTGAACTGTTTATGAGCAGCATGAGAAAGAAATATTCGGATTGCTTCAAGACGAGCAACTGGAGCAAAGACTTCTGTATAATCAATTCCTTCTTCTTGAGCAAAGCCTTGCACTACAAGTCTAGATTTGTTTCGCACCACCACACCCCGATCATCTGGTTTGTTCTTAAATACCCATTTTGTACCAATTGGATATTTGTTGGGAGGTAAATCAACTAAAGTCCAAACTTTAAGCTTTCTGAACTGTTGAAGTTCCAATTGCATAGACTCTACCCAACAAGGATCTTGTAGAGCAGCATGAACATTTTTTGGAACAATTTGAGAAATAAAGCATGAGAAAAGACAAACATTAATCAGACCGGATTGACTTCGCGTGCGAACACCATCAGAAACAGATCCAATCACATTATCAAGCGGATGATCTTTCAAAGTTTTATAATCACTTGAAGAAGGAAAGATAGTTGAAGAAGTATCAGCCATTGCCGGAGAAAGAGTAGATGAAGGTGTATCAATGACAGGTGTTGAATCAGGTAAGTTAGGAGATGTAGGAGATAAAGAATCAGATAATGGAGCTTGATCAGGCATTGGAGACGATGAGCTAATATCAGTTGAAACAACATCATTTACTTGTGGGATGGATGGAACAGACGATGAAGATGATGGAATAATATTCGTTTGAGTACTTGGAATTGATGTATCATCATCGAAAACTGGCAAATTAAATGAATTGAACACAGTATCGGAATCAAAGAACCATGCAGGTTCAGATTTCACTTCAGAAGGATTGGATTCTTGCCAATCAACATAGAATGACTCTTGAACAATACGTGTTCTCTTGTTATAAACTCGGTATGCCTTTTGGGAAGAAGAGTATCCAACAAAATAACACTCGTCAGAAACAGCACCAAATTTTGTCTTTTGAGCTTGAGTATTCAGAAGAGTACAAGAACAACCAAATGGGCGAAAGAAATCAATTAGTGGCTTCCTCTTATGAAAAAGTTCATAAGGAGTCTTCACTTTATCTTTCACAATTAGCACCCTGTTTAGAACATAAGATGCACAATTAACAGCTTCAGCCCAGAAAATAATTGGTAATGAGGATTCTATCAACATTGTACGAGCAGCTTCCACAAGAGTACGATTCTTTCTTTCTGCAATACCGTTCTGCTGGGGTGTTCTTGCAGCACTAAATTGTCTCACAATCCCTTTTTGAGCACAAAATGAATCGAGAATCTGATTTTTAAATTCAGTGCCGTTGTCACTTCTTAATCCCATAACTCTTTTCTTACTGACTGATTCAATAGAAATGATTAATTTCTGCAATTCCTCTGCAACTTCACTTTTGTGTGCAAGAAACCTCACCCATGAATAACGTGAGAAATCATCTGTAACAACAAGACAAAAAGATTTTTTAGCAATTGATTTAACACTAATTGGCCCAAATAAATCAGTATGTAACAACTCAAGAGGACTTGATATGCTATTTAAAAGTTTAGGCTTATGAGGTTTCTTATGTTGTTTCCCTTTGGCACATGCCATGCATTTTTCAGTAACAGAAAAATCTTTTAAAGGAAGTCCTCTAACAAGATTGTTCTTTACTAATTTATTAATTATCTTAAAATTGACATGGCCTAAGCGACGATGCCACAAGAGTGACTCAGAGGTTGATGCTTTTGAGAGAAGACAAGTTGCAGTAGCCTTGGACTCATTAGAATTCATATCAAGAAGATATGTATCGTGTTTCCTTGGAGCACGCATGAGAATTAAATCTTCTGGAATAGCTATCTCTGATTTTAAAAATAAACATTCGTCAGATTTAAATAGAACAAGAATGTCTTTATCACAAATTTGAGAGACACTCAGAAGATTAAATGCCAATTAGGAACATGGTTGACTTTTTCTAGAGTAAGAGAACCATTGGTAACTTCTCCTTGTCCAATCATTTTTCCACCCTTCTTATCTCCAGCAAATGCCACATATCCTCCATCTATAATCCGATAATTGGTCAACAAATCCTTTAATCCCGTCATATGCTTGGAACAGCCGCTATCAACATGCCACAGACTGTGTACAATCTTTGAAGAAGATCCCTGAAATGAATGAACAAATCATTTAGCCAGGAGCAATAGGGACCCAGATTGAACAACTTTTGTTTTTAAAGAAGCTGATTTTTTATGAAAAAAATTATTAACCAATTTTGTCAATTTATTCCCAAAACAATTCCTATTAGAGGATCTTTCAATCAAAGGGCAATTTTTGATAAGATGATCCTCTTCACCACACCTGAAACAATGATGTTTGAATCTAGGTCGATGATGTGATGAGGTAAAAATAGGATCAATAATAATCTCCTCATCACATTCAGACAAACTAGAATCAACATCACCGAATGTCTCATACATCTCATGATGTTTTTGTTTATTTGAATCAGAGTTATTCTTTACAAAATCAGAACTTGATTCTTCTGACAAATCAGTAAAACTCGTACCATTGGTACCAGTTTCAGATAAAGACGAACTGCATTTTTCTGATGTCATATTTAATGGTATGAATGATGGAATAGGTTGAGAAAAGAATTTTTCAAAGTTGTTTTAGGAGAAACATCAGATTCATTGCATTCATTACCAGAACAAAAATCATCACTATCATGATTTGAATTACAAGATGAAATAGAACAATCAAGAGAACATGAGACATTCAAGTCTGTTACATTTGAACTAGAAACAAACACTGAATTTAAACTAGACTTATTATCTAAAACAGACTGCTGATTTTCAGGTGTACTAGAACTAGTGCATCCAAGCCCACTAGTTGGTCCATAGTCGTAGTCTTCACGAATGTACTTAGAGTTATTTCCAACTAAACCTGCAGACATACTGTCAGTATCTGATTTGATTAAATCATTAGAAGGATGAGGAACAGGCATAGGAGAATAACAGTATGTACTAGGAGGAGGATAAACCTGTACATTTTCATAACCCAATCCTGTTTTAATTCTTGCTCCCCGTTGAGATTTACAAAGATCATCATGTTTCATTCCAGAAATAGTCCATTTATCTAACTTTGACTGAAGTTTGCTTGCTTCAAATTCAGCAAGAGCAACCCGTTCAGTCAAAGTATTAACCTCTACATTCCTTTCCAAAACAATTCTTTTTAAATGATCAGTTTCTTTTAAAGCCTCATTTAATTTCACAAAATATTTTGATTCATTCATTTTAAGTTCATCATTAATTCGTTTTAAATCCTTTTCATTATCAATTAACAAACGATTAGCCTTATAAACCCCAAAAAGTCTAATTTTGCAAGCAGATGAACACATATCCTGTATTACCTCATAAGGAAGTCCCATTACCATCCTTTTGGCAACTAAAGCTTTATTGCACATGCATACTGGAGTACTTGATTTCTTTTCCTCAACAGTACAGCCGCATCATCCTTCTCTTTTTCTTTCGCAGCTTTTGAATTTCTTTCTTCATTTGAATCTGTAATTTCCTCTTTCTTCTCTCCATCTGCCTTCTCTTCTTTCTCCTTTACTGAAGGTTCATTCTCTCCTTTGAATTCCTTAAACAACACAAATCCTTCTTTATCAACTTCCATCTCATCACTTTCCACAATCTCAGCAACTAACGCGTGATTTATTTCAGATCTTGTTTCTTCCACCTCTGCACTCCAGTCAAAATTTGAGATCAAGGCTGACTCCTTTTTTGAATTTCCTTCTTCCTTTACTTTCTCTGCTGTCAATCTTGTACTCCAGTGTTACTAGGATCTGTGACAATTGGTAATGGACATTCACGTTTAAAATGTCCCAATTGTTTACAATTAAAGCACCTCAATTTTGACTTATCAAATCCTAGTTTTGAGGTTGATGATTGACCACCAAAATTCTTTCTTCCTGTTCTTTCCATGAATCTCCGGGCTCTTAAAGTTAACATTGCCATTTGCCATTGAATGTCAGTTTCTTCTAAATCATCAGGATCAACCTGATACATATCCTCCATAGTCATTCCTTTACCTTTCAATTCACCAGCAACAAGAGCTTCATAGCTCTGAACAAACATTCCAAAAAGAGCCATTGTTTCAGATGGAATTGTAGTTTCAGCATTCACCTTAGAATTTCCCAATTCTTTTCCAACATGATTACTACCACTTGAGAAATTACTTGTATTGCTCCCTCCTTGAATTGGATTTTGAATGTGAGAGTTGCAGCGGATGACAACAAAGCAACATTTTGAGAAAAACAGGTGTGGGCATCATAGTCTGGTTAAATTCTCTTCTTTTCATATCCAACTCAAAAGATTTCAACTTGTTAATGATATCCATCAACTTATAATCTGTAAAACCTCTTTCTTGTTTGAGCATCCTCACTTGAAGACTCCACTGTGGTGGAAGAGAATCGAGAAGCCTGTTAACTTGTTCACTGTTGGAGAGTCTTTCATCATACTTCTTCAGAGTGCTTGAGACGGTTAAGAAACGATTTGTAAGATCTGTCAAACTTTCATTCTTGTATCCTACAAATGAATTGAACTCCTTTTCAGCTTGAATACTCTTGTCTTTCACCAGATCTGCATTCCCATCAAATAATTCACAGAGAGCATCATAAAGGGATTTAGCATTTTTATGCTCTGCAAAACGATTGTAGATGTCTGGAGCCAAGCAGAGAGTTAGAGCACCAAAAGCTTTTTGATCACGATCAATCAGTTTCAGATCTCTTTCAGTATAAGAAGATGGATCTTTGTTCTGAGAAACGACATCACCAACCGTAACCGTAGGTATATGAGGACCTGAAATAATCGATTCCCATTGATTATGATCTGTGTAGAAAAAGAAAGCTTTGAGACATCTCTTCCAATCTTCAAAATTATCTCCATTAATGAGTCTTGGAGGTCTATTAGGAGCAACACTTTCAAGATCCGCAAGTGTAAGAGTAGTTAATTTCGACATGATAGTTTCGGCAGAGAGATTGATAATTTCGCTGACAAATTCGCTAACAAATTCGCTGAAAGAGGTGACTTGACTAACAGTTTCTCTGAAACAATACTATCACAGACACTTTCGCAAACACAGACACTTTCACTTGCAATTTCAGCAGCACTTTCGCTTGAATCAGAGACAACAATTGCTTAGTTTCGCTGCTAATTTCGCAGGAAACAAGCTTGAACTTTCGTTCAGAAATAGATTCGGCAGCACTTTCGCTTGATAATTGGTCAAAAACACTACTGAACTTTCGTTCAAGGAATTACTTTCGCTGAAACTCTAGAAAACAACTTCTGATCCAAAATAACTCATAATTTCGCTGAATGAAGATGACAGTTTCGCAGTAAGAATAGTAATTTCGCTGGTCGATCTCAAAACCCTTTTTCACCTCAAAATCAATCTGAAATCATCCAAAACTCAATGAATTTGAGATCTGATGATTGTAGAATCTTCCTCAATCAAGAACAAGCATAATTCAATCAATTTCCATCCCAAAAACAGCTGATAATCCAATGAAAATTGATTGAAACTAGATATTGACCAAAACCACAAAAACTCAACAAATCAAGAGCACTAAGGCTCTGATACCATATTGTTGGTCCATATGATCGATGAACAGTACAATTGATAGGATAATTTGATCAATATCAAATACACAAACCAAATAACAAACACTTGAGAAGTGAATATGATGAATCAAGACATAATTGATATTCAAATGAACAAACTCACTCAATAACAATAAGCATAATTGTATTTCAATGAAGTAACTGCTTAGAAATGATAGTTTGCAACAGAATTCCACGATTAGGGTTTTGCAAACTTACCATACAAAGTGAAATGACAATAGTATATATAGCAGTCATAGTTTCGCTGACAGTTTCGCTACCAGCGAAACTGTCATGCCGAAACTATAATTTCGCCCGGCAGAACATAAGTTCGCCGGGTGAACCAAAACAGCAAACTGTGAGCGAAACTATAGATTCGCTCACAGTTTCGCTGGACTGCCAAAACTGCTAATTACTAACAAAATACAAAATGAAACTAACAAAAGTCCTATTACAATGTAAAGTAAACATCTATACTAAAGTGAGTCCAACCTAAATGTTCATGATAAAGAGAAGAGGGGGTGGAATTAGCTACTTGCATAAAAGGAAGGCTTTCAAGACCTTACCTAAATGGGATCTAAGGCGACTGGCAACACTACCATTACTGAAGGCAAATCTGAATGAACGAGCCTTTCTGTTAGAAAAGGAAATACAGAATAGGATAAATGACAATATTGAGTCTTTTGGTTACATGAAGGCTGAGAGGAAATGTTCAAAAAGAGAAGGATTGGGAGACCGGGAAGGGAAGATTTGTACTAAGGGTGAAACCCCAAAGGACCATGAATAGGGTCAGATTAGCAGATCCCCTTCCCCAACGATTACAGAGCTTTGAAAAGTGGTTTTCTTACAATAATACAAGGGAGGCTGTCATCAGAGTGAAGAATGGTGCTGAAATCAAAGTTTTTGATCCAATGGAACTCTTCAGTTTTTGTGATGAAGACCTGCTGGTTCTTTGCGAGAATCATATCAAAGCAGGTGCAGGTGAGGAAACGAGGAAGGAAGCCAGTCTCTTTATGACTGTAGCAAACAAGATCAAAGGAGTGAGGGCAGAGGTGAAGAGATTAGCCAAGAAAGTAAGGGCCTAGACGACTTAAACACGGATATACAAGATTTGGCCAAGCAGTTTGAGCGAGCAAGTGCTCATCCCGAGGGGGCTCGTGAAGCAGGAGGAAACCTTGGAGAATCAGGTGTTGAAGCCTCCGAGGATGCTGTTGCAGGAGGTAATGAAGATTAATCTAAGGCAACGAAGGTCACTGAAGCTGAAAAGACACATCAAGACGAATGAAGGTGGTGAGCTCCAACCTAGGGGGAGTATTGAAGATCATGTATAGGTTGGACTCACTTTAGTCTAGATTGTTTACTTTTACTTGTAATAGGTCATTTGTTTGTTTCCTTTTGTATGTATTTAGTTTTTTGTAGTTTTGAAGTCCAGCGAAACTATGAGCGAAACTAACTATAGTTTCGCTCATAGTCAGCTGATTAGTTAGCTCAGCGAAACTACTGTTTCTCTCGGGCGAAACTATAGTTTCAGCAGTACAGTATAGCTGACAGCGAAACTATCTGCGAAACTAAGACTGCTATATATAGATTTGATCTGTCTCTTTTTTTGGTAAGACTGAAAAACCCTAATCAAAAATCATTGCTGCAAGTTACCTTTTCAAGCAGTTATTACACAGAAATATCATTATGCTTGAGGTTATTGATTGTTATGATGTTCATTGTCTTATATTGAATGAGTTCTTATTATGTTCAATCTTCTTTGGTCATGTTGTTTATTGTGTTTGTTGGATATTGAATGATTCTTCATATCATTTGCACTGTAATACGATCAAATGGACCAACATCCCCACCAGCTAAAAGTTCATCTGCAGGACAAAGCAAAACCAAGGAAACTGGGTTGATCATTTTGCAATATGGAACACGTGACTGGAGCATAAATGAGAAGCAGGTGTTGGAAGAAAATCAAGCCTTGATGGCCAACATGGAGAAAAGACCCACCAATGGCTAGAGAGGTAATGGACACATTATGTTCATCAATTTATGTTGAAGAGGTATAGAGATTTAGAGTCCATGCTCAACAATTGGCTAACAAAGTTAAGAAGCAATGGTTTTGAATGAATCTAATGTAAGAGAACTTAAATTATAATCTGATTAAAATCACATCTTTAGAAAACGATTTAGATAAACTTGTTTCTGAAAATTACCATTTAAAAGCCCAAGTTGAGCATTTGACCAACACTTTAACAAAATCCATGTCTGATCATGCATCAACTAAAGTGAAACTTACAAAAGTTTCAATTAGCATCTTAGTAATATGAGAAGTTGTTAAACTCTCATATTGAATCAAAGAACATGTATGGGTTGGGATTTAATGTTGTTGCACCCCCATTGAATGAAAACTATACCAGTTTACTTGAGTCTATGACTAACAGTTTATCAAATCGTTTTATGCCAAGTACTTAAAGTTTACACCCACTGAAGTGATCAATTCTGGATGATGATGATGATGATGATGTGCAAGATGGGACAACTGAATAAATATGCTTAGAGGTTGAGAAGAAACAAGAAAAGGAGGTTGAACAGACCATAACTCATTCTGAACAAGAAACTATGGGTGGAGATGAGTTTGTTAATGTGATGGCATATCATGAGGATGATTTAAAAGAAAAGGAGATTGATGTCAGCAAAAGCTTCCTTGTGGCTAAGTACAATAATCTGATCATCAAAACAAACAAAATATTAGAGAGGTTGACAGAATTGAAGGGGATGTTAAAAGAAAGGATGTTTAATTGACTCAACAAGAAGCTTCAATCAAAAGATTGAGAGACTATGCTCAAACTGATCATGAAGTCATTGATGCACTACATCAGTTGGTAGCTGAGCTAAAAGATTTTTCTGAAATGATAAGATTGAAAAAGAGTAGCTTGTGTTGGAGATAAACAAAGCAAAGAATACTATCTCTAAACAAGCTGGCCTTCTGAAAACAAAAGATGAAGAGATTGATACATTGAAGATGAAGATATCTGATATTGAATCAACTGCTCATCAAGAATCAACAAAAGAGACTGCTAAAGATTCTAAGTCAAGAAATTCAGTATAGCAGGAAAAGGAAATACTTTAGGAAGATTCAAAGGGAGGTCATACAGGTGGACTCCCCAAAGAAAGCCAAAGTTGTATCTCTAGAGTACACTCCTTCAGTATATGTATCTACATTGAAGCCAACCAAACATGAATATCCTGTGAGTGATGCTGAATGGGAAGAGTTAACAAAAATTGAATCTCCCAAGGATAAACAAGAATTAAAAGCTAATGAGTTATTGTCTACTGATAATATTCTCAAAGAAAGGCCTCAATCTTCAATGTTCATGACTTTAATCAATAATGGATTTCCTTATGACATGGTTGAAAAGATGAACATGTTTGAAATGAAGAATCTACTGAAAGAATTTGAAATAACAAGATTCATGCACCCTGTATGCAACAATGAAACAGTTGGATCCTGAAAGGATCATACATGCCAATTCAAGTGGTGGATTGATGGTTGTTCTGCTGAAAACCTACAAGTCCAAAAAGATATGCGGATGAAGAATCTGCAACAACAATAAAAAACCATAGAATGCGGTAGAAGATAAGTGTCGGCTATCCGCATTTGTATAAGCGGATGACCAAATAATAAATGCTGACAAGTGTTTGTTCTTCCACATTAACAAATGCGGACAGCCGAACAAATGCTGACAAGGATTTTGTACGTCCGCATTTACTAATATGGATGCTCAGCAACAAATGCGCCAAGTGTTTGTTCATGCGCATTTGTCAATGATGATGACCAAACACTAATGCGATAGAAGAAAACAAGTGCTAATGAAGATCAACACATCCACATTAGTTAATGCGGACGGACAACAACAAATGCTGATGAAGACTTTTGTACTTAGAATAGTTTATAGTAAAGAGGTATTTTAGTCTTTTTGTAAAAGCTTCTTGTCAGCCTATAAACAGAATAGAAATCCTCGTATGCGAGGTGACTGTTGACTAACATTAGACAATCAGAATATTTTGTTTAGTCTTATGTTCAGGAGATGTATTTTTACTGTTTAATGTTCAAACCCTAGCATTCATTGTAACCGTTCACCTCAATTAATACAAAGAGCATTTATGAGTACTCCTTGCATTCATCGTTCTATGATTGTATGATTCCACCATATAATCATTGACTCAATCATCATATTCGATCCTAGTTGATTCATATCAACTAAGAATATCATTCTCATACCCAGTCAATTAGTATCAGAGCTTTGGCTCTCGATTCATATTCAGATCTGCTCAGATCTGAACTGAAACCCAATTGATCTGGTGATTGAGTTGCTGATAGAGTGTTCGACTACCTCTAATCGGTGTACATGATGAAACTCTGCTGAAAATCATCGACAGTCCGTGTTCACCCGAAACCATTTACAAAAACAAATCCGTGAACAGCTTGCTCAACCATAAAAATCAGAACAAGAACATCATTAGTATCTTAATATTCACACATTAAAAACACCAGAAAAGTTACAGGAGGAGTTCTAACAAATCTCAGTTTATACTCAGCAGATCTAGTTACTTAAGACTGTTTTTGGACTACTTGGACTTTTTGGACTTAACAATTAATCTAATTATTATTCCAACAAGTTAAAAACAAACTTGTTAAAATGGACTCTCATAATTTTTCTGTACTTGGTGATACTCCTAAACCTCCTATGCTAAAACACAAATTTAAGTTTAAGTAATGGAAAATCAGGTTTATGATTTATATTACAGGTTTAGATCCGGACTACTACATATCCATATGCAAAGGACCTCACATCCCTATGACACTCTCAGCTGACAAAGCTGCTTTGTACAAGACATCAAGCATACCTATAGAAGATCCAACTCTTGATGATGATTATTATAAGAAGATACATATTGATCTCAAATCATACTCCATTCTCACTCAAGCTTTGAAAATGGATATGCCTAAGCGACTGGAGAAATATGGAACAGCTAAAGCTATTTGGGATGCACTGCTCATCATGTGTGAAGGTAGAAATGAAGTAGCAGAAATCAACAAGGATAAATTGGTCAATACACATAAAACCTTCCATCACTCCAAGGGGGAGTCAATCTTAAAACAATTGCATAGGTTTGTGCAACTGGATAATGATCTTGAGATTATGAGGGTTATATAAAAAGTAAAGGAGCTGAACAAGAAGATGCTACACAGTCTCCCTGAAAGTTGGCTCATGGCTCACATCAATGATGGCCCAACACCTATTCCATCTGACGTAAAATCCAATCATTGTGGTGATAAATGCATTGCTAAACTGCAAGGTTATCGTGAGCACAATCATAAATTGGTTGCTAAAATTAAAGAAGAAAAGGTAAAGTCAGAGATGCTTAAGAGAGAAATTAAAGGTTTTAAAATTAAAATCAAATCACTCATCTCTGACATTAAAAAACAACATAGGGAAAGTATACTCTTGCAGCTGAACATGAGCAGCTATATGAAAAGTTAGCTCAATTAAAAGATGAGCAATCACTTACTGAAGTAAACTTGAAAAGTTTCAAATGTCTTCAGTCAAGCTGCAAGAGATGCTAGATTCAAAAAATGATCCCAAGGATATGACTGGGATTGGGTACAATTCATGTCCCCCACCATACAATGTTAGATCTAGGAATGATAGATCTAGATCATTTTGTATAGGCTTAGAACTTGATCAATAATTGTAATGAATATTTGTAATTCATTATTATGATGTATGCATTATGTATATAGGTTAACCCATATATATGTGTTGATTTGTATGTATGATTGTAGGATCAAACATTAGACTTAGTCAATTTCTGAAATTGACTAAGTGTAAGAAACATTTACGGATGAACAAATTTGTTCTTCCGTAGATATGAAATGCATCCGAGGAATTTCTACTAAAGAACACCAATGCAGACAAGTATAACGAGATCAAAGACCCACGGATAAAGAACAATACAACAAAGATATCAAGTGAAGACTCATGCGGAAAGCACACTCCTACGGAAGACAACTTTGCTGCGGAAGACCAAACACTTGTATTTAAATGATACAAGTAACCCAAGTCAACAAGTCAATCACGAATTCCAAGAGATTCGTTGTTTCCTTAACAGAAACAAGTGTGTCTATAAATATGAGTCATAGGTTTCATATCAAAGGATGAGCAATAGACGGCAACACAAGCAATATTCTGCAACCTAAAAACTATCACATCAATTCACACAAACAAACACAAAACCCTAGCAGTCGTCACATCAATACATCATAAACCTCAACACGTTCAAAGCAATTATTGTTTATAGCATTCATTATTTGTTTCATCTGTAATCATTAACAAGTTTTAATGAAATACTTTTGAATCAAATCTTGTTCGTTTATTTATTGTGTTGATATCATTGAGTTGTTTGTCGTTAATATTCATGGCTTTCATTTTCAATAATTAATCAATTAAACAACGATTAATGATCATTCCGCAATCATTAACTCGATTCCAATCTAACATTGATAATTCCTAATTGCGATCCATGGATTCACATGCAATGACAATTACACTGTCATGCCTGAGTCTGTCACACTCACTGAGCAAAATGAACATGAAACTATTAAACCCAAAGCAATAGTAAAATAAGTCACAAATCCTTAAAATAAACCAGATTTTTATATTGAAACAAATGAGGAGAAAATAAATTAGGTCATCCAATTAAAATCAAGGAGTGCTTAGACAAGATGGTGAATATCATCAAACCAAAAAGGCCAATCAAAGCCATAGTATCATTTGTGAAATTCATTCTTGCAATTTCTAAAGAAAAGAATAAAATCAACTTTTCTGAGAAAACATCTTATGAAAGCAGATCAGACTATGAGATCAAATCACCAAAGAATTTGCACAAATCTAACAACATCTCACTGAATAACAAAAGTGAAACTTCACTGATTTTAAAAACAAAAGTTAAATCTGATCCTCAATCATCAAAATCAAAACAAGGCGTAGGTTTTGACATCTGCCATAAGGATCATGTAAATTAGCTTGAACAGGAAGTCAGAAAGAGGTTGAGGAAACCAAATCAAGCTAAAAGAATCAACAATAGTAGTGTTGTGAAACAAACTACTAAAAAGGCTGATCTTGCTTCTTCCTAAAAATCAAAGATTGTGACTCAATTAAGAACTGGTAAATGTACTGAGTCATCAACAGCAAAATCAGCTTCAAGAAACAAACATATGTATTGTGACATTAGTGAAATGTGTAATCACAAAACAGATGACTGCTATTTCAATCAATACTGCTCAATCTGTGACATGAACAATCATTCCACCAAAATTTGTTATTTTAACAAATATTGTTCTGTCTGTGATATGACTAATCACATCACATCTGAGTGTTTTTTCAAACAAAAAGCCTTGAGAATTCCTCAAAACAAGCTCATCTCACCAATATCATTTGTGAAACTCAAGATCAGAGGTCATTCTTATAATAAACACTCGAGGACTTCAAGTTTTGATGATGATTTGGGTAATCTGAAAGAGTTGAAGAAAGTTCAAAGAAACATAAATCATAAATTTAAACAAACTCATGATTTTCATAAGTCAAACTTGAAGTTTAACAATCAAAAGCGTGTCCAATTTCTCAAAAGAAACAGGGACCAAAGGTTTGAATATTCTTTTAACTCTTCAGTTGAAATTTATGAGATGAAACCAACAAGATATCAACAAAAATCCAGCAAAGCTTCATCCTCTAAGCCACAATTTAGAGGAAAATACCAAGAAAATATTGTCATGGATATGAACGGGAAACCAAAGACCATCGTGGCTTGGGTTCCACATTCTAATTAATTCTTTTATGCTTGGAGGGTCATCCATACAGGTCCAATAGCTTATGGTATGTGGACAGTGGGTGCTCCCGACACATGACTGGAGATCGTTCCCTCCTTCATGATTTCAAGCATATTCAAGGAACTACTGTGGCATTTGGGGGAGATTCACAAGGTGGAAGAATCACTGGTGAAGGATCTGTGACAAACAGGTTGTTGAGCTTTGATAGAGTGAACTACTGTGAACAACTGAATTTCTGTCTGCTCAGTGTGTCTCAAATCTGTGACAAGAAATATTCAACTCAGTTTACTGACACTCATTGCTACATTTTGAAACCAGGATTTGAAATTCCTGAAGAATGGGTTGTCCTAAAGACCCCGAGGAAGAATAACGCCTATGTCTTAAACCTCAATTCTGCTATTCCAAAAGAAGGAACGGGTCTTCTGTCAAAAGCATCCTTTGATGAGTCACAGCTTTGGCACAGACGTTTGGGTCACACAAATTTCAAAAACATGAATAGATTGGTCAAGGGAAATCATGTTATTGGTTTACCCCAAAAAGAATTTCATTTTATTGATCATTGTTCAGCATGTCTCAAAGGGAAACAACATAAGTCTTCCCACAAGCCAAAACTTGTGAACACAAACAATTCTCCATTGAAGTTACTTCATATGGATCTTTTTGGACCAACTCATGTTATGAGTATTGGAAAGAAACAATATTGTTTGGTGATCATAGATGAGTTTTCAAGATTCACATGGGTCTTCTTCTTACTTCATAAAAACGAAGCGTCCTAACTAATAAAAGATTTTATCACTAAAATTGAAAATCAACTTGATCATAAAGTCAAAAAAATTAGAAGTGATAATGGGACAGAATTTAAAAATGAAGATATGAGTTCATTTTGTGCAACCAAAGGCATTGCTTACCAATTTAGTGCAGCTAGAGCTCCTCAATAAAACGGGGTAGCTGAAAGCATAAATAGAACACTGATTGAAGCAGCAAGAACAATGCCAGCCGATGCTAAACTGTCAATTACCTTTTGGGCAGAAGCGGTTAACACATCGTGCTTTGTACAAAATAGAACTTTGATTGTAAAAGAAAGCAACAAGACTCCATATGAATTTCTCTTTCACAATAAACCATTTATTGAATTTTTCAAGTCATTTGGTAGTCCTGTCTTAATATTAAACAACCGAGACCATTTGGGAATGTTTTCATCAAAGTCTGATGAAGGATTCTTTGTAGGATATTCTACTGTCTCAAAGGCTCATAGTTGTAAGGATTCCAATAAGTGTGATGCAGCCAAAACATCCAAAGTCTTTCTGCATGCATGCACTTTAGTACATAAGTAGAAATGCTTCGGAAGTTTTAAATAATGCACTAGAAAATATTCTAAGTGTAAAATCTTCCAAAGCCAAGACCAACATCTTCCGAATCCAAAAGTGAAGTCTTCCGCAGCTTCAAAGACAAAGTCTTTCAAAGCCAAAGAGTGAAGACAGATTTCTTCCGAAGACTTTTAGATGCATGCTTTTATCTGATGTACAAGTCATCTAAATCATCCACTCAAAACAATTCAAACAAGAAAGGAAGAGGGAAAGCTGATGATTCAAAAGGTTCAAATGCTACAACCTCAAAAGCATCAACAATCAACAAAAGCAACAATCAATCTGAACCAATCATAGTGGTTCTAGAATAAGAAGAGCACAAGGCAACTTTTGCAGCTTTCAGTTCAAGCTTTCAAGCTTACTTGGGTAGCACTTTGACCCCTGCTCATTTTTGCCAACAAGATCTTGAAGAACTTCATCCTGATGAAGTAGACAAGATGGATTTGCAATGGCAAATAGTCATGATTGCATACAGAGCAAAGATGTACTTGATAAGAAACAAGGGTCTGGCTGTTGCAGGAAGAACCACCAAGATTGGTGTTGACAAATCAAAAGTAAGATGCTACAAGTGCAACTTGTATGGCCATTTCTTAAAGGAATGCAATCAGCAATCAACAAATGATGCAAGACAAGCAAACCAAAGAAGCTTCAAGCAACCTCAGCTCACAAACTCATCCCCACCAGCCACAAGTTCTGCAGCATGTACAAGTAACACTAAAGAAACTGGTTTAAAAATCTTGCGGGATGGCACTTGTGATTGGAGCATGTATGAAAAGGAAGTGTTGGAGGAGAATCAAGCTTTGATGGCTAACATGGAGAAGAAAATCCCACCCATGGCAAGAGAGGTAAGGGATAGATTGTGTTCATCCAAATGTTTTTAAGAGGTTGAAAGGTATAGAGTCCATGTTTAACAATTGGCTAATAAAGTTAAGGAAACAATGATTTTGAATGAATCTCATGTAAGAGAATAGAAATTATATCAAGTCAAAATCACATCATTATAAAAGGATTTTGATAAACTCTTATCTGAAAACTACAATTTAAAAGCCCAAATGGAGCATTTGACCACCTCTTTAACAAAATCCATGTCTATCATGCATCTACTGAAGTGAAACTTTAGAAGTTTCAACTGTCATCTCAACAATACGAGAAACTTTTAAATTCTCATATTGAAACAAGAAATAGGTATGGGTTGGGATTTCATGTTGGTGCACCACCGGCAAATGATAACTACACCACCCTACTTGAGTCAATGACCAACAGTTTGTCAAATCATTTTGTGTCAAGCACCAAGATAGACCCAAAAATTGAAATTAATGAATTGGTAAATGGTGAAGACACTAATGTCAGTGAAACTGATTCATCTGAATCAGAAATTTTGAAACAATCTGAATCAGAATTTGATTTTGATGAGTGTGATGACCTGGATGAGATAGATGAGCCTAATGAAAAAATATGTGCTGGTTTGGGTAAGGGAAAGAATGTATCAACTAATCCAATTGTTCCAAAAGTTATTGGTGAGATCAAGTTACCTTATCCTCCCAAACAAAGGAATATGTTGAAGACCATCTATTCAAGAATTACTGAGGTGAATGAAGGAATTCATGAGCTCAACAAGCAGCACAAAACTCATTCATCCAAAAGATCTGTTTGATTGAAAGAAGAAGAGAGAGTCCCTTCCATAGAACAACTTCGAAAGAAGAAGATTGGGTCAGAATCTTCCGCAGAAAATCAAGAGTGGAAGAATGTTGCTTTGTTAAAACAGACATCCGTTGGAAGAAGAAACTGACTGCCAGATATCAGTCTTCCGGAGAAGATCTACAGAAGAAGCAATCATCAGCTAAACCTCCCCATATCAAAGTGAAGAAACAAGAGAAGGTCGTGAATTCTCAATCACAAGAACCTTTTGATATCATGTCAGGTAAAGGAAAGGATTCTTCAGCTTCAAAATGTGAGAAAGAGATTAAGATGAACAAGAAGAAAATAATAAGAAAGGATGGTACTGAGGAAGAAAAATACCATAAGTGATGTGACATGCACAACCACAATACAGCTGATTGATACTTTAACACCTATTGTTCTATTTGCAATATGAACAATCACATGACTTCTGATTACTACTTCAACAAATATTATGCTATTTGTGAAAAGAAGAATCATTCAACTCAATAATGTTACTTCAACAAGAAGAACAAATCAAAGGTCAAAAAGAAGAAGCAATCTGAGAATGATGTATCAGACTCATAATCAACTAAAAGTGAAGAAAGATCAAAGAAGAAGAAGCAACAGCCTAAACAAAAGGCTAAACAAACAAAGAAGCCAGCATATATTGATGATCTAAAAAACAGAAGAGAAGAAAAAATATCAAAGCAAAATCCCACACAAGAGGGTAAATTTGCAGGAAGAGAAAGCCTTTTATGATAACTTTGACAACGGTAATCATGTACCTCATTCAAAGGCAAAGGATGCAAATACCTTTTATCATCAAGGATCATCTTCAAGTTCAAAGAACAAGAAACTCAAGGAAGAGTTGATAGAGGAGGTGCTTAAGGATCAAGTTCAAAGTACTTCAAGTACATCTTCAACAAAATCATCCTCACCCCAAACAAATAGTAATAAATCAATTGAGTCTAAAAACAATCCTGGAACATCTAGGCTCATCCATGAGGGAGTAACCATCCTAGATACCAATGGCAAGCCCAAGACCATTAAGGCTTGGGCTCCAATCCCTAATTGATTTCATTATATGTGCATAACAAAAGATACAAGGATCTGAGATACTTTATCAAGTCCTTTCCAGGACAACTGTGCCTTTGTCTCAGGAAATGGACATTCTAGTGATTTTCAGTTTTGCTTTGATGATCTAGAATGTTTCAGCCCAGATGATGTCGTGTACATGGACATTGTCCAACAGATGGCTTTGTTAACTTATAGGGCAAAGAAGTTCTTCAAGAGAACTGGAAGGCAATTTCCCTAAAATCCAACTAACAGCAAGTTTGGGTTTGACAAGACAAAGGCCAAATGTTACAACTATAACCAACTTGGAAACTTTGCCAGGGAATGTAAGGCTCTTAAATCAAATACGGGAACCTCTCAAGCCTTCATACATCCTACCACACCTAAAACAACCGAAAATCCAAATAAACAACACACAGTTGTTGTTGCTCAAGAAGTGGACTAGAGCTTTATGGTACAGGATGTAACCCCTGTTAAAGCATTGATGGCTGGAACTTATGACATCAAGGTATTTGAACACCTCTGTACTCGAGTTTGCATTGCTAAAGTTAAATTGTATCAGGACTACAATATGGAAATTAAATCTGATATCGAGTCTTTAAATATCCTTAAGAGTGATTTTAAAAGGGTTGAATCTAACTATAAAATAAAAATTGAAGAGTTGGAGAAAACTATGTTGTTGGATCATAAGAGGCTGTTGCAACCAAAACCATATCACTTAGAAGATTTTGAGTACTACATGCAAAGGACTTCCGAAGCTAAGTATGGGACTTCCGAAGGAAGAAAGAGTTCTTCCGAAGTCTAAGTATAAAATACACTTCCGAAGGAGAACTCCAACTTCCGAAGGTAAAGAAGCTACTTCCGAAGGTTCAAGACTTGAAGACAAAGATCTGAAGTCAACTTCCGAAGAATAAAGAAGTCCTTAAAGCCTCGGAAGCATAGAAGCATCTTCCGAAGTATAAGTGGCTTCGGAAGAACTTGTTCTTCCGAAGCCAGTTAACCTTCGGAAGACACTTCTATTATCCAGTAGACATAAGTATGGTCTGTCTGACAGTCCGCTGCAAATCTCTGAGATACTGCATGGCGTTTTCTCAAAAGCCATGTAGTTGACCATACTTTAATCTACTGTTTACCTTTTCATGTTAAGTACAGTTGCCATCTTTAGTTGGTGACAAAAGGTAAGTCATGGACATGTCATGACTACCATATCTTAGATAATACTTTATCTAAGATACCTTAACTATAGCATTGTAGTATATGCTTTAGTCTTAGGTTTCCAGCTGGTATCAAGTATAACCGGCTGTAGGATCTAGTATATATAGTTTCTCATTGTAACTCTTGTTGTATGCTTGTAAGTGTCTTGTAATCTTGAGTTGAGAAGTAATATATACAAGTACCTTGAAAATATTTCTGCTTGTTGCTTTGATTACTTATTATATTACTATCAACTCTTGTCAAAGACATTGCTTCATCTTGTTTGAGTGACTATTATAAGTGAGTTTGAGAGAAGAACAAGTGTTAAGTGACAAAACCCGATCCTGCAATTGGTATCAGAGCTTTTTAGGCTCTTGATTGTGAGATCTTACCATCCTAATCAACCAAGTTTTTCACTCCTCCTTATACCTCACTCAAAATGGCCCTCAACAAATCTGAAGTCGAAATGGGAACGATGACCAAAGCTCCTATCATCGATCCTGAAAACTTCAGGTCTTGGAGCAGAAGAATGGAAGGCTTCATCAGATACCAGGATAGCAAGATGTGGCAGTCCATCGTGAATGGCCCGTACAAGCCAAAAGTTGCTGGTGGAAACGGTGCCATGATCGAGAAGGATGTCGAAGACTACTCCGATGAAGATAGGAAGAGGCTCGACATTGACAGCAATGCTATGACTGTTCTCATGACTGCAATCCCAAACTCCATCATGGTGGGGTTTGAGCATTGCAAGTCAGCCAAAGAACTCTTTGATGCACTTGCTCAGATGTACTCGAGCTCTAATGATTCAAAGAAGGACTCACTGAAGCAGCAGTTCGAGAACTTCACCTATGTTGCTGGAGAAACTTTTAGCCAGCAATACTTCAGGTATATGGATCTTATCTCCTCCCTCCAATCTGTGGGAATCACTCAAGAACTTAGAGACCTTACCAGAAAGTTCATGAGTGCTCTACCCAATGAGTGGACTTTCTACTGTGTCTCCATCAAGAGAACAGAGAATTTAAACACTCTCACCATGACCGAACTCTATGGGATCCTAGATGGATACCGTTTGGAAATGGAAAGCAAGAAGGGTCACCAAGCAAGCAGACCCTTGAGCCTTCCTGCTAGCAACGCTTTAATGGTTTCTGAAGGCTCAGGTATCCCACAGTCTCAGCAGTACCTGTCATACACCCAGCAGCCATCTTGTTCATCTGGGCCTTACATCACATTCCCTGAGACTCCAAGGTCTCATCAAGCTCAGCAAAGCTCCTTTCAGGAGGGCTGTGCGTTTGTTTCAGGGAGTGGACACTCCAATGATCATCAGTTCTGCTTTGATGATCTTGAGTGCTTTAGTCCAGATGACATAGAGTATGTGGACATTGTCCAGCAAATGGCTCTCCTTACCTACAGAGCGAAGAAGTTCTTTAAGAGAACTGGAAGGCAATTCCCTCAAAACCCAATCACTAGCAAGTTTGGGTTTGACAAGAGCAAGGCTAAGTGTTACAACTGTAACCAGCTTGGCCACTTTGCAAGGGAATGCAAGGCTCCCAAGTCCAACCCGGGAACCTCACAGGCCTCCACACATCCTTCTACACCAAAGCCCAATGGGAAGTCAACTGAAACTGCAGCTATGGCTCAAGAAGTTGACTGGAGCTTTATGGTTCAAGATGTGACTCCTGCTCAAGCACTCATGGCAGGAACAGATGAAAATAAGGTATATGAACATCTCTGTACCCCTGCTTGTATTGCTAAGGTTAAGTTGTACCAGGACTACAATATGGAAATTAAATCCGATATTGAGTCTTTAAATGTGCTAAAATCTGATTTTAAGAGAGCTGAATCTGACTACCAAAAGAAAATTGAGGAGTTAGAGAAAACTGTATCTCTTTTAAAACATGAACACACCAACTACAAGACTCAAATCAAGGATTTAATATCCAAATTGACTGAGGCTCAAGCCCAGCTTGTCACAGCTGAGGCTCAAGCCAGGAAGTATGCTATTGCTGAGCAAAACTTCCAAGCCATACTTGCATCATCCTCTCACTCCAAACTTTGTTATCAAAACAAAAGTGGGTTGGGAACCAATGAAATTGCTCCACCACACTCTTATGAGTCTGTAAGAAACCAAGATGTGGTACTGAAGAGCAAGAGGTTCCATCTGTTGACCCACCTTGTAAAGAGTCAAAGAGTGATGCAACTGTGGAGACCATGACCATCACAGGGAAGGAACAGGTAATTGAGCCCTCCCAGACCAATGATGATCAATCTCTGACCACCAAAGCCAGAAGAAGCAGGGCTAAAGCAGCCAGAAAAACTGCCAAGAAGGTGGCTGAATCCAAGCTGAAGATAGACCCAAACAAAAGGGTGTATTCATATCAGCAGGATTCCAGGTGGTTGGACCTTCTGATTCAGGAAAGGAGTATAATACCAGTACTCCTGTCCTACCAAAGGATCAGAAGTTAAAGGGAAAGGTTGCTGATGAGGAGAAAAAGAACAAGAAACAGCAACCCTCCAATTCCCAGAAAATTAACATTGCATGCATAATGTGTGGTTTGCAAAATCACATGGCTAAAGATTGTTATTACAATCCTGCTAGCACACATTATGCAAATAATGTTAAAAGAGAAGGAGTCAGGGAAGGTTTCACATTTGGACCATATCAGATGGTTCAAGTGTTGAAAAAGGGAAAGCTTGTTTCCGAAGCAAGGCTTGTCTCGGAAGAAAACTCTTCTTCCGAGAGGAAAAAGGCTTCGGAAGTAAAAGCTGCAAAGACTCACAAAAGAGTTCCCTTGAAACCATCCCAGAAGAAGACTGCTTCGGAAGAAAAGGTGGTGAAGGTCTCTTCCGAAAAGAAAGAAGCTTCGGAAGAATGCCAAGCTACAAAAGCTTCATCAAGCTCATCTTCTATGATCAACCAAGGGATGGAATGGAAGATCAAGGAAGATGCTGTAGCCCAAACCTCTTCTTCAAAGACATCCATTGAACCCCCATGCATAAATTTTGGTTCAATCATGTCACTTTCATTGGAAGAACCCAAGACCAAAAAGGCTTGGGTTTCCAATCAAAACTAATTATCTCACCTTATGTGCAGGGACATCCATATGACAAGAATAACAACATTTGGATAGTAGATAGTGGATGCTCCAGGCACATGACAGGGAACAGATCTCTCCTTCAACAATTTCAACATTATGATGGAGGTCCTGTCCAGTTTGGAGGTGAGGCCGGAGGATATATTTCTGGCAGAGGAAGTATATCCAATGGAAAACTAAAAGTTGACAAAGTTAATTTTGTCAAACAGCTTGAACACAACCTGTTAAGTGTTTCTCAGTTTTGTGATCAAAAGCATCAAATGCTTTTCACAGAACATGAGTGCATCATCCTCAAACCTGGGATGACAATTCCTCAGGAATTGGTGCTTCTTAGATCTCCCAGGAGAGGGGATATGTACAAGCTTGATATGAACAATGCTTCCCCAATGGGAGAAGTATCATGCTTTCTTTCCAAAGCTGATAGTGATGAGTCAACACTGTGGCATAAACGAATGTGTCATGTCAATTTTAAGACAATGAATAAATTGGCTAAAAATAACTTGGTACATGGTTTGCCTAAAAAGGAATTTTTCTGCAAAGATAACTGTGTTGCTTGCCTGAAAGGGAAACAACACAGGTCTTCTCATAAATCCAAAGTTGTTAACTCTATCACTACTCCATTACACTTATTGCACATGGATCTATTTGGTCCCACAAGTATAATGAGCATTGGAAGGAAATCATATTGCCTTGTGATAGTTGATGATTTTACTAGATTTACATGGGTATTCTTTTTAAGAACTAAAGATGAAACTGCTGAAACTTTAAAATCTTTTATTCTTAAAATAGAAAATCAAGTTGATCACAAGGTTAAAATAATCAGAAGTGATCAAGGGACTGAGTTTAAGAACTTTGTTCTTGACTCATTCTGTAACTCAAAAGGGATTGCCAGACAATACAGTGCTCCTAGAACTCCTCAACAAAATGGTGTTGCTGAGAGGAGAAATAGGACACTTATTGAGGCTGCTCGGACTATGTTAGCTGATTCAAAGCTGCCTCTAACATTCTGGGCAGAGGCAGTCAGCACTGCATGCTATGTGCAGAACAGAGTTCTTGTAGTAAAGCCACATGGAAAGACCCCTTATGAGCTATGGAACAAGAGGCCACCGTTCATTGGCTTTCTAAGGTCCTTTGGCAGCAGGTGTACCATACTTAACACAAAAGACAATTTAGCAAAATTTGCTGAAAAGTCAGATGATGCCATCTTTGTTGGATATTCCTCCCATTCTAAAGCTTACAGGGTTTATAACATTAAAAACCAACAATTTGAGGAATCCTCCAACATTGTAGTTAATGAGCACACTCCTTGTGTTAGGGGGAATGGCCCTGATCATATTTTTGATTTAGAATTGTTTCCAAACTATTCTAAACCATCTTGTGAGAATGTTTCAGCTGGAACAGGTGCTCAAGGCAATTCTGATGAAGATCAACTATTTGAGCTTCCCAGACCTGCTCCAAGTTCTCCAAGAACAACAAATCAAGTTCCTACTATTGAAAGATCTGACAGTATAACCATTTCAAGAAATAGTGGAACTTCAACAAGGGACTCACCTGATGATCTCAAGTCTCCTCAGGTGATCCTACACAACACCAAGCTGATGGAAGCAGCATTTTGAAGGAACAGGCAACTGTTAATGATGCTTCACAGCAAAGAAATGATGATGTTTCTCTTTCATTCAATCAGTCCTCATTGAATGAGATTGAAACAACAGCTGGACCAAGTATTCAAGCTCCAGAGCAAAATATGTCCAACTTGGACCTATCTTTGCAGCTGGAGGTGATTCCAAGACTTAGAATTCACAATACTCATCCAGCTGAAAACATCATAGGGGAAGTCTCTGAGGGTGTGAGAACAAGGGGACAAACTCACAATGGGAATGTCTGCCTGTACTCATGCTTCTTATCCCAAATGGAACCCAAGAAGGTGGAAGATGCCTTAAAGGATAGTAGCTGGGTTGAATCAATGCAAGAGGAGCTGCTTCAATTCAAAAGACAGAAGGTTTGGAACCTATGTCCGCTACCATCTGGTCAAGTACCTATAGGCACCAAGTGGGTTTTCAGAAATAAAAGAGATGACAGAGGCTTGATTATCAAGAACAAGGCAAGACTAGTGGTTCAAGGATACACTCAAGAGGAAGGAATTGATTATACTGATGTCTTTGCACCTGTTGCAAGACTTGAGGCAGTTAGGATCTTCCTTGCTTATGCTGCATCCAAGAATTTCACTGTCTACCAGCTTGATGTCAAGTGTGCCTTTCTATATGGGGATATAGATAGGGAAGTCTATGTATGCCAGCCTCCAGGATTTGAAGACCCACAGCATCCAAACTATGTGTGCAAATTGGATAAAGCTCTATATGGGCTGCACCAAGCACCTAGGCTGTGGTATGAGACATTGTCTCAATTTCTTCTGAAGAACGGCTACACTAGAGGAACCATTGACAAGACTCTCTTTATCAGAAAGTCTGGGAAAGACATTTTGCTAGTTCAAGTCTATGTCGATGACATCATATTTGGTTCTTCAAATGACCAAATGTGCAAAGACTTTGAGAGCATTATGAAGAAGAAGTTCGAAATGAGTTCTATGGGAAAAATGGACTTTTTCCTTGGAATTCAGGTAAAGCAACTGAAGGAAGGGTTTTTCATCAATCAATCTAAGTATGTCAATGATATCTTAGAGAGATTTGATATGAAGGATTGTAAAGCAGCAAAGACACCCATACCCAGAAACCATGATTTATGCCCTGACTCTGAGGGGGAGGATACTGATCAACATCAGTATAGAGCAATCATTGGTTCTCTGATGTATCTTACAGCAAGTAGACCTGATATCATGTTTGCAACTTGCATTTGTGCAAGATATCAGGCTGCTCCGAAGGTGTCTCACCTAATTGCTGTCAAGAGAATCCTCAGATACCTCAAAGGAGCACCTAAGTTAGGTCTCTGGTATCCAAGAAATAGTGATTTTAATCTCTATGGATACTCTGACAGTGATTATGGTGGCTGCAACATCAACAAGAAATCAACATCAGGAGGATGTCAATTTCTTGGTGGAAGGATCATCTCATGGCAATGCAAAAAGCAATCCTGTGTCTCTACATCAACTGCTGAAGCTGAATACATTGCTGCTGCAAGTTGCTGTGCTCAGCTGCTGTGGATTCAAAACCAGATGATTGACTATGGATTCAACTTCATGAGCACTCCTATCCACATTGACAACAACAGTGCTATATCCATCACAGAAAATCCAGTAAAGCACTCAAAGACAAAGCACATTGACATCAGGTATCATTTCATTAGAGATATTCATGAGAAAAATCTTATCAAACTAGTCAAAGTCAATTCAAATGAACAATATGCTGATTTGTTCACCAAAGCATTTGATGAACAAAGATTTAAGTATCTTATTACAGCTATTGGGATGATAAACATTGACTAGTCAATCTCAATTGAAAACCTTTTCAATATGTAAAGTCTTATGTCAATACAATCTAAGCCCTGTTACAAAAGATCCTTTCTTATTTAACTAAGTATAAGTTCTTCCGAAGAGAAACTTGCCTTCGGAAGATATCTAGCATAACTTCCGAAGCAAATTTCTCATAGGATAATTTTTCTTCTCGGAAGTATACTAAGTCTCGGAAGAAGCGATTGAGGTAATCTCAGATCTACTTCCGAAGCACTTAATACTTTCCACTTGAAAGCAACATGTATCTTCGGAAGCAATTTATTTACCTTCGGAAATACATTTGCCTTCGGAAGAACTTTACCTTCGGAAATACCTTATACTCGGAAGAAGGATTTTACTGTGTAACGGAAATCTTTTGGGCCCCACTCTGTAAAAAGTAAAGATTTTGTTAATGATGTCGGATTATTTAAATGGCTTAACCTTACCGCCCCTGTCACATCATCCTCTGAACCCTCACATCATCTTATCCAAACCACCCTTTAAACCGCCATTTCACCCATTTAAATACTTCCGGTTAATCACTTACACTCTTTTTACCAAATTCACTGCCCTAAAAGCTTTCTTCTTCACCAATTTACCTCTCTCTCTCAAGAACTTTTCCTCTGCTACCTTTCTAAATGGCTCTAAACCCTCAGCACAACCAAGTCGCACTCCTTGACTCCTCAAGGGATGCTGACTTCTCTGATATTATCTCTTTCTTAGCCCAATCTTCATATTACACAGCACTGACTGTAAACCCTACCATTTACACCAACCAAATGTCCGAATTCTGGGCAAATAGTCGGGTTGAAACCCTAAATGGGGTTCGTGCTATCAGGTCAAGTGTATGTGGCCAAGAGTTGGTCGTTACTGAACAAATCATCAGGGAGCATCTTGAGCTCCATGATGAAGGCGCACCGACGGAATTCCCCAAGTCTGAGTTAGATAACTCTTATCTCCAAATGGGATACGGTGGAGATGTAAGCAGGTCTACAGTCTACAAATTCAACTTCTCCTACAAGTGGAAGTTCCTGCTACATGTGGTTCTCCACTGCTTATCTAACAAATCAGGGGGATGGGATCAAATTCCCTATGAACTCGGGTGCCTAGTTCATGGGTTGGTACAAGGCTTGCGCTTCAACTACTCCAGGTTTGTGCTGACTAACCTCATGGGAAATCTGCAAAGGGACACATTCTTTATGTATCCCAGATTTCTACAGCACATAATCAACTGCGAGCTAGATCAGAGTAAGCTTGTCTGTGCAGCTGCTCTATCTGCTCCTCAAATGAGGCCGACTATCTTCAAAGTACTGAAGAGAGTGTCTACCAACTACACTGGAAGGGATACCGCACTACTTCCAGGTATGATTGAGCCAATGGCTCCTGGTGACATCCCTGTTATCCCCACAGGTGATGAACCCACACCAGCAACTACCCTCACCATTCCAAATCTACCTTCTCCTCCAATCAAAGTCACCTATCAGAGACGTACCAAACGAACCCTTGTTCAATCTACTCTGATTGAACAAGCCCCTCCTCTTCAAACCAAAAAGGCTAGAGTGGAACAAGGGGCTCCCACTCAGCCAGAGGTCCCCCAATCCTTCACTATTGACCTCAATATGGGTCTTGAGTCTCCTCAGTCTCAGACCCATGAGCCCATAACCCCAGCTGATAGCCCTCAGGGTGAGTCTCTATACTCCCCTGAGCAGCCACCAAGGGACAGCTCAATGCCTTTTGACATTGATCAAAGTCCCGGGTCTTTAGGTCTTCATTCCTTCTCTTTTACTGACCTATTGACCGGAGCTGGTGAAGAGACTATGTCTCTCCAAGGCAATGAAGTTGATCCACAACACCCCATTAAGGATCAACAGAGCCTAGAGAAACCTCTTGTCTCTAGCCCACACCAGCAAAGCCCAACTGAGGTGAGTCCCACTGATGTGGAGGGGACTCATGTAGATTCAGCTGCCACTACTGAAGGAGCCTCATTGGATCCTCAGGACAGTGGTAACAATAGTCAGACTGAATCTACGGCAACCATGCCCTATGATGCCTCTGAAAGAGACATCATTGTGCAAGGGAAACCAGGGTGCCAAGAAACCACATCTGGTGGTGAGGATGAACATACTAGGTATGTTACCTCATCTCCCCGTGATTCTTCCAAAGAAGATGAGGGAAGAATGCAACTCACAATCAGAGACCTACTTTCTAAAGTCTCAAACCTTGAATCAAAGGTTAAGACTTTAGAGGATAGGTCTGCCACTCAGCAACTTGAGATTGAAAGTCTCAAGGTAAAACTAGCTGAGAAACAGATTGAGAGATCTGTTAGGCATGTACCCGTTCAAGTCTCCTTGACCTCTTCCTCTAGCTCATCTACCTCTCAAGATGATGCTACCAAAAAGGGGGAGAATGTTGAGGAACTAAGTCAAAGACAGGATTCCATCAGTCAAGCTCTCACTTCTTGAGCTCAAAACAACAAACCGCCATCTTCCCTGAGCCTCCTCCAGTTGTGATTCAAGTGGATCAAAGGATGCTTCAGGATCTAAATAGGATCTTCAACAAGTTCCTTTTAGAGTCCCTCATTGATCAACCCAGTCCGGATATGTCTGTGATATACTTTGGAGCTCAAGAGCTTCAGAGGTTGAATGCACCTCCTACCACTGTTGAGGAAGTTGGTCAACCTAAGGCCCAAGTGGAACCTGAGATTGATTTCGAAGGGGAAACTAGGACTGATGGCCCAGCAACTGAAATAGTTGGGACAGAAGGTGTGTTTTCACAGGCTTCCGAAGCACAATTTGAAGCCTCGGAAGAACCAACTCAAACTTCCGAAGCTGAAATTGCTGCTGCGGAAGGACTGTTCTCTCTTTCCGATGATCTAATAGTCACAGATGCAATTCTGGAACTTGCATCTGAGGTTAATAGGGAGGATTTTCTCAGCCAACCACTAGCCATTACATCTGCATTGACCTCAGCTCCTACCTCCACCATCCAACCTGAATCTTCTACCCAAGAACCACCAAAGTCTAGCACTTCCGAAGACATTAAAGGCAAAAGGAAGATGACTTCGGAAGAGCTTCTGGAAGAAGAAAGGATGGAGAAACTTAAAAGGAAAGGAAGACTGCCAACTGGGAAACTGTTAGCTGCAAGTTCAAAAGCAGCTGCAGCCAACCAAGAGGCAATCAACAATAGAAGAAGGGTGGAGGTAATTGATAGACTTGTCAGTCTAGGGCTGCCTCGGAAGATGTACTCCTGCTACCATTAGAGGAGCTGATAGAGCTTGAAAAGGCAACCTTGCTGCAAAAACAGCAAAAAGAAGAAGAAGCAAGGTTGGCCTTAGAAGAAGAAAGGCTGAGAAAAGAAAGAGAAGCTGATCTGCAGCTCAGGAGAGAAAGGATCACTTTCCTACTCTCCAGAGGATTCTCTCAAGAGGAGTTGTCTCCACACAACAGTGACACGATCTTGTGGCTCTTTAACAAAGAGCAAGATCAAATGGAGAAGGAGAGAAAGAGAGCTGCAAGGGAGAAGCTGGTAGAGAAGAAGAAGAAGGAAGAAGAGGCTGGACTGTCTGCCGCCAAGAAGATAGGTGACAAAGCTTGGATGAAGAACTATCTTAAAGCTCACGGCTTCTCTGGCAGGCAAGTGGGTCCAATGTCTGAGAAGACTCTGCAACGACATGTCAGTGACATCAAAGCTGACATTCGTGCAGGGAAAAGAAAGGAGATGTATAGAAGGGGACAGGGGATGACCTTCAAAGCCACCCCTCAGCCAAATATCCAAACCCAACATCAACCTGAACCAATACCTTTCCCTTCCCAATCAAAACTGAACCTGAACCTTTCACCCCTGAACCTACACCTTCCCATCTACCAACTCCCTCACCTCAACCACCTAAACTACCCATCATCCAACCCAAAACCTTGCCCAGAACCCAACCTCCTAAACCTACCCAACAACCAATCAAACCATCCCCTCAGCCTTCTAAACATCTCTCAATGGAGGAATTCAAGGAGATCAAAACCAAGCTCATCAACTGCACTACTCTGAGCGACATCTCTTGTGAGGAGGATACAGTCAACCTGACTTATGTTGATGGATCCTCAAGTTCCCTCACAAGAGATGAGTTTCTTGATCTACCAAGAGGAACTTTGGACCAAGCCGCAAGACTCCTTGGCCTCAATTCAGATACATTGAATGAGGAAGAAAAGAAGCTAAGGAGAAGGCTGGTGACTCTGCTGGACACAAAGAAAGGAGATAGGGTACCAAGACAATCTCTTGTACCCAGAAAGAAGATAGTCCAGTGGAGGTTCGAAGACTCTTCTCACAACTTTGTTGTTGAGAGAGAGAATGGTGAGATTAACAGGCTGAATGCCTCATCTCTGCTACACTTAAGCAGATTCGATATTGCTGAGTTAGCAGAGAAACCATTCTCCAACCCCTCAAACTCCGAAGTAGCTGCTCACATCAGAAATCATCTAGGCAGCCTTCACATGGCCGAGCTCACTGCAAGAAGCAAGGTTGAAGAGGAGTCAAAACTGAGAGAGGAGGAGGAAAGGAAAGGATCAGCAACCAAAGGCAAAGCCTTTCTTCAAATGGTTGAAGGTCCTGAACTTGAGTCCATAGTTAGATGGGAGTATGACTACAACTCCCGTCAACTAACTCTCTTCAGGGGGTCACAACAAAGGGTGCATGTCATTCAAAGTGATAGACTGGATCTCCTATCCACGAATGACTTGTACAAGCTTCTCAGCACCACTTCCGGGAAAAACAGAGAGACAGACAAATATCTTTTATCCCTGGTGCTGAAAACTTTGAGAAGTAGAGATAAGTGAAGTTTTGGTAGCATCAGCCTAGGGGGAGTTTGTTGGATCATAAGAGGCTGTTGCAACCAAAACAATATCACTTAGAAGATTTTGAGTACTACATGCAAAGGACTTCCGAAGCAAGTATGGGACTTCCGAAGGAAGAAAGAGTTCTTCCGAAGTCTAAGTATAAAATACACTTCCGAAGGAGAACTCCAACTTCCGAAGGTAAAGAAGCTACTTCCGAAGGTTCAAGACTTGAAGACAAAGATCTGAAGTCAACTTCCGAAGAATAAAGAAGTCCTTAAAGCCTCGGAAGCATAGAAGCATCTTCCGAAGTATAAGTGGCTTCGGAAGAACTTGTTCTTCCGAAGCCAGTTAACCTTCGGAAGACACTTCTATTATCCAGTAGACATAAGTATGGTCTGTCTGACAGTCCGCTGCAAATCTCTGAGATACTGCATGGCGTTTTCTCAAAAGCCATGTAGTTGACCATACTTTAATCTACTGTTTACCTTTTCATGTTAAGTACAGTTGCCATCTTTAGTTGGTGACAAAAGGTAAGTCATGGACATGTCATGACTACCATATCTTAGATAATACTTTATCTAAGATACCTTAACTATAGCATTGTAGTATATGCTTTAGTCTTAGGTTTCCAGCTGGTATCAAGTATAACCGGCTGTAGGATCTAGTATATATAGTTTCTCATTGTAACTCTTGTTGTATGCTTGTAAGTGTCTTGTAATCTTGAGTTGAGAAGTAATATATACAAGTACCTTGAAAATATTTCTGCTTGTTGCTTTGATTACTTATTATATTACTATCGACTCTTGTCAAAGACATTGCTTCATCTTGTTTGAGTGACTATTATAAGTGAGTTTGAGAGAAGAACAAGTGTTAAGTGACAAAACCCGATCCTGCATATGTCCTTTTTAAAACATGAACATACCAACTATAAGACTCAAATCAAAGATTTAATCTCCAAATTGACTGAGGCTCAACCCAGCTTGTCACAGTTGAGGCTCAAGCCAAGAAGCATGCTATCTCTTAGCAAAACTTCCAAGCCATTCTTGCATCATCCTCCCACTCAAAATATTGTTATCAAAACAAAGGTGGGTTGGGAACCAATAAAATTGCTCCACCAAACTCTTATGAGTCTATTAGACAACCAAGATATGGATTTGAAGAGCAAGTGGTTCCATCTGCTGACCCACCTTCCCATGAGTTGAAGAGTGATGCAACCATGGAGACCATCACAGGAAAGGCTCAGGTAAATCAACCTATCTCCACAAGTGATGATCATCCCCTAACCACCCAAAGCCAGAAGAAACAGGGCTAAGGCAGCCAGAAAAATGGCCAAGAAAGTGGTTGAGTCCAAGTTGAAAATATACCAAAAACAAAAAGGTGTATTCATTTCAGCCAGATTCCAAGTGGTTGGAAACTCTGATCTTGTAAAGGAGTGTAGTAGCAGCACCGCAGTCCTACCGAAGGATCAGAAGCTAAAGGGAAAGACTATTGATGAAGAAAAGAGGAGCAAGGAACAACAATCTTCAAATCCCTCAAAGTTTAACATTACATGCATAATGTATGGTCTGCAAAACCATATGGCTAAAGATTGTTACTACAATCCTGCAAGCACACACTATGCAAATAATGTTAAGAAAGAAGGAGTCAAGGAGGGTTTCATATTTGGACCCTATTACATGGTCCAAATGATGAGGAAAGGAAAGCTTGTTTCCGAGGCAAAGTTGCTTTTGGAAGAAACTTATTCTTCCGAAGGGAAAATAGCTTCGGAAGATAAGGCTAAGAAAATTCAAAAGAATAAAAGAGTTCCTTTGAAACCTTTCGAAAAGAAGACTGCATCGGAAGAAAAGATGAAGAAATCTCCTTCTGAGAAGAAAGAAGCTTCGGAAGTATGCCATGCTGCACAAGCTTCATCAAGCTCATCTGCTTTGATTATCCAAGGGATGGATTGGAAGATCAAATAAGATGTTGCAGCCCAAATCTCTTCTTCACAAACATCTGTTAAACCCTTATGCATACATTTTGGTTCAATTAAATCCTCATCATTGGAAAAGCCCAAGACCAATAAGGCTTGGGTTTCCAATAAAAACTAATTTTTTCACCTTATGTACAAGGACATCCAGATGACAAAAATGACAATGTGTGGATTGTAGATAGTGCATGCTCCAGGCACATGACTGGGAACAGATCTCTCTTGAACACAATCTATTAAGTGTTTCTCAGTTTTGTGATCAAAAGCACCAAATGCTTTTCACTGAACATGAGTGCATTATCCTCAAACCCGGGATGACAATTCCTCAGGAATTGGTGCTTCTTAAATATCCCAGAAAAGGGGATATGTACAAGCTGGAAATGAACAATGCTTCTCCATTGGGTGAAGTATCATGCTTTCTTTCCAAAGCTAATGGTGATGAGTCAACTTTGTGGCATAAACGAATGTGTCATGTCAATTTAAAAACCATGAATAAATTGATTAAAAATAACTTGGTACATGGTTTGCCTAAAAAGGAATTTTTCTGCAAAAAGATAACTGTGTTGCATGTCTGAATAGAAAGCAACATAGAACATCTCATAAATCCAAAGTAGTTAACTCTATCACCACTCCATTACACTTATTGCACATGGATCTATTTGGTCCCACAAGTATAATGAGCATTAGAAGGAAATCATACTGCCTTGTGATTGTTGATGATTTTACTAGATTTACATGGGTTTTATTTTTAAGAACTAAAGATAAAACTGCTGAAACTTTAAAATCTTTTATTCTTGAAATAGAAAATCAAATTGATCACAAGGTTAAAATAATTAGAAGTGATCAACGGACTGAGTTTAAGAATCAAGTTCTTGACTCATTTTGTAACTCAAAAGGGATTGCCAGACAATATAGTGCTCCTAGGACTCCTCAACAAAATGGTGTTGCAGAGAGAGAAACTGGACACTTATTAAGGTTCTCGAACTATGTTAGCAGATTCAAAGCTGCCTCTAACATTCTGGGCAGAGGCAGTCAACACTGCTTTTTATGTGCAAAACAAAGTTCTTGTAGTTAAGCCACATGGAAAAACCCCTTATGAGCTTTGAAATAAGAGGCCACTGCTTATTGGCTTTCTGAGATCCTTTGGCAACAGGTGTACCATACTTAACACAAAGGACAATTTGGCAAAATTTGCTGAAAAGTCGGATGATGCTATCTTTGTTGGATATTCTTCCAACTCTATTACCAATAGAGTTTACAACATTAAAAATCAACAATTTGACGAATCATCCAACATTGTTGTCAATGAGCACACTCCTTGTGTTAGGGGGAATGGCCCTGATCACATCTTTGATTTAGAATTGTTTCCAAACTATTCTAAACCCTCTTGTGAGAATGTTTCAGCTTGAACAAGTACTCAAAGTGATTCTGATGATGACCAACTGTTTGAGTTACCCAGACCTCTTCCAAGTTCTCCAAGCGTTGCTGAAAATCAAGCTCCCGTAATAATCAGATCTGACAGCATAACTATCTCAAGAGATAGTGGAGCTTTAATAAGTTGTCAACTAAATGAGCCTCAAAACTCATCCGGTGACAATGCATAACACCAAGCTGATGGAAGTAGCATTCTAAAGGAATAGACAACTGTCAATGCTGCTCCACAGCCAACTGATACTGATGTTGTTTCTCCTTCATTCAATCAATCCTTATTGGATGAGTGTGAAACATTAGCTGGACCAAGTGTTCAAAACCCTGAGCCAAACTTTTCTAATCTAGATCTATCCATGCAACTGGATGTGATCCCCAGGCTCAGAATTCATAACACACATCCAGCTGAGAACATCATTGGAGATGTCTACGAAGGCGTGAGAACAAGAAGACAAACTCACAATAGGAATGTCTGCTTGTACTCATGCTTCTTATCTCCGATGGAAACCAAGAAAGTAGAAGAAGCCTTGAAAGATAGTAGCTGGGTTGAATCAACGCAAGAGGAATTGCTTCAATTCAAAAGACAAATGGTTTGGAACTTATGTCCGCTACCATCCGGTCAAGTACCAATAGGCACAAAATGGGTTTTCAAGAACAAGAGAGATGATAGAGGCTTAATCATCAAGAACAAGGTTGGACTGGTAGTTCAAGGATACACTTAAGAGGAAGGAATTGATTACACTGATGTCTTTGCACCCATTGCAAGACTTGAGGCAGTGAGGATCTTTCTTGCTTATGTTGCATCCAAGAATTTTACTGTCTACCAACTAGATGTCAAGTGTGCATTTCTATATAGGAATATAGATAGGGAAGTCTATGTGTGCCAGCCACCAGGATTTGAAGACCCATAGCACCCTAACTATGTGTGTAGACTGGATAAAGCTCTCTATGGGCTGCACCAGGCACCTAGGCTGTGGTATGAGACATTGTCTATGTTTCTCCTGAAGAATGGTTACAAAGAGGTACCATTGACAAGACTTTATTCATAAGAAAGTCTGGGAAAGACATTTTGCTCGTACAAGTTTATGTTGATGACATCATATTTGGTTCCTCAAATGACCAAATGTGCAAAGACTTTGAGAGCATTATGAATAAGAAGTTTGAGATGAGCTCCATGGGAAAAATGGACTTTTTCCTTGGAATTGAGGTAAAGAAGATGAAAGACGGGTTCTTTATCAATCAGTCTATGTATGTCAAAGACATCTTAGTGAGATTTGATATGAAAGATTGCAAGCGAGCAAAGACTCTTATACCCACAAATCATAATCGTTGTCCTGACTCTAAGGGGGAGGATACTGATCAACATCAGTATAGGGTAATCATTGGATCTCTGATGTATCTCACAGCAAGTAGACCTGATATTCGGTTTGCAACATGCATCTGTGCAGGACATTAGGCCGCTCAAAGGTGCCTCACCTAGTTGCTGCCAAGAATATCCTTAGATACCTCAGAGGAGCATTTAAACTGGGTCTCTGGTATCCAAGGAACACCAATTTCAATCTCTATGGCTACACCGATAGTGACTATGGTGGCTGCAACATCAACAAGAAATCAACATCAAGAGGATGTCAATTTCTTGGTGGAAGGATCATCTCATGGCAATGCAAGAAGCAATCATGTGTCTCAACATCTACTACTGAAGCTGAATACATTGTTGTGGCTAGTTGTTGTGCTCAGCTGCTGTGGATTCAAAACCATATGATAGACTATGGATTCAACTTCATGAGCACTCCTATCCACATTGACAACAAGAGTGCTATATCCACTACAGAAAATCCTGTCAAGCACTCCAAGACAAAAACACATTGACATCAGGTACCATTTCATTAGAGATATTCATGAGAAAAATCTTATTAAACAGGTCAAAGTTAATTCTAATGAACAATATGATGATTTGTTCACCAAAGCATTTGATGAACAAAGATTTAAGTATCTTATTACAGCTATTGGGATGATAAACATTGATTAGCTTATCTCATTTGAAAACCTTTTTAAAATGTGTGTTGTCTTTGTCAATATAATCTAAGCCCTGTTACAAAAGGTCTTTCTTCAAAAGTTTACTAAGTGTAAGTTCTTCCGAAGAGAAATTAACCCTCAAAAGATATGTTATTCATCTTCCAAAGAAATATTCCTCCAAGTTTAGTTTTATCTTCCGAAGGGCTTTTTGCCTTGGAAGAAAGTTTGATGTTATATCAAATTTATTTCAGAAGATTGAAATCTCTTTTCTCGGAAGACCTTCTTACTCTCAGAAGTAAATTTCTCTTAGGATAAATTTACTCCCGGAAGTAAGGTTGGCTTCGGAAAAAGAATACCTTCGGAAGAACATTTACACTCCGAAGAAAGCTTTAGTGTGTAACGGAAATCTTTTGGGCCCCACTCTGTAAAAAGGTAAAGATTTTCTTAATGATGTCAAAATATTTTAAATGGGTTTAACCTTACCGCCCTTGTCACATCTTACCCCAAACCATCACTTCACCTTATCCATCAGCCCTTTCACCCATTAAATACTTTTAACTCATTCCCTTAATCTTTTTACAAATTTCATTGCCTAAAGTTTCCTTCGTCTTCAATTTACCCAAATTCAATCTCCATTTCTCTGTAACTTTCTCATAAAATGAATCTAAACCCTCAGCACAACCAAGTCGCACTCCTTGACTCGTCCAAGGATGCTGACTTCTCTGAAATCATCTCCTTTCTTACCCAATCCATCATTTACATTGCCCTAACTATTATCCCCACAGTTTATTCAAACCACATGGCTGAATTTTGGGGAAACAGATAGATTGTAACCCTAAACGGAGTTAGGGTTCTTAGGTTAAGCATTTGTGGTCATGAATTGATCATATGTGAACAGATCATTAGGGAGCATCTTGAGCTTCATGATGAAGGCTCTCTTACCGAGTTCCCCAAAGTAGACCTGGATGACACATATACCCAGATGGGATATGGTGGTTATATGAGCAGGTCAACTGTGTACAAGTTCAACTTTTCCTACAATTAGAAGTTCCTGCTTCACATAGTCCTTCACTACTTGTCAAACAAGTCAAGAGGATGGGATCAAATCCCTTATGAACTAGGCTGCATAGTTCATGGGTTGGGGGCCTCCGATTAACTATTCAAGGTTTGTGCTGATCAATCTGATTGGGAACCTTGAAAGGGAAACATTTTACATGTATCCCGGTTCATTCAGCACATCATCAACTGTGAGTTGGACCAGAGTAAGCTTGTCTATGCAGCTGCTCTACCTGTCCCTCACATGAGGCCGGTCATCATCTTCAAAGTGATCATGAATGAAAGTAAAGGAATGTTTTAAACGAAAGTAAAGCAACTTTATTATTAAACTAGAACTCACTCAGCAACGCTGACTTTTATGCATTTTCAGTTGGCATGTAATTGTTGTTGAGGATGGCATGGGGTGAAGCTACTTCGCAATTATAGAATGGTATCCATTTTATGTAGTAATTATGTTTTTGCGTTGTAATGCAACCAAAACGATGTTTTGTAAAGTTAACAATGATGTATTATTTGGCAAAAGCAATAATTAGTATATGAAATGGGTTTTGTTAAATTATTTGTTGGACCAAAAGAACCAATGAGCCGGATTAGAAAAACCTTTAAGTCCCACAAACGTCACAACAACCGCTGAAGTCCACAACAGCTGAAGACAACAACTGATTACAAAGTCTGAAGACAAGTGCTGAAGATAAAGTCTGAAGACAAGTGCTGAAGACAAAGTCTGAAGACACAAGTGCTGAAGACAAAGTCTGAAGACAAGTGCTGAAGACAAAGTCTGAAGACACAAGTGCTGAAGACAAAGTCTGAAGACAAGTGCTGAAGACCAAGTATCAGACGTTGTCATAACAGCTGAAGAGGACTTCTTCAGTAGTTGTGATGGTTTACTTTCAGTAGTTTTATGTTTTATCTTTTCAGTAGTTTTGTAAAACGACTGAAGAGTTTGTTCTTCAGTCGTTGTAGTTTCAGTAGTTTCTTATCAGTAATTTTATATTTTGTACTTAGCACTCTGATATGTTCTCAGTAGTTGTGAACATTTCAGTAGTTTGTTAAGTGTTAGTTATTTTTGTAATAGATCTGCCAGTTGTCACTATCCCGTGATAACAGCAGTGATTGCACTCTATATAAGGAGTGTCAACCTTATTGTAATATGTGAATGATTGAGCAGAAATATTTGGTATAATTGAAACATTCCTTATCACAGAAATATATTCTCTCGTATTTGTTTACAAATATCAAATTCTTGCTACAAATTGTCTAATTCTTGATCTTATTCCGCTGCATTACACTCTAATCCATCGAACTTGTGATCACTGATCCTGACAAATGGTATCAGAGCAGGTTAATCATTGATCGATCTAATAGTTGATCATTGAAACTGCTATTCAAGATCCAAGTTTGATTGAATTAGCATTTTTGCAAGAAACGGTTATAAGATTGAATTTTCTGTGTTTTTGGTCATTCATCCTGAGATTTATTCTTGGTTTTCATTGAGTCTGTTGTGGTCTGTGTAAATCTTTTAAAAGCTTGAATTAAATTGTTTTTGGACCTAAAATGACTACTCCTTCCAATGATCCTCACAATACTGGTTCCTCAACCAAGCCTCCAATGCTGGTTAGGAATGAGTATAACATATGGCAACGACGTATGCTCCATCACCTGTCTGTTAACAGCTCAGGTTGTTGGACATCAGTGGTACATGGTCCACACAAGCCTATGGTGAATAACCCGGAAACCAATCAAATGGTTCCGAAGAGGAAGGATCAATACTCAGATGAGGATAAGAAATTGTTTGAGATTGATGCAAAAGCCCATGGAATTCTGGCCATGGCACTACCCAATGAAATCTATTCTGGGCTAATGCATTATGAATCTGCCCATGACCTCTGGAATGCCTTGAAAGAACAATTTGGAGGAACAGATGAGGTCTTGGCAAATAATAGAGAGATCCTTGCCCAACAATATGAGACATTCTCTCATAGGAAGGGTGAGACACTGACTCAACAGTTTGAGCGGTTCTCTTGTTTGATCTCTGAATTAAAAATGGTCAAACATGAGTACACCAATATCCAGATGAATAACAGATTTCTCAGATCACTGCCTGAGAGATGGGACACATATACTATTGTCCTACGCTCCAGTGCAAATTTGGACAAACTATCTCTCACCCAACTCCATGGGAAATTGCTCACATTTGAGAGAGAGATAGAACAAAAACGAAAATTGTCTTCATCTGGTAAGCTCACTGAAGACTTTGTACCAGGCAACACTGACTTGGTTAGTCATGAGTCAGAATATGCTTCATCTGAATGCCAGTATGATGAGCATATTGATTTCTCTTCAAACATTTCTGATTCTGCATTTGTGAGTGTTGATAGTCAGTTTACTGGGTGTAATAATGACAATCTATGCTTCATCATGGATGATCTCAAGGGGATTGCTGATGATGACTTAGAAGAGATGGATATTTTGAGCCAAATGGCCTTGATAAATATCAGATCTCAGAAGTTCTACAAAAGAACTGGAAGAAATTCCCAGGACTCTCTGGCAAAACAAAGTTGGTTTTGACAAGAGTAAGTTGAGGTGTCACAAATGCCAAAGGCTTGGACACTTTGCTAGAGAATGTAGATCATCTGGATCTAATTCCTCTGCACCTTTTGTGACTTTTCCTGGCAATAGTCAACAAAACAAAGGGCAACATCCTGTCAATTCTAGTCATCATTCTCAACCACAATCTCCTGCATATTTTGTTCCTCAGGGTCAAATGCCATACCCTTACCCTTGTTATTACATGCCACAAACCAGTCAAGTTCAAGCTCCTATGGTATCACAACCTCATGCACTACCAGAACCTCAACCATCTCATCAACCTCCTCAACCTCAACAACATAGCTTCTTCACCCCTGAAGTTGTTGACTGGAGCAGTTTGCCAGATGACATGTCTGGTCATGAACAACTGTTCACAGGTGCTGATCAACATGGTGGTGACAGTCCTTTTGGGAATCTGGCACTTATGGCTCTGGAGTCAACTGAGGGTTCCTGCTCAAATGCATCATCTTCACAGGTAACTCAGGTATCTTCAGAGGCTAAAGCCAAGTTATGTTCTGAATCATGCATAGCTGCCTTTGTCTCTATTAGAGAGGCAAATGTAGCATTAATAAATCAAAAACTTGAGTTTGAGAAAACCATTTCCAAAAGAAAAGCTGAGTATGAGTCTGCTCTTAATAGTAAAAGTGATGAGATTTATAAGCTTAAATGCCAATTAAATGATGAAAAGGCTAAGCTAGAGGTTATTCTGGAAGACCAGAGAAGTCTCAAAGAAACCCTTGCAGTCACCCAAGTAGAGTGTGATCGATGGGTACAATCATGCAAAGGTTTTGAAATGCTTCTTAGTAAGCAATCAGCTTCCAATGTGAAGTTTGGCATTGGTTATAATCACACTGCTCCTCCTACAGATTTTGCTTCAAGAGCAGAAGTGAAATCTGATGGAGAAAGCAATAACCAATCCACCTCATCATGTGATTCACTTTTTGATAGAGCATCATCAAAAGTAGAAGTCAGCACTAAGCCCTCTCAGAACCAATCAGCTGATGTTGATGGTTCAATTGCTGACACTCACATGATCAAAGAGTTGATCAACTCAGGAGTTATTTCTGGAAGTCCTGAAAGGACTGGAGAGCAAGATTTAACACCTGAAGTTCAAACTCCAACTACTGAAGAGAAGAAAACTGTCAGTAGAAAGAGTTTGAAGACTACTAAAGAGGAAGTCAAGAAAGCAAATAATGCTTTCAAAGTACTGAAGAGCAAGTCTTCAGTAGTTTCATCCTCTTTAGTTGATGATCAACATAAGATGAAGAAGAAACCATGTGAAGTATGTGGTTTGTTCAATCATCTTACAATGACTGTTGGTACAAAAGAGGATCCAAACTCAAACATAAAGAGGAAATTAAAGAGAAAATGGTTAAAATGAAAACTGAGTTTGAAGCCACATTTGTACCAGCAACATCAAATCCTGTAACCCTTAAGTCCAAAAAGAAATCCAAAAAGGAAGGGGTTAAACAGGTAACAGCTGAGATAGCTCAAAAGAAGAAGGTGCAACATAGGAACTTATCAAACTCCAATGCCAATGTGTCTGAAGAGCTGAAAGCTTTATCACAAAATCAGACACAGCTGGTTATGATGGTTCAACATCTATTGGGAAGAGTTAACCAATTAGATGTTCCTATGTTGAAACCACAGAAAAGGAGGTCCAAGCCAAAGGATTCCTCTTCTTCACCATCTTCTTCCTCTCAGGCTGTTGTTTCAAACAAACCTGTTAGTTTACCATCTGTTGATGTGAACAGGCCCAAAACCAAAAAGGTTTGGGTCTCAAAATCTAACTAATTTGTTTTGTTTTGCAGGGTTCTTCAACATGCCACAGAGGCATCTGGTATGTAGACAGTGGAGGATCCATGCATATGACAGGAAACAGATCACTTCTTAATGACTACTCTCAAGGAAGGAAGGGGTTTGTGTCTTTTGGCAATGATGCAAAGGGTTACATCATCGGCAAAGGCTTTGTTTCCAATGGGGAAATAAAGTTTGATGATGTTAACCATGTGGAAAATCTCAAGTACAACCTCTTGAGTGTCAGTCAAATGTGTGACAAAGGCCATGTTGCTCTTTTCACCAGTCAGAACTGTCGGATTCTGTCATCCAAAGTTCTAAGTTTGATTGATAAGGTGTTGGATGAATACACTCTCCTAAAGGCCAACAGGACAGGAAGAGTGTATGCCTTAGATCTTTCCAAGAAAATAGATCTCAAAGGCCATCCTTGCCTATTTTCCAAGGCTTCCCCTCAAGAATCTACTCTATGGCATAGAAGGCTGGGTCATGTTAATCTCAAAAACATAAATCAGCTGATAAACCATGGTTTAGTAAGGGGACTGCCTATGAAGGAGTTCAAATGTGAAGATAACTGCACTGCTTGTTTAAAAGGAAAACAGCACAAAGCTTCATTTCCCTCCATAGAAGAACCTAAGTCCACTGCCTGCTTACAGCTTCTTCACATGGATCTCTTTGGTCCTGTGAGAGTGATGAGTATGGCTAAGAAGAAATACTGTCTGGTAATTGTGGATGATTACTCCAGATTTGTATGGACTTTCTTCTTGCATTCAAAGGATGAAGCAGCTCAGAAGATTATCAACTTTGTGTTGTATGTTGAGAAGCAGTATTCCCTCTCAGTCAAGTGTATTAGAAGTGATAATGGAACAGAATTTAGAAACAATACACTTGATGAGTTCTACCTCTCAAAGGGAATCAAGAGGCATTTTAGCATTCCAAGAACTCCTGAACAAAATGGAGTAGTGGAGAGAAAGAACAGGACCCTTATTGAAGCTGCAAGGTCCATGTTGGCTGACTCTGGACTGCCAATGACTTTTTGGGCTGAAGCTGTCAATACAGCTTGCTATGTACAAAATAGAGCTCTAGTAAATAAGAGGTTGATGAAAACTCCATATGAAGTTCTTCATCATTTGGCCCCTCTAATTTCATTCTTCAGAGCTTTTGGATGTCCTTGTTTCATTCTCAACACACGGGATCAACTCCAAAAATTTGATTCTAAGGTGGATGCAGGGTACTTTGTTGGTTATTCATCAACTTGCAAAGCATACAGAGTCTTCAACTGTAGAACAAAGATGGTTGAAGAGACTCTACATGTTAAGTTTAATGAATCTCCAAAGGACAAGATTCCACAAAGCCCTGTGGAGATATTTGATTTGGACATACTGCAATATGTTCCTTATCAAACTCCTGCTGTTGCTCCTGTCAACAGTTCACCACCTGGTGGTACTGCTGGTGCTGATGATGATGATAGTAGTACTCACCTCTTCAAGTTTAGTGATCAACTGCCTGATTCAGCTAGACCTGATGTTCCTGTAGCTCCAGCAGCACAATCCACAACAAATGCTGATGAGATTTCTACAACTTCAACTTCCTTTGAATTACCATCTACTGATTGGTTTCAAGGAAATGCTTCACCATCACCATCTGTTGCTGCTGAGCCTGCTACAAACACTTGCACTGATCTCATTGTGTACCAAGATCTGAAGAATCACCCTATGTCTCAAATCATTGGTGATATCACTGCTGGCGTATCAACAAGAAGTCAATTGTCAAATTTCTGCTTCTATGCTCTCTTCATCAGTCAGCAAGAGCCAAAGAATTATCACATTGCTTTAAAGGACAATGGATGGGTTGATGCCATGCAGCTTGAGCTTCTTCAGTTCAAGAAACAGCAAGTGTGGGAACTGGTTCCTCTACCTCCAGGTAAGTGTGCAATAGGCACTAAATGGGTGTTTAGGAACAAAACTGATGAAAATGGGCTTATTGTTAAGAACAAGGCCAGACTGGTTGTTCAGGGGTTTGCACAAGAAGAAGGTATTGATTATGATGAAACCTTTGCCCCTGTAGCCAGACTGGAAGCAATTAGATTGTTTTTAGCTTATGCTGCTTATCAAAATCTTAAAGTTTTTCAAATGGATGTCAAAAGTGCATTTTTGTATGGGAAAATTAAATGGGAAAATTAAAGAAGAAGTTTATGTATGTCAACCACCAGGTTTTGAGGACAATAAACATCCTAATTGGGTGTATAAGCTTGATAAGGCTCTTTATGGGTTGAAACAAGCTCCTAGAGCCTGGTATGAGACATTATCAAACTTTCTTCTGGAAAATAATTTCACTAGAGGCTCCATAGATAAAACTTTATTCATTAAGAAAGCTGGGCAGCATAATCTACTTGTTCAAATTTATGTAGATGATATTATTTTTGCATCCTCTGATCCACAGTTGTGTGATGCCTTTACAAAGTTGATGCAACAAAAGTTTGAAATGAGTGCCATGGGAGAATTACAATTCTTTCTGGGTTTGCAAATCAAACAAAAGGCTGATGGAATTTTCATTCATCAGTCCAAATACACAAAAAATCTTTTGGAAAAATTTGATTTACAAAACTGTAAGCCCTGTTCTACTCCCATGTGCAACACCACACAACTGGATACAGATCAGAAAGGTAAAGTGGTTGATGAAACACTTTACAGATGTATGATTGGGTCCTTGATGTACTTAACAGCTTCTAGACCAGATATTATGTTTGCTACATGTGTTTGTGCTAGATTTCAGGCTGCACCTAAGGAGTCTCATTTGATTGCAGTCAAGAGGATCTTTAGATATCTGCAAGGCACTCCATCTCTAGGTTTATGGTATTCTACTAGACATTCTGGTAAATTAGTTGCTTTTTCTGACAGTGACTATGCAGGGTGTAAGTTGACCAGGAAATCAACTTCTGGTGGATGTCAATTCCTAGGCAACTGTTTGATTTCTTGGCAGAGTAAGAAACAAACCTCAGTTGCTACATCAACTGCTGAAGCCGAGTACATTGCTGCTGCAAGCTGTACATCTCAGGTACTCTGGCTTCAAAACCAATTATTGGATTATGGCATAACAGAGACTAAGACCCCATTGTTAATGGACAGCTCTTCAGCTCTTTGTATTGTCAAGAATCCTGTCCAGCACTCTAGGACTAAACATATTGAAATCAGACACCATTTTATTAGAGATTGTTTTGAAAAAGGTCTGATTGATCCAAAATTTGTTCCTAGTGCTGATGAGCTTGCAGACATTTTTACTAAGCCTTTGGATAGTTCAACTTTCCACAACCTGGTGTTAAGGCTTGGTATGCTGCAGCTAGAATAAGTGACAACTACTGATGATCTCAGTAATAAGTACTGATGATCATTGGTAACCATGTCACATATAAGTACTGATGAGTTCCTTTACCCTCAGTAGTTTTTATAACTACTGAAGGCTACATGCCTCACAAGTACTGAAGTACTTTATTTGTTAAAACAGCTGATGTAGTTACAACAGCTGATGAAATCACAACAGCTGATGTAGCTACAACTACTGATGTCAGAAATGCAGATAAGTACTGATGACCAATGAAACCTCTGAAACTCAGATTTGTCTGATGAGTAAGTGTGGAGGTCAGACTGAAACAGCTGAAAAGCTATGAATTGACGAAAACAGCTGATGAGTAATTTCTCTTCAGTTGTTTCTACAAGTGCTGTTTCTACTGAAGCCAAACCTATGTCTTCAGTAGTTTACAACTACTGAAGACTAACACCAAGTCTTCAGCTGTTTACAACAACTGATGACAAAACCACTGTCTTCAGTAGTTTCACAACTACTGATGACAAACACCATGTCCTCAGTTGTTTCACCACCTGAAGTCAAAACTGTCTTCAGTAGTTTTATAACTACTGATGACTAAATCAGAGACTTCAGCTGTTTCAACGTCTGCCGGTTAAAACCAAGTCTTCAGTTGTTTTATAACAACTGCTGATCACACCAATACGGTCAGTCATTTCAAACCTCTGAAAGTTAATACCACGTCATCAGTAGTTTCAACAAATGATGACTAACACCAAAACCTTCAGTCGTTTTCTAACCCTACCCTTTAAATACCTTATCCCACCTTCAGAGTTTTTCTCACTCTCTTCTCAAACCTAACGTTCAAAAACTCTGTAACCTCTCTTCATCAATGGCGACCATGCAACTAAAACCACGACACAACTGTGTCGCTCATCTCACAAAATCGCCATACTGGACCAAGTTTCACAACGCCATTGATTTAATGGTTCAGTCACCTTACCAAACGGCTTTTCTGTTAAACCCCACCATATATGCCGAATCTCTTAGCCAATTCTGGACAAACGTCACTCTTGTCTCTGAGGAGAATGACACAGAGTCTCTTCAATCGTTTGTCCATAGCCAAAAAGTGGTCATTACTCCAGACACTCTTCGCCAAACCCTTAATCTGGATGATGCCACTTTCCTAACTGGTTATCCAAAGGGCACAACATATCTATCATTTGCCCACCATGGATACCAAGGTAACCTGAGTGCCTCTACCATATTGAAGAAACATTTCCAAGATGCCAACGTCTCATCTTTCATATGGTAAACGTCTGCCTTGCCCCCAAGACTTCATCATGGGATCAAATGTCCACAAGGTGGCAACAGGTAATGTACTCCATCCTTGAGCAACAACCTTTAAATTTTTCTGAAATACTATTTTTAGAGCTCAAGGATATGGCCCAAAAACAACTTGCTAACCGTTGGATATTATATCCTCTGTTCATAATGGCCATAATTGAAAACCAGCTTCAAGCTGAGGGACTTGTTGGCCTGGGAGTCCCTGCTATGGCTGTATTGCCTGAAGTATACTCCCGGCACAACTCTGACCAAACACTAAAAATGGCTGCCAAGCTGCGCAAACCCACGCAGCTGGAACCCACAGCCACCACCACAAGATCCAGAGTCCCCACCAAACCAAAAACCAAACGCCCCAAAACAGCTATTCAGGGAGATGAGTCCCCTGAAGATGCTCCTGTACCACCAAGACAGGATATACTTGCTGGTGTAAACCCCCCAGCAGTATCAAAGACTCTACCAGCCACAGCCGCTCAGGATTCCTCTCAAAAGGAGCCTGCAGCAACCAAAGAAGGGGTACCCACTAATCTGGAATCTTCCTCATTTGAGGAGATTGCCATTGAAAAGCACCATTCTCCCCAGGTGCATACTGATTTTACCCTATCTCCCCATGAAAATGCCCCCCAAAGTCCAACCATTATAATTGCAAATGTGGTGACTCAGCTGCATGCCTCTCCTCCTCCCCACCAAACACAAACAAAGGGGACAACCACAGCCATTGAGGAAGAGGATCAACATGCTTCTGACAACCCACAACACCGGGGTTTAAATGTTCAGTCTCTAGGTGTAGATATGGAGATCAGAATATCTGATGAGGCTGCCACCTCTTCTGAATCAGCACATGATCAGACTGAGGCTGGTAACATTGCTAAGACCTCATCAGAGGCAACAGCTGATGAAGGACATCGTCCTGAGGCTGGAAGTCCCCAGTTCCAAGAAAAAGGGGCACATGCTAAAACTGGTCTACACCCAGTGCATGTACATCCTGCTATAAGCAGGAGGTCAGGTGATTCAGCATTTGCTGATGATGACCTGGGCTTCTTTTATGATGTTCTGGCCCAGAACACAATTCTTGAGGAAGAAGTCAGTAGACTATAAAGACTACTTGACCAATTCTCTCAAGAAGCAAGTCCATCTGCCACCAACATATGGCACCTTCACCTGAAGGTCTCCCAAACACTCAGCCACTCCAAACTTCCAACCCACCAGCCTCTATTTCTGGCACTGCTTCTCAGGGACAGAACCCCTCTGAGCAAACAGCTGCTATCTTTCAGCAATCCCTACCTCTCATCACCCCAATGATCAAAGACATTATGATCAAAACCATGGATGAGAGGCTTCCCTCAATCATAAAACCCCTGGTGGAGGAGATTGTGAGCACAAGGCTTTCTACTACTCAAACCCTTGCAACCAATGCAACCAAAAAGGGGGAGAGTCAGTTAGTGAAAGCAAAGAGGAAGAGCATACTGAAAGAAAAGGAGACTGAGAAGGAAGAGGAGGTTGAAAAGGAGACTGAGAAGGAAGAGGAGTGTGTGAAGGGAACTGACATTGATCAAGTGGGTGAAAGTCACAAAGACTTTCATATCACATATAAGAAGAGGAAGGTTGAAGGAAAAGAAAAAGAACTCCAACTTAATGAGATGATCAAAATGGCGGATGCTACACATAGTAAATCAATGGACTCCATTATTGATCAACTGTATAGACAAGGGTTCGATACTGCACAGCTTGACTCAGAGATTAGAAGACTTGAAGTTGAAGAAATTAACTAAAGATGGGCAAGTTATGATGCATTAGAAAGAGAAAGACTGGAGATCATGATCAGATTCATTGCAAAGTACCTTGGGAGATCATTGATCGAGATTAAGTCATGGACTAGGGACAGTATCTTGGCAATAACCACCAAGATCTGTATGTCTGAAGCATACACTAAGGGATTGGTGATTGAAGCACTAAATGAGGCAGGTGCTGGGAACAGAAATGAACTAGCAAAACACTCAAAAGCCTCACTCACTACAAGAATGCTAGAACAACCTTCAAAACTTCCCACTTCAAAATCACCACTACCACAACCCATTAAACCAACTCCTTTACCCTCAAAACCAACAGCCGATGATGCATCCAAGAAGAAGAAGAGAAGGATGTTGAGGCTAGAAGAAGAAGAAGAAGAGGATGATGAGGAAGAAGATAGGCTGCCTCTTTCCGCAGTCCTAACTTTGCCTAAAGCAAACCTATGCCCATCACTCCCACCTCACAGATGGAGACTGTGAGAGTAAAGATAGAAGAAGAACAGCAGCAAAGGCTTCATGATGAGGAGATGCTGAAAAGCATAGACAAAACTTATGCTGCTTCTTCATCAATAATCAGTATGAAGAAAGAAGCTCTGAGATTGTACACCCTTGCTAACACATTTCAATATCAAAAGGAAAAGGTGAGAATATGGCCTGATCCTAGGGTGGCTCAAAGAATTGTAAAGAAAGACATTCCTGCGAGATACAAGGGCCAAGTAAAAAGGATCGTAGATGAAGAGATCACAGTGGTCCTGGTAGTATCACCCTGGGAAATTGTAGAAGATTTCAAGAAGGCCTATGAGGCTAAACAACCACCCCAAAAGATGTTAGAGAACATAATAATTAAAAAGGGGTTAGTCTACAAGAGGCTTGAGAACTTCAAACAAAATGAGCTCAGTTTGTTACTTGAAGGCACTCACCCAGATGAGTTTGCATACAGACATATTACAACAGTTGAGCTCAAAAATGGCAAACAGGCCAAGTACATTTCAGAGCTGTATGGGCGTGAAGGATTGTTTGATGGTGAACCAGAAAATCTTACCATGGAAGAACAAATTATGTTTCTCAAAGCATACACCAGAGAATCCTACATGCTTATACATGGGAAGTGAGTCTCATGGATGGGGGAACAGCTCAGTGTCCAATTCCCCAATACAGAGTTCCCATCCATACATTGCCAACCAAATCATCAGAGACTCATTTCCAGGCCAGTGCTTATATGGGTCATCTTCTCAACTGATCAAGAAGGAAAAAGACCAACCATTTTGCCAACAATAAGTGGGACCTCAATAAAGTTAAAGGTTTTGGCTGCATTGGTTCAGGGGGAGTTTGTTGGACCAAAAGAACCAATGAGCCGGATCAGAAAAACCTTTAAGACCCACAAACGTCACAACAACCGCTGAAGTCCACAACAGCTGAAGACAACAACTGATTACAAAGTCTGAAGACAAGTGCTGAAGATAAAGTCTGAAAACAAGTGCTGAAGACAAAGTCTGAAGACACAAGTGCTGAAGACAAAGTCTGAAGACAAGTGCTGAAGACAAAGTCTGAAGACACAAGTGCTGAAGACAAAGTCTGAAGACAAGTGCTGAAGACCAAGTATCAGACGTTGTCATAACAGCTGAAGAGGACTTCTTCAGTAGTTATGACGGTTTACTTTCAGTAGTTTTATGTTTTATCTTTTCAGTAGTTTTGTAAAACGACTGAAGAGTTTGTTCTTCAGTCGTTGTAGTTTCAGTAGTTTCTTATCAGTAGTTTTATATTTTGTACTTAGCACTCTGATATGTTCTCAGTAGTTGTGAACATTTCAGTAGTTTGTTAAGTGTTAGTTATTTTTGTAATAGATCTGCCAGTTGTCACTATCCCGTGAAAACAGCAGTGATTGCACTCTATATAAGGAGTGTCAACCTTATTGTAATATGTGAATGATTGAGCAGAAATATTTGGTATAATTGAAACATTCCTTATCACAGAAATATATTCTCTCGTATTTGTTTACAAATATCAAATTCTTGCTACAAATTGTCTAATTCTTGATCTTATTCCGCTGCATTACACTCTAATCCATCGAACTTGAGATCACTGATCCTGACATTATTCCGCTGCAATGTTTTTAGTAAATGCTAATGACTATTTAAATGTTATGTACGATGAATGTCCAACTGTGAGTGTTCCGGGAACAGGATCTTACAAGTTGGTATCAGACCCAAAGTTTAAGAAAAATGGGTAAATTATTTTAAAAACCTAAACTTAAACTGAGAATGGGACTAAATGGAAGGATGCCAGCCCAAGTAGCTACGTGCCATCAGGTATTTTCTTTAAATCTTAACAGGTATTATGTACGCGTGTTATTTGATTTATGTGCTTTTAGTAGATTTGGATTCTGATGTAGTAAGGATAGAATATGCTTGCAGTATGAAGAGTAAAGTAAGTGGCTAATCATAACTAGCCATTGTAATTAGGGACTTACTATACTTGACATAAACTAAGCTATTACCTTGAATGACCGTGTTAGTGTTTGAGTCTTATAGTGTGTGTTTTGAGGATGACGGGAGGTAGATCTTCAAAGGCTTCTCGAGGTGGAGGTCGAGGTGGACGTGGTGCTGGACCGCGTGTCACAAGAGGCAGGGCTAAGGCTGCAAAAAGGGCACCTGAAGAGCCCGAGACCCATAACCCAGAAGGTGGTGATGGGAGTGCTAATCTGTCACACCCCGGACCCAGGTAGGGTGGGACGTCACAGACTAGCAACAACATATGGCAGCGGAAACAAACCATTAAAAGAGCTCAAAGGAGAGAATATCACATGGCATTAATGTTTTAAAAAGGTAACGGGACTAGATACACATCAAGCCCCAATTAAGTTTTACAATCAACCATAAAAATGAAATTGTACTTGTTCAACACAAAATATAAATTGTTCAAATGTTTCATCAAGGAAATAAGCCAATGCCATGTCACGGGGATAAGTCTAGGTCTTCAAGCTGCTAGGATCTCTTCAAATATTACCTGAAACATGCTCAAAAGAAAATTGTGTCAACTAAAAAGTTGGTGAATTCAAGTGCTTAAAGTTTAAAACAAAAGGACTTAATAAATCCTTCTTTGATTAAAAGAAAAATAATCATTGTTTATCATCGTGGGAGAAATAAAATCATAATCAACCCTGCACTCAGTCCCGGTTAGCCTCTTCTAAACTTGTGTTTTACCAGATATTCCCAAAGGAAGAAACTGAGCCCCATACCAGTGAACCCTACCTACCCGGATGGTTCACCATAGAATCTTAACAAAACTTGTTACATGCCACAACGATCCCTCAGGATCTCAGTGGGGTAACCTTCCTGGAACGGAAGCCACTGTGTGTGGAGGATTCCCCAAATAGATCTATCCATATAAATCAAGCGGTTCACGAAAGAATTAATGATCATGATATAAAAATTAGCAGGTAACCACAATCCCACATGGTATCATCAAATAAAGCACAATCATAGTTTATAAAAATAGAGCATGTTCCATCCCAAAACAGTAGTAAAAAGGGGGATCACTAGAACTCACCTTAGGTTTCCAAATCAAAGTTTCCTGATGTGCCGGGAAGTGTCACAAGTCTAGCACCCTAACAAGTACATATTAAGCAATAAGCTACTGCCCTAAACTCAATTCAAGTGCAACAATGGTGTCAAGAGTTTAGCTATAATGTACGGCTTTGATCCAGTGAAGGTTTGTATAAAAAGTTTCCTTTTATGGCAAGTCAAAGTGTCTTCAGGAAAGTTGGGGATTTTCACTTCATTAGATTAGGTATATTAAAAGATTTTATTGTTCAAGTGTTTATTAGCTTCCTGGAAGTCGGTTATAAGGTTTGGAAAAATTTACAGTTTAGTCCCTCAAGTTTCAAAATTGACAGTTTCTACCCTCAAGTTTAGTTTCTTGCCTTTTATGTCATTTATGTCCAAAATCAGATTGTTAGAGTCATATTATGATTATTATGGGGTAAGTGGTTCAAAACTTTGGTCTACGGGTTCGATTTTGAAAACTGCGCGTTTAACGCTCCCGGTCGCGGTAAAAGCCGGATAATTTTAATAGTTATTTGGAGTTTTCAAATATTTAAATTTTGGACCAGTAGGTATTTTCTAAGAGACTTCTTTATAAATTTCTAAGTCCTTAAATTGTGTAAATTGGCCTTTTATAGTCAAAATCTTGTTTTTACGTTTGACCCGTTAATACGCGGTTTTGACCGGGTTTGACCATTTAAAGCTCATTTGACCGAGTTTTTAAATCTTTTAGGTCCTTTATCACTTATCTTACTGAAATCATATGATTTTCATAAATCTTAGTTTTGAACCCTATTTTTATAGATTTTTCTCAAAAACTATGCTCGGTTTGTACCCGTTTTTAGTTAAAATGCCATTTATTTGAGTCTTTGACCACTTAACTTATCCATTGACTCCAGAATACTTTGTTTATCATTTTTGAGCCTGGAATACTTTTTAAGAATGTTAAATTCATAGTCTTACTATTTTTAAGTCATTTTACCATGTTTTCGGGTCCCGAAAGTGACTAAAAGAGGGTAAATCACATCATGTCCTTTATTCCAGAGATTAAACATTGCTAATACTTCAAATATTCACTAAAATCTACTGAAATTTCAGTCCCAACATGTTGCCTAGTAGATCTATACATTCATATGCTTCAAATATGTAGAAAATGCCATAACCGACAATTACACTAGTGTAAATCATCATAGCTTGAGTTTAAATGTTACCAACACTTCATTTAACTTCATAAGTAGATTATAAAGGTGTCATTAAGTCGTTCATGAGTAGGTTATGGGTCTTGTTTAAGAGGATTTTTCAAACAAATGCTCAAGAGGGTGTTGTTACATGTAGAAAGGGGGTTTCAAGGTGAAATCCATGTATCAACCGTAGGTTTGAGTATGTAGCCACTTGGAACTTTTAAAAACAGGTTCTTCGGAGTCCATTAAGTCGTAAAAATGCAGGTTACAAGTTTGGTTTACAAGAGTTTAAGCTTTCACAAGTTAGATGATGTCAAAACACTCAAAATGAGGGTTTTCATGGTGGAAGTCGGTTTCCACATCAAGAATGGCTAACAAAACATGAAGTTTACCTTTAAGAACATTGGTAACTCCTTAAGAATGAGATGATGGTGAGATGTTTCTGCTACAACAAGGAAATACACGGTTCTTAGATGTTAAATGATGAAAACAAGAGAAATGTCACAAAACCGACATCTTGAGCTTACACTCGAAATAACTCACGGTTTAGAGGGTGTTGATGGCCTTGAATGGCTTGAAACTCCTTGGACTTGAATGGAGAAACTCGAACTAAGGCTGGAAAGGTGGAACAAACACGGTTGTGTGACCAAATCTTGCAACAAGGCTGCTCCTTTGCGGTTTTGGTCTTGGCCGAATGGATCTTTGTGTGGTCTTCGAATTTTTCTTGCACAAGGCTTAGAGAGAATAGTTTTGAAAGTGTTGAGTGATGTGTGTGTGTGTGTGTGTGTTCAGCTGGTGGATCGATTAAAGGGAGAGAGAGGGAGAGAGATGGAGAGAAATGCATGGATTGTGAGTGGGTGAGAAGGGTGGTGTGAAGAGGAGAGGAGAGTGGTGAGGGAGGGGGCGGCCGATCTTGGAGTGTAGTGGGGAGAGTTTTAAATTAATTTTAATTGTAAATTAATATTGTGTAGTGTAATTTTGTAGTATTGGGTATTATGTATTATTTAGTGGAAATGTGATTTGAGGTGTCTAATGCATACCCATGCATGCATGGCCGAAATTATGCAAGTGTGAGTGTGTGTGCTCACATTTTAATTGCCTTCTCTTAAGTTTAATTTTGTAAGGGTGACTAGTTGACATTCCCGGACACTAATTTTTAAAAAAAAGTAGAAACCTAAATTGGTTAAAAATCAAAAGTAAAATTCACATGAAATCATAATTTACATGAAATAGCAAGAATTGATTCCAATTTCACATTAGGGTTGTATAGTTTCAATTATTAGTACTCATAGCATGGATAATGATGCAAGTAATCTAGGGTTAGGGTAACAACCTGGAGGTCGGTTGTCACATAATCTGAGGGCCACAGTGAAGGAGACTGTTGTCGACCTACCGTCTGTGGTGACCGAAGTGATTAGAGCTGTAAGGGAGGATGAGAAGAAGAAAAAGAAGACCTTTGAGAGAGGGGAAAGGGAGCAACCGGAGACTGAGACGGTTGTCTCTAGTGATGAGGAGGAGGAAGAAGCTGTATAAGAAACAACACGTTATGAGGCATTTCAGAGATGCAAGCCCCCGACTTTTGATGGCAATGGTAACACTGATGCTACACACCGCTAGGTGAGGGAAATGGAGGTAGTGTTGGATATCAGCGAATGCAGGCTGAGGGACAATATTGTCCAGGCTGAGGGTAACAGGGCAATTGGGAGGATGAAGTGGGGTGAGCTGAAGAGGTTGGTGATTGAAGAGTTTTGTCCTCACAAGGAACTTGTGTAGTTGAGAGGGACTTCCTGCAACTAGAGGCGGGAACCATGACACACCAGCAATACACTACTAAGTTCAATGAGATAGCAAGACTGGTGTCGGATCAGGTAACGCCGGTATCGAGGAAGATCAAGAGCTATATCAGGGTTTGATGGCAGATATTCGCTTGCACATGATCGCCGCCCGGCCAAGCACTTTTAGGTCGGTGGTGGACCTGGCAGGGAGGTTGTATGATGAGAGGGAGGTGGATGTGGTAAAGGTGAGTAAGAAGGGTAACGGTGACAAGAACTGGAATGGGAAGCGGTTTGGACGAGGTGGTGTCCCTCCAAACAACAAGAGTGCAAGGGTGGATGACCAACGTGTAACTACGCCTGGTGTGGGGATGAAAAGGTGTGGTAAATGTGGAAAGGAGCATACTGGAGAGTGTAGGGGGGATTGAACGTCTGCTTCAAGTGTGGTAAGCCCGGTCATATGGCGAGAGAGTGAATGGTGGTGAGATGTTTTAACTATGGTGGAGAGGGTCACTTGAGCGGAGACTGCAAGAAGCCGAGGGCTGAAAGTTCTGGGGCAATGAAGAAGGTAGGGAATGAAGGGCACAAGTTGAGCGCCAGAGCCTTCACGATGACCCGGGAGGATGCTAGGACGGACCCCGATGCTGTGTCAGGTACGTTTCTAGTAAACCAAACTCTTGCTTCTGTGTTATTTGATTCTGGTGCTAGTAGGATTTTCATTTCTGCTGCTTTTTGTGCTAAATTTTCTGTTAGAAGTAGAGGTATTGATGAGCCTTTCGATGTAGAAAGTGCCATAGGTAAGTCTACCTGGATTTCTAATCTGATAGAATGCAGGACCGGTGAAGGGTATGCACTTACAACACAACAACACAATGAGGAGAGTTGCTTAGAACACTTAACAGATCAAATAGGGAACTGATTAACTTGTTAATGAAAGATGCTAAGAACACAAGTAAAAGTGAGACAAAACAAGATTGCAAACAACACAAGTATTTGGTTTTCAAGAATGTTGTATATTGCTTCTCAAGTTTTATTACAAGTTACAAAGCATCGATAGAAAGTTACAAGTACTTGAGATACTTTATACTACATCCTACAGCCGGCCATACTTTGAAGGCCAGCTGGATACAATTGACTATACAACTACAAAATCAAATTTAGAGTCAAAAAGGCATATCTGCCTTTTGACTTGTGACTATGACATGTCATAGCTCACATCCTAATATATTACAAAAAGGATAAAAGTACATAAAATAGAAAGCATGGACTCAAGACCTCAATGTACAGTTACCAAAAGCATGGACCTTTCACCAACTCATGTAAGTTAGTGACTTTACAGAGTTGCAGCTGAAAGGTGGTCCAGCTTTATGGTAAAGTACATCGCATAAAGGCATATCTCTAAAAGTTTTCGAAAGAAATTTGTCTTCACTCTTTGGCTTCGGAAGATATTGGTCTTGGCTTCGGAAGATTTACACTTAGAATATTTCTAGTGCATGGTGTAAAACTTCTTAAGCATTTCTACTTTAGTTCTTTAGTGCATGCTTGCAGAGAGACTTTGGATGTTTTGGCTGCATCAGACTTATAGGAATCCTTACAAACTCCCCCTAGGCTGATGCTACCAAAACATTTAGAAGATCTTCATATGTTTGTAGTCTTCAGCACAATGATGACCATACCCTTCTTCATTAAATGGTCAGGATCATTCAGACTCTCATAATATCTTCTCATCTCAAAGAGATCATGCAGAGGTAAGTTGATTATGTCTTGCCATGTATAGACATTCTCAACACCTTGATCTCTGATCACATGCCATCTCTCTGGATTAGTAGTGAAGGTCCAGGATAAGATGGGTGTCTCAGCTGCAAGAGGAGCCACTTGAATTGGAGTTGATGGGGCTGCCTCTTCATGCACTTCCTCAGGTTGATCTAACTCAGCCTGAGGTGTAGAGGTGGATGATTCAGGCTTCTTCTTCTTATACTTTGGTTTAGAAGCCATCCTCTTCTTCCTCTTAAAAGACTTTAACTGAGAAGACTGGTTTGCAACACCTTGTTGATCATCCTTGTCTTTCTCAGTTGGGTGTTCCTCCCTCACAGGTTCAGAAGGAGAAGGAGTTTGACCCTGCTGTGGATTAGAAGATGAAGCTTGCTAAGGCTCAGCAGAAGGTCCAGGTTGTGTTGTCTCAGGTTGTTTAACATTAACCTCCACTTCAGGTCGAATTTGACTTGGAGGAGAGTATAAGTCAATCAGCTCTCCACTCTTGATCTTCTACTTGATTACCCTGATATGCTCATCCATTGTGGATAGGGACATAGGGCCAAGTCTCCTTCCGGAGAATCCATACAGCTTCAAGAAGCTCATCATCCTTTGTCTGTCAGAAGACTTTTTCATACTCTTTTGGATGATAGCCCTTGACTTTGAAGCTTCTTCCCTCATCTTTCTCTTTGTTGATTTTTGTTCTTTGAGCACTTGAAGTTCAAGCTATTTGAGATACTCAAACTCAATGTACTCAAAGGACAAGGGAAGAAGTGGAGATGTCTGGTAGAGACCTATGGACTCAGGTAGTTGATCATGTTTTGCCTATTTGTTTCCTTGTCTACCTGAGGTTCTTGTGTAGCAGCCACATCCTCTTACACAGGACTTCTCTAAACTGGGGAGAGAGTTGGAGCCCGCTTGTATAATCTTTTCTGTCTCTTCTCTTCTTTGAATTGGAGAAGTAATCTTGCATCCTCTTTTTCCTTCATCTCTCTTGACACTTCCATGTCAGCCAGTTCATTTAATTGCTCTAAGGGGAGAGATATAATCTCTTCTATGTCATAGTTCCTTGTCTGCAGGTAAGTAATCCTGACTGCCCTCAACTCATCTTCTTGAGTGTTTGGTCTGGGGGCAGCCCTGATTGAAGCTTGCATAAATCCTGAAGACCCAGAGGAACTTTCTCTCCTTAGCTTCCTTTTCTTCTCTCTCTCTCTCTCCTTCTCCTCAATCTCCTCAGAATTCAAAATCCTTTTCCCTTTGTCACCCACAGACCTTTGTGACTCAGGGTGGATAGAGGTTTGGCCTTCATTGCTTAGTGTAGCATCCAAGCTCTGGCCAGAGAGAGGCTGTGAGACACCTTCACCAGCAGGTGTTTCACTGAGGGAATGAATTTCTGAAGCAGTTGTTGGTGTGACATGGCTCTCAGGCTCTATCACTGGGCCTTCAGCCAAGGTTTTCCCTTTGAAGCTAATCTTAGGGTCTGCCTCAGCATCCAGTTGACCAATGACATTACCTTATTGCCTTTGTCTCCTTCTAAGACTGAACTCTTCAGTAATTTTGTCTTGAATCCTGAGTGCTAACCTGTCAGCTTGTCTTGATTTGCTTGGGTTGACAAGTGGCATGTTGATCAGGTCAAGACCTTCATAGTAGTCCAAAGTCTAAAAATTGAACACTTCTTGCTATCCTTGAACTCTATGAAGAATGAGGGCTCTTCTATCAACATCATACCTCCACCCAATAATGTAGTTTGAAGTTCCTTGAGGTGGAGATGACGCAGCCCTTGGAATGCCTTCCTCAAAGAAACTCCTAATAACAGAGTCAATTATGTCCACATTAATGTGAACTTGAGGATGTTGCTGAGTATGCACAGTTGCAAGTGAGGGTGTTGAATCCTCAATGTCCATACTCCCTGAAGAACTCCCAGGTTATGTGACTGTAATGACTTTCTCCTCCTTTTTGGTAGCATCACCCTCTTGCATAGGTGAGCTAGAGGTTAGGTCAACCACATTCACAGGTTCTTGTGTTCCTGGTTGAGCTCTTTTTAAAGGTCTCCTAGCTAGTTTTTTCATGAGATAAGATATCTCAAGTTGCTGATCATTGACCCTATTATGCAAGGTAGTCACCTGAGATTCAAGGTGACTAACCTTAGAGACTAAATAGGAGCATGTTTTTGATAGTTTTTGCACCTTTAGTCTCAGATTCCCCTCTTCTTCATCAGAAGAATCATTGGGGGATGAGATGATTGGACCAAAGTCCTCTTTCTCACCACCAGCCTCAAGTTCTTGGCTGCTGGATTTCCTCTGCACATTGACATTCTCAGTTGAGGTGTCAATGGGCTGAGTTGCCATGGTTGAGGTCTTAATGATGTAATCACTTGCAGAAGTAAGAGCCACTTCCATATGGATATCTTGAACAGGTTCAGAAGTATCCACCTTAGTTATAGGTGACTGATATGGGCTAGACAAAGGAGACTCAGTAGTACTCATCTCTCTTTGAGTAGGAGAGGAGTAGAGAGACTCATGGTACCCACTGAAACCTAAGTCTTCATCAGTATAGAATGAGAGGTTGGGAATGGGTTGATATAAGTCTAATGGCTGGGGATGGTAACTGTCCCCTGAAGGTTGTTCACTTGTGTGTTGAGACTCAGAGTGAAGGCTTAAGGCAGTTGGGCTTGTGAGCTCATCAGGGTGAGCATGAGGAACCTCAGCCCTGATTGTTAAACAGATGGGAGTGGTTTGCTCCTCAGGGGAAGTGGGAGCTCTAGTGTCCACTTCCTCCTGTATGGGTAAGTATATGGGGGCCTGCACAGACTCAATAGCTTGAGCAGGGGTTCGTTTGGATATTCTTTTGTAGATGAGGGTGACTTGGGGCCTTTTTGGTGGTTGAGAGGTAGATGGTGTGGGTTCAACACTAGCTTGTGTTGCTAGGTTGTCACCTTGAGCAATGAGCTCTAACATTTTTGGGACTAGGGCTGTTTCTACCCCTGAGAAGCCTACAGTTGGCTTCTTCATAATTTTAAAGATGTCGGGCTTCATCTATCCCAATTTAAGAATATTATCTGTTCTCTCAACTGTGAGCCCAATTCACAGTTGATAATCTGTTGAACATATCTAGGAAACATATAATACTCTAAGGAGTCCAAGTTAGCAAGCAAGTTTTTATAAACAAATTGAGAGTACCTGAACTTGACCACTTGAAACATTCCATGTACTATGAAGGAGAGATCCTTAGGAATCTGGTCCCACCCTCCATGCTTGTTTGACAAGCTGTGGATAACCACATGAAGCAGGTATTTCCACTGGGATGAGACCTTTCCTTTCCTGAAGGTTTTTACAGAGAATTCTCCCTCATAGCCCATCTGCTTAAAGGAATGATTTACAGCTTCCTTTGGGAAGGACAACTCACATTCTTCATCATCCAGCTGCAAATGAGTGTTAATGATGGCCGGAGTGATGAAGATTGTCCTCCCTTGCACTGTGGCAGATAGTGTCTTCTCCCCATCCATAATGACCTCTTGGCAGGTCTTCCAAAATTCAAGCAGATGATCCTCATAGAGAGTAGGATCAATGGTTAGGGAGGTGGAGTAGTTTGATAGAGCTAAGAAACTGCAAATCTCTGAGAAACTTTCATCTTTCTCAGAGCTAAACAGAGCAACTTGGTTATGTTGCTTGTGAAGTTGCATGGAGAAATCTGGGTTGTTTCTGATGTTTAGGTTGGCCATTTGAGAAGCTTAAGGATGAAGAAAGATGAAGAACAAAAGGCGGTTTGGAAGAATTTAGGTTTAAGGAATAGTGTAATTGAGGAAGATAGTGAAAGAGGGGGGAATCGTTGGGCATTTATGTAAAAAGGATTTGAGACAAAGTTAATGAAAGAGGATAAACTTTGAAATCCAGATGTCGGTCCCAGCTCTGAAAAGTAGTTTACTTTTGCCCAAAAAAGTAGTTTTCTTGGAAGTCGAGACATCTTACGAAGGTTATTTGCTTCGGAAGTTCTGAAGAAAAAGCTTCCGAAGGCAAATTGGCTTCGGAAGAGATTTCAAAGATTTTTGAAAATTTTGCTTCGGAAGAGAGTTTTACACTCAGAGATTTTTTTATTCTAAGAAGAATAAATACTTCCGAAGGTAAATTGCATTCGGAAGAAACTTGTTCTTTGATAACATACAAAGTACTTAAGTTGATTTTAAGCTTCGGAAGATATTTCAGAAATTTCTTCCGAAGGTAAAATTATTGAAGCAATTATTTGTTTACTAAGACATAAACTACTTCCGAAGGTAATTTCAAAGTCTTTCGAAGAGATCAAGATTTTAAAAAATCTTAGAAAAGTCTTTTGAAAAGATTTTTCTTCCAAAGAAAACAAAGGGCTTATGAAGGTGATATTGAAGATCATGCATAGGTTGGACTCACCTTAGATTAGAATGTTTATTTTTGCTTGTAATAGGTCTTATGTTAGTTTCCTTTATGTATGTTATTAGCTTTATATAGTTTTGTTCGCTCACAGTTAGCTGTTTAGTTAACCGGGCGAAACTGCTGTTTCTGCCGAGCGAAACTATAGTTTCGGCAAAACAGTTTCCCTGACAGCGAAACTGTCTGCGAAACTAATACTGCTATATATACTTATGTTCATTTTCATTGTTGGGTAAGCTGGCAAAACCCTAATCGATTATCATTGTTGCAAGTTACCATTTCAAAGCAGTTAATACACAGAATTATCATTGTGCTTTTTGTTATTGATTGTTATTGATCATAGTCTTATTATGAATGAGTTATTATTGTGTTCAATCCTCTCCATTATTGTTGTTTAGCATATTTGTTGGATATTGAACGATTCTTCATATCATTTGCACTGTAATTCGACCACATGGACCAACAATATGGTATCAGAGCCTTAGTGCTCTTGATTTGTTGAGTTTTTGGTGGTTTTGGTTCAATATCTAGTTTCAATCAATTTTTAGTGCATTATTAGGTGTTTTTGATATGGAAATTGATTGAATTCTGTTAGTTTTTTATTATGGGAGATCTTCTAATCATCAGATCTAAAATTCATTGAGTATTTGATGATTTCAGATTGATTTTGGGTTGAAAAAGGGTTTTGGGATCGATCAGCGAAACTACTGTTCTTGCAACGAAACTGTCAATCGTCTTCCAACGAAACTATGGGTTATATTGCTATTAAAATCGTTCTCTAGTGGTTCTGCGAAACTAGTCTTTTTGAACGAAAGTTCATCAGTGATTGTGAACGGTTAACAAGCGAAATTGCTGCTGAAATTGTTTCTGAACGAAAGTTCAAGCTTGTTTCGTGCGAATTTACCAGCGAAACTAAGCCTGTTGTGACATTTGGCTAGCGAAAGTGCTGCCAAAATTGTCAGCGAAATTAGCTTCCACTGCGAAAGTATCAGCGAAAGTAGTTTTTCAGCGAAACTGTCTGCGAAGTTACCTTGTTCTGCGAAAGTGTCAGCGAAATTATCTTCTCTTTTGCCGAAACTAAATCAATCTCTGCAAAACTACCATGTCTAAGTTAACATCACTCACACTTGCTGATCTTGAAAGTGTTGCTCCTAATAGGCCTCCAAGACTCATTAATGGAGACAATTTTGAAGATTGGAAGAGATGTCTCAAAGCTTTCTTCTTCTACACTGATCACAACCAATGGGAATCGATTACTTCTGGTCCTCACATACCTACGGTTACTGTTGGTGATGTTGTCTCTCAAAATAAGGACCCATCTTCCTATACTGAAAAGGATCTGAAATTGATCGACCGTGACCAAAAGGCTTTTAGTGCTTTAACTCTTTGTCTGGCACCAGACATTTACAACCGTTTTGCAGAGCATAAAAATGCTTCATCTCTTTACGATGCCCTATGTGAGTTTTATGATGGTAATGCAGATTTGGTAAAGGATAAGAGCATTCAGGCTGAGAAGGAATTCAATTCTTTTGTTGGATACAAGAACGAGAGTAATCTCACAAATCGTTTCTTAACTGTTTCAAGCACCTTAAAAAAATATGATGAAAGGCTTTCCAACAGTGAACAAGTTAACAGGCTTCTAGATTCTCTTCCACCTTAGTGGAGTCTTCAGGTGAGGATGCTTAAACAAGAAAGAGGGTTCACAGACTACAAGCTGATGGATATTATCAATAAGCTGAAATCCTTTGAGTTGGACATGAAGAGACGGGAATTTAACTAGAATATGATGCCCACATCTGGTTTTTCACAAAATGCTGCTTTATTGTCATCCACTGCAAATTCTGAAATACAGAATTAAATTCAAGGAAGAATTAATACAAGTACTTTCTCAGGTGGAAACAGTAATGTTGGAAGAGATCTAGGTAATTCTAAGGCCAATGTTGAAACTTCAGCCCCATTAGAAACAATGGCTCTTTTTGGAATGTTCGTTCAAAGCTATGAAGCACTTGTAGCTGGAGAGTTGAAAGGGAAGGGAATGACTATGGAAGACATGTATCAGGTGGATCCTGATGATCTTGAAGAAACTGATATTCAATGGCAGATGGCTATGTTGACCCTTAGAGCTCGAAGATTTATGGAAAGAACTGGACGAAAGAACTTTGGTGGTCAAACATCTAATTCAAAACTGGGATTTGATAAGTCCAAATTAAGATGCTTTAACTGTAAACAATTGGGACACTTCAAACGTGAATGTCCATCACCAATTGTCACCGATTCTAGTAATTCAGGAGTTCCAAGACTGACAGCTGAGAAAGAGAAGGAAGATGTGAATCACAAAAAGGAGACTGCATTGATTTCTAAGTTTGATTGGAGTGCTGAGGTTGAGGAAACAAGAACTGAGATAAATCATGCTTTAGTTGTTGAGCTTGTTGAAAGGAATAAGAAGGAAGATGGTAAAGATGGATTTGACCTTTTCAAGGAATTCAAAAGGGAATGTGTGTCATCTGTGAATGAGAAAGAAGAAAAAGATATTGGAATTGGGGAAGGTAAAACTGCAGGTATAAGGGAGGAAGGAAGTTCATGCGCTGGGCAAAGAAAGGAATATGATGATGATGCTGCTACCGTTGAGGAAAAGAAGTCAAGTACTCTGGTGTGCCTGTGTGAAAAAGCTTTAGCTGCTGAAAGGATGGTGATGAGACTTCCATATGAGGTAATTCAGGATATGTGCTCATCTGCTTGCAAAATTAGATTATTTGGGATTTATAAAGCTAATCGTCTATTGATTGATAATGAAAAGGATTTAAAGCGAATCAATGATGAACTTAAAATCAATGAATCAAAATACTTTGTTAAATTAAATGAGGCTTTAAAAGAAAATGATCATTTAAAACGAATTGTTTTGGAAAGAAATGTTGAGATTAACACTTTGACTGAAAGAGTTGCCCTTGCTGAATTTGAAGCAAGCAAACTTCAGTCAAAGTTAGACAAATGGACGATATCAGGAATGAAACATGATGATCTATGTAAATCTCAACGGGGAGCTAGGATTAAAACGGGATTGGGTTATGAAAATGTAAAGATCTATCCTCCACCTAGTACATACTGTTATTCTCCTATGCATGTTCCTCATCCTTTTAATAATTTAATCAAAACAGATACTGACAGTATGTCTGCAGGTTTAGAGGGTGTTAACTCTAACCACGTTCGTGAAGACTACGACTATGGACCAACTAGTGGGCTTGGATGCACTAGTATTAGTACACCTGATTGTCAGCAGTCTGTTTTAGATCACAAGTCTAGTTTAAATTGTGTTTTTGTTTCTAGTTCTCCTATAACAGACTCTGTTGTCTCATGTTCTCATGACGGTTCTATTTCATCTTTTAATTCAGTTCACTGTGGTCATGTCTTTTGTTCTGGTAATGATTATGATACAACTGATCTTTCTACAAATTCAACCGAGCAAATTAAAACTAATTGTTTTGAAAAATTCTTTTCTCATCCCATTCCATCTTTCACTCCATCAAATATGTCTTTATCTGATGAAAGAATTACTTCTTCATCTGAAACTAGTACGAGTGGTACTAGTTCTACTGGTACGTCGGACGATCATTCATCTATTTTTGTAAATAATAATTCTTGTTCAAATAAACTTCAACCTCGTGGCATGTATAAGACATTTAGTGACATTGATTCTAGTATAACTGAATGTGATGAGGAAATTATCATTGATCATATTCTTACCCCATCACATCACAGACCATGACTCAAACCTCATTGTTTCAGGTGTGGTCAAGAGGACCATCTTGTCAAGAATTGTCCTAGATTGCTTCATGGTCATCTTAATAGGAACTACTTTGGAAATAAATTAACAAAATTGGTTAATAATTTCTTTTGTAAAAAATGTGTTTCATCTAAAGATAAAGTTGTTCAATCTTGGGTTCCTGTTACACCTGGTTGACTAATTCATTAATTCATTTCAGGAGTCATCCACTAAGATTGTAAACAGCTTGTGGCATGTAGATAGTGGTTGCTCCAAACATATGACAGGGCTGAAAGACTTGCTGACCAATTATCGGATTATTGATGGAGGATATGTTGCTTTTGCTGGTGATAAAAAGGGTGGAAAGATGATTGGGCAAGGAGAAGTTACCAATGGTTCTTTAACCTTGGAAAAAGTCAACTATGTTCCTGAGCTGGCATTTAATCTTCTGAGTGTTTCTCAAATCTGCGATAAAGACATTCCAGTCCTGTTTAAATCTGATGAATGTCTATTTTTAAAATCAGAGATTGATATTCCAGATGATTTGATTCTTATGCATGCTCCAAGAAAACATGACACATATCTTCTTGATATGAACGACAGCGAGTCAAAGTCTACTGCAACTTGTCTTCTTTCTAAAGCTTCAACCTTTGAGTCTCTTTTATGGCATCGTCAATTAGGCCATGTTATTTTTAAAATAATAAACAAATTAGTAAAATACAATCTCGTTAGAGGACTCCCTTCAAAAGATTTTTCTGTTAACGAAAAATGTATGGCATGTGCCAAGGGCAAACAACACAAGAAACCACATAAGCCCAAACTTGAAAATAGCATAACTAGTCCTCTTGAGTTGTTACATACTGATTTGTTTGGCCCAATTAGCATTAAATCTATTGCTAAAAAATCATTTTGTCTTGTTGTTACAGATGATTTCTCCAGATATTCATGGGTGAGGTTTCTTGCACACAAAGGAGAGGTTGCTGAAGAATTGCAGAAATTAATTCTTTCTATCAAAACAATCAGCAAGAGAAAGGTTATGGCTCTGAGAAGTGACAACGGAACTGAATTCAAAAATCAGATTCTTGATTCATTCTGTGCTCAAAAGGGGATTGTGAGACAATTTAGTGCTGCAAGGAATCCTCAACAGAATGGTATAGTGGAACGAAAGAATCGCACTCTCATTGAAGCTGCTTGTACAATGCTGATAGAATCTTCATTACCCATTATCTTCTGGGCTGAAGCTGTAAACTGTGCTTCATATGTTCTAAATCGAGTGTTGATTGTTAAGGACAAAATGAAGACTCCTTATGATCTTTTTTATAAGAGGAAATCTCTAATTGACTTCTTTCGGCCATTCGGTTGCTCTTGCACTCTTCTGAATACTCAATCTCAAAAGATAAAGTTCGGTGTCGTATCTGATGAGTGTTACTTTGTTGGTTACTCTTCTTCTCAAAAGGCCTATCGGCTTTAAAACAAGAGAACACGTATTGTTCAAGAGTCATTCTATGTTGATTGGCAACTCTTCTGATGTTCGATATGAACCAGCATGGTTCTTTGACTCCAATACTGTGTTTAATTCTTTCAATCTTCAAGTTTTCGACGATGATGCGTCCATTCCAAATTCTCAAACCAATATTATCTCCTCCACTCCATCACCTGTCCATTCCAACTCGTCAGCAAATGATGCCATTTCAGCTGATGTTAGTTCGTCTTCTCCATTGCTTGATCCAGCACCAACATCTGCTTCTTCTTCACCAACTCTTCCAACAACTCTTCCTTCATCACCTACATCTATCCCTTCACAACCTATTTCATCTCTCTCTCCTTCATCTAATCTTTCCCAATCTTTGAGCGAAACTTCTCCAAACACCTTCCATTCAGACATCGACTACAAAACTTTGAAAGATCATCCTCTTGATAATGTTATTGGATCTATCAGTGATGGTGTTCGGACGTGGAGTCAATCTGGTTTGATTAATATCTGCCTCTTCTCTTGCTTCATCTCTCAAACTGTCCCGAAAAATGTGCATGCTGCTCTACTTGATCCATGCTGGGTGGAGTCAATGCAATTGGAGCTTTAACAATTCAGAAAGCTTAAAGTTTGGACCTTGGTTGACTTGCCTCCCAACAAATGCCCAATTGGTACAAAATGGGTGTTTAAGAACAAACCGGATGATCATGGTTTGTGCAAGGTTTTGCTCAAGAAGAAGGGATTGACTATACTGAAGTCTTTGCTCCAAAAGCCCGTCTTGAAGCAATCAGGATTTTTCTCGCTCATGCTGCTCATAAACAGTTCAAGGTCTATCAGATGGATGTTAAGTGTGCTTTTCTCTACGGAGACATTGATGAGGATATTTATGTGTGTCAACCACCAGGTTTTGAGGATCCTGACTTTCCCGATAAAGTCTTTAAGCTTGACAAGTCTCTGTATGGTCTTCATCAAGCACCTAGGATTTGGTATGAGACCCTAACACAGTATCTCTTAAGCAATGGTTTCTCTCGAGGTACCATTGATATGACTCTCTTCAAAAAGGAAGTGAATGGTGAAATGCTTTTTGTCCAAGTTTATGATGACGATATTATTTTTGGATCTACCAATTCACTATTATGTCGGGAGTTCGAAGAAGTGATGCGTCAATGGTTTGAAATGAGTATGATGGGAGAAATGTGCTTCTTTCTTGGTTTACAAGTTGAACAAAAGCAAGAAGGAATTCTTATTCATTAGGATAAGTATATTAAAGATATCTTGAAGAAATTCAAGATGGACGACGCCTCTCCTGAGATGACTCCCTTTACTGCTCAGACTTGTCTCACTCCTGATGAGAACAGGAAACCAGTTGATCCTCATCTCTATAGATCGATGATCGGTTCCCTCATGTATCTTACAGCAAGTCGTCCTGATATCACTTTGCTGTCGGATACTGTGCTCGATATCAGTCGGCCCCAAAAGAGTCCCATGAGAAAGCTGTCAAGAGAATATTTCGTTATCTCAAAGGCTCATCCCATTTAGGTCTATGGTATCCATATGGAGGGAATTTTGATTTACATGTTTATTCTGACAGTGATTCTAATGGTTGCAGGTTAAACAGAAAATCGGTGTCCGGAGGGTGTCAGTACCTGGGAAACTGTCTGGTGTCATGGTAGAGCAAGAAACAGACCACTGTCTCTCTTTCTACAGGAGAAGCAGAATACATTGCTGCCTCTAGCTGTTGTTCCCAAGTTCTTTGGATACAACACCAAATGATTGACTACGGCATTAACTTCCTCCACACGCCGTTGTTTTGCGACAACGAAACAGCCATTGGGATTGCAAAAAATCCTATTCATCATTCCCGAACCAAGCATATCGAAACACGGATTCATGCAATTCGTGATGCTCAAGAAAAGGGTTTTATTGATATTACACCCATTGACACAAAAAATCAAAAGGCAGATCTTTTCACAAAAACTTTTGATAAACCCCGTTTTTATGAATTGATCTCTATGCTCGGGTTAATATCCTTTTAAACCTCCATTAAAAAAATTATTATAAAATAATAAAAAAATAAAAAATAATAATAATAATAATAAAATAATAATAATAAAAAATAATAATAAAATAAAATAAAATTTCTTTTAAAATAGAACAATAACAAGAATCCTTTTAATAATATTATCCTTCAAAAATAAAATTTTGGGGGAGTAACTATATAACCTGAGTGTTGAATTTGAAATGACGAGAAATGATTGTATATCTTCTGGATATGTTCCTTTATGCATGACTGGTACTTAAATGAGAAATGATAGTAACTGATGTTGTTATCCGATTTACATTTTATGTTTAATTGCAAATAAAAAAACATATTCTTTAATGATATGCTTGGTAGACTCAGCCTGAAAAATAAAGTAAACATCAACATAATGATTTAAATTAAAATATATGCTTAAGGATGTCTGGATTTACGCAATCATTTTGGCCTGCACAAAAACTGAGTTCCAACAAAAATTGGATTGAGAATTGATCTTACACCCACCATGATACAAATCATTTAAGCCATATCTTTGAGCCATGTCTGGTGTATTTATGTGTCTTGTGTTTGTGCTAATCTCCTCTGTTGTACGGAAGTACTGACCTGGAGTGATGATCTCCTCTGCTGTACGATAGTACTGACCTGGAGCTCTCATCGGCACATGATTAAATGGTCATCTCCTTTGTTATATGTGAGTATAGACCTGGAGCTCTCACCATTTTGGTCTAAGTAGTGTCAAATCATCTAAATGATGAATTCATCACAGAATGCAATATTCTGTCGATAATCACTTGCACACTAATACACAAGCCTTGCTCAATAAAGATCGTAGCAAAATTCAAGAAATCCTGAGGTTGGGTGAGGGTTTTTGCCAAATGATTGTGGGGTCCTAACATTCTAAAGCATCTAATCAAACCTTAACAAATCATAAGCTGCTTGTTGAAAAAGGATAAGACATGGGTTTAAGTGGACAAATATATCAGCAATCGTTATTGATATGTTTCTGAATTTCAACAGTTCCTTTGCAGATTGTGATCAGATTCAGCTATCAGTATGATCTCATTGCCGGTCGATGATTAATGTCATCTTTGTGTTAATGCATATCTCGAGGATGTGATCTCTGATTGATTTAGATCTCAGTGTTTGAAGTTAACTAAAAAAAGGCGAAACTATACTTTCGCTCCTTGTTTCGCTAGACGAAATTGCAATTTTGCTCGACTGGCTCATTCTGTGCAAGGTCTTTTTTATCTGTGTATCTCTTGGCGAAATTGCAGCTTCGCTTGGCGAAACTGTAAATTCGTTCGGTGAAACTATAGTTTCGCTAGCTGCGAAACTATATGCTATATAAGTCGTTTTGCGAAATTATTCTCTCATTTTCGCACAAACGACCTGTGTTGTCTCTTAGGGTTTCTCCGTAAACTTTTTAGGCGATTTTGCACTTCTGTGTTTGATCTTTCCGATTGGTTGTTGATTCAAGTTCGCCCATATAAATGGCAAACTTAAAGTTCGATGAGAGGAATAATATCACTGCTATTCTGGATGATACACATCCTAAAGCTGCTGGGTTTAGAGACTGTATTAGATGGCTGCAAAGATCACCCATAGCTTATGCAGTATCTCATTCGACCACCATTTATGATCTTCATATCAGAGATTTCTGGAGATCTGTTGAGTACGATACCCGAGGAGATACACAAAGAATTATTGCTAAAGTCTTAGATCACGAAGTGACCGTTACTGCTGAGATTGTTTCGAGGATTTTGAGGCTAGAGGAGGATTCAAGAGAAGAGGTCTCTATGTCTAATTCAGAGGTGTCCGAGGCATTTAGAAGCATGGGCTATGAGGGGCCAGCTTTTGGTTCACGAAAGGAAATCAAGAAGTCATTTCTGTCCAAGGAGTGGAGGTTTATTGCTCATGTTTTTATTATGTGTCTTGATCACCGTAAAGGTGGATCAGACGGACTAAACATTTATTGGGCAAAGGCAATGGTGTTATGTTGCAAATGAGAGAAGGCCAACATTGCCAAACTGATATTTGCATGCATGGCTGAGAACGTGATGGCCTTGAAGAAGGACAAATGGCTGTTGTACCCTCGTTTTCTTCAAATGATCTTTGACGACCTCATACCAGATGTACCAAGACATGGTGCGGTAAAGAGGCTGGTATAAATGAACCCTCGCATTTTTGCTGACTGCTGTGTAATTCGCCACGATTTTAGTGGAAAGATAACCCATCTTTGGGAAAATATGTATCCACCAGAGAGATAGAATTATATTAGACTGGTGGATGAATCTGAGAACAAAAGAGCTGAAGAAACCAGATCACAACTATCTGAAGCAACCAAGAAAAGAAAGAGATATGCTAAGGAGAAAGATTATGACTTTGAGGAAGATATAAGTGAAAAAGCTGAAGAGATAAGAATAGAGAAGGAAAGAAGATCGAAGAAGAAAGCCGATACTTCAGAGACTGTGCGGCGTACTAAACATAGACATGAAGGATTCACTGAAAGAAGGGAGGAAAGAGGAAACCTTGATGAAGATATGCTTTGCAATCTTAATAGTTCTCTGGAAAACGAGCTGAGCATGATCAAGACTAAACTTACCAACCAAGAGATTCGAGAAAAGCAAAAAGATGAGGTGATAGAGGGCATGAAGAAGATGCTTGTTGATCAACACTGCCTTCTGAAGAAGTTATTTGAGGAGATTGCACATCTGAAAGCTGCAACCGGCCTGCCTGATCAACTAACTCAATCTGAGATAGATGATCTGACTGACACTTCAAAGTATCCATTCCTGAATGTGGGTACTTCATCCATGGCAGGAGAGGGCACATCTGGTGCAGCAACCACTGATGCTGGAGAGCGTGAAGCTAGAGCTGAGGATGTTGGAAGAGAGAAGGAAGAAAAAATTATTGAAGCTGGGTTTGTCAATATGCAGTTTGACTTTGAGAAGGATTTAGTGGGTGAAGAAGTGATAATAGAGAAAACTACTGAAGAAGCTGCTGAGAAAGGAAAGGGACTTGCTGATGAAGAAGAGGATGATGAACAACTTGTAGACTATGATTCTGAACCTGCGTTCTATGAAGTTGATGAGAGACCGTTGATCTATGTAGCAAAGAAGGGAGAGGATGCTGCAGATGTGTTTGAGATGGATAGAGCTTATTGGTTTGTAAAAGAGAAGGAGCCGGAAGAAATCACTCCCCTTTTCCAACATATGGAAGGGTTGAGTAAGCAGGAGGCCGACAAGAAGATTATAAGCTGGTGCTATAACCTCGGCCTAAAGATGTTCATGATAAAGAGAAGGGGAGGTAGTATTAGCTACATACTTAAAAGGAAGGCTTTTAAGACCTTGCCTAAATGGGATCTTAGGCGGTTGGCAGCTCTACCACTTCTGAATGCACATCTGAGCGAAAGAGCTACTCTTCTAGAGAAAGAGATACAGAAACGGGCTTAATGACAACTTTGAGTTGTTTGGTTACATGAAGGCAGAAAGGAGGAGGTCAAAGAAAGACAAAGATTGGGAAACGGGAAAGGGAAGAATTGTTCTGGGGGTTAAACCGCCAAAGACAGTGAACAGAGTGAGATTGGCTGATCCCCTTCCCTAACATTTACAGGATTTCGGGAAATGGTTTTATGATAATAACACTGGGGAAGCTGTGATTAGGGTGAAGAATGGCAAAGAATTTAAAGTTTTTGATCCTATGGAGTTGTTTAGTTTCTGCGACGAAGATTTATTAGTGTTGTGTGAGAATCACATAAAGGCTGGAGCTGGAGAAGAGACTCAGAAAGAAGCTAATCTTTTTATGAATGTAGCAAACAATATCAGAGGGGTGAGGGCTGAGGTTGGACTCACCTTAGATTAGAATGTTTATTTTCGCTTGTAATAGGTCTTATGTTAGTTTCCTTTATGTATGTTATTAGCTTTATATAGTTTTGCAGTTCAGCGAAACTGTGAGCAAAACTATAGTTTCGCTCACAGTTAGCTGTTTAGTTAGCCGGGCGAAACTGCTGTTTCTGCCGGGCGAAACTAAAGTTTCGGCAGAACAGTTTCGCTGTCAGCGAAACTGTCTGCGAAACTAAGACTGCTATATATACTTATGTTCATTTTCATTGTTGGGTAAGCTGACAAAACAATAATCGATTATCATTGTTGCAAGTTACCATTTCAAAGCAGTTAATACACAGAATTATCATTGTGCTTTTTGTTATTGATTGTTGTTGGAGCTGTAAAAGATAGTCTATATTATCAACACAATGAAAGTCAACAAAAGTCAAAGTCACGGTCAAAGTCAACAAAAGTCAAACCCGACACGTTCGAGACGAGGAACCGAGACGAGATGTTGAAGATTTAGATGACTAGGAGTTTTATTGTAATAAATATATTTTGTATGAACAAAATATATTTTACTTTCTTTGAGTCATGTTTTAGTCTAAATATATAGTCTAGGGGGTTATGTGTAAATATGGAAACTTAAACTAGACTATAAATAGCCTAAATTGTAATTAGAATTAGGTTAATGGTTGCATGACCAATAGATTGAGGGATTATTTGTAAACACATATTTGGCAATCTAATTGAAGATCAAAGGGGTTTTATTGTGATTATATAAAAAATAAAAAAAAAGGTTTGCAAAAATAAAAATTTAGGGGGAGAGTAAAATGAAAAGAGAACTGGGAACTTGATTTGAGATGATTGAGAAATGATTGTATATCTTCTTGAAATGCTTGTTTTTGCATGACTTGCGTTTGAAAAATGAGAAATGATAGTAACTGATGCTGTTATTTGATTTACATCTTATTTTTAAGTGCAAATAATAGAAAAACAAACAGATTCTTTATTGATATGCTTGGTAGACTCAGCCTGAAGAATAAAGTAGACAGCAGTATGATGATTTAAATTAAAATATATACTTAAGGATGTCTGGATTTACGCAATCATTTTGGCCTGCACGAAAACTGAGTCCCGACAAAAATTGGATTGAGAATTGATCTTTCACCCACCATGATACAAATCATATAAGCCATATCTTTAAGCAATGATTGGTGTATTTATGTGTCTTGTGTTTGTGCTAATCTCCTTTGCTGTACGGAAGTACTGACCTGGAGTGATGATCTCCTCTGTTGTACGATAGTACTGGCCTGGAGCTCTCATCGGCACATGATTAAATGGTCATCTCCTTTGTTATACGTGAGTATAGACCTGGAGCTCTCACCATTTTGGTCTAAGTAGTGTCAAATCATCTAATTCATCACAGAATATAATATTCTGATGATAATCACTTGCACACTAATGTACACGCCTTGCTCTATAAAGATCATAACAAAATTCAAGAAATCCTGAGGTTGGGTGAGGGTTTTTGCCAAATGATTGTGGGGTCCTAACATTCTAAAGCATCTAATCGAACCTTAACAAATCATTTGCTGCTTGTTGAAAAAGATAGGGTATGAGTTTAAGTGGAAAAATATACCAGCAATCGTTATTGATCTGTTTTTAGAATTTCAAAATCATTCAAAAACTGTGATTAGGTTCAGTTATCAGTGTGATCTCATTGCTTGTCGATGTATAAATTCATTTTTGTGCTAAAGTATATCTTGAGGATATGATCTCATGATCGATTCAGTTCTCGGTTTAAAAAAAAGAAACAAAAAAAATAATGATAGATAAAAAAATGATGATATAATAAAAAAAATTATAATATATTTTCATTTCAAAAATTCTTTTAGATCTTCCATATTATACTGTTACAATTTTATCATTTTTCATGCATTTCACGGAAATTGCGCACAAACGAACACGGGTTCGCTTGTTTTTCACACAGATAAACACAAGTTTATTTTGTTAAAATGAAATGATCTAATTAAAAATGTCGAGATTGTGTTTGAGAATGTGTTTCAGGTTTTTGCTATAAGTGATGGCCGATCATCAGTTGAGCAGTGACGCTGATTAAAGAACCTGTTCCTCAAGTTTGCCGAAGACACCGAGCTAGGATCTGAAGCACTCGATATTAGAGATTTGAGAAAGCTGTTCCAATATCTTCACAAATGTTGCACTCAAAAAGGGGGAGCATATAAATAAGGGGAGCTTATGAGATGAATAATTTTTCTCATCAGATTCAGAAAGCTTCAATTTGAAGATATTTCTAATGTTGACTTTTCGGTGCTGAATTCATTTGTAAACATTGATAATGATATACTAAGGGGGAGTATTGTTGGAGCTGGAAAAGATAGTCTATATTATCAACACAGTGAAAGTCAACAAAAGTCAACATCACGGTCAAAGTCAACAAAAGTCAAACCCGACACGTTCGAGACGAAGAATCGAGACGAGACATTGAAGATTTAGATGACTAGGAGTTTTATTGTAATAAATATATTTTGTGGGAACAAAATATATTTTATCTTGTTTTTAGTCATTTTTATGCTTAAGATGTAATTTTGTATTAATTAGCCTAAGTCTAGGGAGTTAAGTGCAATTAGTGAATATTAGTCTAGACTATAAATAGGTTAATTGTCATTAATGTGGGTTAATGGTTGCATGACCAATTGATTGAGGGATTTACTTGTAAACAAATTTATTAGCAATCAATAGAGATCAAAGGGGTTTTGATTGTGATTATCATATTTTGATCTAATTCTTCATGATTTGATTCAAGTTTGATTATCCTGAAGCAACAATATGGTATCAGAGCCATTTTGGATCAAATTCACTGAAGATTTGAAGAATTTTAGAGAGAGAAGTTGAGGTTTTGGTTGTTTTTGTTCAATATCATGTTTTCATCAATTTCAGATCAAATTTGAGTGTTATTGATATGGAAATTGATTGAAGTTTGCTTGTTATTGGTTGGGAAAGCTCTGTTAATCATCAGGTATCAAATCCATTGAGATTTGGGTGTTTTCAGATTGATTTCGTGTTGAAAAAGTTTTTCAGCTTCGTTCAGCGAAATTACCAGTTCATCCAGCGAAACTACGAGTTCTTCCAGCGAAACTACATCGGTTATCCTCATTAAAGTTGTTTTCTGCTGTCCTGCAAAACTAGTTTCATTGAACGAAAGTTCAACAGTGATTGTGGTTGATTTACAAGCGAAATTGCTGCCGAAAGTATCATTGAACGAAAGTTCAAGCTTGTTTTGTGCGAAATTGTCGGCGAAACAAAGCAGTCTAAAGCATTTGCTAGCGAAACTGCTGCGGAATTTCCAACGAAACTACTGTCGGCTCAGCGAAACTAGATATTTTTGCGAAACTAGCTCTGCGAAACTACAATTTCGGCGAAATTATCATTTTGTTTCAGCGAAAGTAGAATGTCAAAGATGACTTTTTCCCCTAGTTGGGATTAGTTGAGTTCATCCTGATAAAGAAATGTTCATCGATTTTATTCCCCAGTTGCTAAGATTGTCTAGTGTGACATTTAAAAAATAATATTATTCCCGGGGGAGAATTATTCTAAATTTTTTTGGAAAAAATATTTTTGGGGCGTTTAATTGTTTAAATTTTTTAATAAAATGTCATCTTCAGAAGACTTTAAATCAGATAATCTCATAACGACACAAAGCCGGTTTGACTCTTTTGCAGGTACAAAGAAAGAAAAATTGTCAGATTTAATTGATCGATTTTTAAAAGTGACAAATAATCTAAAGAAGCATGTTCCAGATCTCAGTAATCAAATTCAAAAGCTTCTTGACTCTCTTCCGTCTGCATGGAATCATCAAGTTAAAATGCTAAAGCAAGAAAGAGGTTATGTCGACACAAAACTTATGGATATGATCAACAGACTAAAATCTCTCGAGCTGGATATCCAAAGAAACGAATTTCAGCAAGCCGTGTTCTCACATCAAACCCACGCGCTTAATACTGATCTTGTTTCTTTTGTAACAAGCATACTTGATTACAAAACAGAGATGATTGAAAAGTTGAAGTTATTGAGAACTGATTCAGATTTAAACTCTAAATTCAGAGAAACTGTTCAAGAGAATCGTGAAGCTTTAAGAGTCGACAATGATAGTAAACTGGATTCTGTGAGAACCGATAATGATAAGGCTGGAGAAGCTGATAACAGAAAGAAAGAATCTGAGACTGACGAGATGCTGAAGGTCACAGAAGAGGAACAACAAAATATCACAAGGGTGTGCAATTGTGAAAAGAGCTTAGCTGCAGAACGAACTATCATGGGTCTTCCTTATGAGATTGTTCAGGATATGTGTTCTTCGTCATGCAAAATCCGGTTATTTGGGATTTATAAGGCAAACAGATTGTTATTGGAAAATGAAAAAGAATTAAAAACAATCAATCAAGAATTAAAGAAAAATGAAATTGTTTTTTCAAGAAAACTTAATGAAGCATTGGCTGAAAATGATCTTTTAAAAAGAACCATTTTGGAGCGTAACGTTGAAATTAATATTTTGAGAGAAAGGGCTGTTTTAGCTCAATTTGAAACGACAAAGCTTCAAACAAAGCTTGATAAATGGACTCTTTCACACATGAAAAAGGATGAGCTTATTGCTAAACAACATGGGTCACCCGGCACGGGTGAAACATGGGATTGGATATAAATCTGATAGTGAAACTGTATTTAATTCAGTTCCACCCCCTTCTACTTTATGTTATTCACCAATTCCCAAACCTCATCCTAAAAATGATTTGTTTGAACAATCTAATAGTAGTTTGCATGTAGGTTTGAGCGGTGTTAATCTTAAAGAGATGTGAGATGATTATGATTCTACAACTGGTATGGGATACAATAAATCGAATGTTGACAGTCAAGCTAACGATTGTTCAGTCCCGGTTGTTTGTAAATCTATATCTACTATTTCTTCTAACTTCTTTGATAAGTTTAAAGCAGGTGAAATTCCTACTTTTGAGCCTGTCAGGGTTGTGAAAGAAGAGATAAATCTAAAGTCACCTAATCATCAAGTTCCAACAACAACACATCCTATTCCTGTCAATCAAGATCCGTTGGAGAAAGATCTGTGTATACGAGACTGGACAAGCTCAGATGATGAATCAATCACAGAGGTGCGTGTTGGTTCCTCACAGATCAAGATGTCTCCTAGCATTGTCAAGTCACAAAAGCTTCCAAAAGCTAAATCAAGACCAATACGGATCTCTTCTCCAATTACAAAGCAACCCAGTCAATCAGTGAAGATCTCATTCCATATTCAGCAAAGCAAATGCCAAAACAAGCAAGAATCTGCTACAAGCTCAAAGCAATCCTCATCCCCACCTGCATCACACGGTTCAGTCAAGCATCAAAAGCCATTCAAGGCTTGTTTTGAGTGTGGAAAAGAAGGTCATGTGGTAAAGAAATGTCCTCAAAGGCTTGCTACGAATGGTAAATGCAAAACCAATTGCTTATCTGAATGTAAGTCTAAAAAGAATGTTCCAGACGGTAAAGGCAACACGGGTTGCTTCTCTGGATCAAGAGGTAAACAACACACATCTTTGAATGGTTGGATGAAAAACCCTCCATCCAAACCTTTTCATGTGAAGCCGGTTTCACATGATACAAAGATGAAAATGACCAAAGCTTCAAAACCAAATTCTTTTCCTTCTGGTCTTAAACAGAAAATGATTTCCAAAGTTAATTCATTCAAATCCAAGTTAATTGAACCGAAAAAAATTTGGCAAATTAAAAAGAAGGATACAGTAATCCCTGATTGTTTAAATGGTTGTGTGCAGAAGCTTGTTACTTATCTTGATGAAAAAGGAACTTCCAGGACTACGATGGTCTGGGTTCCCCTTTCAAACTAATCTGTTTATGAGTGCAGGAACAATTCATGAGAACTGTTAGTAATCCGGTTTACTGACAGGGATTGTTCCTAATTCAAATTTGAGGCGGAACAAACAGGTTAAGGTCATGGTATTATATCCACAATCTGGATTTTTATCTGCATTATCACAGTTCTCACTTCACAGCCACTGCATATTTTTTCAGAATTCATTTCTTATTTTCATATCAGTGTAGTATGGAAGACCTTCTTTGATAAATTTTTATTTTTGTATTGTTTAAAAAAAATTTAAAAATTTAAAAATTAAAAATTAAAATAATAAATATATATATATATATATATATATATATATATATATATATATATATATATATATATATATATATATATATATATATATATAATAATAATAAAAAAATAATAAAAAAGAGTTTGCAAAAATAAAAATTTAGGGGGAGAGTATAAGTAAATAAAAATGAAAAGAGAACTGGGAACTTGATTCGAGATGACTGAGAAATGATTGTATATCATCTTGAAATGCTTGTTTTTGCATGACTTGCGTTTATAAATTGAGAAATGATAGTAACTGATCCTGTTATCTGATTTACATCTTATTTTTAATTGCAAATAATAGAAAAATAAACAGATTCTTTAATGATATGCTTGGTAGACTCAGCCTGAAGAATAAAGTAGACAGCAATATGATGATTTAAATTAAAATATATGCTTAAGGATGTCTGGATTTACGCAATCATTTTGGCCTGCACGAAAACTGAGTCCCGACAAAAATTGGATTGAGAATTGATCTTTCACCCACCATGATACAAATCATATAAGCCATATCTTTGAGCAATGATTGGTGTATTTATGTGTCTTGTGTTTGTGCTAATCTCCTCTGCTGTACGGAAGTACTGACCTGGAGTGATGATCTCCTCTGTTGTACGATAGTACTGACCTGGAGCTCTCATCGGCACATGATTAAATGGTCATCTCCTTTGTTATACGTGAGTATAGACCTGGAGCTCTCATCATTTTGGTCTAAGTTGTGTCAAATCATCTAAATGATGAAATCAACACAGAATGCAATATTTTGTCGATAATCACTTGCACACTAAAGCACAAGCCTTGCTCTGTAAAGATCGTTACAAAATTCAAGAAATCCTGAGGTTGGGTGAGGGTTTTTTTGCCAAATGATTTTGGGGTCCTAGCATTCTAAAGCATTTAATCGAACCTTAACGAATCATTTACTGCTTGTTGAAAAAGATAGAGCATGAGTTTAAGTGGACAAACATATCAGCAATCATTATTGATCTGTTTGAGAATTTCAAAATCATTTAAAGACTGTGATTAGATTTATTTATCAGTGTGATCTCATTGCTTGTCGATGATTAAATTCATCTTTGTGCTAAAGTATATCTTGAGGATATGATCTCATGATCGATTCAGTTCTCGGTTTTAAAAAAAACAAGTAAGAAAAAAAAAAAAAAAAACAAAAACAAAATATATATATATATATATATATATATATATATATATATATATATATATATATATATATATATATATATATATATATATATATATATATATATATATATAGATAAGAAAATGTTATAATATATGTATATAATAAAAAATTATAATAAATTTTCATTTCAATATTCATTTAGGTCTTCCATATTATGTTGTTTCAATATTATCATTTTTCATGCATTTCACGGAAATTGCGCACAAACGAACACGGGTTCGCTTGTTTTTAACACACAGATAAACACGGGTTTATTTTGTTAAAATGAAATGATCTAATTAGAAATGTCGAGATTGTGTTTGTGAATGTGTTTCAGATTTTTGCTATAAGTGATGGCCGATCATCAGTTGAGCAGTGTACCTGATCAGAGAACCTGTTCCTCAAGTTTGCAGAAGATACCGAGCTAGGAATCCTCCTCCTACATCTTCTGAAGCACTCAAGATTAGAGATTTGGGAAACCTGTTTCAATATGTTTGTAAAGCTTGCACTCGAAAAGGGGAAGCATATAAATAGGGGGAGCTTATGAGATGAAAAATCTTTCTCATCAGATTCAGTCAGATTCAGAAAGATTTAAACTGAAGATCTTTCTACTATTGACTTCTCGATGCTGATTTCATTTGAAGACGTTGATAATGATAGACTAAGGGGGAGTATTGTTGGAGCTGTAAAAGATAGTCTATATTATCAACACAATGAGAGTCAACAAAAGTCAACGTCACGGTCAAAATCAATAAAAGTCAAACCCGACACGTTCGAGACGAGGAACCGAGACGAGATGTTGAAGATTTAGATTACTAGGAGTTTTATTGTAATAAATATATTTTGTATGAACAAAATATATTTTACTTTTGTTGAGTCATGTTTTAGTCTAAATATATAGTCTAGGGGGTTATGTGTAAATATGGAAACTTAAACTAGACTATAAATAGCCTAATTGTAATTAGAATTAGGTTAATGGTTGCATGACCAATAGATTGAGGGATTATTTGTAAACACATATTTGGCAATCTAATTGAAGATCAAAGGGGTTTTGATTGTGATTATCATATTTTGATCTAATTCTTCATGATTTGATTCAAGTTTGATTATCCTGGAGCAACAATTGTTATTGATCATAGTCTTATTATGAATGAGTTATTATTGTGTTCAATCCTCTCCATTATTGTTGTTTAGCATATTTGTTGGATATTGAACGATTCTTCATATCATTTGCACTGTAATTCGATCACATGGACCAACAGATATATTAGACAACTTAGGACACACAGGTTTTAGAAATAAGTATGATTAAGTTTTAAGAAAAGCTATTCAAAGTTAATCATCCCAATAGCTGATACAAGATATTTAAATCTCTGCTCATCAAAAGATTTGGTGAACAGATCAGCATATTTTTCATTTGTGTTAACTTTGACTAGTTTGATTAATCCCTTTTCAAAGTTATCTCTAATCAAATGATACCTGATGTTAATGTGCTTTGTCCTTGAGTGCTGCACATGATTCTCTGTGATGGAGATAGCACTATTGTTGTCTATGTGGATGGGAGTCTCTTTAAAGTTAAATCCATAGTCCAGCATCTGATTTTGAATCCAAAGCACTTGAGCACAGCAACTTGCAGCTACAATGTATTCAGCCTAAGCAGTTGATGCAGACACACTGAATTGTTTCTTGCATTGCCAAGAGACTACTCTTCCACCAAGAAATTGACATCCCCCTGATGTAGACTTTCCGGTCATGTTGCAACCACCATACTCATTATCTGTATAAGCATACACATTAAAGTCTGAATTCTTTGGATACCAAAGGCCATGTGATGGAGCACCTTTGAGATATCTTAAAATTCTTTTGACAGTGACCAGATGTGACATCTTGGGGTTGGCTTGATATCTTGCACAAATGCATGTAGCAAACATGATATCTGGCCTGCTAGCTGTGAAGTACATAAGAGACCCAATCATTGCCCTATAAAGGTGTTCATCAACACACTCCCCCTCAAGATCAGGACCAAGGGAGTGATTTCTAGCTATGGGTGTCTTAGAAACCTTACACTCAGTCATGTTAAACCTTTTAAGTATGTCTTGTACATACTTTGACTGACTTATGAAGATGCCATTGTCAACTTGCTTTACTTGAATTCCTAGAAAGAAATTGAGTTCCCCCATGGCACTCATTTCAAACATGTCCTTCATCAGCTTCTCAAAGTCTTTGCAGAGCTTTGGATTAGTTGACCCAAAGATAATGTCATCTACATATACTTGAACTAGCATTATGTCATTTCCTGTTCCTTTGATGAAGAGAGTTCCATCTATAGTACCTCTTTTGTAGCCATGTTGACAGAGATACTGAGATAGAGTCTCATACCACTTTCTTGGTGCTTGGTGCAGCCCATATAGAGCTTTATCAAGCCTTCAGACATAATCAGGATGATCAGGATCTACAAACCCAGGTGGTTGTCTGACATATACCTCTTCATCAATCACCCCATAAAAAAAAGCACACTTGACATCAAGTTGGTAGACCTTGAAATTCTTGGATGCAGCAAAAGCTAGGAATATTCTAATAGCTTCAAGTCTTGCCACAAGAGCAAAAACATCTGTATAGTCAATTCCTTCTTATTGAGTATATCCTTGAACAACTAGTCTTGCCTTGTTTTTGATGACAAGTCCTCTATCATCCTTCTTGTTCCTAAAAACCCATTTGGTTCCTATGGTAGTCTTCCCTTGAGGAAGAGGACATAGGTTCCAAACCTTTTGCCTTTTGAATCGAAGCAGCTCCTCTTGCATAGCTTCAACCCAACTTCCATCATTTAGAGCCTCATCAATTTTCTTTGGCTCTATCTGGGACAAGAAAGAAGAGTGGAGACAAACATTTGCTTCATGGGTTTGTCCTCTTGTTCTCACCCTAAATCAACATCTCCAGTGATGTTTGTGGTAGGATGAGACTTGTGGATCCTTAGCTGAGGGATCACAGCAAGTTGCTTAGACAGATCTAGATTTGAAAAATTTTGATCTGGCAAAGAAGATTCACCCTCCACATTACCATACTTATCAAGATTGACTTGATCCAATGAGTGTGTCACATTATTGATGTTGTCTTCAATGTAGTGGTTATCGACATCAAGAAATTCTTGATCACTTTCACCACCACCATTTTCTCCAACATTTGAAGCTCCTTCTTCTGAGTTTTGTGCCTCTAAGCTGGAATTTGAAGGCACCCCAGATATCAGCAGGATTTGTCATTGATATGCTGGTAGAAGTTTCATTTGTAGGAATAGTTACCACTGGAGCTGAAGATGTGTAACCTGAGGGTCTTCTTAGCTCAAATCTTGGATCAGGATCACCTATTGGTAATATATCTGTAGATCCTGAAACATTCTCACAAGATTTGTTAAAACAGTTAGTAACTAAATCAAGATCAAATAGCCAATCCGGACCAGAACCTTTCACACTGGGAGTGTGCTCATTGAAAGTCACATTGGCTGATTCCTCAACTACTCTAGTTCTGAGATTGTATACTCTATAAGCCTTAGCTTGAGAAGAGTATCCAATAAGGTGTCCATCATCTGATTTCTCAGCAAACTTGGCAATTTGATCCTTGGTATTCAAGATGGTACAAGGACATCCAAATGACCTGAGAAAACCAATGAAGGGTTTTCTCTTGTGCCAAAGTTCATAAGGAGTCTTACCATGTGTCTTAACCACTAAAACTCTGTTTTGCACATAGCAAGCAATGTTCACTGCCTTTGCCCATAAGGTGATGGGCAGTTTAGAGTCAGACAACATAGTTCTTGCAGCTTCAATTAGTGTCCTCTTTCTCCTCTCAGCAACACCATTTTGCTGAGGAGTCCTTGGAGCACTATATTGTCTTGTAATACCTTTTTCATCACAAAATGTATCAAGGATTTGATTCTTGAATTCAGTTCCTTGATCACATCTTATGGTTTTGACCTTGTAATCACATTGATTCTCAATCTTTAAGATGAAATTCTTCAGAATCTCAGGAGTCTCATCCTTAGTTCTAAGAAAGAAGACCCAAGTGAATCTTGTAAAATCATCTGTGATCACCAAACAATAAGATGTCCTTCCTAGACTCATTACACTGGTGGGGCCAAAGAGATCCATATGTAATAAGTGTAGGGGATTAATGATGAAGTTTCTTTCCTTTGGCTTGTGAGATACCTTGTGTTGCTTCCCTTTTAGGCATGCAACATAGTGGTCATCACTTGTAAACTCTTTCTTTGGTATTCCAGTTACCAAATCATTCTTAATTAATTTATTCATGTTTTTAAAGTTTACATGGCACATTCTTTTATGTCAGAGGAAAGATTCATCATTACTTGCTTTAGATAGAAAGTAGGAAATTTCTCCTGAGGGAGAAGTTTCTTGCAAGTCCATCTTGTACATGTTTTCTTTCCTGGGGGCTCTGAGCAAGATGTGCTCATGAGGAATGACCACCCCGAGCCTGAGAACAATACACTCATGCTCAGTAAAGAGCATGTTATGACTCTGATCACAAAATTAGGATACACTCAAAAGATTGTACCCAAGCTCCTTGACAAAGTTTACCTTCTCAATGCTGAGCTTACCATTTGTGACCTTGCCCCTTCCAGTAATGTAATCTCCTGCATCTCCTCCAAAAGCAACTGGTCCTCCATCAATTTTTTCAAACTTTTGGAGTAGTGACCTATTGCCTGTCATGTGCCTGAAACAGCCACTATTAATGATCCATACATTTCTGTTTGTCTTGAGCTGTCCCTGCACAAAAGAGATGATTAGTTACATTTGGAAACCCAAGCCTCATTGGTCTTGGGCTCATCAAAAAAAGTTGAAGACAATGCAACAGTAATTGATCCTATAGTCATGCTAGAGGGATCATTTGCTGATGTTGATGAAGAACTTTCAGCCGCTTGGTCTTTCTTTGACTTCTATACCACCTTTGGAAGCTTAGACTTGACCTTCAATGCTTCAGAAGTTTTGATGACTTCGGAAGTTTTGATGACTGGCCCTTCGGAAGATCTTGCTTTCACTGTAGCAGGCTTCAGTGCTTCGGAAGTATTCCTTTCTTCCGAGACCAAATTCTCTTCCGAAGGCAAGTTTCCACTTGTCTTCTTCTTCATTTTGGAGCTTCCGAAGGAAACAGATTTTCCTTCCGAAGCTTGCTTCTTCTTCTCCAAACTCTTAGAAGTTTCTTTCTTGGTCATGTGGAGAGTACTCCTTGGATTGTAAACACAATCTTTAGCAAGATGAGAGGTACTCCCACACATAACACAATCTATTTTCTTCCTTCTATGAGTTCTTCTTTGTAAACAAAGTTGAACTTGATCACTTTCTCTTCACCTTTGCAGATGATGTGGCAATTCTTGTGGGGTTAGAACTACCTTTGGAGCAGGATGGTTCGGGTTGTGCAGCAGCAATGCACAACTGATCAGCCTTCTTCTTGATGATGGGATGATTTGGACATGAACTAGAACTCTTGTTGATGGAGTTCATGTTTGTGTCTTCAGCCTTTACTACTTCAAATCCTGCAGAGATGAAGACTTGTTTCTGTGCAGAATTGAAGGTAGCCTTGATCTCTTGAGCCTTTTTGGACTTTCTTTTGGCCTTCCTGATGAAGTTCTTTCTTCTTGACTTGGTTATCCCAACAGCTTTGCTCTCCTCAGAGGGATGGTGACCCTTCTTAGAATGTTCTTCTTCACTCTTCTCAGAGTCATTCTCCACCATCTCCTCTTCATCCTCTTCAGTCACAGGATCTATGAGGGGAAGCTCATCTTCACAAGTTCCACACCTAGGAGATCTTACAGACAAGATTATATCTGGAGGAGCTATCTCACAAGATCCTAGTCCCTGCTTATTTTGATAACAAACTTTTGCATGCAAGGATGAGGATATTATGTTCTTGAAGGTCTCTTCTTAGAGAACACATTTTTCTGCCTTGGCTTTGCTGATCACAAGCTCAGCCTGGCATTCAGTTAATTTAGTAATGAGATCTTTGATCTGAGTCCTGTAGTTTGTATGCTCATGTTTAAGAGTTGAAATGGTTTTCTCTAAGTCCTCTATCTTTAGTTTATAATTATTTTCAGCTCTTTTAAAATCAGCTTTTAAAATATTTAAGGACTTAAGGTCAGATCTCATTTCTAAATTATAGGACCTGTATCTATTTACTTTAGCAATGCATTCAGGAGTGCAAAGATGTTCCAATACCTTAGCTTCATCGTGGTCTGCCATGAGTGCTTGGTTTGGGGATGCATCTTCTACTTGAAAGCTCCAGTCAAAGCCTCCTTCTTCAACAGCAACTGCAGCTTACTGCTTTGGCTTCTCATTCTGGGGGGCTTTCTTAGTGTAGTTTGGTCTGGTTTGTGCTTGGCCACCATTTTTCCTTGGTGCCTTACACTCTCTTGCAAAGTGTCCCATGTGGTTACAGTTGTAACACTTTATTTTGCTTTTGTCCAGCCCAAACTTTCCACTGGCTGCATTGCTTGTAAACTTTCTCCATGTCCTCTTGTAGAACTTCTTGGCTCTGTGAGTGAGAAGAGCCATCTGTTGGACTATCTCCATATACTCCAGATCATCTGGATGGATACAGTCCAAATCTTCAAGAGTGAAGAGAAAGTTGCCTGAAGTTTCATTAGCAGAGACAAAGGCATGAGAAGAACTTGTCTCTTGGAAAGAAATTCCTTGAGTGTAGCTTTCCCTTGGAGTCTTTGGGAAGGTGATGAAAGGGCCCTTTTGTGAGTTGTCAGGGAAGCATATAAGATGATGATGTGGTTTAATGCTTTCCCTTTCAACCACATGGAGGGCTGAACTCAGTTGATTGCTAGAGTTACCAGATGAGTTTTGCATGTTCATCTCCATCTGGTAGCCACTAAGAATACCATACAACTCTGTAAGAGTAAGAGTCTTAAGGTTCTCAGTCCTCTTGATAACAACACAATAATGTGTCCATTGTCTAGGAAGAGAGGACATAAACTTCCATACAATGTCCATGTTCTCAAGAGTTACTCCAACATCCATTAGAGTATCCACAATCTCAACATACCTAAAGTATTGTTGAGTCATGGTTTCACCTGCCTTGAAGGTGAAGTTTTCAAACTGCTGCTTCAGGAGATCCTTCTTATTCTCCTTTGCTTCAGTAGACCCCTCATACATTAGCTTCAGTGCCTCCCATAGTTGCTTGGCAGTTTTGCACTTCTTGAAGCCTCTGTAGATGGAGTTTGGAAGAGCAGTTTGAAGGGTTGTCATGGCTTTTTGATCAATCTCTATTCTCTTTCTATCTGCTTCAGAGTAATCAGCCACAGCCTTAGGAATCATACCACCACCAGTAGCAGAAGTGGTGCTTGGTATGTAAGGTCCTTTAACAACAGTGTCCCACATCCTGGAGTCTTGAGACTTGATGAAGCCTTCCATTCTTTGACACCAAGTATCAAAGTCTTCAAGAGTGATTAGTGGAGACTTTGTCATAGTTCTAGTTTCCATATCAGCTTTGGTTATAGGTGCCATTTGAGTTGTTAAGTATTTTTTGTGTGTGAGGGATCTTAAGATAGTGAGATCTTATATAAAGAGCCTGAAATGCTCTGATACCAAATGCAGGACCGGTGAAGGGTATGCACTTACAACACAACAACACAATGAGGAGAGTTGTTTAGAAGACTTAACAGATCAAATAGAGAACTGAATAACTTGTTAATGAAAGATGCTAAGAACACAAGTAAAAGTGAGACAGAACAAGATTGCAAACAACACAAGTATTTGGTTTTCAAGAATGTTGTATATTGCTTCTCAAGTTCTATTACAAGTTACAAAGCATCGGAAAGTTACAAGTACTTGAGATACTTTATACTACATCCTACAGCCGGCCATACTTTGAAGGCCAGCTGGATATAATTGACTAGACAACTACAAAATCAAATGTAGAGTCAAAAAGGCATATCTGCCTTTTGACTTGTGACTATGACATGCCATAGCTCACATCCTAATATATTACAAAAAGGATAAAAGTACATTAAGTAGAAAGCATAGACTCAAGACCTCAATGTACAGTTACCAAAAGCATGGAGCTTTCACCAACTCATGTAAGTTGGTGACTTTACAGAGTTGCAGCGGAAAGGTGGTCTAGCTTTATGGTAAAGTACATAAGATAAAGGCATATCTCTAAAAGTCTTCGGAAGAAATCTGTCTTCACTCTTTGGCTTCGGAAGACTTTGTCTTTGAAGCTTTGGAAGACTTCACTTTTGGCTTCGGAAGATATTGGTCTTGGCTTCGAAAGATTTTACACTTAGAATATTTCTAGTGCATGGTGTAAAACTTCCGAAGCATTTCTACTTTAGTTCTTTAGTGCATGCTTGCAGAGAGACTTTGGATGTTTTGGCTGCATCAGACTTATAGGAATCCTTACATAGAAGGTTGTGACATAGAATTAGAAGGTCATAAGTTTCCTACTAGACTGTTTGTGATGACCTTAGGCGGGTTCGATGTAGTCCTAGGGATTGACTGGCTGGCAGCCTATGAGGCAAATATTGTGTGTCGCAAGAAGATGATCCGACTGGCAGCGCCTGACGGAAGTTCGGTGACGATCTACGGTGATCGAGCTACTATGGTTCCGAAGGTGATTTTGATGGCGGTGGCGGGGAAGTGCATGAGGCGTGGATGTAGTGCCTACCTGGCTTATGGAAAGGATGTGGACACGTCAGTACCAAAATTGTCCGACGTACCGGTTGTGTGTGACTTCCTGGATGTGTTCCCAGAAGATTTACTAGGTGTGCCACCGGACCACGAGATCGAGTTCCAAATCGATCTGATACCTGGTGCCTAACCTATTGCTAAGAACCATATCGATTGGCTCCATTAGAGAGGAAGGAACTGATGGTTCAGTTGCAAGAATTGTTGGATAAAGGATTCATTCGACCGAGTATCTCTCCCTGGGTTGCTCTGGTCTTGTTTGTAAAGAAGAAGGACGGTAGTATGAGGATGTGCATCGACTACCTCGAGTTGAACTAGTTGACGGTGAAGAACCAATATTCATTACCTATAACTGATGACTTGTTTGATTAGCTCCAAGGTGCCACTTGGTTCTCGAGGATAGATCTCCGATCTGGTTATCATTAGCTGAAAGTGAAGGAGCAAGATATTCCTAAAACATCTTTTCGTACACATTATGGACACTATGAGTTTCTCGTTATGTATTTTGGTTTAACTAATGCGCCAGCTGCTTTTATGGATTTGATGAATCGAGTGTGTCGACCAAAGTTGGATAAATCGGTGACTGTGTTTATCGATGACATCCAAATCTATTCGAAGAGCGAGGAGGAGCATGCCAGTCACATTCGGGAGGTGTTAGAGACGCTTAGGAGAGAGAAGTTGCATGCCAAGTTCTCTAAGTGCGCGTTCTGGTTGTGCGAAGTTCATATTCTGGGTCACGTGGTATGAATACCGAGGGGATTATGGTAGACCCCGCAAAGGTGGAGGCGGTGATGCAATGGAAGTCTCCAAAGACGCCAACCGAGATTTGTAGTTTCTTGGGATTGGCGGGCTATTATAGGAGATTCATCCAAGACTTCTCCAAGATAGCATTCGGGCAAGGCCAACATAGTGGCGGATGCCCTTAGCCAGAAGGAGAGACCTGAACCAATCCGGGTGAAAGCTGATCAATTGGTTATGACCTCTAACATGATGAAACAGGTCAAGGAGTTTCAAGATGAAGCGCTGAAAGAAGGCCGAATTAACTCCGAAAGGATGAAGGGTCTAGTCATAGAGTTGGGTGAGAACACTCTCGGTGTTAGAACCCGAGGGTCGTGTCAATGATCACAGCTGAAAAGTACTTGAGACGTGGGTGCAGCGCTTACTTGGCCTACGTAAAAGATGTGGATGCACCAGAGCCACAATTATCAGACGTGCCGGTAGTGCGCAAGTTTCCTGACGTCTTTCCTGAAGACCTGACCGGTGTGCCGCCTGACCGTGAAATCGAATTCTAAATTGATTTGCTACCGGGAGCACAACCTGTCGCTAAAGCACCGTATCGATTAGCTGCTTCGGAGATGGTAGAACTGAGGGACCAGTTGCAAGATTTATTGGATAAAGGCTTCATCCGACTGAGTATCTCTCCATAGGGTGCTCCGGTTTTATTCGTCAAGAAGAAAGATGGTAGCATGCGGATGTGCATTGACTATCGCGAGCTCAATAAGCTGACTGTAAAGAATCGGTATCCATTACCAAGGATCGACGACCTGTTCGATCAACTTCAGGGTGCCAGCTAGTTTTCAAGGATAGACCTACGGTCTGGTTACCATCAACTGAAGGTGAAAGAACAAGACATTCCTAAGACAGTGTTCCGTACGCGTTATGAACACTACAAATTTCTCGTCATGTCCTTTGGTTTAACCAACGCGCCAGCTGCTTTCATGGACCTCATGAATAGGTTATGTCGACCGATGTTGGATAAATCGATGATAGTATTCATCGACGACATTTTGATTTATTCAAAAAGTGAAGAGGAGCATGCCGATCATATTCGAGAAGTATTGGAGACGCTTAGAAATGAGAAGTTATATGCTAAGTTCTCTAAATGCGCATTTTGGCTTCGAGAAGTTCAATTTCTGGGTCATGTGGTTAATCCCGAGGGGATCAGGGTAGACCCTGCAAAGGTTGAAGCGCTGATGCAATGGGAACCTCCAAAGACGCCATCTGAGATTCGTAGTTTCTTAGGCTTGGCAGGCTATCATAGGAGGTTTATCCAGGATTTCTCCAAGATAGCTTCTCCTTTGACTAAGCTGACCCGGAAGGACGTAAAGTATGAATGGGGTACTGATCAGGAGAACGCCTTCCTAGAACTAAAGATGAGGTTAACTCAAGCCCCTGTCTTGACGTTACCTGAAGGGAACGAGGATCTGGTGGTCTACTCGGATGCCTCGTATGCAGGATTGGGTTGCGTGTTGATGCAACGAGGGAAGGTGATAGCCTATGCTTCTAGACAATTAAAGGTTCACGAGGCCAATTATCCTACCCATGATTTGGAGTTGGCCGCGGTGGTGTTTGCATTGAAGATTTGGAGGCACTACCTATATGGGAAGTGCACCATCTTCACTGATCATAAAAGTCTGAAGTATTTCTTTGAACAAAAGGAACTCAATATAAGGCAGAGGAGGTGGTTGGAACTAATCAAGGATTATGACTGCGAAATTCATTATCATCCAGGCAAAGCCAATGTGGTTGCCCTTAGCCGAAAAGGACGACCCGAACCAATTCGAGTGAGGGCTTGCCAGATAATCATGACGCCTAATGTTATGAAACAAGTGAGGGAGTTCCAGGATGAGGCATTAAGAGAGGATAGAGTCAACTCTGAAAGGATGAAAGGACAAGTTTCAGACTTGGGGGAAAACACCCTGGGTGTTAGAACCCGATTTGGGAGAATGTGGATCCCTCTCTACGGGGATCTGAGGGAGAAAATCATGGATGAGGCTCACAAAACTCGATATTCCATACACCCCGGTGCCACAAAAATGTATCAGGATCTGAAGAAAGATTACTGGTGGCCGGGAATGAAGCGAGACGTGGCTAAGTACGTGAGCAAGTGCCTGACTTGTCTACAAGTGAAGGCAGAGCACCAAAAGCCATATGGGAAGATCCAGCCTTTGGATATCCCTAAATGGAAATAGGAACACATCACAATGGACTTCATCACGAAGCTACCTCGCACGGCGAGGGGAAGCGACGCAATCTGGGTGATTGTTACCCGTCTAACAAAGAGCGCCCATTTCCTACCAATTCGTGAGACGTATTCCTCTGAGAGGTTGGCGGAGCTATTTATCAAGGAAATCGTGGCTCGTCACGGCGTGCCAGTGTCTATCGTTTTGGATAGGGACACACGGTTTACGTCCAAGTTCTGGAAGAGGTTTCATGACTCAATGGGGACTAGACTGCATATTAGTACGGCTTACCATCCCCAGACAGATGGTCAGTCGGAAAGGAAGATCCAAACTTTAGAAGACATGCTACGAGCCTGTGTAATCGACTCTGGAGGAAGCTGGGATGAGCACTTACCGTTGGCGGAATTCTCATATAATAATAGTTACCATGCCAGCATTGGTATGCCACCTTACGAAATGTTGTACGGTAGGAAGTGCAGAACGCCCGTGTGTTGGGGTGACATCGGGCAGAAGGAATTGGGGAGTCTTGAAGTGATTGAGGTCACAACTGAGAAGTTAGATAAGATTAAGGCGTTCATGAAAGCTGCAAAGGACCGCCAGAAATCTTATGCTGATAAGAGGCGTAGGCCGATAGAATTTGAGGTTGGTGACAAGGTTATGCTCAAGGTATCGCCCTGGAAAGGGATCATCAGGTTTCGAAAAAGGGGAAAGTTGAGCCCAAAATTCATAGGGCCATTCCGTATTATCGCAAGGGTAGGAGAAGTGGCCTACAGATTAGAACTATCTGATGAGTTGAGTGGAATTCACCCTACGTTCCATGTATCTCATCTCAGGAAATGTCTGGCAGATAATGATGCAGTTGTACCATTAGAAGACATTGAAGTCGATGAATGACTGAATTATGTAGAGCAGCCGGTGGCCATCCTTGATTGGAAAGAGAAGCAGTTATAGAATAAAGTGGCTCCACTAGTACGAGTACAGTGGAGACACAGAAAAGGATTATAATCTACGTGGGAGACTGAGGAGGAGATGAGGAAATTATACCCTCAATTGTTTGATGACTGACAGGTTTCGAGGACGAAACCTAAATAAGTGGGGAAGACTTGTAACACCCCGAAAAAAAATCGAAACAAGTCATTAAGGATAATGGGCTTAATTAATGGGTATTTAATAAAAGAGGGAAATGGGTTATGGGCCAAATTGGGTTTATGGGCAAGAGCCTAAGTGATTAAGGCCCATAATCAGCCCTTAACCTACCCAAATCAGCCTTCATCTCCATCATTTGAACCCTAGCCCCCAAAATTCGTAGAGAGAGAAAGTGAAGAAAACTCAAGATTTGAAGCTTTCAAGGTTAAGAGATTGAAGATCTGAGTGTTGGAGCATCAAGATCTAAGAAAGAAGCAACAAATCCAGGTAAGAATCGACCTCTAAACCCTTCTGTAGATCAAACCCGGATTCTAGGGTTTTGGGTTTTGAAAAGTTGCAAAGAATCGCATAAAGGTCACATTTTTACGTATGAAAACATGTATAAAGCTTAGATTTAGCCTCATGGATGATAAACTAAGAGATTGGACGTAAAAAGTTATGATTTTGGGTTAAAAACGGTCTGGTTCGTAATTTTTATGCGATCTGCGAAACTGCATATGCATCCAGCGAAATTGCATATTCAATCAGCGAAACTATGAGGACTTCCTGCGAAACTATAGTTTCGCAGGTAGTTTCGCAGACATGGTTTTCCAACGAAAGTTGGGCGAAACTGGCAGCTAAATTGGCAGCGAAGATGCCAGCGAAACTGCCAGCGAAGTTGCCAGCGAAACTAGCAGCGAAACTGCTGGTGAAGCTAGCAGCGAAGCTGTTGGCGAATCTAGCTGCAAAATTGCTGATCTTGCAGCGAAATTTGCAGCGAATTAAGTTATAAATTAACCCCTTTAAGTGTTAGCTTATCTGCAGGCTGTGTGAAGTGATCCTAGCCTTGTAAGCTTAGCCTAGAAGTTATTCGTGGTATCCAGGTGAGTTCTAGATCCCCTATTTATAAGTTTTCCATGTTTTGGGGCTATTATGCATACTAAATTTACGTTTTTAAATGGCCAAGATTTTTAAGGGGTTTTATCAGGAAGAACGATTTTTCTATAAGTAAATGTGCTATATAAATGTTTAAATATAAAAAATTTTCGCGCTGACCTGGCAGCCCGGCCCCAGCCAGGGGCGTTGCCCCTTGGACCCCACTAGGGGCTGCTGCCCTTAGGACCCCGCTGTCAGGGGCTGCCGCCCCCGAACCCCTGCTGTCCCGCGGCGGGTCGGTTATGTTTTATGATGATTAGTACTTGGTATGTTGTGTACTTAATAAATTAAGTATTATATATTAAAGTGGAAGATGATATTAATGAAAAGTGAAACTTAATGAATGTTACCCCCGGGCCCGTTGATGATGAAAAGTCTTGCAAGCACTATGATAGACTTCACTTATGTGAGTCTGATGTATGATGATGGATCCGTATTCATGAGCGGGCTATGTGCCTTGTAGTGTGGATCAATTGTCGGGGGTTAGCTACCGTATTCATGTGTACCGACAGGGATTGGCATTTGTTGTCAGTCAACATGGAGCTCTTGCTTCGTGCAATCTCGTTTATGATGAAAGTGAAAGATAATGAAAGAATGAAAGAATGAAAGATAATGAACATGCTTATTATGATGCAAGTTATGTTATGTACTATGTTGTATGCATGGTCATTATATGAAGGATAAAGTTAATATTTTCTTATATTATTTAAAACTAGAACTCGCTCAGCGAAGCTGACTTTTATGCATAATAGTTGGCAGGTAAACGTTGATGCTGAGGATGGCACACGGAGCTACTTGGGGAGCTATGGATGGCATTACTGTTTATGAAATCTTTATTGTAATTTAAGAACAAGTAACATGTTTTGTTTGAAATTAAAGGACAAATGTATGAGTACAATATGATTTCCAAGTTTCTAATGAATGTCTATTTAATTCCGCTACAATGTTTTGATTATAAAAAAATGATTTTTATGCTATGATTAACCAACTGTGAGGTTTTCCGGGAACGGGGCCTTATAGCTACGATTGGCATGTTTTTGGTATGATGTACGTTGATGTATGATGATGTGGTGCATGGGTATGGCCTGTTTCCTTTATGTTCCTTATTACGTATTATTTCGTGGCTTTACGTGGTGTGATTATGCTAATGAACGTAAAGTATTATGTAATGGAAGCGGAAGTTAATGATAATGAAAAGTGGAACGTAATGAATGAATGAAACAATGAAAGAATGAATGAAAAGTCTTGCAAGCAAATTGAAAGGGGGTTCACACCCAATGAAGGGTTGTTAGCTCAACTGTGTGCGGTTTAGCTAACCCATGAGGATGTACACAAGGGTCTAATCCTTATGATTGACCAAACGTATGGGACCCTAGTCGCTTGCCTTAGGTACTGGAGTCAACTTTGTGCACAATGTTAGTGGTCTATTTATAGACTTCGGCCCAATACCAGCTTTGTGCATAATGTTCGGGGTATATCACATGGTATTGGTCCGGATGAAAGTGAAAGATAATAATGAATATACGAAACGTGTGTTACGTACGGAAATGAATGATAATGAATGATGATGAACGATAATGAATGATGATGAACTATGATGGAAGATAATAATAAATATTATCTGTGTGTACGTGTCACACCCCGGGCCCAGGTAGGGTAGGACGTCACAGACTAGCAACAACATATGGCAGCGGAAACAAACCATTACAAGAGTTCAAAGGAGAGAATATCACATGGCATTAAAAGTTTTCAAAAGATACCAGGGCTAGAAACAGATCAAGCCCCCAAATAAGTTATACAACCAACATAGAAATAAATTGTATTTGCTCAACAGAGATGTAAAATTGTTCAAATTGTTCATTAAGTAAAATCAGCCAATGCCATGGTCACAGGGATAAGTCTAGGTCTTCACAACAGCTAGGATCTCTTCATAAATTACCTGAAACATGCTCAAAAAGAAATTTGTGTCAACTAAAAAGTTGGTGAATACAAGTGCTTAAAGTTTAAAAACAAAAAGGACTTAACAAATCCTCATTTGATAAAAAGAAATGAATCATAGTTTCAACATCGTGGGAGAATCATAATCAACCTTGCACTCAGTCCCGGTTGGCCTCTTCTAAAGTTGTGTTTAACCGGATATTCCCGAAGGAAGAACTGAGCCCCAAACCAGTGAACCATACCTGCCCGGATGGTTCACCATAGTTTCTTAACAAAACCTGTCACATGCCACAAACGACCCCTCAGGATCTCAGTAGGGTACCCTTCCTAGAACGGAAGCCACTGTGTGTGGGGATTCCCCAAATAGATCTATCCATATAAATAAGCGGTTCACGAAAGAATTAATGATCATGATATAAGTATCAGCAGGTAACCATAAATCCCACATACAATCACCAAGTAAAGCACAAATATAGTTCATAAATAACAGAGCATGTTTCACCCCAAAACAGTAGTAAAAAGGGGGATCACTAGAACTCACCTTAGGTGTTAAGCCAAAAATAACTCTTCGTGTGTCGGGGATGTCTCAAGTCTAGCACCCTAATCATGAATATATTAAGTGATAAGCTACTGCTCTAATTTTAAGGTGCAACAAGTGTGACAAAAATTTAGTTGTCGGATAAGGCTTTGATTCCGTGAGGGTTTGTATAAAAAGTTTCCTTTTATGACAGGTCATGGTTTCCCATATAATTTCGGATTTTACATCATTAAGTTAAGGATGTAAGGTAAATATGTTGTTCAAGTGATTATTAGTTTCATAAGAGTCGGTTATAAAGTTTGGTAAAATTTTACAGTTTAGTCCCTCAAGTTTCAAAATTGACAGTTTCTACCCTCAAGTTTGGTTTCTTGTTCTGTATGACACTTAAGACCAAAAATCAGGTTCTTAGAGTAGAAATTGACTTATTCTTGAGTAAGTGTTCCAAATTTCCAGAATATGGATCCGGTTTAAAACCTATGGGTTTAACGTTCCCGGTTGCGGTAAAACCGGAGAGTTTTAACGGTTAATTTAAGATTTCCATAAATTTGAGTCTTGGACCAGTAGGTATCATATTAAGGATATTTTTATAAGTTTCAAGTTCTTAAATTGTGAAATTTTGCCTCTAATAGTTGAAAGCCTCGTTTTTACGTTTAACCCGTTAAAACGCGTTTTTAACCGAATTTGACCATTTAAAAGCTTACTTGACCAATATTTCAAATCCTTTAGGTCTTTAACACTTATCTTGATGAAATGACATGGTTTTTATAAATCTTAGCTTTAAACTCCTTTTTCTTGAATTTTTCTCAAAAACGTTGCCCGGTTAGTACCCGTTTCTAGTTTTATCGCCATTTAATTTATTCTTTTGACCATTTAAATTACCCATTGACTCCAGAACAATTTATTAACCATTTTTAAGCCTGCAATACTTTTCAAGATGGTTAAATCCATGTTTTACTATTTTTAAAGTTGTTTTACCATGTTTCGGGTCCCGAAAATGACTAAAGTGGGTCCAATCTTAACATGCCTTTAATTTCCAGAGATTAACCATTTATCACACACTAAATATTCATCAAAACTTTCTGAAATCATGTCCCAAACTCACGGCTAGGTCGCCCAACACAACAATGAACCATCAACTTAGTGATTTAGCCATAACCGACCATAACACATGTGTAAATCCTTATAACTTGCGTTTAAACATTACCAAAACCTTATTTAACTTTAATATCAGATTACTAAGGTGTTCCAAAGTCGTTCATGAGCAGGTTATGAACCTTGGTTGAGAGGGTTTTCAAACAAGTGCTTAAATAGTGTTATTTCATGTAGAAAGAAGGTTTTTAAGGTGTAACTCGTGCTATAACCACATGTTCACGGTGTATATCCTTTTGTAACTTTAAAAACAGGTTATTAGGAGTCCATTAAACCATTAGCAAGCAGATTACAAGTTTTGCTTTCAAGGGTTACAAGATTTACAAGCTAGATGGTGCTAAACGCCCAAAAAGAGGGTTTTCATGGTGGAAATCGGTTTCCACCTCAAGAATGACCAATATAACGTGTGAGATACCTTTTGTGAAGTTAAAAGCTCCTCAAGAACAAGATAATGGTGTCGGGTTTCTTCTACAACAAAGAGAGGAGGTGTTTTTTTTAAAAGAGAAGTGAAGAAAACATATGAAATGACCATTTTCGGGTGACATGAAGCTTACACTTGGTATTGTTCACGTTTTGGAGGGTGTAGATGGTCGAGAGTGGTCTGAGAATCTTTGGAAGAAGCTGGAGAACTCGAACAAGTGCTGTAGGATCTCGGACTTGCAAGAATCAAGCAACAAATCATCACAAAATGGCACCTTCTCGCTTGTTTGAGCTTGGCCGATGGATGTATGGTGTTGTTCTTCGAGTATGGGGCTGCAATGGTGTTCAAAACCATGGTGTGTGTGTGTTTTTCTGGAGAGAAACCGAGAGAAGAGAGTGAGAGGGTGATAGATGCTTGCATGAATGAGGAGTGGAGGGTTGAAGGTGGTGGTGTGTAATGGTGTAGGAGTGTGGTGATTGGGGGAGAGGGGGGCGGCCGAGATTTGGCCTTTAGTGGCATCTTTTGAACAAATTTTAATGTTAAATAATTTTGTGTGTAGTATTGGGTAGTATTTGAAGGGATCTTTAACAAGATTATCAAAGTTGTTTAACCATTTTAAACATAAAACGCAGCGGATAATCATTTTAACATCTTGTTAGAAGTTTACATAAAACATTTTATATTGATAAAACCCTTTAAGATGGATCTTTTGCATGAACAAGTAACTAACAAAATAAGCAATGAAAGATAATGAAAACTACATTTCAAAGCTTCCTTTTGAGATGAGAAGGATGATGTTCTTGAAGGCAAGACTCCAAATAGCAATCCTCAAGAAGTAATACCCCAAGCTCCTCCAAACACCCACTTGCTAGGTGGTGTTGCACCACTTAAAAGAAACTCTCTTCCAAGTCGATTTCCAGCCAAGAATCCCTGCTTGAAGGCTGAAAATGAGCTTGTTTGTTGCCCTCAAAACCGAGTTCTAGAGAGAGATGAGAGAATTTCTATAGCTTTGTGTGTGTGAGAGAGAAGTGTGTTTTCTTTGGAAGAGTGTAACATAATGGTTGCTTGGAACAACAAACAAAATAAAGAGTTCAAAAGCCCCTTAGGGGCGGCCGAAATCAATCCCCAAAAGGGGTTTTCCCTCTCATTTTTCATTTTATAAAATGTACACTTTCAACCTTATGTTTTTATAAAATTAAACCCCTTTTAATTTTATAGCAACAACACACTATTATTCGTCATTGTTTAACTAATTTAAATAATAAAACAAATATCTCTCATGAACAAATTATTTATATATAATCTTGTTCATTTACAAAAGCAATGTTTTAGAAAACCCGGTTTCTAAATTGGTGCTAATATTTATTCGTATGATCACATCGACGGACAAATATTTATTGGTGTTTGTTTGGCTTGTTATTGGGTATGACCCGACTTGGATCATATCACACTAGCCACATCAATTTAATATGTGTCTTGGGCAGATCATTTCTTTCAATCTCCCACTTGCAAAAGATTCATAGTAGATTGATGCAAGCAGCAAATAACGCCTAGCAACGGTTTGCTACCCCTAGTGTATATGATTAAGTGCCATTCAATAACATCATTCTCTTCAAGTGTCACACCCCGGGCCCAGGTAGGGTGGGACGTCACAGACTAGCAACAACATATGGCAGCGGAAACAAACCATTATAAGAGCTCAAAGGAGAGAATATCACATGGCATTAAAGTTTTAAAAAAAAGGTAACGGGACTAGATACACATCAAGCCCCAATTAAGTTTTACAATCAACCATAAAAATGAAATTGTACTTGTTCAACACAAAATATAAATTGTTCAAATGTTTCATCAAGGAAATAAGCCAATGCCATGTCACGGGGATAAGTCTAGGTCTTCAAACTGCTAGGATCTCTTCAAACATTACCTGAAACATGCTCAAAAAAAATTGTGTCAACTAAAAAGTTGGTGAATTCAAGTGCTTAAAGTTTAAAAACAAAAGGACTTAATAAATCCTTCTTTGATTAAAAGAAAAACAATCATTGTTTATCATCGTGGGAGAAATAAAATCATAATCAACCCTGCACTCAGTCCCGGTTAGCCTCTTCTAAAGTTGTGTTTTACCGGATATTCCCGAAGGAAGAAACTGAGCCCCATACCAGTGAGCCCTACCTGCCCGGATGGTTCACCGTAGAATCTTAACAAAACTTGTTACATGCCACAACGATCCCTCAGGATCTCAGTGGGGTAACCTTCCTGGAACGGAAGCCACTGTGTGTGGGGGATTCCCCAAATAGATCTATCCATATAAATCAAGCGGTTCACGAAAGAATTAATGATCATGATATAAGAATTAGCAGGTAACCACAATCCCACATAGTATCATCAAATAAAGCACAATCATAGTTCATAAAAGTAGAGCATGTTCCATCCCAAAACAGTAGTAAAAAGGGGGATCACTAGAACTCACCTTAGGTTTCCAAATCAAAGTTTCCTGATGTGCCGGGAAGTGTCACAAGTCTAGCACCCTAACAAGTACATATTAAGCAATAATCTACTGCCCTAAACTCATTCAAGGTGCAACAATGGTGTCAAGAGTTTAGCTATAGTGTACGGCTTTGGTCTAGTGAAGGTTTGTATAAAAAGTTTCCTTTTATGGCAAGTCAAGGCGTCTTCATGAAAATTGGGGATTTTCACTTCATTAGATTAGGTATATTAAAAGATTTTATTGTTCAAGTGTTTATTAGCTTCTGGAAGTCGGTTATAAGGTTTGGAAAAATTTTACAGTTTAGTCCCTCAAGTTTCAAAATTGACAGTTTCTACCCTTAAGTTTAGTTTCTTGCCTTTTATGTCATTTATGTCCAAAATCAGATTGTTAGAGTCATATTATGATTATTATGGAGTAAGTGGTTCAAAACTTTGGTCTACGGGTTCGATTTTGAAAACTGCGCGTTTAACGCTCCCGGTTGCGGTAAAAGCCGGATAATTTTAATAGTAATTTGGAGTTTTCAAATATTTAAATTTTGGACCAGTAGGTATTTTCTAAGAGACTTTTTATAAATTTCTAAGCCCTTAAATTGTGTAAATTGGCCTTTTATAGTTAAAATCTTGTTTTTACGTTTGACCCGTTAATACGCGGTTTTGACCGGGTTTGACCATTTAAAGCTCATTTGACCGAATTTTTAAATCTTTTAGGTCCTTCATCATTTGACCGGATTTTAGGTCCTTCTCAAAAACTATGCTCGGTTTGTACCCGTTTTTAGTTAAAATGCCATTTATTTGTGTCTTTGACCACTTAACTTATCCATTGACTCCAGAATACTTTATTTATCATTTTTGAGCCTAGAATACTTTTTAATAATGTTAAATTCATAGTCTTACTATTTTTAAGTCATTATACTATGTTTTCGGGTCCCGAAAGTGACTAAAAGAGGGTAAATCACAACATGTCCTTTATTCCAGAGATTAAACATTGCTAATACTTCAAATATTTACTAAACCTACTGAAATTTCAGTCCCAACATGTTGCCTAGTAGATCTATACATCCATATGCTTCAAATATGTAGAAAATGCCATAACCGACTATTACACTAGTGTAAACCATCATAACTTGAGTTTAAATGTTACCAACACTTCGTTTAACTTCACAAACAGATTGTTAAGGTGTCATTAAGTCGTTCATGAGTAGGTTATGGGTCTTGTTTAAAAGGATTCTTCAAACAAATGCTCAAGAGGGTGTTGTTACATGTAGAAAGGAGGTTTCAAGGTGAAATCCATGTATCAACCGTGGGTTTGAGTATGTAGCCACTTGGAACTTTCAAAAACAGGTTTTAGGGAGTTCATTAAGTCATAAAAATGCAGGTTACAAGTTTGGTTTACAAGAGTTTAAGCTTTCACAAGTTAGATGATGTCAAAACACTCAAAATGAGGGTTTTCATGGTGGAAATCGGTTTCCACCTCAAGAATGGCTAACAAAACATGAAGTTTACCTTCAAGAATGTTGGTAACTCCTTAAGAATGAGATTATGGTGAGATGTTTCTGCTACAACAAAGAAATACACGGTTCTTAGATGTCAAATGAAGAAAACAAGAGAAATGTCACAAAACCGACATCTTGAGCTTACACTCGAAGTAACTCACGGTTTGGAGGGTGTTGATGGCCGTGAATGGCTTGAAACACCTTGGACTTGAATGGAGAAACTCGAACTAAGGCTAGAGTGGTGGAACAAACACGATTGTGTGACCAAATCTCGTGAACAAGGCTGCTCCTTTGCGGTTATGGTCTCGGCCGAAAGGTTCTTGGTGTAGTCTTCGAATTCTTCTTGCACAAGGCTTAGAGAGAATAGTTTTGAGAGTGTTGAGAGATGTGTGTGTGTGTGTTCAGCTGGTGAATCGAATAAAGGAGAGAGAGGGAGAGAGATGGAGAGATTGCATGAAAGATTAGTGGGTGAGAGGGGTGGTGTGAAGAGGAGAGGAGAGTGGTGAGGGAGGGGGCGGCCGATTTGGAGTGTAGTGGGGAGAGTTTTAATTAATTTTAATTGTAAATTAATATTGTGTAGTATAATTTTGTAGTATTGGGTATTATGTATTATTTAGTGGAAATGTGATTTGAGGTGTCTAATGCATACCCATGCATGCATGGCCGAATTTATGCAAGTGTGAGTGTATGTGCTCACATTTTAATTGCCTTCTCTTGAGTTTAATTTTGTAAGGGTGACTAGTTGACATTCCCGGAACACTAATTTTTAAAAAGGTAGAAACCTAAATTGGTTAAAAATCAAGAATAAAAATCACATGAAATCATAATTTACATCAAATAGCAAGAATTGTTTCCAATTTCATAGTAGGGTTGTATAGTTTCAATTATTAGTACTCATAGCATGGATAATGATGCAAGTAATCTAGGGTTAGGGTAACAACCTGGAGGTCGGTTGTCACATTCTCCCACCGTTTAGGAAATTTCGTCCCGAAATTTAACTCTGATTAGAGACTGAACGTGTGGGTTTGAAGAGGTGTGGATAGTTCTTCCTCACTTCATCTTCACGCTCCCAAGTAAATTCAGGCCCTCGCTTGGAGTTCCATCTAACTTTAACCTTGGGTATGCGGCTCCGTCGGAGTTGTTTGACCAACGATCCGTGATCTCCACAGGTTCTTCCACAAAGTTCAGTTTGTCGCTTATCCTTGCTTCTTTTAATGGTAGTTCCAGGGTTTTGTCTACCATGCTCTTCTTCAAGTTTGACACATGAAAGGTGTCGTGTATGTGACTCAATCCCGGGGATAGTTTCAACTTATATGCTACTGGGCCAATTCTTGCCATTATCTCAAATGGTCCAATGTATCTTGGGCTTAGTTTTCCTCTTTTTCCGAATCTCACTGTTCCTTTCCACGGTGCTACTTTTAGCATCACTCTATCGCCCACTTGGAACTCTAGAGGTTTCCGCCTCCTGTCGGCGTACTTCTTCTGTCGGTCTCTAGCTGCTCTAAGTCGTTCCTTTATCTTATAGATCTTATCGGTGGTTTCCAACACTATGTCGGGTCCCATCACTTGGCTGTCACCAATCTCATTCCAACTCAAGGGTGATCGGCATTTCCTGCCATAAAGGCCTCGTACGGAGCGGCTTTGATACTCGCGTGGTAACTGTTGTTATAGGCGAATTCCACCAAAGGAAGATGGTTATCCCAGTTTCCGCCAAAGTCCATCACGCAAGCTCTCAACATGTCTTCCATTGTTTGAATAGTTCTTTCGCTCTGTCCGTCGGTCTGAGGGTGGTAAGCCGTGCTAAGATCTAAACGGGTTCCTAAAGCTTGCTGGAACGATTTCCAGAAACGAGAGGTGAAACGGCTATCACGGTCTGAGATGATCGACAGAGGCACTCCATGCCTTGTTACAATCTCGTCGACATAAAGTTGGGCCAGTTTCGTCATATCGTAGTCTTCTCTAATTGGCAAGAAGTGAGCTGATTTGGTTAATCTATCCACTATTACCCAAATAGCATCGTGACCTTTAAACGTTCTAGGAAACTTGGTAACAAAATCCATCATAACATTATCCCATTTCCATTCGGGAATCTCAGGTTGCTGCAACGTTCCCGATGGTTTTTGGTTCTCAGCTTTTACCATGGCACAAGTTAAACATTTCCCCACATAAACAGCGATTGATCTCTTAATTCCCGGCCACCAGAAAAGTGTCTTTAAATCCTGGTACATCTTATCACTTCCAGGGTGAATTGAATACCTAGACTTGTGTGCTTCATCGAGGATTACTTCTCGAATTCCTCCGTGTTTTGGCACCCAAGTCCTTCCACCATATCTATATGTACCATCGTCCCCTATCTCCAACTGCTTTTCCATTCCAGTCAATCCTTCTTCTTTCAATTTTTCTTCCTTTAATGCCTCGCCTTCAGCTTCCTTCAATTTCGCTATGAGGTTGGTATACACACTCATTCTTAAGGCTCGTACTCGAAGAGGTTTCTCTCTTTCCTTTCGACTTAACGCATCCGCCACAACATTGGCCTTACGAGGATGGTAGCGGATCTCGCACTCGTAATCGTTCAATAGCTCAACCCATCTTCTCTGACGCATGTTGAGCATCTTTTGGTCAAGGATATGCTGCAAGCTTCTATGGTCTGTGTAGATAATGCACTTTGTGCCATAAAGGTAATGCCTCCACATCTTAAGGGCAAACACCACGGCACCCAACTCCAGATCGTGCGTCGTGTAGTTCTTCTCATGATCATTCAGCAGTCTCGACGCGTAAGCAATCACCTTGTTGCGTTGCATCAATACACATCCTAGCCCTTGACGCGAAGCGTCACAATAGACCACGAAGTCTTCTACTCCCTCTGGAAGAGCAAGTATAGGTGCACTGCATAATTTCTCTTTAAGTGTTTCAAACGCCTCATTCTGCTCTCGCTCCCACACAAAGGTTGTGTTTCCTCATAGTGCGGTCAAAGGTTGCACTATACGCGAGAAGTCCTTTATAAATCTTCGGTAATAGCCAGCCAGTCCTAAAAATTGCCTTATCTCCGTAGGAGTTTCAGGAATCTTCCAATTCTTTATAGCCTCAATCTTGGAAGGGTCAACTTGAATCCCATCCTTATTTACCACATGACCTAAGAATTGGATCTGGCGCATCCAGAATTCACATTTCGAGAACTTGGCATATAGTTGCTCATTCTTGAGCAATTCAAGGATTAGCCTGAGATGCTTCTCGTGCTCGTCTTTAGTTTGAGAGTAGATCAGTATGTCGTCGATAAACACGATCACAAACTTGTCGAGGTAAGGGCGGCAAACGCGATTCATGAGGTCCATGAATGCTGCTGGAGCGTTAGTCAGTCCAAAAGGCATGACCAAATACTCATAGTGTCCATACCTAGTTCGGAAGGCAGTTTTGGGTATATCTTCTTCTCTTATCTTCAGCTGGTGGTATCCTGACCTCAAGTCTATTTTGGAGAAGTAACTTGCTCCCTGCAATTGATCAAATAAGTCGTCTATTCTCGGGAGAGGGTAACGGTTCTTTATGGTCAGTTTGTTCAACTCCCTGTAATCAATACACATTCGCAACGTTCCGTCCTTCTTTTTCACGAATAGCACCGGAGCACCCCATGGAGAGACACTCGGATGTATGAATCCCTTGTCCATTAGTTCTTGAATTTGTACCATTAGCTCCTTCATCTCAGGTGGGGCGAGCCGGTACGGTGCCTTGGCTACTGGTGCAGCACCAGGCATCAAGTCTATCTGGAATTCCACTTGTCGATTCGGAGGAAGTCCTGGTAGTTCTTCCGAAAACACCTCTGGGTATTCCGAAACTACGGGAATCTCTTCGATCTTCTTCTCCTTTTGGGTTTTCATCACATAGACTATAAAAGCTGGACATCCCTTCATCAAGCTCTTGGTAGCTTTTAAGTGGGATATCATAGGGTATAGAGTGTTACTCCTTTCTCCTTCTACCACTAACACTTCTTCGACGCTCAATGGTATCTTGAGTAGTCGCTCATCGCATACGATTTCAACTTTATGCTTCGCTAACCAGTCCATACCCACTTAATGGGCATCAAGTCAATCTTAAACACATTCCCTTTTAGATTCAGGGGGCAATCCCTAATGATTTCGTTAGCTTCTAAAATGTTACCGTCAGCTAATTCTACGGTAAATGTATCAGTCAAGGTGCACGCGTCTAAGTCAATCAATTGCCTAAAGGTACTAGAGATAAAACTAGCAGTCGCTCCAGTATCAAACAGTACAGTAGCGGGATGATTATTTACAAGGAACGTACCGTTGACAACGTCGGGTTCCCTACGAGCTCCTGCTGGGTCCATAACGAAAGCTCTTCCCTTAGGCTTATTGGGCTTGGCATCCTTGTCTCTACCCAGCTTAGGACACTTGTTCCTCATATGCCCTGGGTCTCCACACTCGTAGCATTGTTTCCCCGGTACATAAGTACAGTCTTTAATTAGATGGCCTGTTCTCTTGCACCTAAAACAGGGCATCGGGTTACATTCTCCTTGATGATGTAACTTGCACTTGCTGCAGAGTGGGCTTGTCCCCGTATACAATCTCCGGTTTTTGCTTCCTTGATCATCACGTCTCACTCCTTCAGAACTCCTTCTACTTGACCCACTGCTACTTCCAATCGCTCTTTTTCGCTTCAAACCACTTCCTCTTATCACCAACAAACTTCTTCTCTCATCAGCCCTTCCTTGATCGGTCCATCCAGCCCTAATAAGATCGTCAGTCAGACTGCTGGTAAGGTCGACAGCAGCTTGTAGGGTCACAGGCTGAGAGGCACGAACCATACCCCTAACTCTTGGTGTAGTCCCCAATGAACCGTGCTACACCTTTGGCTTCTGGCGTCACCAAATGTGGCACAAGTCGGGACAGGGCTAAGAAACGATTGATGTATTCGGTGTAGTTGGGTCCCTTCATCTCCAAGCTTAAAAATTCTGTCTCCAGCTTCTCGAGTTGATTGATGGGGCAATATTTGTTGGTCATTAACTCTCGGAATTCAGTCCAACCCATTCGATTAGCCACGTTTCTTCCACGGCTCTGAGTAATGGACTTCCACCATTCAAGAGCTGATCCCTTGAGAGATTGTGATGCAAATCTCACCATATGCTCCATCTTGCACTCGCTGATGTCTAAGACGGCTTCCATTTCGTCGATCCACCTGTAAGTCTCTATAGCACCCTCGGTGCCATAGAAGTCCTTGGGCTTGCAGGCCATAAAGGTCTTGTAAGAGCACCCATTCCTTAACTCCTCAGCTTCATCGTCGTGGCTCTCATCGTTTACGGCCGTTCATTACCAGTAGTGTTATCCCGGTCTGCATTTATCTGTGCAATGATAGTCGGAATGGTGTTGGCCAGTTGCTGAGCTACGAGGTTAGCAATCCTTTCGTCACTCTCTTGATTAGTATTCTCCCCGTGGGGAGTCCCTGGTGGAGTAGGTTGGGTTCCAATAGGCCTTGCTCCTCATGGCGGCCCCTGGTGGCTCCACGTCGACCAAAACGTGTTCCTCTGCGAGTCGGCATTCTGATAGTATCACAAATAGATTCGTTTAGCATCTCATAAATTTTGTTTCGGATAGCCTAGGCATCATTATCCTATCACACCATGCCTCGGAAGAGGAGTCATGGCATGCACATACATGTATCTAACCCACTAAAGAACCTTAAAAGTCCAATTCAAAACATGATATAATAGTTGGGCAACAATTTAGAAAAGGCACAGACAATCTCAAAGCACAACAAACATATAGCAGTTTAATACAGACAGTTTAACAATTTTAGCATCTCAAAAGCAGTCAACATAGTATCATCCAAACGAATAGAATCAGAGTCATGCTCTTACAATTTGGAAGGTGCCATCACCCCCATAATAATAAAATAATAGTCTCAATAAGAATTCAAATAGTTTCCTTCTACTGTCCACAGACAGATAAATCCCATTGAGTACTCCAGTTCTCACATCCACTTCCTCTTTAGCCATCCAAACCACCCTGTACCCTTCTTCCTCTGCTCCTGCTCCAAACGCTTCACTCCCTGTGTGGCCATCATCGCCTGGAACTGGGCCGACTGAGAAGTTCGAGTGGCGTGCTGAACAGTCAGCTCATGACGGCGAACAGTCCTCAATATCTCATCTAGTGTCGCATCGGAGGGTCCTACATCACTTGCCCGGCGACTCGACTGGGAGTACCGATCACCAGCCAGTACAGTGGGGCCGTCATACATACTATGTCTCGGCGGCATCAGCGCTCGTCGCGAGGGTCAAACAGTGGGGGTACCGATGTCGGAATCCTAACAGGTGGGGGAGGAGGAGGAGGCATCCTAAAGGATACGGAGGATCTGGTCTAACGCTTTTGCGAGGTCGGGTGACAGTACGTGCACCCCTATTCCCAATAGGTGGGATGGGTGAGAGGGTCGGAGCAGCTACTTGAGGAGAGTGGGATCGCGTTCGGCTTCGGGAAGGTGATGTGGAGGAAGAGTCCTCGAAGCCTCAGTGTCTTCGGGCGTGACGGATATCCACCCTGGATGTCCGCATCTCCGGAGGTACGCCTCATACTCCGTCTGGGGTTTCTCTCTCCTTAGGTGTCCGGTAGGAGCGGTCTCAGCGTCGGGGTGAGCAGGCGCCTTTCCTTTATCGGCCATTGTCGTTATCCTGTAAGAAATACATCATGAGTAATTTGGTTTCTCATAGCTCATGATCTACATAATAGTACTAATAATAGTAGTGATGGCAATAGTATCTGTTATTCCAACATATAGCTGTCTGTTTTGCCCAGATCAATAGTTTCTCCAAGTAGTATCGGATAACATAGTTCATCATAAAAATCATTTAAATCCCTTTTAAAATTAGTTTTCAAATCATCAATATAACCAGAAAAGTCCAACCATAACCTAAAGATCAGTGATGGAAATTACGCGTCCGGTAAATTCATGATTACGTTGATCAAGTGTAATCATCAATTTACCCAACCCGATCATTCCAACACTTCCCACAAGGACAGTCCTAGGGTATCAGGGTTGTAGCCTAGGGTCTACTATGGCATTCCCGACTTCTCTACAACCTTTGGCTTTGATACCAATCTGTCACACCCCGGGCCCAGGTAGGGTGGGACGTCACAGACTAGCAACAACATATGGCAGCGGAAACAAACCATTATAAGAGCTCAAAGGAGAGAATATCACATGGCATTAAAGTTTTAAAAAAAAGGTAATGGACTAGATACACATCAAGCCCCAATTAAGTTTTACAATCAACCATAAAAATGAAATTGTACTTGTTCAACACAAATATAAATTGTTCAATGTTTCATCAAGGAAATAAGCCAATGCCATGTCACGGGGATAAGTCTAGGTCTTCAAACTGCTAGGATCTCTTCAAACATTACCTGAAACATGCTCAAAAGAAAATTGTGTCAACTAAAAAGTTGGTGAATTCAAGTGCTTAAAGTTTAAAAACAAAAGGACTTAATAAATCCTTCTTTGATTAAAAGAAAACAATCATTGTTTATCATCGTGGGAGAAATAAAATCATAATCAACCCTGCACTCAGTCCCGGTTAGCCTCTTCTAAAGTTGTGTTTTACCGGATATTCCCGAAGGAAGAAACTGAGCCCCATACCAGTGAACCCTACCTGCCCGGATGGTTCACCGTAGAATCTTAACAAAACTTGTTACATGCCACAACGATCCCTCAGGATCTCAGTGGGGTAACCTTCCTGGAACGGAAGCCACTGTGTGTGGGGGATTCCCCAAATAGATCTATCCATATAAATCAAGCGGTTCACGAAAGAATTAATGATCATGATATAAGAATTAGCAGGTAACCACAATCCCACATAGTATCATCAAATAAAGCACAATCATAGTTCATAAAAGTAGAGCATGTTCCATCCCAAAACAGTAGTAAAAAGGGGGATCACTAGAACTCACCTTAGGTTTCCAAATCAAAGTTTCCTGATGTGCCGGGAAGTGTCACAAGTCTAGCACCCTAACAAGTACATATTAAGCAATAATCTACTGCCCTAAACTCATTCAAGTGCAACAATGGTGTCAAGAGTTTAGCTATAGTGTACGGCTTTGGTCTAGTGAAGGTTTGTATAAAAAGTTTCCTTTTATGGCAAGTCAAGGCGTCTTCATGAAAATTGGGGATTTTCACTTCATTAGATTAGGTATATTAAAAGATTTTATTGTTCAAGTTTTTATTAGCTTCCTGGAAGTCGGTTATAAGGTTTGGAAAAATTTTACAGTTTAGTCCCTCAAGTTTCAAAATTGACAGTTTCTACCCTTAAGTTTAGTTTCTTGCCTTTTATGTCATTTATGTCCAAAATCATATTGTTAGAGTCATATTATGATTATTATGGAGTAAGTGATTCAAAACTTTGGTCTACGGATTCGATTTTGAAAACTGCGCGTTTAACGCTCCCGGTTGCGGTAAAAGCCGGATAATTTTAATAGTAATTTGGAGTTTTCAAATATTTAAATTTTGGACCAGTAGTTATTTTCTAAGAGACTTCTTTATAAATTTCTAAGCCCTTAAATTGTGTAAATTGGCCTTTTATAGTTAAAATCTTGTTTTTACGTTTGACCCGTTAATACGCGGTTTTGACCGGGTTTGACCATTTAAAGCTCATTTGACCGAATTTTTAAATCTTTTAGGTCCTTTCATCACTTATATTACTGAAATCATACGATTTTTATAAATATTAGTTTTGAACTCTATTTTTATAGATTTTCTCAAAAACTATGCTCGGTTTGTACCCGTTTTTAGTTAAAATGCCATTTATTTGTGTCTTTGACCACTTAACTTATCCATTGACTCCAGAATACTTTATTTATCATTTTTGAGCCTGGAATACTTTTTAAGAATGTTAAATTCATAGTCTTACTATTTTTAAGTCATTTTACCATGTTTTCGGGTCCCGAAAGTGACTAAAAGAGGGTAAATCACAACATGTCCTTTATTCCAGAAATTAAACATTGCTAATACTTCAAATATTTACTAAACCTACTGAAATTTCAGTCCCAACATGTTGCCTAGTAGATCTATACATCCATATGCTTCAAATATGTAGAAAATGCCATAACCGACTATTACACTAGTGTAAACCATCATAACTTGAGTTTAAATGTTACCAACACTTCGTTTAACTTCACAAACAGATTGTTAAGGTGTCATTAAGTCGTTCATGAGTAGGTTATGGGTCTTTTTTAAAAGGATTCTTCAAACAAATGCTCAAGAGGGTGTTGTTACATGTAGAAAGGAGGTTTCAAGGTGAAATCCATGTATCAACCGTGGGTTTGAGTATGTAGCCACTTGGAACTTTCAAAAACAGGTTCTAAGGAGTTCATTAAGTCATAAAAATGCAGGTTACAAGTTTGGTTTACAAGAGTTTAAGCTTTCACAAGTTAGATGATGTCAAAACACTCAAAATGAGGGTTTTCATGGTGGAAATCGGTTTCCAACTCAAGAATGGCTAACAAAACATGAAGTTTACCTTCAAGAACGTTGGTAACTCCTTAAGAATGAGATGATGGTGAGATGTTTCTGCTACAACAAAGAAATACACGGTTCTTAGATGTCAAATGAAGAAAACAAGAGAAATGTCACAAAACCGACATCTTGAGCTTACACTCGAAGTAACTCACGGTTTGGAGGGTGTTGATGGCCGTGAATGGCTTGAAACTCCTTGGACTTGAATGGAGAAACTCGAACTAAGGCTGGAGTGGTGGAACAAACACGATTGTGTGACCAAATCTAGTGAACAAGGCTGCTCCTTTGCGGTTTTGGTCTCGGCCGAAAGGTTCTTGGTGTAGTCTTCGAATTCTTCTTGCACAAGGCTTAGAGAGAATAGTTTTGAGAGTGTTGAGAGATGTGTGTGTGTGTGTGTTCAGCTGGTGAATCGAATAAAGGTAGAGAGAGGGAGAGAAATGGAGAGATTGCATGAAAGATTTGTGGGTGAGAGGGGTGGTGTGAAGAGGAGAGGAGAGTGGTGAGGGAGGGGGCGGCCGATTTGGAGTGTAGTGGGGAGAGTTTTAATTAAATTTTAATTGTAAATTAATATTATGTAGTATAATTTTGTAGTATTGGGTATTATGTATTATTTAGTGGAAAGGTGATTTGAGGTGTCTAATGCATACCCATGCATGCATGGCCGAATTTATGCAAGTGTGAGTGTATGTGCTCACATTTTAATTGCCTTCTCTTGAGTTTAATTTTGTAAGGGTGACTAGTTGACATTACCGGAACACTAATTTTTAAAAAGGTAGAAACCTAAATTGGTTAAAAATCAAGAATAAAAATCACATGAAATCATAATTTACATCAAATAGCAAGAATTGTTTCCAATTTCATAGTAGGGTTGTATTGTTTCAATTATTAGTACTCATAGCATGGATAATGATGCAAGTAATCTAGGGTTAGGGTAACAACCTGGAGGTCGGTTGTCACATCAAGTACCTTACTTGAAAATGTTTTTAGGTGAATCAATCATCTATCCTTTTGTTTCAGATGTCATGTTGAATCCAGAGACACAGGATTGTCATTCTCCGATGATTCAACTTTAATAGGCCTTAGACATCTTACTCTCAACGAATAAGAGGAACAAATTCCATCTTGACTACATACGTCTCTCACAATCACCTTATATCATACCTGAACCTAGCCTTATGTACTGCCAATCTTTCATAACAGTAAGGAACTAAGTCAAAGTACAATACTTGGTGAATATCAAGACCCAATATGTATCTCAGGTCTGAGGATGCAATGATATTCGCCTTTACTCAATATTTCTTATGACTAATCACAAAGATTCCATGCAGAAATAATTGAGAGCGGGTCAGTCCTATATCTATATCCCATAGATATCAATGAACTTTGGTAGCAACCTCTTGCTCTATATTCATACCTTATGAATATCAACCAATCCACGTTCATTATAGTCTTACATTCATAGTTGTTCCCACAAGTATGATCGACTACGGACGTTTAGAATAACTTATTTATTCACGGATTTAAAACATGCTAAAATAGAAGAACAAATGAAAGTTATAACCATACAATTAAGTCAAAAAAAACATAAGTTCCAATATCCAAATACAAATTATAAAATCAAATCCAGTCACTAGAATATCTAAGTTCCATGGCACAGCATGACCTTCATGCTTTGCGTTTTCAAGGAGTTTTGTGAGTGGATCCGTAATGTTTTTATTAGTGTGAACTTTGCGAATACATATCTTTCCCTTTTCAACTTCATCCCTTATGTAGTTGAATCTCCGCTCAATGTGCCTTGTTTTCTGATGTGCACGGGGTTCCTTGATTTGTGCAATCGCACCCTCGTTATCACAAAGAATCTCCAGAGGATCCTGAATGGAAGGGATTACCCCTAGATTGGCTATGAATTTCTTCAACCATGCAGCTTCCTGTGCTGCCAATGAAGCAGCGATGTATTCTGACTCTGTAGTGGACAGTGCTACGACTTCTTGCTTTGAGCTTTTCCAAGAAACAACTCCCCCATTCAGGATAAAAATGTACCCCGATTGAGATCGTGAATCATCTCGATCGGTTTGGAAACTCGCATCCGTGTAACCCTTTACAACGAATTCCTCTTCACCAGACCCGTAGATCAAAAACATATCCTTAGTCCTCCTTAGGTACTTTAGGATGTTCTTGACAGCCATCCAATGACCATCACCAGGATTTTGCTGGTATCTACTTGTCATGCTTAAAGCGCATGACACGTCCGGTCTAGTGCATATCATTGCATACATGATGGATCCTATAGCAGACGCATATGGGATTGCCTTCATTCTATTCTGCTCTTCCTTTGAGCTTGGACATTGAGTCGTACTCAATATTGTCCCTCTCTGAATAGGTACAGTACCTTTCTTAGAGTTTTCCATGTTGAACCTTTTCAAGATTTTGTCAATGTATGCACCTTGATTCAAACCAATCAGCCGCCTCGATCTATCCCTATAGATCTTTATTCCCAGAATATAGGCGACTTCACCAAGATCCTTAATGGAAAAGCAGCTTCCAAGCCAGGCTTTTACACCTTCCATTGTTGGAACGTCATTCCCAAACAGTAGAATGTCATCGACATATAATACTAGGAAAGTTATTATGCTCCCACTAGCCTTCTTATACACACAAGCCTCATCAGCATTTTTGATGAAGCCAAATTTCTTGACTTCCTCATCAAAACGGTGATTCCAGCTTCTTGACGCTTGTTTCAATCCATAGATTGATTTCTTTAACTTGCATACTTTATTAGGATGTTTTGGATTAACAAAACCTTCAGGCTAAACCATATAGACATCTTCCTCAAGATATCCATTCAGGAAAGCGGTTTTGACATCCATTTGCCAAATCTCATAATCATAATGAGCAGCTATGGCAAACAATATCCTTATTGACTTTAGCATCGCAACAGGTGAGAAAGTTTCATCATAATCAACTCCTTGAGTTTGAGTGAAACCCTTTGCTACAAGTCTAGCCTTATAAGTATCCAAGTTTCCATGCATGTCAGTTTTCTTCTTGAAAACCCATTTACTTCCAACTACCTTGGAGTTGAGAGGTGGTGCAACAAGTTCCCAAACTTGATTGTCATACATGGATTGCATCTCAACGTTCATGGCTTCAAGCCATTTGTCACAATCTGTATTGGACACTGCATCATGGTATGTGGTTGGTTCATCTGATTCTACCACATAGCATCCATCCATGAAAAATCTGTATCTTTCAGGTGGATTACTAGTTCTACCACTTTTGCGAACGTTTTGTGTGTATTGATCAACCACTTGATCATCTTCAACATCCTTATGTTGGGTGCTAGTTTCAACCAAACGTGCATCGGGTTGTGGTTCTTGATCCTCCTCAAGATCCACTGTTCTACTGCTAGTTCCTTCCATAAAGAACTTTGCTTCTAAGAACTCACCCTTTCTGGCAACAAATACCTTTTGTTCCAGTGGATCATAGAAATAATATCCCATAGAATCTCTAGGGTATCCTACAAAAATACACTTGGTGGATCGGACTTCCAATTTGTTTGGGGTGGGAGTCTTAACATAAGCCTCACAACCCCAAACCCTTAGATATGATAGGGATGGAACTCTTCCATGCCATATCTCAAAAGGTGTCCTTTCCACCTTTTTGGTTGGGGCCATATTTAAAATACGGGCCGCAGAGAGCAAAGCAAAACCCCAAAATGATAGAGGTAATGTGCTTCTAGCCATCATAGATCGAACCATATCTAATAAGGTTCGATTCCTCCTCTCAGACACACCATTATGTTGTGGTGTTCCAGGTGGAGTGAGTTGTGAGACAATCCCACAACTCCTAAGATGATCTTGAAAGGCATCACTTAGGTATTCACCTCCTCTATCGGTACGAAGAACTTTAATCGACTTGTTGAGTTGATTTTCTACTTCATTCTTGTAGATTTTGAACGTTTCAAAAGCTTCATCTTTGTGCCTTAATAAGTACACGTACCCATAGCGACTATAATCGTCAGTAAAGGTAATGAAGTATCTTTCACCATTCCTAGTCATTGGCTTAAAAGGACCACATACATCTGAATGTATGATACCTAATAAATCTTTTGCCTTTTCGTTAGTTCCACTAAAGGGTGCCTTAGTCATTTGTCCTTGTAAACAAGATTCATATACATCAAATGAATCACATTCATTTGTTTTTAAAAGACCATTCTTTTGAAGTGTTTGTATATGTTTCTTGTTTATATGACCATGACGACAATACCAAAGATAGGTATCACTCAAATCCAACTTGAGTTTCTTGGTGTTAGTTTGGTACAATGAACTATTTAAAGTATTTTGATGAACCAATTCATAAATACCATTAATGGGAATAGCTTTAAAATAGAACATATCATTTAAAGAAACATGAATATCATTTTCAACAAAAGATAATACATAACCATAATGTCTTAATTGGGAAACAGAAATAATGTTCCTAGTCAAACTAGGAGCATACAAAACATTCTTCAAAGTTACTTCCAAACCACTTGGAAGTTTTAGGATGTATTCCCCACGAGCTTCAACTTTGACTTTGGTTCCATTGCCCATGAAGAGGCTAACATCCCCTTGATTGAAGTCCCTACTTCTTTTGAACTCCTGCAACAAATTGCAAATATGAGTTCCACATCCGGTATCTAATACCCATGTGTTGGAAGATATGACATTAAGATCAATATGAATCATGTAAATTGTACCTGAGGTTTGCCCCGCATCCCTCTTTTCCTTCAACTCTTTGAGATAGACTGCACAATTTCTCATCCAATGCCCTATCTCACCACACTTGAAGCATGGGTCGTTTGCAGCAACCTTTTGCTTCTTCTCCTTGGGTTTCGGAGGTTCTGCCCTAACAACCATCTTCCCTTTTCCCCCAACGTGCCCCTTTCCTTTGGCAACAATTGCCTTAGGGGGGGGGGGTTGAGACCTTTTCTTCCTCCCACCTTCATTGATGGTGAGAACAGGTAAAACCCTTTTACCCATTCCCGCCTTGGCCGTTTTGAGCATTGAATGAAGTTCATTTATGCTCTTGTCCCATCCGTTCATGTTGTAGTTCATGACGAATGCCTCAAACCTTTTAGTTAGGCCATTAAGGATCAAATCCGTGGCCAACTCCTTAGAGACAGGACAATTTAGCCTTTGAAGGCGGTCGATGTGGCTTTTCATCTTAAGAACATAAGACGAAACTGATTGGGATTCCTCCATCCGACATGCATGAAGCGCTCGAACCGTTTCGAAGCGCTCCACCCTAGCTTGTTGCTGGAACGTTTCCCGCAACTGGGTGATCATGTCATAAGCTCCATGGAGCTCATACTCCTTTTGGAGGTCGGGTGTCATACTTGCTAACATTAGGCAAGAGACTTGGATGGAGTCTTCCACATATCTAACCCAATCGTTATAGGCCTCTTCATCCTCCTCGTTGGGTTCATCGGGGATGGGATCATCAAGGATGTAGGCCCGCCTTTCTTGCTTGAGAACGATTCTCAAGTTGTGGTACCAATCCATGAAGTTGTTAGGTGTTAGACGATCCCTTTGAAGAATCGCCCTCAGAGATTGGCTGTTTTGGTTTGGTACATCGTTATTAGCGTTGTTGTTGTCGGCCATCTACAAGATTTTACAAAGTTCAATTTTAGTATTTGTTGATATAATTATATTTCATTTATTAATACCCTTTGATGTCTCATAGACGATTAATAAATAAAATTTTAGAATCCAACGTTATATTTAAATATTGGTTAGGTGACCTTTATCCCATTATTTAAATCAACAAGGTAGTCATGAATGACAATTGCAACCTATTGCAACTTTTAATGGTATGGGATCGTTTGAACATCTTATGTTTAAAACGACATGTTTATCCCATCAACACCTTAAAAAAACATATTTTAGGTGATCCATTCAATATATTTCACAAATCAAGTCGTCCTACTTACACACACGTGTGAGTTTATTATATAAGTGGTTAGGTGACCTTTATCCCACAAACATAGTATTCTCACCTCAAGTTACAAGTTCCCTCAAAGTGGTTAGGTGACCTTCATCCCACTAAGAGTTTGCAAGTAACCTAAGTGTTGTGTAAAAGGATGGTGTTAAACTTGTTTCCAAAAGGGATTTGCGTTTTCACAATCCTAGTTTAGAAAGCTCTATGTACCATATGATTGTATGCATTCAACCATATGGTACCCTATCGGTTCTTTTAAATAAAACCCATTTTATTTTGCAAATCATTAATCCTTTTATAAAACCATTCTATTTGTGCTTAATGATTTGAGAACCATTTGCTTGTTATAGCTTGTTTTAATTGACGGTTTGTTAATCACATCCAAATATTCAAGACAAACATCAACATAAGCAATCAACCAAGCATAAACAAACCATTCACATATGCATAACAAAGCGTACTAAATTGAGCACACTTGTTAGCCAAAACAAGTGTGTCAAAAGGTCTTGTCCTAAGGGTTAAGAACATGACACAAGGATGGCAAAATGACTCCCACTTGAAACCACATCTTCAAGCATCCTCTTTGTCCATCTTTTCTTCAAATCTTGATCTTGGGCGTCCTTACAAAATATGTATCCTAATACAATTTTCTAATAAAGGAAAAACTCCTAATATATTTATTACAAACCAAATGAATAAATAAATTACAAAACAAGACTTTCAACATATAATAAGATTATTACATAACCAAATGAATAAAACATGACAATCAATCCATCAATCCACAAGGTCAAGGCTTTGTTATGCATAACCAAACAACATATTCCAAAAGGAAATCATCCAACTCAAGCATGGCTTCATGTAATTAAAAAATCCAACAAAAAAAATATTTTTTTTTATTTTATACACTACTGTCACACAGCAGCATCCAAAAAAAATTGGATTTTTCAATTTTTAACAAAATTAAAACCACAAGATTCAAGCCATCTCAATGCATATAAGATTAACCAACTTGAATCAAGAGAAACCAAGTTAAATCTTGAGTTCTAGGGTTTCTAATAACCCAAGAAAAAGACACAAAACGATCTAAAGAAGTTAGTGTCCATGCAACCGGCTCTAGATGCCATTGAAGGGATCTTTAACAAGATTATCAAAGTTGTTTAACCATTTTAAACATAAAACGCAGCGGATAATCATTTTAACATCTTGTTAGAAGTTTACATAAAACATTTTATGTTGATAAAACCCTTTAAGATGGATCTTTTGCATGAACAAGTAACTAACAAAATAAGCAATGAAAGATAATGAAAACTACATTTCAAAGCTTCCTTTTGAGATGAGAAGGATGATGTTCTTGAAGGCAAGAATCCAAATAGCAATCCTCAAGAAGTAATACCCCAAGCTCCTCCAAACACCCACTTGCTAGGTGGTGTTGCACCACTTAAAAGAAACTCTCTTCCAAGTCGATTTCCAGCCAAGAATCCCTGCTTGAAGGCTGAAAATGAGCTTGTTTGTTGCCCTCAAAACCGAGTTCTAGAGAGAGATGAGAGAATTTCTATAGCTTTGTGTGTGTGAGAGAGAAGTGTGTTTTCTTTGGAAGAGTGTAACCTAATGGTTGCTTGGAACAACAAACAAAATAAAGAGTTCAAAAGCCCCTTAGGGGCGGCCGAAATCAATCCCCAAAAGGGGTTTTCCCTCTCATTTTTCATTTTATAAAATGTACACTTTCAACCTTATGTTTTTACAAAATTAAACCCCTTTTAATTTTATAACAACAACACACTATTATTCGTCATTGTTTAACTAATTTAAATAATGAAACAAATATCTCTCATGAACAAATTATTTATATATAATCTTGTTCATTTACAAAAGCAATTTTTTAGAAAACCCGGTTTCTAAATTGGTGCTAATATTTATTCGTATGATCACATCGACGGATAAATATTTATTGGTGTTTGTTTGGCTTGTTATTGGGTATGACCCGACTTGGATCATATCACACTAGCCACATCAATTTAATATGTGTCTTGGGCGGATCATTTCTTTCATATTTTAGGTGGTAAGGTTTAGTAAATTGTTAAGTGTTGTGCATGCACATGTATGTCTTTGACCGAATTATGAGTGTGTATGTGCACATTTTAATTGTTTCCCTTGAGATTTAGCTTTGCAAGGGTGGCTAGTTAACATTCCCGGGACATGAAGTTTTAAAAAAGTAAAACTTAAATTAACTAAAAGTCACTAAAATCACATGAAATCATAAAATGGAACAAATGGCAAAAGATGATTCCAAATTCACTGATAGGGTTGGATTGTTTCTATTATTTGTACTCATAAGACGGGTAATGATGCAAGTAGATTAGGGTTAGAACAATGACCTAGAGGCCGGTTGTCACAGTAGTATGATGTGTGATCACAAATGAAAGTAAAGGAATGTTTAAATGAAAGTAAAGCATTTTTATTATAAAACTAGAACTCACTCAGCAACGCTAACTTTTATGCATTTTCAGTTGGCAGGTAATTGTTGTTGAGGATGGCACGGGGTGAAGCTACTTGCCAATTAAGGACTGACATCCATTTTATGTAGTAATGATGTTTTTGCGTTGTAATGCAACCAAATGATGTTTTGTAATGTTAACAATGACGTATTATTTAGCAAAAGCATTTATTAATATATGAAATGGTTTTTGTTAAATTATTCCGATGTAATGTTTTTAGTAAATGCTAATGAGTTTTTAAATATTATGTGCGATGAATGTCCAACTGTGAGAGTTCCGAGAACGGGGACTTACACCAACATTGTTGTAAATGAGCACACTCCTTGTGTTAAAGGGAATGGACCTGACTATATTTTTGATTTAGAATTGTTTCCAAACTATTTTAAACCTTCTTGTGAAAATGTTTTAGCTGGAACATGAACTCAAAGTGACTGTAATGATGATCAAATGTTTGAGATGCCCAGCCCTATTCCAAATTCTCCAAGAATTGTTGAGGATCAAGCTCCAACAAATGGAATTCCTGAAAGCATGACTATCTTAGGAACCAGTGAAGCTTCAACAAGTTGTCAACAAAGTGAGCCTCAAAACTCATCAACAAACAACTTTAATACTATTCAACACCAAGCTAATTAAATGAGCAATCTGGAGGAATGGGCAACTGTTGATGTTGCTTCACAACAATATGCAACTGGTGTTGTCTTTCCATCATTCAATTAGCGCTCATTGAATGAGTGTGAGACATCAGCTAGTCCCTATGTTCAAAACCCTGAGCAAAACTTTTCCAACTTGGACCTCTCCATGCAACTTGATGTGATCCCGAGGCTCAGGATTCACAACACTCAACCAGCTAAGAACATCATTGGAGATGTTACTAAAGGTGTGAGAACAAGAGGATAGACTCATAATGAGAATGTCTGCTTGTACTCATGCTTTCTTTCTCAAATAGTTACAAAGAAGAGGAAGGATAGATTACACTAATGTCTTTGATGGATAGTAGTTGGGTTGAATCAATGCAAGAGGAATTGCTTCAAGAAACAAAAAGGTTTGGAACCTATGTCCCCTACCACCTGATCAAGTACCCACTAGCACAAAGTGGGTATTAAGAAACAAAATGGATGATAGAGGTTTGATTATCAAGAATAAGGCAAGACTTGCAGTTCAAGGATACACACAAGAGGAAGGGATAGATTACACTGATGTCTTTGCTCCAATAGCAAGACTTGAGGCTATGAGAATCTTCCTTGCTTATGCAGCTTCCAAGAACTTTATTGTCTACCAACTTGATGTAAAGTGTGCCTTTCTGTATGGGGATATAGACAGAGAAGTCTATGTGTGTCAGCCTCCAAGATTTGAAGACCCATAGCATCCTTACTATGTGTGCAAGTTGGATAAAGCTCTCTATGGGTTGTAGCGGGCACCTAGCCTGTGGTATGAGACTCTTTCTCAATTTCTCCTGAAGCATGGCTACATCAGAGGCAGAATAGACAAAACCTTGTTTATCAAGAAGTCTGGGAAAGACATTTAGCTTGTACAAGTCTATGTTGATGACATCATATTTGGTTCTTCAAACGACCAAATGTGCAAGGACTTTGAAATCATTATGAAGAAGACGTTTAGGATGAGTTCCATGGGAAAAATGGACTTCTTCCTAGGAATTCAGGTGATGCAGATGAAAGATGGGTTCATTATCAATCAATCCAAGTATGTTAATGACATCTTAGAAAGATTTAGGATGAAGGATTATAAGCCAGCAAAGACACCTATACCCAAAAATCACAATGTTTGTCTTGACTCTAAGGGGGAGGATACTGATCAACATCAGTATAGGGCGATTATTGGTTCTCTCATGTGTAACACCCAGAGAATTTTACAGGAACAAAAAAAGAGAATATAAAGAAAGAAACGCAATAAAATCCAAGTTGAGGGGTTAAAGGTATACAAAGGACAAATTTTTATAATAATTTGTACAAAAGTGGGTGTGGTCGCCCTCACCCATGTTTCATCACTTTTCATTCGGTTTCTAGAGAGAGAAATCAGAGAATTTCGGGTTCTAGAGAGAAGAAGAAAAAGCTGGATTTGAGGTTAGTATCTAGTGTTTTGGCTTGTTCTTGGCTGGTTTTAGCCTTAGGTTTATGCTTATGTGTGTTTTGTGGGTTCGTTTATGTGTTTTGGTGGGTTTTTAGGTGTTTGAACTCATTTGCATTCGGGTTTGAAGGAGTCATACACAAAAGTTGCAAGAGGTGAGTTCTAGATCCCCGTTTTTACATGTTTTAACTTGTTTTGGGGCTGGAAATACATGTGGTAACGTTTTATTATGTTGTGTGTGTGTACTCGTATGCATGTGTATGTGCTTGGTTGGGTGGGTGTATGTTTTGGGTATAATTCTGTTTATGATCATGGATTCATGCTTGTTATGTTGTTTAGTATGTTAGAACTAGGCTAAGAACATGTTAGAAAGATGATTTGGGGACTGGATTATGATGTTAGTTACAAGTTAGTTGTTCATGCGCCCAAATAGTACCCATGCGCCTAGAAAGATACCAAAATGCCTAAGTATTTGCCCATGCGCCCAACTGCCCATGCCCAAGTGTACATGCGCTTAAGTCAGGCTCATGCGCCTGCATAGTGTCCATGTGCCTAGGCTTTTCCCCAGACGCCTAAGTATTCCCATGCGCCCGTATAGTGCTCATGCGCCTATAATTTCCGCATGCGCCCAAGTGTTCCATTCTCCTGAGAGGTCATGCGCCCGCATAGTGGCCATGTGCTTGCATAGTGCCCATGCGCCTAAACACTTAGAACTTGTTTTGAATTTTTAGGTAAAAGGGATTTTTAGGTTATGATTAGTGATGTTCCCGAGAATGATGTATGATGTCTTATGATGATGTGTGATGATGTTATGTATGTTTATGCTCTGTTCCTTTATGTTCCTTATTACATATTATTACGTGGCTTTACGTGGTGTGATTATGTTAATGAATGTAAAGTATTATCTTAATGAAGTGAAAGAGTTTATGATGATGAAAAGTGGAACATAAGGAAGAATGAATGGAAGTATGAATGAACTAATGAAAAAGTCGTGCAAGAAAACGTAAGGAGGTGCACACCCAATGAAAGGTGTTAGCTCAACTGTGTGTTGTTTAGCTAACCCGGAAGGATGCACACAGGGGTCTAATCTTTGTGAATGACGAGATGTGTGGGACCTTTGTCGCTTGCCTCGGTACTGGTGTCCGCCTTGTGCATGATGTTAGAAGTCTATTTATAGAATTCGACCAGTACCCGCCACGTGCATGATGTTTGGGGTGTAGCACATGGAATTTGTCCGAAATGAAAAGTGAAAGATAATGATAAATGTACGGAATGTATGGTTTGAAAAAGAATGAATGAATGATAACGAATGGCGTACGAAGAAGAATGATGAAAGATAATAAATATTATCTATGTGTACGTATGATGTGTGTTCACGAATGAAAGTAAATGAAGGTTTTAAACGAAAGTAAAGTATTTTATTTATAAAACTAGAACTCACTCAGCAACGTTGACTTTTATGTATTTTCTAGTTGGCTAGTAAAAGTTGATGAGAATGGCACGGGTGCAGCTACTTGGCAAGTTTTGGATGGCATCCATTTTATGTTATGATGATGTTTTTGCGTTGTAATGCAATCAAGATATATTTTGTAATAATTAAGAATGTTGTATTATTTGGCAAAAGCGATTATTAATATATGAAATGGTTTTAGTTAAATGATTCTGCTGCGTTGTTTAAATAAAGTTTATGTATTTTTAAATATGTTATGCAATGATTATCCAACTGTAAGCGTTTCGAGAATGAGGCCTTACAAGTTGGTATCAGAGCCAAAGTTTAAGAGAAATGGGTATAATAAATTCTCAAAAAAAACCTAAACTTAAACTGAGAATAGGACAATGGAAGGATGCCAGCCCAAGTAGCTACGTGTCATCGGGTATTTTCTTTAAAGTTAACCGGTATTGTGTGTGCATGTTATTTGATTTATGTGCTTTTAGTATATTTGGATAATGATGTAGTAAGGATAGGAAATGCTTGGGGTATGAAGAGTAAAGTAAGTGGCTAATCACAACTAGCCACTTTTATTAGAGACATACTATACTTGACATAAACTGAGCTATTACCTTGAATGACCGTGTTGGTATATGAATCTTATAGTGTGTTTAGAGGATGGCTAGTGGTAGATCTTCGAAAGCTTCGCGAGGTGAAGGTCGTGGCGGACGTAGTGCTAGACCGCGTGCCATAAGAGGCAGGACTAAGGCTGCTGAAAGGGCACCTGAAGAGCCCGAGACCATCATCTGGAAGGCGGTGATGAGAGTGCTAATTTGAGGACCTCAGCGAAAGAGGATGTTGTTGAGGAGGTTCACCAGGTCATGCATATGATCCTGCTGTCTGTAGTGACTGAAGTGATCCAGGCTATACGGGATGATGAGAAGAAGGAAAAGAAGAAGACCGCCGAGAGAGGAGAAAGGGAGCAACCAGAGACTGAAACGGTTGTTTCCAGTAATGGGGAGGAGGAAGAAGTTGTCCCAAAAACAGCACGGGGTTGTAATTATGGGCTATTCTAGAGATGCAAGCCCCCGACTTTTGATGGCAATGGTAACGCTGTTGCTGCTCACCGATGGAAGAGGGAGATGGAGGCAGTGTTGGATATCAGTGAGTGTAGGGAGGAACAAGAAGTGAAGTTTGCTACCCACTCATTCGTGGACTCGGTGTTGTGTTGATGGGACAATATTTTCCAGGCTGAGGGCAGCAGGGCTATTGGGAGGATAAAGTGTGCAGAGCTAAAAGATGTTTGTGATCGAGGAGTTCTGTCCATACAGGGAACTTGAAAAAGTTGAGAAAGAGTTCCTACAGCTGGAGGTGGGGACCATGACACACCAGCAGTATACCACCAAGTTCAACGAAATGGCAAGGCCGGTGCCAGATCAGGTGACGCCTCTGTTGCGAAAGATTAAGCGATACATCCAGGTTTGCCAACGGATATCTGAAGGCACATGATCACCGCCCGGACAAGTACTTTTAGGTCGTTGGTTGATCTAACGGGAAGGCTGTATGATGAACAAGAGGTGGCAGTGGTTTAGGTGAACAGGAAGGGTGGTGGTGGTGATAGGAATTGGAACGGGAAGTTGTTTGGACGTGGTGGTATCGCTCCAAACAGCAAGACTGTGAGGGTGGATGATCGGCCTGTAGCTACATCTGGTGTGGGGTCGAAGAGGTGTGGTAGGTGCGGGAAGGAGCATACCGGAGAGTGTAGATGGGGATCAAATGTTTGTTTCAAGTGTGGAAGGACAGGACATGTGGTCATCATCATGATGAGGACTGTCAACATATAAAGATCTTCAAATATTTTGGTAGCATCAGCCTAGGGGGAGTTTATAAGGTTTCATATAAGGCTGATGCACCCAAAACATCCAAACTCTTTCCTGCATGCATGCACTGAAGCACTGAGTAGAGATGCTTTGGAAGTTTTACAGCATGCACTAGAAATATTCTAAGTGTAAAATCTTCCGAAGCCAAGACCAACATCTTTCGAAGCCAAAAATGAAGTCTTCCGAAGCTTAAAAGACAAAGTGTTTCAAAGCCAAGAAGTGAAGACAGCTTTCTTTCGAAGACTTTTTAACACATGCTTTATTTGATGTACTTTTCCATAAAGCTGGACCACCTTTCCGCTGCAACTTTGTTCAGTCACCAACTTACATGAGTTGGTGAAAAGGTCCATGCTTTTTGTAACTGTACATTGAGGTCTTGAGTCTGTGCTTTCTAATTTATGTACTTTTATCCTTTTTGTAATATATTTGGATGTGAGCTATGACATGTCATAGTCACTAGTCAAAAGGCAATCTGCCTTTTAACTCTACATTTGATTTTGTTGTCTAGTTCAAATGTTTCCACCTGGCCTTCAAAGTATGGCCGGCTGTAGGATGTAGTATAAAGTATCTCAGGTCCTTGTAACTTTCTTTATGATTTGTAATACTTGTAAAGAACTTGAGAGCAATTTACAGCATTCTTGTAAACCAATAGTTATGTTGTTTGCTTCTTGTTCTGTCTCATATTTACTTGTGTTCTTAGTATCAAACATATAAGTTACCAGTTCCCTATTTGATAAGTTAAGTGTTCCAAAGCCCAATCCTTATTGTGTTGTTGTGTTGTAAGTGACCATCCCTTAAACGGTCCTGCAATTGGTATCAGAGCATTCTAGGCTCTTGATTATAAGATCTCACCATCTTAAGATCCCTCACACACACAAAATACTTAACAACTCAAATGGCAGCTATCACTAAGGCTAATATGGAAACTGGAACAATGACAAAGTTCCCATTGATCATTCCTGAAGACTTTGATACTTGGTGTCATAGAATGGAAGGCTTTATCAAGTCTCAAGATTACAGGATGTGGGAATCGTTGTCTCAGGACCTTGCATACCAAGCACCTCTTCAGCTGCTGCTGGAGGTGGTATGATTCCAAAGGCTATGGCTAACTATTCTGATGCAGACAGAAAAAGAATAAAGATTGATCAGAAAGCCATGACAGCCCTTCAAACTGCTCTTCCAAACTCCACTTACAGGGGCTTCAAGAAGTGCAAAACTGCCAAGCAACTATGGGAGGCACTGAAGCTCAGGTATGATGGGTCCACTGAAGCCAAGGAGAACAAGAAAGATATCCTGAAGCAGCATTTTGAAAACTTCACCTTCAAATTAGATGAAACCATGACTCAACAATACTTCAGGTATGTTGAGATTATGGATACTCTAATGGATATTGGAGTAACTTTTGAAAATAGGGACATTGTAAGGAAGTTCATGTCCTCTCTTCCCAGACAATGGACACATTATTGTGTTGTTATCAAGAGAACTGAGAACCTTAAGACTCTTACTTTGACAAAGTTGTATGGTATTCTTAGTGGATACCAGATGGAGATATTTATGCAAGGTTCATCTGGTAAGTCCAGCAATCAATTGAGTTCAGCCCTTCACGTGGTTGAAAGGGATAGCATTGAACCACAACATCATCTTATATGCTACCTTGACAACTCACAAAAGGGCCCTTTTATCACCTTTTCGGAGACAGCAAGAGAAAGCCACACTCAAGGAAGTCCATTCTAGGAGACAAGCTATTCACATGCTTTTGCGTCGATGAAAGCACAGGCAACTTTCTCTTCACCCTTGAAGACCTGGATTATATCCATCTAGATGACGTGGAATACATGGAGATGGTTTAGCAAATCGCAATCCTCACTCACAGAGCCAAGAAATTCTACAAGAGGACAGGGAGGAAGTTTCCAAGCAATGTAGCCAGTGGAAAGTTTGGGCTGGACAAAAGCAAAGTAAAGTGTTACAACTTTAACTAGATGGGACACTTTGCAAGGGAGTGTAAGGCACCAAGGACAAATGGTGGCCAAACACAAGCCAGACCAAACTACACTGAAAGAGCTCCCCGAGATGAGAAGCCAAAGCAGCAAGCTGCAGTTGCTGTTGAAGAAGGAGGCTTTGACTGGAGCTTTCAGGTGGAAGATGCATCTCCAAACCAAGAACTTATGGCAGATCATGATGAAGCCAAGGTATTGGAATATCTCTATACTCCTAAATGTATTGCTAAAGTTAATAGATACAGGTCCTACAACTTAGAGATGAGATCTGATCTTGAGTCCTTAAATATCTTAAAATCTGATATTAAAAGAGTTGAAAATGATTATAAACTAAAGATAGAGGACTTAGAGGAAACCATTTCAACTCTTAAACATGAACACACCAACTACAGAACTCAGATCAAAGATCTCATAACTAAGTTGACTGATGTCAGGCTAAGCTTATGATCTGTAAAGCCAGGGCCGAAAAATGTGTTATTGAGGAAGAGACCTTCAAGAACATAATATCCTCATCCTTGCATGCAAAAGTTTATTATCAAATAAGCAGGGACTAGGATCTAGTGAGATACCTCCTCCACACGCAATCTTGTCAGTAAGATCTCCTTGGTGTGGAACTTGTGAAGATGAGCTTCCCCTCATAGAACCCATGACTGAAGAGGATGAAGAGGAGATGGTGAAGAATGTCTCTAAGAAGAGTGAAGAAGAGCATTCTAAGAAGGGTCACCATTCCTCTAAGGAGAGTAAAGTTGTTGGGATGACCAAGGCAAGGAGGAAGAACTTGATCAGGAAGGCCAAGAGAAAGTCCAAGAAGGCTCAAGAGATCAAGGCCACCTTTAATTCTACACAAAAACAAGTCTTTATTTCTGCAGGATTTGAGGTGGTTAAGGCTGAAGACATAAACTTAAACTCCAACAACAAGAGCTCTAGTTTATGTCCAAATCATCCTAGCATTAAGAAGAAGGTTGATCAGTTGTGCACCACTGTTGTACAACTTGAACCATCCAGCTCCAAAGGTAGTTCTATCCCTAAAAGGATTGCCATAGCATCTGTAAAGATGAAGATGGAGAAGGAAAGTGATCATGTTCAGCCTTGTTCATAAAAGAAGACTCTTAGGAAAAAGAAAATGGACTGCGCCATGTGTAGGAGTACCCCTCATCTTGATAAAGATTGTTAATACAATCCAAAGAGTACTGTCCACATGACCAAGAAAGAAACTTCTAAGACTTTGGAGAAGAAGCAAGCTTTGGAAGGAAAATCTTTTCCTTTCGGAAGCTCCAAAATGAAAATGAAGACAAGTGGAAAGTTGCCTTCGGAAGAAAATTTGGTCTCGAAAGAAAGGAATACTTTCGAAGCACTGAAGCATGCTACAGTGTTAGCAAGATCTTCCGAAGGTCCAGTCATCAAAACTTCTGAAAACAAAACTTCCGAAGTGTTGAAGGTCAAGTCTAAGCTTCTAAAGGTGGTGTGAAAGACAAAGAAAGACCAACTGGCTGAAAGTTCTTCATCAACATCAGCAAGTGATCCACAAAACATGGAAATAGGATCAATTACTGTTGCATTGTCTTCAACTTCTTTTGATGAGGACAAGACCAATAAGGCTTAGGTTTCCAAATGTAACTAATCATCTCTTTTGTGCATGAACAGCTCAAGACAAAAAGAAATGTATGGATCATTGATAGTGGTTGTTCCAGGCACATGACAGTCAATACATCACTACTCCAACATTTTGAGAGAATTGATGGAGGACCAGTTTCTTTTGGAGGAGATGCTGGGGTTACATTACAGGAAGGGGCATGGTCACAAATTGTAAGCTCAGTATTGAGAAGGTAAACTTTGTCAAGGAGCTTGGATACAATCTTTTAACTGTATCTCAATTTTGTGATCAAAGTCATAACATGCACTTTACTAAGCATGAGTGCATTATTCTCAGGCACAGGGTGGTCATTCCTCATGAGCATATCTTGCTTAGAGCCCCCAAGAATCGGAACATGTACAAGATGGATTTGCAAGAAACATCTCCCTCAAGAGAAGTTTCATGCTTTCTATCTAAAGAAAATAGTAATGAGTATTTCCTCTGGCATAAAAGAATGTGCCATGTAAACTTTAAAAACATGAATAAATTAACTAAGAATGATTTGGTAACTGGAATGCCAAAGAAAGAGTTTAGAAGTTATGACCATTGTGTTGCACGCCTGAAAGGGAAGAAACACAAGGTATCTCACAAGCCAAAGGAAAGAAACACCATCACTACTCCCCTACACTTATTACATATGGATCTCTTTGGCCCCACAAGTGTAATGAGTCTAGGAAGGACCTATTATTGTTTAGTGATCACAGATGACTTTACAAGATTCACTTGGGTCTTCTTTCTTAGAACTAAGGATGAGACAATGTGATCACAAGGTCAAAACCATAAGATGTGATCAAGTAAACGAATTTAAGAACCAAATCTGTAACGCCCGGGATAAAGTCAAAACAAGCCAATTACTAATAATGGGCTTAGTCGGGGTTATTTAATGCAAATAAGAGAGAAATGGGTTATGGACCAAGTTAACCTTATGGGTTATGTGTTAGGCGGGTTTAAGGTCCTGTGAACACCCGATATATATATACGAATCAGCTAAGTCACTCTCATTTGCAACTCAACAACCAACTTTCTAGAGAGAGTGTGTAGAGAGAGAAAGTGGAGAAGAGGTGAGGATTCGAGGCTCGATTTATCAAAGGATTGAAGATCTGCATTTGTGAGCATCCAAACAACAAGAAAAGAGCAAGAATCCAGGTAAGAATCATCATCTAAACATCTCTTTAGATTATACCCGGATTCTAGGGTTTTGGGGTTTTGAAAGTAGCAAAGAATCATACAAAACTCACGTTTTTATGTAAGAAATCATGTAAAAAGCTTACATCCTAGTGACTATGACATGTGATAGCTCACATCCTAATATATTACAAAAAGGATAAAAGTACATAAAGAAGAAAGCATAGACTCAAGACTTCAATGTACAGTTATCAAAAGCATGGACCTTTTCACCAACTCATGTAAGTTGGTGACTTTACAGAGTTGCAACGGAAAGGTGGTCCAGCTTTATGGTAAAGTACATCAGATAAAGGCATATCTTCAAAAGTCTTCAGAAGAAATCTGTCTTCACTCTTTGGCTTCGGAAGACTGTGAAGTCGCTGGATCGGTAGACATTCGAGCATGTTCTTGACGGAAGGAAACAAATTTAAAACCAAGAGACAAACAATAGAACGAACTATAATAAAATGGTTTCATTGATAAAACCTAATGATTACAAGATCGTTGCAACATAATATTTACGACTCTTGGCAAGGGGAGATCGAGCATGATCTCCCCTCTCATCCGGCAGCACCTAGGCCCCAGGCAGACTCCTTTAAAAACCCTTCACTCTCTACACATTGAAACTGGTATATATAGGCCTCGGCCCATATTAGATGCGACTGGGCCCATTCGTGCGATTGGACCATGCGTATGGTTCAATCGTACGACTGGACCATACTTATGGTTCAGTCTTACGAATGGCCCAATCGCATCTCTCAGTCGCACGACTGGTCCATTAGCATGGCTCAATCGTACGACTGAGTCTCATTCGCATATGCTCCTGCGAATGACCCAGTTTCATGTGTTTACAACATATCAGGTGTATTACATTAAGCCTAGACTATTCGACAAGCGACGGACGCACTCTATATGACAATATATGCTCTAACAAATTCCCCCTTGGACGTTGCTTGCAAATAGTAGATAACACCTCTTACAATCTTCAGTCAATCTTTGCTCTGGTTTCCAATAGAATCAAACGAAAAACCATATTCGCCAACGTTGCCAATCCGTCAGGTTGCTACAGTATCCCTAAAAATGAATTTAGGCACAATAGCTTTCGTTTACTTTGCAGAACACCATCATAGCAGCAAGATTCCCCATATGACTGATTTTTCCAGATAATGACATGAACAGTTTTCCATTGCTTCAATCTTCACACAGGCTAACCTGATTAACATTAACACCTGCAGAAATTCCCCCTCAAATTCAGCATATCCCAATATATAGACATTGTGCTCTCCTGGCGTCTTCACACGGTGTATTGGGCAAAAGTAGAGGGTTCCAATCCACAGCTGACAATCCTAACCAAATCAGCATGCACTCAGATTCATCATCAGAAACCGGCTCACATCATCACTTTCTGATTGCGTCTTCAACTTCTCTAAACATGGAATCCCCCTAAGAGTTAGAATCCTCTCTGTGCGGATAAATAAAACTTGATTGGCCCATAAGTAGTCAGATGCTCCTGACTACCCCATAAAATCAGCACCGACTGCTGACATCTTCTATTCTCTCTTTTGTGTTCTCTACATTCACCTATTCTGGAAGTCCAACGAATAATGGGGTATCCATCGAACTTATTTGACAAAAGAACCTCAGGGTGAATGTGCTTTGCTCATCCTCAAATCTATGCAAGAGGCAGTTCCAGACCTTTTTTTTTTTGGTCTGGAACACCATTCATCCGTATGACGTGGAGGACAAATATCACATTCATGTGAATGGATGATACGAATGATATATTCGTGAGACTGGTCATAAGACTAGTCCAGTAGCATGACTGGTCATAAGACTGGACAAGTAGCATGACTGGTCATAAGACTGGTCCAGTATCATGACTGGTCATAAGACTGGTCCACTAGCATGACTGGTCATAAGACTGGTCTAGTAGCATGGTCCAGTCATACGAATGGTCTATTAGCATGGTCCAGACGCACGAATGGTCCATTAGCATGGTCCAGTCGTACGAATGGTCCATTAGCATGGTCCAGTCGCACTAATGGTCCATTAGCATGGTCTAGTCGCATGAATGGTCCATTAGCATGGTCCCGTCGAACGAATGGTCCATTAGCATGGTCCAGTCGCATGAATGGGTCTGCACAAAGATTTTCAGATCTGCAGCCGCCATGGCTGCCAAAAAACCTAATCCGACGAATTTTACATGAACCGAAACAAAATAGACATCATCAGATTCGCAAGGGTGATCATAACGTGGTTCCGGGTTCGATTTTAACATAGAAACAACACACGTAACAAGATCTGAGCAAAACACGAAGAACACGAAGTGGGTTTAACGTCAAGAATCTGAAATAGATCCAGAAATCAAGAGCTCGGATTGCTAGAATGATTGTTAGATCATTCCAGCAGTAACCGGCTCTGATACCAATTGTGAAGTCGCTGGATCGGTAGACATCCGAGCATGTTCTTGACGGAAGGAAACAAAATCAAAACCAAGAGAAAAACAATAGAAAGAACTATAATAAAATGGTTTCATTGATAAAACCTAATGATTACAAGGTCGTTACAACATAATATTCACGACTCTTGGCAAGGGGAGATCGAGCATGATCTCCCCTCTCATCCGGCAGCACCTAGGCCCCGGGCAGACTCCTTTCAAAACCCTTCACTCTCTACACATTGAAACTGGTATATATAGGCCTCGGCCCATATTAGATGCGACTGGGCCCATTCGTGCGATTGGACCATGCGTATGGTTCAATCGTACGACTGGACCATACTTATGGTTCAGTCTTACGAATGGCCCAATCGCATCTCTCAGTCGCACGACTGGTCCATTAGCATGGCTCAGTCGTACGACTGAGTCTCATTCGCATATGCTCCTGCGAATGACCCAGTTTCATGTGTTTACAACATATCAGGTGTATTACATTAAGCCTAGACTATTCGACAAGCGACGGACACACTATATATGACAATATATGCTCCAACAAAGACTTTGTCTTTGAAGCTTCGGAAGACTTCACTTTTGGCTTCGGAAGATGTTGGTCTTGACTTCAGAAGATTTTACACTTAGAATATTTCTAGTGCATGGTGTAAAACTTCCGAAGCATTTCTACTTCTGTTCTGCAGTGCATGCATGCAGAGAGACTTTGGGTGTTTTGGCTGCATCAGACTTATAGGGATCCTTACACTGACTTTTTATGTATTTTCTAGTTCGTAGGTAATGGTTGTTGAGGATGGCACGGGTGCAATTACTTAGCAAGTTTTTGGATGGCATCCATTTTAAAATATAATGACGTGTTTGTGATGTAATGCAAACAATGGGGTTTTGTAATGGTTACAATGTTGTATTAATTTGCAATAGCAATTATTAATATATGAAATGGTTTGCCAAGTAATTCCGATGCAACGTTTAGTAAACGTATATATATATGTTTTATGTTTTATATGTGATGATTGTCCCACTATGAGTGTCCCAGGAACGAGGCCTTACAAAATCCTTGATACATTTTGTGATGAAAAACGTATTACAAGACAATATAATGCTCCCAGGACTCCTTAGCAAAATAGTGTTGCTAAGAGGAGAAACAGGACACTAAATGAAGCTGCAAGAACTATGTTGTCTGACTCTAAACTGCCCATCACCTTCTGGGCAGAGGCAGTGAACACTACTTGCTATGTGCAAAACAGAGTTTTAGTAGTTAAGACACATGGTAAGACTCTTTATGAATTTTGGCACAAGAGGAAACCTTTCATTGGTTTTCTCATGTCATTTGGATGTCCTTGCACCATCTTGAATACCAAAAATCAAATTGCCAAGTTTGCTGTGAAATCAGATGATGGACATTTTATTGGATACTCTTCCCAAGCCAAGGCTTATAGAGTTTATAATCTTAGAACCAGAGTAGTTGAGGAGTCAGCCAATGTGACTTTCAATGGCACACTCCCAGTGTGAAAGGTTCTGGTCCTGATTGGCTATTTGATCTTGATTTAGTTACAAACTATTTTAACAAGTCTTGTGAGCATGTTTCAGGATCCACAGATATACTACCTCCAGGTGATCCTGACCCAAGATTTGAGCTGAAAAGACCTTCAGCCTACATAACTTCAGCTCCAGTTGTAACTAACCCTGCAAATGGAGTTTCTATCAGAACAACAATGACTAATCCAGTTGATACTCTGGGTGCCTTCAAATTCCATCTTAGATGCACAAAACTCAGATGAAGGAGCTTTAAATGTAGCAGGAAATGGTGGTGTGTGAAACTAATCAAGAATTTCTTGATGCTGACAACCACTCCATTGAGACAACATTAATGATGTCACAACCCTCATTGGATCAAGTCACCCTTGATAAGTATGCTGATGTGGAGGGTGCATCTTTATGCCAGATCAAAATTTCTCTAATTTAGATCTGTCTAAGCAACTTGTTGTGATCCCTCAACTAAGGATCCACAAGTCTCATCCTACCACAAACATCATTGGAGATGTTAACTAAGGATAAGAACAAGAGGACAAACCCATGATGCAAATGTTTGTCTTTACTCTTGTTTTCTATCCCAGATAGAGCCTAAGAACATTGATGAGGCTTTAAGGATGGAAGTTGGGTTGAAGTTATGCAGGAGGAGTTGCTTCAGGAATAAGAAGGATGAAAGAGGACTTGTCATCAAGAATAAAGCAAGACTAGTTGTTGAAGGATACACACAAGAGGAAAGAATGATTACACAGATGTCTTTGCTCCTGTAGCAAGACTTGAAGCTGTCAGAATTTCTAGCTTTTGTTGCATCCAATGATTTCAAAGGTCTACCAACTTGATGACAAATGTGCTTTTTCTCTATGGGGTGATTGATAAAGAGGTGTATGTCAGACAACCACCTGGGTTTGCAGATCCTGATCATCCTGATTATGTCTGCAGGCTTGATAGGCTCTCTATGGGTTGCACCAAGCACCAAGGAAGTAGTAGTAGACTCTATCTCAGTATATCTATATGCATGGATACAAAATGGGTACTATAGATGGAGCTCTCTTCATCAAATGAACAGGTTATTAGACTTAATGCTAGTTCAAGTGTATGTAGATGACATTATCTCTGGGTCAACTAATCCAAAGCTCTGCAAAGACTTTGAGAAGCTGATAAGGATAGGTTTGAAATGAGTGCCATGGGGGAACTCAATTTTATTTTCTAGAAATTCAAGTGAAGCAATTGATAATGGCATCTTCATAAGTAAGTCAAAGTATGTACAAGAATACTTAAAAGGTTCAACATGACTGATTGTAAGGTTGCTAAGACACCTATAGCCAGAAATCACTCTCTTGGACCTGATCTTGAGGGGAGTGTGTTAGATGAACATCTTTACAGGGCTATGACTGGGTCTCTTATGTACCTGACAGCTAGCAGGCCTGATATCATGTTTGCCACATGTATTTGTGCAAGATCAATCCAACCCCAAGATGTCCCACCTGTTCACTATCAGGAGAATTTTAAGATATCTCAAAGGTGCTCCAACACTTGGCCTTTGGTATCCAAAGAATTCTGACTTAAATCTGTATGCCTATATAGATAGTGACTATGGTGGCTGCAATATGACTGCAAAGTCTACATCAGGGGATGTCAATTTCTTGTGTGAAGGATAGTCTCTTGGCAATGCAAGAAACGATCCTGTGTATCTGCATCAACTACTGAAGCTGAATACATTACTGCTGCAAGCTGTTGGCTCTATCACAGTACTTTGGATTCAGAATCAAATGCTAGACTATGGATTAAACTTCAAAGAGACTCTCACATCCACAAAGACAACAACAATGTTATCTCAATCACAAAGAACCTGTGCAGCACTCAAGGACAAAGCACATCAATATCAGGTATCATTTTATTAGAGATAATTTTGAAAAGGATTAATCAAACTAGTCAAATTTAACACAAATGAACAATATGTTGATCTGTTCACCAAAGCTTTGATGAGCAGAGATTTTAAATATCCTGTCTAACTATTGGGATGGTTAAATTTGAGTAGCTTTTCTTAAAACTTAATCATATTATTTCTAACCTGTGTCTCCTAAGTTGTCTATTTTATTACCTTCATAAGCCCTTGTTTTCTATGGAAGAAAAATCTTTTTGAAAGACATTCCTTAGATTTTTGAAAATTTTGATCTTTTATCCTTCAGAAGATATGTTTTTACCTTCGGAAGAAACTTATGTCTTAGAGAGAAATAACTACTTTGGTAGATATACCTTCGGAAGTGTAAGGCCCCGTTCCCGGGACGCCTACAGTTGGTCACTCATCGCACATAAAACATATAATTACATTGAATTAAGAAAACATTGCAGCGGAAACATTCAAAAATGACATCACGTTTCATTATAATTACTTTTGCCAAATAATACACCATTATCCGTTACAAAATTCATGTTTGCATTACATCACAAAAGCTATATAATTGGATGCCATCCCAAAAGAGCCAGTAGCCTTGCCGTGCCATCCTCAGCAATCATTTACCTGCCAACTGGAAAATGTAATAAAAGTCAGCGTTGCTGAGTGAGTTATAGTTTATAAATAAATATACTTTACTTTCATTGAAAACCGTTCCTTTTATCATGCGATCATGCAACATACGTATACACAGATATTTCATTATTATCTTTCATCTCATTCATTATCTTCCATTCTTTTCGTTCATTCTGTCTTCCGAGTCTTTTGCGACAACATGGTCGCTCACCTCAATGGCAATCTCAATGATTGCTCGCTATCCGAGTCTTTTGCACCCCTAAGGTTGCTCACCCCAATTGCCCATCACGATAGCAAGCTATCCGAGTCTTTTGCAACAACAAGGTTGCTCACCCCAAGGCAACATTACGATAGCACTTTACTCGAGTCTTTTGCAACGACGAGGTTGCTCACCTCATAGGCAATCTAAATGATTGCACTTCATCCGAGTCTTTTGCAACACAAAAGTCGCTCACCCCAATATATATGCTTGCAAGCCTTTCTTTCGTTCATTCATCTTTCATTAATGCATGCATTCTTACTTCATGTTCCTCTTTCATTATCTTTCGCTTTACATTACATAATACTTTCTTTCTTCATTCATTCATTCATTCATTAGCATGACATGTAAAAGCCACAAGAAAGATAAGCATACATCATAATAAGGAACATTCATACACATTCATCATCATACCGGGCAACATCATACACTCATAATATGCATAAACATGCAACATCCTCATCATCATGCCCTACATGCTCTCTACGGCCATAACCATCCTCTTACATGCTCATACGGGTTACCTTACTTAACACTTACATCTGCACCTTTCCCCGAAGGCCAGAAGTCAAACTACACATTCCATCGAGTGCAACAGCCCTGTTCGGGCGTATGGACACTCTTCAGTCGCATGGCCTCCATGCGACTGAACATCATGCGACTGGAACTCATGCGGATGAACATCTATGCGAATGAGCATCCAATCGTGCGTATGGACCTCGTGCGAATGGGATTACTGCGAATGGGCACCTATGCGACTAACCTGATGCGAATGGACTCATGCGACTAAGCATCTATGCGACTGAACCCTCAGTCGTACAACCCTCATGCGACTGGACTCCCAGTCGTGCGACTGAATCCCAATCGTGCGAATGACCTTCAATCGCCCTCATTCGGCCGTATGGCCTTCATTCGGTCGCCTAGCCCTAGCTGATGCAGAATGGAGTTCATCCTGAACCCAATCTGCCATTTTCGGCCTCCAAGCTCATCCAAACCCATTCTAAGCCTAAATCAACCCTCCTGGACCTTAGGAATGCATACCTTAACACCATACAAGCACACACCAAGCCCGAAAACATACTCTAAACACCTCATACACATCACACCCAAATGGGTCAAACACACACACATAAAAAACGGGTTTTGCACATTTTCCAGCCCCAAAATCGGTTGAAAACAAGTAAAAGTGGGGTCCTAGAACTCACACAATCGAGCACAAAGACAAGAGCTTCGATTTGGCTTGCCACTCGACGGATTTGGACGCTCGAATCACCCGAACACCACTTTTCTCCCTTTTCTCCTCTTTCTCTCTCCTCTTCTTTGTGAGCTGAAAATATGAGAAGTGTGGGGAGTGTGGGCTGCCCTCTCCCTACACATATCACCACCTTCCCCAACTTTTCTTCGTTGGCGAGTTTGGTCCCTCGACTTTGGACTTTATTTCTTTTCTTTCTCTTCGCCGACTTCAAAATAATAAATTTCCGGGTGTTACAAGTCCACCCCCCTTAAATAGGTTTCGTCCCCGAAACCTGTTATTCCTCGAACAAACGTGGGTAATGCTGTCTCATTTCTTCCTCAGTCCCCACGTTGACTCGGATCCCTTCTGTGCTTCCACTGTACACGCACAAGAGGAACCACTTTATTCCTTAGCCTTTTCTCCTTTCGGTCGATGATTGCCACTGGTTGCTCCACATAATTGAGCCGTTCATCTACTTCGATATCCTCCAATGGGAACAATCATATCTTCATTTGCTAAGCACTTCCTTAGATGAGATACATGGAATGTCGGGTGAATTCCACTTAACTCATCTGGCAACTCCAGTCTATAGGCCACCTCTCCTACTCGAGCAATGATTCGAAAAGGGCCTATATACCTTGGGCTCAACTTGCCCCGCTTTCGGAAGCGAATGATACCCTTCCAAGGTGAGACCTTCAACATACCCGGTCACCCACCTGGAACTCAATCGGCCTGCGCCGTTTTTTCAGCATACGACTTCTGCCTGTCTTTGGCTGCCTTCATGAAGGCCTTAATCTTCTCAAGCTTCTCAGTCGTAGCCTCGATAACCTCGACGCTCCCCAATTCCTTCTGACCAATATCACCCCAACAAACGGTGTTCTGCATCTCCTACCGTATAGCATCTCATATGGAGCATGCCAATGCTGGCGTGATAACTGTTGTTATATGAGAATTCGGCTAACGGTAGGTGGTCATCCAACTTCCACCAAAATCAATCACACATGCCCGAAGCATGTCTTCCAGTGTCTGAATGGTCCTTTCTGACTGACCATCAGTCTGGGGATGATAAGCCCGTGCTAATATGTAACCTCGTCCCCATAGCATCGTGGAACTTCTTCCAGAATTTAGATGTAAACCGAGTGTCGCGATCCGACACAATAGACACCGGCACACATGACGAGTCACAATCTCTTGATGAACAGGTCAGCCAGCCTCTCAGATGAATATGTCTCGCGAATCGGTAGGAAGTGAGCACTCTTCGTCAAACGATCAACTATCACCCATATGGCATCGTACCCTTTCGGGGTACGCGGCAGCTTTGTAATGAAATCCATGGTGATGTGCTCCCACTTCCATTCCGGTATATCCAAAGGTTGTATCTTCCCATACGGCTTTTGATGCTCGGCCTTCACCTGTAAGCAAGTAAGGCACTTACTCACATACTCCACCACATCGCGCTTCATACACGGCCACCAATAATCTTTCTTCTTCATATCATGGTACATCTTCGTGGCACCAGGATGAATGGAGTACCGAGTCTTGTGAGCTTCATTCATAATCTTCACCCCGTAGATCCCCAAAACGAGGAATCCACACACGATCAAATCGGTTCTAACACAACACCGAGCGTGTTTTCACCCAATTCTCCAACCAGACCTCTCATTCTTTCAGAGTTAAGATGATCTTCTTTCAATGCCTCATCTTGAAACCCTTTAACCTGCTTCATCACATCGGAGGTCATGATCAACTGATACGCTTTCACCCGAATCGGCTCGGGCCTCTCTTTTCGGCTAAGGGCATCAGCCACCACGTTGGCCTTGCCCGGATGGTAGTGGATCTCACAATCATAATCCTTTATAAGTTCCAACCACCGCCTCTGCCTCATGTTCAAATCCTTCTGCTCAAGAAATACTTCAGACTCTTGTGGTCAGTGAATATGGTGCACTTCGTCCCGTAAGGTAGTGCCTCCAAATCTTTAATGCAAAGACCACGCTGCAGCTCCAAGTCATGAGTAGGATAATTGACCTCATGAACCTTCAACTGTCGGGATGCATAGGCTATAACCTTTCCTCTCTGCATTAACACACACCCCAACCCCGAGTAAGAAGCATCGGAATAAAACACCAGATCTTCACTTCCCTCGGGTAACGACAAAACAGGAGCTTGAGTCAATCTCGCCTTCAATTCTTCAAACGCCTTCTCTTGAGCTTGACCCCATACGAACTTCACATCTTTTCGGGTCAACTTGGTTAGTGGAGAAGCAATCTTGGAGAAGTCTTGGATAAATCTTCTTAGTAGCCCGCCAAACCCAAGAAACTGCGAATCTCGGATGGCGTCTTTGGTGACTTCCATTGCAAGCCTCCACTTTCGCCGGGTCCACCATAATCCCGTCAGGATTCACCACGTGACCCCAGAACTGAACTTCGCGCAACCAGAACGCGCACTTGGAGAATTTTGCATACAACTTCTCCCTTCTCAGCGTCTCCAGAACCTCCCGAATGTGACCGGCATGCGCTCTCTCTCCCTCGAGTAAATCAGGATATCATCAATAAAACACAATCACTGATTATCCAACATAGGCCGACATACACGGTTCATCAAATCCATAAAAGCAGCTGGCGCGTTGGTCAAGCCAAAAGACATGACAAGAAACTCGTAATGACCATAGCGCGTACGGAAAGCTGTTTTAGGAATATCCTGCTCCTTCACCTTCAACTGATGATAACCAGATCGAAGATCTATCCTCGAAAACCAACTGGCACCCTGAAGCTGATCGAACAAATCATCTATCCTTGGTAAGGGGTATCGATTCTTCACACTGTCAACTTGTTCAGCTCTCGCGGTAGTCGATGCACATCCTCATACTACCGTCCTTCTTCTTTACAAACAGGACCGGAGCACCCCAAGGAGAGATACTCGGTCTAATGAACCCCTTATCAAGCAACTCTTGTAACTGCTCCATCAACTCTTTCATCTCGGTCGGAGCCATCGGTACGTGCCTTGGTGACAGGTTGGGCACCACGGTATCAGATCATCTGAAACTCGATCTCTCTGTCAGGTGGCACTCCTGATAAGTCTTCCGGAACACGTCTGGAAAGTCACACACAACTGGTACATCGGCTAGTTGTGGTGTTGGCGTATCCACATCCTTCACATAGGCCAAGTAGGCACTACATCCACGCCTCATACACTTCCCCGCCACCGCCATCGAGATCACTTTCGGAATCGTAGTACCCGATCGCCATAAACTGTCACTGAACTACCGTCAGGCGCCGACAACCGAATCATCTTCTTGCGACACACAATGTTCGCCTCGAATTCCGCTAACCAATCCATCCCAAGACCAAGTCAAACCACCTAAGGTCATCACGAACGGTCTAACAGGAACTTATGACCCTCGAGCTCCACATCACAATCTCTATCATCTCAGAAATCCTGGTAGACTTACCTATGGCAGTTTCTACATCGAAGGGCGCATCAACACACCTACTACTAACAGGCAGCTTAGCACAGAAAGCAGCAGAAATAAAACTCTTACTAGCACCCGAATCAAATAACACAGAAGCTAAAGTTTGGTTCACCAGAAACGTATCGGACACGACATCAGGGTCCGTTCTAGCTTCCTCCTGTGTCATGGTGAATGCCCTGGCGCTCGCCCTCGGTCCATCACCTCCCGTCTTCCTTGCCCCTGAAACTCTCAGCCCTCGGCTTCTTACACTTTGAGCATGTGACCCTCTTCGCCACAGTTAAAGCATCGGACCGCACGACAGTCCTTTGCCATGTGCCCGCCTTTCCACACCTGAAGCACAAGTTCGATCCAAACCTGCACTCCCCGCTGTGCTCCCGTCCACATTTGCCACACCTTCTCGACCCCGCACCTGACGTGACCACACGGCGATCATCCACCCGTGCCTTTCTTATTACTCGTTGAGCATTACCCACCCCCGACCAAACTCTTCCCCTGCCAGTTCCGGTCACCACCGCTCTTCCTGCCACCATCAGTCACCACCACCGTCCTCTCATCATACCATCTTCCCGCCAAATCCACCGCCGACCTAAACGTGCTCGGCCGGGCGGCGATCATGTGCCTGCGAATATCTACCCGCAAACCCTGTAGTATATACTCTTGATCTTTCGGACAGAGGCGTCACTTGATCCGGCACCAGACGTGCCATCTCGTTTTGAATTCGTGGTGTACTGTTGGTGTGTCATGGTTCCCGCCTCCAGTTTGCAGAAACTCCCTTTCAACCTTATCCATTTCCCCGATGAGGACAAAACTCCTCGATCACTATCTTCTTCATTCGGGCCACCTCATTCTCCCCGATTGCCCGATTACCCTCTGCTTGGACAATGTTGTCCCACCAGCATAGTGCCGAGTCCACAAAGGAGTGGGTGGCAAACTTTACTTTCTTCTGATCTTCTCGGCACTCGCTGATGTCGAGAACAGCCTCCATTTCTCTCCCCATCGTTGAGCAGCGGCAGCATTGCCATTAACGTCAAAAGTAGGGGGCTTGCATCTCATAAACACCCCGTAGTTACAGCCTCGTGCCACCTCCCGCACAGGCTTCCTCTTCCTCTTCCCTCCTCATTATCGGAGAAATCGTTTCAGGCTCCGTTGCTCCCCCCGAAGCCCGGTTTTTCTCTCTTCCTTTCCCCTTCCTTCACAGCCTAATGACTTCGGTCACTACAGACGGTAAGATTGTCTGCATGACCTAATGTACTTCCTCAACAACAGCCTCCTTTACCGAGGCCCTCAAGTTCGCACTCTCATCCCAGCTTCTGGATGAGGAGTCTCAGGTTCTGCAGGAACCTCTTTCTCAGCTCTAGGCCTTCCTCTTTTAGGGCGTGGTTCAGCAACAGGGCCATCACGGCCTCCACCCCTAGAAGCTCTAGAAGATCTACCACCACCCATTCGCTACACACTGAAAGATTCAAACACCAACACGGTCATTCAAGGAAACAACTCAGTTTATGTCAAGTATAGTAAGTCCCTAATTACAGTGGCCAGTTGTGATTAGCCACTTACTTTACTCTTCATACCCCAAGCTTTACCTATCCTGACTACATCAGTATTCAAATCTACATACAACACATAACACAATACCATGCGCACATAAAACCGGTTAACTTTAAGAAATACCTGATGGCACGCAGCTACTCAGTTTGGCATCACATTCCCCATTCGTCCCATTCTCAGTTTAAGTTAAGGTTTATTTTGAAAATCTACCCATTTCACTTAAACTTTTGCTCTGATACCAACTTGTAAGGCCCCGTTCCCGGGACGCCTAAAGTTGGTCACTCATCGCACATAAAACATAAAATTACATTGAATTAAGAAAACATTGCAGCGGAAACATTCAAAAATGACATCACATTTCATTTCATATAATTACTTTTGCCAAATAATACACCATTATCCGGTTACAAAATTCATGTTTGCATTACATCACAAAAGCTATATAATTGGATGCCATCCCAAAAGAGCCGAGTAGCCTTGCCGTGCCATCCTAGCAATCATTTACCTGCCAACTGGAAAATTAATAAAAGTCAGCGTTGCTGAGTGAGTTCTAGTTTATAAATAAATATACTTTACTTTCATTGAAACCGTTCCTTTTATCATGCGATCATGCAACATACGTATACACAGATAATTTCATTATTATCTTTCATCTCATTCATTATCTTCCTTTTTTTCGTTCATTTCTGTCTTCCGAGTCTTTGCGACAACATGGTCGCTCACCTCAATGGCAATCTCAATGATTGCTCGCTATCCGAGTCTTTTGCACCCCTAAGGTTGCTCACCCCAATTGCCCATCACGATAGCAAGCTATCCGAGTCTTTTGCAACAACAAGGTTGCTCACCCCAAGGCAACATTACGATAGCACTTTACTCGAGTCTTTTGCAACGACGAGGTTGCTCACCTCATAGGCAATCTAAATGATTGCACTTCATCCGAGTCTTTTTGCAACACAAAGTCGCTCACCCCAATAATATATGCTTGCAAGCCTTTCTTTCGTTCATTCATCTTTCATAATGCATGCATTCTTACTTCATGTTCCTCTTTCATTATCTTTCGCTTTACATTACATAATACTTCATTCATTCATTCATTCATTCATTAGCATGACATGTAAAGTCACAAGAAAGATAAGCATACATCATAATAAGGAACATTTCATACCCATCATCATCATACCAGGCAACATCATACACTCATAATATGCATAAACATGCAACATCCTCATCATCATGCCCTACATGCTCTCTACGGCCATAACCATCCTCTTACATGCTCATACGGGTCTAATACGGGTTTACTTACGTTATCACCTTACATCTGCACCCTTTCCCCGAAGGCCAGAAGTCAGACTACATATTCCATCGAGTGCAACAGCCCTGTTCGGGCGTATGGACACTCTTCAGTCGCAGGCCTCCATGCGACTGAACATCATGCGACTGAACTCATACGGATGAACATCTATGCGAATGAGCATCCAATCGTGCGTATGGACCTCGTGCGAATGGGATTACTTACTATGAATGGGCACCTATGCGACTAACCTCATGCGAATGGACTCATGCGACTAAGCATCTATGCGACTGAACCCTCAGTCGTACAACCCTCATGCGACTGGACTCCCAGTCGTGCGACTGAATCCCAATCGTGCGAATGACCTTCAATCGCCCTCATTCGGCCGTATGGCCTTCATTCGGTCGCCTAGCCCTAGCTGATGCAGAATGGAGTTCATCCCGAACCCAATCTGCCATTTTTCGGCCTCCAAGCTCATCCAAACCATTCTAAGCCTAAATCAACCCTCCTGGACCTTAGGAATGCATACCTTAACACCATACAAGCACACCCAAGCCCGAAAACATACTCTAAACACCTCATACACATCACACCCAAATGGGTCAAACACACACCACATAAAAACGGGTTTTGCACATTTTCCAGCCCCAAAATCGGTTGAAAACAAGTAAAAGTGGGGTCCTAGAACTCACACAATCGAGCACAAAGACAAGAGCTTCGATTTGGCTTGGCCACTCGACGGATTTGGACGCTCGAATCACCTGAAACACCACTTTTCTCCCTTTTCTCCCTTTTTCTCTCTTCCCTCTTCTTTGTGAGCTGAAAATATGAGAAGTGTGGGGAGAGTGGGCTGCCCTCTCCCTACACATATCACCACCTTCCCCAACTTTTTTCGTCGTTGGCGAGTTTGGTCCCTCGACTTTGGACTTTATTTCTTTTCTTTCTTCCGCCGACTTCAAAATAATAAATTTTCCGGGTGTTACAGGAAGACATTTTAGAAATATCTTTCGAAGCTTAAATTTTGCTTGAGTACTCGTAAGTTTTTGAAGAACAATTTTCTTCCGAAAGCAATTTTCTCGGAAGTTTTATTCTCCTTAGAATAAACTCTCTGAGTATTAAATCTCTTCCGAAGCAAAATTTTCAAAACTCTTTGAATATCTTCTGAAGTCTTTTTGCCTTCGGAAGCTTTTCATCAACAACTTCCGAACCTAAATTACCTTCGGAAGCTTTTTCGACTTACAAGAGAACTACTTTTTGGCAAACAAAAACTACTTTTAGAGGTGGGACCGACATCCGGATTTCAAAGTTTATCCTCTTTCATTAACTTTGTCTTAAATCCATTTCATATATATACCCAACGGTTACCCCCCCCCCCCTCTTTTCACTATCTTCTTCATCTAAACTATTCACAAAACCTAAATTCATCTAAATCGCCTTTTTTCTTCACTTCCTTCATCCTTAAGCTTTCTAAAATGGCCAACCTAAACCGCATGCATAAACAACCCTGATTTCTCCATGCAACTTCATAGCAGCACTATCAAGTTGCCCTGTTGAACTCTAAGAAAGATGATAGTTTCTCAGAGGGTTTTGCCGTTTTCTGGCTCTATCCAACTACTTCACCTCCCTAACCATTGATCCTACTCTCTATGAGGATCATCTACTTGAATTTTGGAAGACCTGTCAAGAGGTCATAATGGATGGGGGAGAAGGCACTGTTTGCCACAATGCATGGGAGGACAATCTTCATCACTCCAGTCATTATCAACACTCATCTTCAGCTGGATGATGAAGAGGGTGATTTGTCCTTTCCAAAGGAAGCAGTCAATCATTCCTTTGAGCAGATAGGCTATGAGGGAGATTTCTCTGTAAAGACCTTCAAGAAAGGGAAGGTCTCATCCCAGTGGAAGTACATGCTTCATGTGGTCATCCACAGCTTGTCTAACAAGCATGGAGGGTGGGACCAGATTCTTGAGGATCTCTCCTTCATAGTGCATAGAATGGTTCAAGGGGTCAAGTTCAGGTACTCTCAATTTGTTTATATACAAATTTACTTGCTAATTTGGAATCCTTAGAGTATTGCATGTTTCCTAGATATGTTTAATACATTCTTAACTATGACTGGGCTCACAGTTGAGGGAAACAGGTAATATTCTTAAATTGGGACAGATGAAGCCTCGACATCTTTAAAATCATGAAGAAGCCAATTGTTGGATTCTCTAGGGTAGAAACAGCCCTTGTCCTAAAAATGTTAGAGCTCATTGCTCAAGGTGACAACCTAACAACACAAGCTAGTGTTGAACCCACACCATCTACCTCTCAACCACCTAAACAGCCTTAAATCATCCTCACCTACCAAACAAAATCCAAACAAATCCATGCTCAAGCTATTAAGTTTGTGTAGGCCTCCATATCATCACCCATACAGGAGGAAGTGGACACTAGAGTTCCCACTTCTCCTGAGGAGCAAACCACTCCAATCTCTTCAAGAATCAGTGCTGAGGTTTCTCATGCTCAGCCTGATGAGCTCATTAGCCCCTCATCCTTAAGCCTTCACTCTGAGTCTCAACACTCAAGTGAACAACTTTCAAGGGACAGTTACCATCCCCAGCCTCTAGATCTAAACCAACCCATTCCCAACCTAGAATTCTATGCTGATAAAGACATAGGATTCAATGAGTACCATGAGTCTCTCTACTCCTCCCCTACTCAAAAAGAGATGAGTGCTCCTGATTCTCCTATGTCTAGCCCCACTCAGTCACTCATTACTGAGGTGGATCTCTCTAAACCTGTTCAAGAGATCCATATGAAAGAGGCTCTCACTTCTGCAAGTGATTACATCATTAAAACCTCAACCATGGCAACTTAGCCCATTGACACTTCACTTGACGCTGTCAGTGAGCAGGAGAAATCCAACAGCCAAGAACATGATGCTGGTGATGAGAGTGGGGACTTTTGTCCAATTCTCTCATCCCCCCATGAGTCTTCTGTTGAAGAGGTGCAAAAACTGTCACAAATATGCACTATCTAGTCCCTAATGTTAGTCACCTTGAATCTCAGGTGACTACCTTACAAAGGAGGGTCAATGATCAGCAACTTGACATATCTTATCTCAGGGAACAACTAGATGAGAGACCTTTAAGGAGAGCTCATCCAGGAATACAAGAACCTGTGGATGTGATTGACCTAACTCCTAGCTCACCTATCAAGAGGGGGGTGATGCTACTAAAAAGGGGGAGAAGTCATATGCAATCACAGAACCTAGGAGTTTTCTCACAGAGTATGGACATTGAGGACTCACCATCCTTTCTTGTAATTGTTCATACTCAGCAACTTCCTCAAGTTCACATTGATGTGGACTCTCTAGACTCTCTCATTCAGAGTCTCTTTGAGGAAGGTATTCCAAGGGCTATGCCATCTCCACCCCAAGGAACTTCAAACTACATACTTGGGTGGAGGTATGATGCTGACAGAAGAGCCCTCATTCTTCTAAGAGTTCAAGGGCAGCAAGAAGTCTTCAACTTTCAGACCTTGAACTACTATGAAGGTTGTGTTTCCCGGTCTGAACGGGAACAATGATCTTGGATCTTAGGATTCATATTGATGATAATAAAATTGATGATTCGATGCTAAAAATATAATAATGATGAACACAAAAGTGTTTAATGATTGATGTTTATTGATTTGATGATGAAATCATCATCCATGAAGAATGATGATATGATGTTGTTGGTGATGGAACTAACTCCCACACTTGGTGGAGAATTATTCACCTTTTACAATGATGATATATGATAATATTTATACTAGTCTAGCAATTACAATAATTACAAAATAAACCCTAGACTAATATTTTTGTTGCTTTTGTTCTTCAAGTATTCAACTTCAATAATATTGGAAAGCTTCAATTTCTTCAAAAGGTAGAATACCCAACAATACTCCCCCTAAATTGTAGATTTCCGATGTGAATTGAAGCTTGATCTTGTTTTGTTGAATAGTTATCCAAAGTCAAGAATGTTATTGATGCGGAAGCGAGATCTTCAAAACTTTAGAACAACCAATTTTTTTTGTTTTTGTTTTGTGGTTATAGCTTGCTTTCATGGCTTTAAGCTAAAACCCTAGTCCATCCTTTCTTTTTGATGTTGGTGGCCCAAACAAATAAACCCGAGTCCACCTTTTCTTTTTGTTTTAATGATGGAGTCCACGTAACAAACCCAATTATGTTCATGAGCCCATTTGCAACCCTAGTTTGCAAACCCTAATTCGGCCGAGAAGACTACCTACGGCAGCCCATTCCATTCGACACAAGCTGCCTACGGCAGCCCCTTTTGCAACCCTATTTGGCAGCCACATTCGGCAGCCGCAAACCCTAATTTGCAGCCCCACTTCGGCAGCCACACTTGGTTCGCAAGCAGCCCTAATCGGCAGCCCTGTTCCAATTGCAAAAGACACCTACGGCAGCTTTGATTGACCACTTCTTGATGAGCCGTGCGCACCAAGGGTTATAATGTTTCGATTGACCGCAAACATTAATGTTGATTACGCAGTCGTGCGCACCAATCATTGATTCGATTCAATCAATAATTTTAGCATTATGTTGATGAAATTGCTATTCTGGCATTATGTTGATGAATCCAAATCATTAGATTTCTCAAGAAGAACACACTAACTTTTTCTCCAAATTTTCTTCAGATCTTCAATAATTTTAGCAATCTAACCATGAAATCTCATCAAAATCAATATAAATCCATCAACTCCGGCTCTGATACCAATTGTATGTTCCCGGTATGAACGGGAACAATGAGCTTGGATCTTAGGATTCATATTGATGATAATAAAACTTGATGATTCGATGCTAAAAATATAATAATGATGAACACAAAAGTGTTTAATGATTGATGTTTATTGATTTGATGATGAAATCATCATCCATGAAGAATGATGATATGATGTTGTTGGTGATGGAACTAACTCCCACACTTGGTAGAGAATTATTCACCTTTTACAATGATGATATATGATAATATTTATACTACTCTAGCAATTACAATAATTACAAATAAACCCTAGACTAATATTTTTGTTGCTTTTTTTCTTCAAGTCTTCAACTTCAATAATATTGGAAATCTTCAATTTCTTTAAAAGGTAGAATACCCAACAAAGGTCTTGACCTGATCAACATGCCACTTGTCAATCCAAGCCAATCTAGGCAAGCTGGCAGGCTGGCTCAAAGGATTCAAGACAGGATTACTGAATAGTTCAGCCTAAGAAGAAGACAAAGGCAATCAGGTAATGTCATTGGTCAACTGGATGTTGAGGCAGACCCTAAGATTAGATTTAAAGGGAAAACCTGGACTGAAGGCCCAGTGATAGAGCCTGAGAGCCCTGACACACCTACAACTACTTCAGCAATTCATTCCCTTAGTGAAAGGGAAAAGCTGACTGTAGGCCTAGTGATAGAGCCTGAGAGCCCTGTCATTGGATGCTACACCAAGCAATGAAGGCCAAAGTTGTCTCCACCCTGAGTCACAAAGTTCTATGGGTGACAAAGGGAAAAGGATTTTAACTCCTGAGGAGATTGAGGAGGAGGAGAGAGAGAGGAAGAGGAAGCTAAGGGAGATAGTTCCACTGGGTCCTCATGCTTTATGGAAGCTGCAATCAGGGCTGCCCCCAGACCAAACACTCAAGATGATGAGTTGAGGGCAGTCAGGATTACTTACCTGCAGATCCAGAACTATAACATTGATGAGATCATATCTCTCCCTTAGAGGAACTCAATGAACTGGCTAACATGGAAGTGTCAAGAGAGATGAAGGAAGTAGAGGATGCAAGGTTACTCCTCCAAATCAAAGAATAAAAGAGATAGAAGAGACTGTACAAGCATGTTCCTACTCTCTCCCCAATTCAAGAAAGCCTTGTGCAAGAGACTGTGGTACCACAAGAACCTCATGTAGACAGAAAACTGACAGGCAAAATATGATCAACTACCTGAGTGCCACAGGTCTCTACCAGGCAGCTACATTTCTTCCTTGTCCTTTGAGTATATTGAGTTTTGAGTATCTTAAACAACTTAAACTTCAAGTACTCCCAAACGAACAAAAGCAACAAAAAGAAAGATGAGGGAAGAGGCTGCAAGATCAAGAGCCATCATCCAAAAGAGTATGAATAAGTCTCCTGACAGACAAAGGATGATGAGCTTCTTGAAGTTGTATGGATTCTCCAGAAGGAGACTTGGCCCAATGTCTCTATCCACAATGATGAGCACATCAGGATAATCAAGCAGATAATCAAGATAGGAGAGCTCATTGACTTACACTCCCCATCAAGTCAAGCCCCTCCTGAAGTGGAGGTTAAGGTTGAACAGTTTGAGACAACACAACCTGGACCTCCTGCTGAGTTTCAGCAAGCTTCATCTTCTGATCCACAACAGGGTCAAACTCCCTCTCCTTCTCCTCTAAACCTGTGAGGGAGTAGACCCAACTGAGAAAGACAAGATTGAACAACAAGGTGCTGAATGCCAGTCTTCTTAGTTGAAACTTTCAAAGAGGAGGAAAAGGAGCTAAACCAAAGTCAAAGAAGAAGAAGAAGTAAGAGTCATCCACCTCCAAGCCTCAGGATGAATCAGATCATCCTGAGAGAGTGCATGAAGAGGCAGCCCCATTAACTCCAATTCAAGTGGCTCCTCTTGCATTACAAAGACCCATCTTATCATGGACCTTCACAACTAATCCAGAAAGATGGCTTGTGATCAAAGATCAATGTGGTGAAGATGTCTACACATGGCAAGACTTATTCAACTTACCTCTGCATGATCTCTTTGAGATGAGAAGATACTATGAGAGTCTGAGTGATTCTGACCATCTAATGAAGAAGGGTATGGTCATCATCATGATCAGGACTGTCAACATCTAAAGGTCTTCAAATGTTTTGGTAGCATCAGCCTAGGGGGAGTATGTAAGGTTTCATATAAGGCTGATGCACCCAAAACATCCAAAGTCTTTCATGCATGCATGCACTAAAGTACAGAGTAGAGATGCTTCAGAAGTTTTACACCATACACTAGAAAATATTTATAAGTGTAAAATATTCCGAAGCCAAGACCAACATCTTCCGAAGCCAAAAGTGAAGTCTTCCGAAGCTTCAAAGACAAAGTCTTCCAAAGCCAGAAGTGAAGACAGATTTCTTCCGAAGACTTTTGAACACATGCTTTATCTGATGTACTTTTCCATAAAGCTAGACCACCTTTCCGTTGCAACTCTGTTCAGTCACCAACTTACATGAGTTGGCGAAAAGATCCGTGCTTTTGGTAACTGTATATTGATGTCTTGAGTCTGTGCTTTCTACTTTATGTACTTTTATCCTTTTTGTAATATATTAGGATGTGAGCTATGGCATGTCATAGTCACTAGTCAAAAGGCAATCCGCCTTTAACTTTACATTAATCTTGTTATCTAGATTAGTGTTTCCAGCTAGCCTTCAAAGTATGGCCAGTTGTAAAATAATAGTATAAAGTATCTCAGGTACTTGTATCTTTACTTTATGCTTTGTAACACTTGTAAAAAAACTTGAGAGCAATATACTTTATCCTTGAAAACCATATTCATTGTTTGTTGTTTTTAGTTTTGTCTCATTGTTTCTTGTGTTCTTAGTATCATAATATTGTTCTGGTTCCCTATTTGATCTGTTAAGTGTTTCTAACACTCTGCTAATTGTGAGACTGATTGTATTGACCATCCCTTAAACAATATTGCAGTAGTTGAAAGAAGAAACACCACTAATTGAAGCAGCAAGAATCATACTAGTTGATGCTAAGCTACCAATCGTAGTAGCATTGAACACATCTTGCTATATGCAAAAGAAAACTCTTTTGGTAAAAGAGAGCAACAGAAGTCCATATGAATTATTGTTTCATAAAAAACTTTTTATAAGATTCTTTAAATCCTTTTGGATGTCTTGTATCAATATTAAACACAAGAGATCATTTGGGAACGTTTATACCCAAATCATATTGAGGATTATTTGTTGGATACTATATAGTTTGTAAAGCTTTTAGGGTATTCAATCCAAGACGGAATCTAATCGATAAAGAATATTGAGTTCAATGAACATTCATTTCCTAAATCATCTAATAGTCTTCATTGGTTGTTTTTAATTGATTCTCTTACCAAATCATTTAATTATGCTATATCATCAAATATAGGTACAAATGAGATAGATGGATCTAGTAGAACTAAAGAAGCTAAAAAAGATGATTTCCCGATGATTCCTTCATCTTCTCTTCAATAACAAACTTCGGAAGTACCATTAACCACATATCCACCAAGACGGAGAGAATTTATGAGTATGTTTGATTGTGTTCTTAATATAACTATTGATCATTGTGATTCCACCACTATGATTCAATAGCAATCTTAGTATATTCAATCCATCCAAAATCCACCAAACAATATGTATACATGTTCTAGAAAAGATAGCAATGAAAGAGGCAAGTGTTTTCCATACAGTGAATGAGAAATAACATTTTGTTGATTATTGATATAATAGCTAAGGCACTGCACAAAAGGATTCATCAACGCATCATCAGTAACGAAACAATTTAAATAAACTGCTAAATGACAAAATCATAGAATCAAGTGTTTATCAAGTAAGGACTACAAACAAATATGTTTTGAAGTACTGAAAGAGCATGTTCAGTCTCCCCATGCATCATCTCTCATACTCTGTCTAGAAATTATTCTTTGCCTTCGGGCTTCTTCTTGTTCCTTAAGTTCTTTCCGCCCAAAACTAGTGGAAGGCAACTTCATTCCCATCCCATGAGCAATTAACCTTTGGGCAGTTCTTGCTGATGTTTTTGGCCTTTGTCGAGGTGGTTCCAAATCTGCCAACAAACATTGCAAACTTCCATTTGGATGCAAAGTTTAAAAATGTAATGACATAGGAAGGTATATTACTCAAACCACATATAGTCACAATGAAAGTATTCTACGTTCCATTAGGAAAAAATGTAAAAAAAAATAAAATAAAGGCTTCTTAATCAACAATCATTAAAATATAAATAAACTAGGAGGCTGGGTCCAGATGACATGTCTAAAGTTCATATAAAATTTTGAAATTAAACATTATTAACATTAAATATTACCTCTTTCAGGAATGGAGGTTAAAGTACATCACTCTCACAAAGAACACGAACTGTAAACGGACACTTAATTGAGTTACATGCCTCATGAGCTGCAAAACAGAATAAAATATTAAAAATCACAAGCCTACCACGATTCGATCTAGATCATGGATTCAGAAATTATATATATTGGAGTTGGTTAAATCCTATAGCATTGTGTGACATGCGTAACGTTAATGAGAGTTTTCACTTTCTAATACAGGGTATAAATTAGATATGCCCTATATTATTTTTGGAGTTTAAACAAAAAATAAATAAACAAATAGTGTTAATTTAAGTTACCGAATTTCTGGTGTTCTAAACAACAGCAAGTGCAGTTGTATCATTGACCCATCGAATCACTACATCGTGAAAATTAAACTTATACATCATATTCTCCAGCCCGCTTGTAGTCATACTTGGTTGGAGATCTTCCAAAACAAGAACATGGCACGTGCCATATTTTACTGAATCACACGAATTAGAAAAAGTATTAGATTTTACATGTAAGCATTACAGTGATAACTGATAGAAAACACGCTTTTTTGAAAATTCACCCAACTCCATTACTGATTATAATTTATCCAAACCAAGTGGTCCTAGTTTCCAATATGTTTTATATATGTTTAAACACAGGATATGGAGTAATTTCCAAGACAATTATGTACAAAAGAAACCTTCACTATATATATAAGATGCCATGACTATGGAGGATAAACAAGGACAAGACAGTCAGGTGTACAAGTCTAGACATAATTATTTAATTGTTCATGCTTCATAGGTCCAAATTAAAATCTCATAAAAGCTTCATGGACTAAGATAGTGTTGTTCCCAAACATTATCACAAGTTCAACTAGCAGAAATCTAATGTACATAAATTGATCCTTAAGAAAAATAATAGTACAAACCACAGGCATATGTAAGTGTTCAGATTGAAAAAGAATAAAGGACATACAGAGCAAATGAAATTTCATATATTCATAACTTTCTAATATATCATACAAGACCTTTTTTTAATTTTTATACATTAACAGACACAATACATGACAGCTATTTCACTATAGTATAGCTTGTAACTAATTCTAGTATCAATCAATGCAGCATGGCAGTGTAGGAAGAAGGTTGCACACAGGGATAATGGACAGCAGAAAACCCGTATACCTGGCCCGGAGTGGGAGTGGGCTGCTGCCAAGTTCGATTAGGACCAGCAGTAGGGTATGGACACAGAGAAGGTGTCCATGGTGATGGTAAATAGGGACCAAGCCACTGGTTCTGCCATTGCTGTGTATTCCAGGGCTGGGAACAGTAAGGAGGTGACCAACCAGAGGCGGTGGAGTACCGGGTTCTGCCCCTACCACTGCCACGCCTGTGACCACAGGTGGGCAGTTGATTGTTTCGAGAAGGTTGAGTGGTTATTGGGGGCTGCTCTGTCTGGATTAGGCTGTAATTGTGGCGCCTGTTTGGGGTGTTGGTCACCTGCTGCAGCAAGTAGATGTTGAGTTGGTTTGATTAGCCTTTTTTGGTTTCTTCAAATACCAGCTTCAATCTTGCTTCATTGAACTCCAGCAGACGGTCTAATTGCTGGATCATCAAAGCGACACCATCGTATGGATCGTTCAGTCCACTGATTAATTGAAGGACAAGTCTTTGGTTGGTTACAGGAGAACCATCTTTAAGGATTGACAATAAGCAGACAAGTTTGGAAAATTGTCAAGCTTTAGGTTAGAAAACTTGTTCTCAAGATAAATCGCCTGAGAATTCCGGTCCTAAAATTGTTAGGAATCAAGCGGCGCAGCGGAACCAACACACGAGCACAAACGAATATCACGCAGACAGAAAATAAACAACACAAGGATTTAACGTGGTTCGGTCGGTGTGACCTACGTCCACGGGCTGCAACTAGGGTTTTTATTATTTGCTCAGTACAAAAGATTACAATACATGATATGGATATATATAGAGACAAATTAGGGTTAACAACTTAATGAACAAGAAAACTAAACATGGGCCCAAGCCCAAAGCCTTCACAAACCCAACAATCTCCCGCTTGAAGGCTTTGCGATAAATTCTAGCCCGCCATTCAAGTACAAAGCAACCCAGTCATCTAGTAACTTCAGTATTCTTTAAACAAGTTTTCCAAGCCTCCAGTTCCCAAAGAACAAGCTAAGACACCATCATATCTCCTAGTTGCAGCGACCCCTCATCATCAAGTACCAGAAGGGTCAGTAGAAGCTCCCCCGAGCTCCAACTCAGTCGTGGCTAGTCCTGCCAACTACTCACTCTTCCATTTTAACCGGTTTGGACATTCCACCAGATTCAAAGATACACCGAGGATCACTATCACTCTCCAAATTCAGCAAACAATCACCGGGAGAGAATTTTTCAATCGTAGTCTTTAAAACCCAACGGTTCTTTGTAATTGTACCCGAAACACGTCATGTGCTCCCACTGTCACCGAATCCCCTGAATGGTTTAGACTTTCGAACTCGTACACCTAAAATCCCTGCTCCAGACTTCGCATTTGCAAAATGAACTCTCTTAGCACTAGATTTAGCGAACCGGATTTTATCGTGCTTAACCGGGATGGTCATACGTCCCTCAGCAGGCACCTCAACCATATACAATGACCCACACTTTATACCACGAGCAATAACCAGATTACCATTGATCACCTTCCATTTACCACTACCAAACCTCACTTCTAGTCCTTGTTCATCCGGCTGACCAACTGAAAAAAGTTTCTTTTTCAGCCCCGGAATCACCCTGACATTCTTTAGGTTCCATGTAGTACCCAACGAAGTAACTACATCAATATCCCCCATGCCCGTTACCTCAAGTATCTCGTCATTGGCTAATCGTACTTTTCCAAAATCACCATGTTTCAGATTCACCATCGTTTCCCCGTTGTCCATGGCGTGAAACGAAGCCCCTGAATCCATGACCCAAGAGTCCACACTGTTTTCCACACTGAGTATCAATGCATCATCATCAGAAACATCCCTAGCAGCAGTGTTTAATTCTTTCTTATTCGGACATTAACTCTTAACGTGTCCCACCTCATTGCAGCTCCAACACTTCACATTTTTTCTAGGTTTAGATGAACTTCTTCCCCGACTCCCACTGTTCCTGCTATTACCCCAACCCCTACCAACATTTAGTAGTTCACTATTTGATGATTCACCCGAGTTCTTTCTTCTGACTTCTTCACCCATAATTAGATCTCGAATACCATTAAGAGTGAAACCCTTAGTCCCCACAGAGACGACAACAGCAGTAGAGCCTAAACTTCATCATCAAACTTAATTCCAAAAGATACAAGTCTTGTTAAAATTGAATTTAGATTGTTAATGCGAGCAACCACTGAGCTTCCTTCTTTCATCCTTGTGTTCACTAGCTCCCGAATCAAGAACACCTTAATCGCCGCAGACGGTTTCTCATACATATTTGACAAAGCAGTCATCATACCACGGACCGTGGTTTCCTTAATGACGTTAAAAGCAACATTTTTCGTCAAAGCCAATGTAATAACCGCACGAGCCTTTTTGTCCTTTGATTCCCAACCAGCTTGTTATATTTTCGCAGGTTTTTCTTCCGGTACCATATCCAAGTCCTTTTGACATAACAATGCTTCTACTTGCATTTTCCACCAACTAAAATCAGAACCGTTAAATTTCTCGATCACAACCTTCCCTTCTTCAGCCATCTTAAACAGCAAACAAGAAGCAAATCGAAACAGCGAACAGACACAGCAATGGCACGGGCCTGAACTTGACGACTGTTCTACTGAACACTGTCAATTGACCGATTTGCTCCTACAAAAAACCTTGCAGACAAATCTAAACCCGAACGTACTTTTCTTTCACTAATCACGGTTCCCCAAACAGTTGATAATAACCAGTCAAAACAAATTGAAACTTGAAAACACAAAACTCTAACCTTTACCCGACGAATCCAAGAGTTCTTCACCAAACCCTAATCGACGGCTCAAAGGATTTCAGCTTGGTACTAACTTTAGCTAGATCTTCTAGATCATCATAAATCAACAAAAGAAAACTGATTTTTTTCCTTAGATTAACCTAATCACCCCAGAATAATAATAGCAACTCCAACCTTATTTTTTTTTGGGTTTATTGCAAACTTCAACAATAAAAATTGTTCCACGTTGTTGCTTTTCGTTTTTGTTTCCCCAACAACAAAAGAAACATTTTTCTTTCTTTCTTCTTCGTTTGACAATACCAACCACAACAAGACAAAAAAGGTGTATCTCCAAAGATAATTAAATTCCTTTTAAATCTCAGCCTCAAGCGAATGAAGCGGTGATGACAATCTTCAAGCAAAAAGAAATGAAACCTTCCCGCGAATCGTTTTCCCTGCAACCGTATGTTCAACGAGCCAAAGCTCTAATACCACTTATTAGAAATCAAGCGGCGCAGCGGAACCAACACACGAGCACAAACGAATATCATGCAGACAGAAAATAAACAACACAAGGATTTAACGTGGTTCGGTCGGTGTGAACTACGTCCACGGGCTGCAACTAGGGTTTTTTTTATTTGCTCAGTACAAAAGATTACATTACATGACATGGATATATATAGAGACTAATTAGGGCATACAACTTAATGAACAAGAAAACTAAACATGGGCCCAAGCCCAAAGCCTTCACAAACCCAACAAAAATATGTTCTCAAGGGTCTTCCAAGCAGAAATTGCAATAGAATCAGGTTTTAAGATGGTGTGAAGGAGATCATTTGAAATCATGCCATATATCTATTGCAAGACAATTGCATTGACTCCTTTCCGGCACCAGATCAAAAGTAGAAAAAGTGGGTTTGCCCTTGTTTGTTGTGGCAGCAGCTGGACAAACCCACTTTTTCTACTGTTGTGGGAGCAGCTGGAGGGGTAGGAGAAGTGAGATGGTCGCTCTACAGTGGATTTTGAATAGTTCCGCCCAGGAGGTGTATTGGCCGCTCCACATCTGGAGAATGAAAGGGATGAAGTTGCGAATATTAGAAATGGTAATTGCATGATGACGTTTCTCAGCCATGATGTTTGAAAAATATCGATGTTAGGGTTGCTGGAGGCTTGTGATGGCAGTATGTTATAGGAGGGAGAAGGCTGTGAAAACAATCTTGGTTATCAGATAGCTCTAGTACCATAATAGAGTATGTATTTGGTGAATTTTCTGTATGAATATTCTTGATACCCTCATGTATTTAAAATACAACGAGAGCAATTCTAGTACTGCTATACCAATCTGATCCTAAAATAACTAGGGCTAGACAATATACAGGCTAATAGTCGCCATAGTATAAATTTGTAACAGACTCTGATAGAAGTCAATACCAGATGGCAGTGTGGGATAAGCTGGAGGCTAAGCACAAGGATTATGATTATGTTGTATGTGTGAAGCATGCTCATGAAGAGGAGCTGCTAGAGAAGACATGGCAGCTACACACGTACTCTTTAACACCACTAAAAGGGGTCTAAAGACTTGGTCCGCTTATTGTGTTGCTAACTTAACTTTGGCTAGTCAACCAAACAAAAATAAAAAAATGTTGTTTTGCCAATAAGATGCAAGCAATCACATATCAACAATTGTTGTTTTACCATAGCATTATTGTAAATACAAATCAACAAACATGCATGTGTATTTAGCATATACGATATCCAGATATTAGGTGTATCACAATGCATATGGTCGCGTTTAGGTGCATGTTTAATATATTCATGTCAAAATTAGACAAGCATGTTCAAACTGCTTGCTTTCAGTTGCATTTCTATGCTAATAAGACTTATATATTCCCCCTCAGTCCCATGAAAATTGCATCATTTGTTTCCTTGACAAAAGTTTTGAATGAATATGTACTTTTTCATTTCTTTGACTTGGATCCAGAAGATTCCCTTGCTTTGTGGCTATTAAAGAGCAATACAGGCAATTGGCCAATGTTGAAAACTTCTACAAATCTAACAGCCTGGTTTTTTCTTTTTCTTTTTAACAATAAACTTACTTCTAAATACCACCTAACCATGCACTTGCAATTTTCATAGTACAATAAAGTATGACTTTATGATAGTATTACTTAATTTACAGGCAATAAGAAATGAAGCAGGAGACCCAAAATTTTAAAGAAATAAAGAACCTACAGTCTCTTGTACGTCCATGTCCTTCGGAGGTTGGAGGCATCTCATGACTTACTGAGTTATCGTCAGTGGGCCCGCCTGAGTGTTGATCACTATACAGGCCATGCTTTTGGTATGAGAATGTGCCCCTCCCACGCCTTACAGGAGGTTTAACACTTTTATCTTTAAGTGTGAGTGTGGATACATCTGGTAAGCACTGTGAAGACAACAACTCATCTGGAGCACGATCTGCAACAGCTTCCCAATCTGATGGTTCCCAGACATCAATCAAGTCATAGAAAAGTAAATTTGAGATAAAAGTTAAGAAAAATTGCACTTCAAAGGTTATACCATCTTCAGAATTGTCGTCATAAGAAGCCTCGTTTTTTAAATGAGATTCTTCCTTCCCCTCCATATTAAATGATTTGCTTAAAAAGAGCCGGTCCCGGTAACAAGGAAATGAAAAAAGAATGTAAGGCCCACTGGAATCACAAGAAAACTATATTTACAATTTATATAGAACTAGTTATTTACCCTCCGCGCGTTGCAGCGACATCATCGCAGCGTGATAAAGTAGAGGTTACAATCAATCCGACTCATTTTCAAGCAAAATTTACGTCGTCGAACGTAAAATACCTTGAATTTATACGTTTAATGCAAACGTATTATATTTGACCCGGACTTTTTTTCAACTGGATTATGTCGATATGTGAACAAACTCAAAACGTTTACTTAGGATATAAATAAGATCATAATTCAAAGAAAAAGATATATAAATAAGACAAAACAAACCTTATAAAATTAAGTCAGTCTAATAATGTTAGTTTTTAACATGATTAAATGGAAATGTATTTTACTTTTTAAAAGTTTTTAAATAGAAACGTTATATAGAATGTCTAAAAAATGTCATCATAAAAAAAAGGCTTACAACAACAAATTCTAAGAATGGTAATAAAACATGGAAAAAGGTTTTACCCGTTTACCTGTTACTTTATTACAATAATTTATTTCTAGCACAAAATTGATTAAAAATTTCTGATATAAATAACCTATGAACCATCTTCAATTGCAATTGACGGTCATGAGAATGAATTATAGCAGAATTTAGTTACCATTGAATTAATCTGTAATTACGCATGTCATATATTAGTATGCTTTAAGTTTTGAGTTTAGCTTGCTAGGACAACAAGAATGTGCACGTATATATGCATGTTTTGGAATTTTAATATATCTCTAACAACGAACCAAGGCCGACCCAATTGCAACCCAAAGTGAAGCTAGGGCTTGGGCCCCCAAAAAGTTAGGGCCCCATTTTTTTAATTATATATAGAATTGGGCTTCTTCTAGATTTGATATGGGCTTCCTTTTTGTAATATTTCAGTCTTTCGCTAGCCCAAATTAATACAAAAGTGTGAATGTCAAATAGCTTGAAAATGAAGAGACGATCACAAACTTGAAGAGACAAAGAGTCATCTCCTCATCATGATTCTTGTATTCTTGATTTTTTGTGATCTAATCTACAAATTTTCTGATTCCTGATATCAGTTTCTCGCTTTCTTTGAATCTCCGCTTTTGTATTATGTTTTACTCTTAAATTGTGATTGGATTTTAGATTTGGAATTCGGAATTTATGAGGACGGAGGCTCTCGGTTCGGTGGTCAATCATCTCAGGCGGTGCTGATCAACTTCTCTTTCAAGGTTAGTTTGTGTTTTTGAATTTTGTAAGTATTAACTTTTTATTAGCTTATTCATATCTTTGTTTTTGTGATTTACTGCTTTGGCTTGGCATTATTGATTTTGGCTGCTTTTATTCTTCATATTTGATTGACAATTTGTTGATTCATTGTTTTGGCAGTAATTTAGGTTGTCAATTAGCTTCTGCCTTCTTGCAATCGTGATTTTTTGTTTGATAATTAGTATTTTGTGGGTTAACGTTTAGGCATAGTAATAAAAGAATCTAGCTTTTTATGATTTCTTAATTGGTATCTTAGCGTTTAGGCATAAATACATAAGGTGTTTAAGCTACTTTTAATTTGTTGTTTTATTAAATTAGGCATGTAGGTTCTAAGTCTTGAATAAAGAAGGATGGTTTCTATCAAATTTTTTTAAAAAGCCTCATTTTTTTAGTGCGCTTGGGGCCCCTAAAAACATTGAGCCAGCCCTGCAACGAACGCATCGCATGCGTGATGCGCTCGCATCACGCATCGCATATCAAAATTTGAGACCAAACGCATCGGAGCACATCACGTAATTTAAAACCAAGATCACAACATCACTAGCCTTTTATCTCACACAAGGAGTTGGATAAAATCATACACATATAAATAATGACAATGCTTAGACATATAACTAAAAACAAAATAGGGTAACCCTTAGGACTCAATATAAGGTGTTGCTATGTACTTCACAACTGTTTATACCTCCTATCACCACCTACGTAAACACTCTCCATATAAAAAACCGACCAAGCCTACACCAGCTCACCAGCCACTGGCAATCCCATGTGTCGTTGGACGTCTCCACGAGCCTTCACATCACACGCCATTGTTGCCTTTTCAAGATCGTTCATGGCTTCCATCTTTAATATTAGTTATCTTAAAATTCATTTCCCATAATAACTCACTCCAAGTATTTACCTAATTGATTAGCATAATGCCTAACGGATACTTTTGTACATCAATAAAAGAGGTTAGATTATATGGCGAAATCATATTTGATGGCTACTGTTGGCTAATGGGAGAACAGAATGGAGTCTGGTACACAGAAATACAACGCAACAACTTAATTTTAGGTGTGTGTCATGAAAGTTAGAACTTAGAACACCCGATCTCGTAACTAAACAGTGTAGTGTGTGTGTCGTGGGTCTAGCTGAGGGTTACCACCAGCACGAAGCTCAAACCGTTGCCCCATCTGATCATTATCATGGTTCCACCATTGTTTTTTGTTAGCAATTTGTATACTTCAGATATATGTATACAGTATACTTCAGATCTTATCTTTTTCTCACTGCCATTTAATTCACAAACTCAAGCATCAAATAAAGGTTCTATCCGATGTCTATGAGCGGTGTATAAAAAGCACGCCCCAAAAGAGAATCGGAGACGACAAAAAGTGGTCCAATCATCATTACAGATCTTGCATCATATAATTTTAGTTGTTAAGTTTTCATCTTCTTTATTCAAGCTACAAATTCGTATTAGTGCGTAGATAGAGTATCAACAACCAAATCTTACTTATCAAAACCACTACCATGGTTGTTTTCTTCTTAAAACAAATTCTAACTTATTCGCCGGAATAGATCAAAGCAAGATCAGGATTCGTATAACTCTATACGAATTAGAAGGGTTTGATTTGGGTACCTTAATCACCAAACGGAGCTTGATCAGAGACGTCGGACAACTATGGTGTCATCTCTCGTTTGCTGCGGTGTTCTCTATGGTTTCAGAGGGTCACGCGACTGTTCAGAGGCTGTTTAATGACCGGTTGTGGTGGTGTTTGATCGCCAGTTGCTCGAACAGATGCAGTAGGTAGATAGAAATCGAGTATTCGTGACGTGCTAACCCAGTGTTCCGATTTAGAGCTAGTGGTGTCCTAACACGTTTTTACCCAAACCGGTTCGTGTTTAAAACCGAACCAGTTTTTTTTGTCGTGGGGTTAAAGCGGTTTTTCTTTTCAAACCGGTTCGGGTTACAAACCGGTTTGACTCACCTGAAACTCAAACCTGTCAAACTGATTCGGATCGATTTGAAACCGGTTTTTTATAAACCGGTTTTAGGACCGGTTTTTAACTTTTGCAACCGGTTTATAAACGGGTTTTTAGGGTGGGGTTACCAAACTGGCATACAAACCGCCAGTTCGGGTCGGTTTAGGACAGATTTTGGCCAAAACCGGTTTTTTTTTTTAAATTGGATCCGGTTTTTTTGGCCGAACCGGTTTTTTTACCCAAGTCTACATCATACTAGCAACACATGATTTCCATGGTAAGTTAGCAACACATTTTTATTTAGTTTATAAAGAAAGATGATATTATTATTAATATAATTAATCTATTTAATATTTATAGGGATAAACAATAATTTAGCACTACCTAATCCAGTATTGTACAAATTTGTTTTTCTGTATGTGAGGGTGATTGGTTTGTGGTCAAGTCACAAACATGGTCTAGACCAATCATGAATTCAAAGCCGTTGTTTTACTTTATATGTTACATGTTATAGCCATTCAGCCTTGTATGTTCAAAAGTTCAAAAGATAGAGACAAATAGAGAGAGAGAAAGGAGGAGAGTGCGCACACACTAAAGAGAGAGATAGAGTTACGGAGAGGAAGAGGGTGACCACCACCTCCATAGGGTTTTCCATTGTCATATTCGCTTCCACCATCACCATCGCCATCGCTTACCACCAACTATCAATCGTAATCAAGCTATGGTTTGGCGATGACAAAGGTTGATAAACCACTTTTCTTCCTTCAAGACTATTTCTTCTTCATTCTTCACTTTCATTTCTCTCTCTCTTTCTTCACACAAATAATCGATGAACTTAGCAGAGTTTATTTTTAAGGTCTCAGATGCTAAATTAAGATCTTAAATTCATGAGTTTTTATTTTTAATTACAAAAGAATCATCATGCTCTATAGTTTCTATACATGTATATTAGTAAGAATATTGTCACACCCCAACCTTAACGGCGAAATCGTCGAGATGTGAGGGTTAACATTGTTTACAACCACATAACGCTATTTTTAAATGAAAATATTATTATCATAAGTTTCAAATGTAAATTTACAACCATAAGTCTTAAATAAGAAGTCAAACATAACATAAGATGAATAATCCAAAACAATTTATTCAATTATCTAGGTCCAAATCCTAGATGTGAGCAAATTTCAAAAGATAACTTCAAGTTTGGGCATTTCCTGAAATATATTAAAAATAAAGGGTCAACTTTGAAAGTTGGTGAGTTTCCAAGGTCTAATAGACATAAATATATCAAAAGGTTTACAAGTAGCAATTCATGTCAAAGGTTATGAGTTATGCAAGTTTATAGAACACATATAGCTACAATCAAACCTTGACCAAGATTAAGATTACAAGTTTATAACGATTAGCTAAGTGTACTTGGTTCCCATGAAGAACAAGTCATACGTCATCAGGAGCCGGCAGTACATCGGCTTTAGCACCAAATAGGCTTGTCAGGCACATAGATCTATGACATCGCCAGGCTAGCAATAGTTAATGATTGTCAACATATAATGTATCTCATATAAAGCTCACAATAACACAAATAACCATGACAAAAATATAAATATGAATTGCAAGTGCGTTACAAATATAAAACGTTTACATGTGTAAGTTTGATAAGTTTAACATGTTTCACCCCAAAAAGGTGTGAAATAATAATAAAATGGGGCAAGTAAACTCACTTGACATATAAATGTATAAGATGGTAATAAGAATTTAAACAACGTTCCAACGAGTTCCCTTACAAGATACCTAAAACATATATATTACAAGTTTAAGTTTAATAATAAGATTAGAGTTTTAACGTGAACTAGGGTTTTGATAAGAAGTTTGGGGATTTAGTAAATAAATAAAGTTAATTTAGTGTAATCATATGTATATTGTAGTCTAGTAACAGAAAATAATTTTTTAAAAGAATTAAATCCTTTATAGAAATTTGTGGAATTTAATTATAAAACATAGGTAAATTCTATAAATATCATGATTAATCCATCACTAAAAATAATATAGGGACCAATAATAATTTAATGATTTAAATTGTTATTTAAGGTATATTTTATAAAAATAACTAAGTACCATATAAAAATAAATTTCACAAAAAATAAATAGAAGGCCTTAAAAAATAAGCAAAGTTTACAAATTATTTTTTATAATTTTTAGAAATTTTTCTATATTTTTTTAAAGGCTAGAAAGCCCTAAAAAAATAAGTGAGGTTGCCCGGGTTCGAACCCGGGACCTCTAGTTGAGCATGCGTGTGATTTACCAGCAAGCTAAGGGTCATGGCCGTGTTAAATGATGGAATCTAAACTTTAAAAACACAATTTCAAGAATACCCCCAATTATTATGAACCCTAATGTTATCTTCGAACAAATTGAACCCCATAGGATTATTGTAAATGATCAGAAGGTTAGGGCTTTTGATCTGTACCCATAACCGAATGTTTTCATGTATTCAATTACCTGGATTGACAAAGATTCGCTGATGAAAGAATGAGAGCAATGTCATGACAGGGGCGGTAATCGATTGCGTGTCTGTGTGTGTTTTGAATGAAATTGAGGTTGTAAAGAGTGAAAAGAATTCGTTTAAAGTGATTACCACAGGTTATATGATTCCCTTTTGAACAATCCCACACTCAACGAACTCAATTTCAGTCGCGGCCGATTTGATTCCAATACCTTTGATAAACGGTTGTTTTAAACGTAATTAAACGCACCATTGAATTCACAATGATTAAATGTACGTTTATTGTCGTATTCCTCCCTATGGTTTGGTCGCATTTGCCATTTTCATCCAAAAATATTTTTTCTTACATTTGTCTCCTTAAGGTTTTGGAAACGTTGCTATTTTCATCCAAAAATCTTAGCTCCATTGTTTGAAAATGTTAAATATTCATCGTTAAAAGGGTACTTACGTAAATTTTTATATAAAAACGATATCCTAATTTATGTTTACGTGTTGTTAATAAAACATTTTACCACGGAATTCATGTTTTTGGATGAAAATAGCAACTTTTACAAACCTTGGGGATCCAAATATAAGAAAAAATCTTTTTGGATGAAAATGACAAATATGACCAAACCACGGAGAGGAAAACGACAATTCACTCTTGATTATTATTATGATTTGAAGTTCGAACAGTTCGAACTTGATTGCGGTTATGCGTTTCAATCAATTCCTAAACGAAAGTTTTTGGTTGGTTTAATGATGATTACGAGTTCGATCCATGTTCTATGTGACATCCTGTACATTTGAGGTTTTGTTCCTCTCGTATAAACTATTTCTGCCACTTGTGATTATTAAATTAAATTTTAATAAGACAATAACAATTATTATTATTGCATGATAATGATTATTATTCTAATTACTATTAGCAACTAATCTTAATTAAATTAAACTAAACTACCTCAAATGCAATTTATGGTAAACTAGAGGACTAAAAATGAAAATGTGCAATGTGAATGCATATTAAACCAAATCGTCCCCTCAACCCTCCCGTAACCCTACCTTCAAGAGAAGAAACCGCTGCCGTCGCTCACCTCCGCAAACCACCATTGCCATCAGTCAAGCAACCATCTCCGGCGATCACAACTTCGACGACTCACACGGTTGATCGCGACTCTCGTCTATCGGTACGTTCCTTAATTCCTTGCGATCGGTCTCGTTGTTCGGTTACGGTTTCGGTTGTCTTGGTGTTATGATCTCGTGTTTCGTGCGTATGCGTTCTACTCGTGTATGTGTTATGTAGCCTACGATGTATACGTTTGATCGGTTGTACGTATGGTCATACATGTTTGGACTGTATGTGTTCTTTGTGTTTATATATATACATATATATCATGATGTGCAGTTGGACATCTTGGTGTGAGTGTACTGCTTTGTATATATATACACATGTATTATGTGTGCATATATATATGTATGTATATTTGTGTGTGTGATTATGGGGTGCGGTTTGGTGATCGACTTTAGTTCTGCGTACTATGTATTTGTGCGTATGTATGCAGTTGGCGTTTAGTTTTTGGCAATGTAAATGCGTACGTGTTTGTATGTTGCGAATGTGTGTGTGTTTGTGTGTAAATGCGTACGTATGTGTGATGGCATGTATGTGTGTGTGTGATGGCATGTGTGTGTGTATGTTTGTGAATATGGGTGATGTATGGTTTGTATATGTGTGTTGAAGCATGTAAATGTACATGCATGCATCGATGCTGAATTTTTAATAGCAAATTGTGTGTACATGTTGTGTATATTAGGTGTGTGTAAATTTGTATATGTATATTATTGAAAGTGTGTTATGGATGGTCATTATGCAATATGATAAATGGGTTAAGCATTATTAACGACTAAGGTCTTATTATATTAAGTCTTAAAATTTGAAACGCGTTGACGAGTACATTTATACATGATCTAGTATAAGCGAGGGTGATTGGGTTTTGGGCATTAAAGGTGAATTGGTATACGCATGTGCTTGATTTCAATTAAAGGGGAAGTGTCGTTGGCCTATACCGTAATTGAGTCGTGAGACGCGAAACCGTATAATTTGTATGTTCATAATAATAATTAATAATAATTATTAATAATAATTATATATTAATTGAAATTCAGGTTAATCGGAATCCAATCATTTGTGCTTGTTTTACGTGTTGCTGTGCATTCAAGGTGAGTTCTCAGCCCCACTTTCATATCATACTCTCTTTTTGGGGGAGAGAAACATGTTGTTTTTCATAAACATACAATGCTTAGATTGGTAATGTGACATCTCATATTTTCGTTAAATTAAAAGTAAACTTTGTTAAGTTTTAAAAGGACCTTTTATGTCAATTTTGAAATTTTGAGGACTTATTATGCTTAATAATTAATTTGGTGATTAACAAATTAATATAATAATAATAACATTATAAGTGTTATAATGTTGTTTATTATTATAAAATTTAAGGTGTTAATAATCTTAAATGAAATAATAACTATTATTATTATTATAATAATGACACTAATAATAATAATAGTAATCATAATAATAATAATAATAATACTTATAATAACTAAGAATAATAATAATAATATCAATAATAACAACTTGTAAAATTTAGTTAAACTTAAAAAGAAAAGTCTAGGGGGCTTTATTGACCATTTAGAAACTTAAAACATAAGTCTTCACATGAAATAACAAACTGGAAACCACAGGGACCGTTTATGTAAATTTATTTAAAAACCCAAACCACCCAAACCCCATCCCCGTCGGCTTCCTCCCTTGCCGCCGGCGACCTCTCCGGCGACTTCTAAACCTCCAAAACGCTCGATTTCAATGCAATTAAACCGGTACCTAACCCTCGTGCATCAGTTTCGAACATAAAGTCATCGTTAATTGAATTAAATGGGTGTTTAATGTAGTGTTCTTGAAACCGAAACAGTCTTTAAAAATTTGAACTCGATTGTGCTGAAACAGCCTTAAATCGGTTAATACAACCGTGTTAAAACCTTCAACTCAACTTACCTAAGCTTTCTGTAACAACAATTCCACTCGAATCAAACACCTTCACCTTGTTCGATTGTCATCTTCCTTTCGGACCTGCAACATGGTCGACAGTGGCCTTCGAAGCATTGTAACTTAAAATTAACAGAGGGCTTTCCATCCTTGAGTTCATTAGAAACTACCTGTGCAACGAATTGGCTTGTAATCATCGTTTGATCAACAATCAAGCTCCACATTGGTCGCGGTTGTTCTTCGAGTCATGTTATTGAAATCAAACAACCACCGGGTAAATTAAACACATCTTCTTAATCGATTTCATTCGCTAATCAAAAGCCCTAACATTAATTTGATTAACAACATCAATCTGATGTTCAATTTTGGGTTTATACCGATCTAGGGTTCATGGATTTTGGGGATTCATTTGGTCTTTGGTTTTAACAATTCAAAGCTAACTATTGTCGCGGCTGAGGCCTTTGGTGTAATGGTAAGAAGTGGGAGAGGTGGACTTGAGGTCCCGGGTTCGAACCCAGGGACCCTCAATCCATCCTTTTTGCTGCCTTTTCATATTTTTTTAAATATAAACACTTTTGAAATTTTCTAATTAATTCCAAAAACAAACTTTGGGTATTTTTAAAGGCACGTTAGTAATTTCTACAAATTTAATTTCTAAATAACTTAAACTCTTTTATAAAAAAAAACGAAAGATGTATTTAGTTTACTTATACAAATTAGATTATAAAAAGATGATGATTTAAAACCTTACAATATTATTGATTCATTTATTTTATTTTATTTTGTTAAACAAATTACTAGATATAGAATTTTAGTTAAACTTTATATATAGCCTTTTTGATTATTATTATTCATTCCATGTTCTTGATTAAAATATAAATATATATTTTCCCAAGAAAATATAAATTTATCCATTTTGGTTAAAAATATAATTATTCTTGACAAAGCACAAAATCCACTTAAAACCCTAGTCCGAGTTGAATCGTTAAACTCACTTCGATTAAACTTAAATCTTGTAAATATATATTTATCTTAGGTGTATTGTGAAGGACTACGTTGAAACGACGCGTGCTATTGTTTCTTGTTAATCATACATTATATACTTATTGATCATGTGAGTATTTCCATACCCCTTTTTTCTTATTTTCACACTTTGGGGTGAAACATGTTAACTTATTATAATTGCACTTGTAAACTTATTTGAGACTTGTAATCTTTATGGCAATTCATCATGCAAAGTTGTGGTTAGTTGAACTTTTGTGGTTACCATGTTATGGCGTTATATTGTAACACCCGGAAATTTATTATTTTGAAGCCGGCGAAGAAAGAAAAGAAATAAAGTTCAAAGTCGAGGGACCAAACTCGCCAACGAAGAAAAGTTGGGAAATGTGGTGATATGTGTAGGGAGAGGGCAGCCCACTCTCCCCACACTTCACATATTTTCGGGTTCAAGAGGGGGAAGAGAGAAAAGAAGAGAAAAAGGAGAAAAAGGGGTATTTCGGGTGTCCAAATTCGTCGAGTAGCAAGCCAAATCGAAGCTCTTGTCTTTATGCTCGATTGTGTGAGTTCTAGGACCCCACTTTTACTTATTTTCAACTGATTTTGGGGCTGGAAAATGTTCAAAACCCGTTTTTGTGTGTGTATGTGTTTGACCCATTTGGGTGTGATGTGTATGATGCGTTTAGAGTATGATTTCGGGCTTGTGTGTGCTTGTATGGTGTTATGGTATGCATTACTAAGGTCCAGGAGGGTTAATTTAGGCTTAGAATGGGTTTGGATGAGCTTGGAGGCCGAAAATGGCAGATTGGGTTCGGGATGAACTCCATTCTGCATCAGCTAGGGCTAGGCGACCGAATGAAGGCCATACGGCCGAATGAGAGGCGATTGAGAGTCATTTGTACGATTGGGATTCATTCGCACGATTGAGGGTTCAATCACATGACTAAGGTTTCAGTCGCACGACTGGGAGTCTAGTCGCATGGGGATTGCACGACTGAGGGTTCAGTCGCATAGATGCTTAGTCGCATGAGTCCATTCGCATGAGGTCAGTCGCATAGGTGCCCATTCGCAGTAATCCTATTCGCATAAGGTCCATACACACGATTGGATGTTCATTCGCATAGATGTTCATCCGCATGGGTCCAGTCGCATGATGTTCAGTCGCATGGAGGCCATACGACTGAAGGGTGTCCATACGCCCGAATAGGGTTGTTGCACTCGAAGGAATGTGTAGTTTGACCTCTGGCCTTCGGGGAAAGGTGAAGATGTAAGCATTGACGTAAAGTAACCCGTAAGAGCATGTAAGAGGATGGTTATGGCCTTAGAGAGCATGTAGGGCATGATGATGATGATGTTGCATGTTTATGCATATTATGAATGTATGATGTTGCCCTGTATGATGATGATGAATGTGTATGATATGTTCCTTATTATGATGTATGCTTATCTTTCTTGTGGCTTTACATGTCATGCTAATGAATGAATGAATGAATGAAGTATTATGTAATGTAAAGCGAAAGATAATGAAAGAGGAACATGAAGTAAGAATGCATGCATTAATGAATGATGAATGAACGAAAGAAAGGCTTGAAAGCATATATATATTGGGGTGAGCGACTTTGTGTTGCAAAAGACTCGGATGAAGTGCAATCATTTAGATTGCCTATGAGGTGAGCAACCTTGTCGTTGCAAAAGACTCGAGTAAAGTGCTATCGTGATGTTGCCTTGGGGTGAGCAACCTTGTTGTTGCAAAAGACTCGGATAGCTTGCTATCGTGATGGGCAATTGGGGTGAGCAACCCTAGGGGTGCAAAAGACTCAGATAGCGTGCAATCATTGAGATTGCCATTGAGGTGAGTGACTATGTGGTCGCAAAAGACTCGGAAGACAGAATGAACGAAAAGAACGGAAGATAATGAATGAGATGAAAGATAATAATGATAATATCTGTGTATATGTATGTTGAATGATCGCATGATAAAGGAATGGTTTTCAATGAAAGTAAAGTATATTTATTTTATAAAACTAGAACTCACTCAGCAACGCTGACTTTTATTACGTTTTCCAGTTGGCAGGTAAATGATTGCTGAGGATGGCACGGCAAGGCTACTCGCCTCTTTTGGGATGGCATCCATTTATAAAGCTTTTGTGATGTAATGCAAACATGAATTTTGTAACCGGATAATGATGTATTATTTGGAAAAAGTAATTATAATGAAACGTGATGTCATTTTTGAATGTTTTCGCTGCAATGTTTTCTTAATGCAATGTAATTATATGATTTATGTGCGATGAATGACCAACTGTAAGCGTCCCGGGAACGGGGCCTTACAAGTTGGTATCAGAGCCAAAGTTTAAGTGAAATGGGTAAATTTTCAAAATAAACCTTAACTTAAACTGAAAATGGGACGAAAAGGGAAATGGGATGCCAAACTGAGTAGCTGCGTGCCATCAGGTATTTTCTTAAAGTTAACCGGTTTATGTGCGCATGGTATATGTTATGTATTGTATGTAGATTTGAATACTGATTTAGTCAGGACAGGTAATACTTGGGGTATGAAGAGTACAGTAAGTGGCTAATCACAACTGGCCACTGTAATTAGGGACTTACTATACTTGACATAAACTGAGTTGTTTCCTTGAATGACCGTGTTGGTGTTTGAATCTTTCAGTGTGATAGAGAATGGCTGGTGGTAGATCTTCTAGGGGTGGAGGCCGTGGTGGCCCTGATGCTGAACCACGCCCTAAAAGAGGAAGGCCTAGAGCTGAGAAAGAGGTTCCTGCAGAACCTGAGACTCCTCATCCAGAAGCTGGGGATGAGAGTGCGAACTTGAGGGCCTCGGTAAAGGAGGCTGTTGTTGAGGAAGTACATCAGGTCTTGCAGACAATCTTACCATCTGTGGTGACCGAAGTCATCAAGGCTGTGAAGGAAGGGGAAAGGAAGGAGAGAAACCGGGCCTCAGGGGAGCAACCGGAGCCTGAAACGATCTTCTCCGATAATGAGGAAGAAGAGGAAGAGGAGCCTGTGCGAGAGGTGGCACGAGGCTGTAACTACGGGGTGTTTATGAGATGCAAGCCCCCTACTTTTGACGGTAATGGCAATGCTGCCGCTGCTCACCGATGGGTGAGAGAAATGGAGGCTGTTCTCGACATCAGCGAGTGCCGGGAAGATCAAAAAGTAAAGTTTGCCACCCATTCATTTGTGGACTCGGCACTATGCTGGTGGGACAATATTGTCCAAGCGGAGGGTAATCGGGCAATCGGGAGAATGAGGTGGCGCGAACAGAAGAAGATGGTGATCGAGGAGTTTTGTCCTCATCGGGAAATGGATAAGGTTGAAAGGGAGTTTCTGCAACTGGAGGCGAGAACCATGACACACCAACAGTAGACCACGAAGTTCAACGAGATGGCACGTCTGGTGCCGGATCAAGTGACGCCTCTGTCCCGAAAGATCAAGAGGTATATACAGGGTTTGCCGGCGGATATTCGCAGGCACATGATCGCCGCCCGCCGAGCACGTTTAGGTCGGCGGTGGATTTAGCGGGAAGATTGTACGATGAGAGGACGGTGGTGGTGACTGATGGTGGCAGGAAGAGCGGTGGTGATCGAAACTGGCAGAGGAAGAGGTTTGGGCGGGGTGATGCCTCGTCGGGTAATAAGAAGGCACGGGTGGATGATCGCCGTGTGGGCATGTCAAGTGCGGGATCGAGAAGGTGTGGTAAATGTGGACGGGAGCATAGCGAGGAGTGCAGGTTTGGGTCGAACTTGTGCTTCAGGGGTGGAAAGGCGGGGCACATGGCAAAGGACTGTCGTATGGTCCGGTGCTTTAACTGTGGTGAAGAGGGTCACGTGCTCAAAGATTGTAAGAAGTCGAGGGCTGAGAGTTCAGGGGCAAAGAGGACAGGAGGTGATGGACCGAGGGCGAGCGCCAGGGCATTCACCATGACACATGAGGAAGCTAGAACGGACCCTGATGTCGTGTTCGGTACGTTTCTGGTGAACCAAACTTTAGCTTCTGTGTTATTTGATTCGGGTGCTAGTAAGAGTTTTATTTCTGCTGCTTTCTGTGCTAAGCTGCCTGTTAGTAGTAGATGTGTTGATGTACCATTCGATGTAGAAACTGCCATAGGTAAGTCTACCAGGATTTCTGAGATGATAGAGAACTGTGATGTGGAGCTCGAGGGTCATAAGTTTCCTGTTAGACCATTTGTGATGACCTTAGGTGGTTTTGACTTGGTTCTTGGGATGGATTGGCTAGCGGACTTCGAGGCGAATATTGTGTGTCGCAAGAAGATGATTCGGTTGTCGGCGCCTGACGGTAGTTCAGTGACAGTGTATGGTGATCGGGTTACTACGATTCCGAAAGTGATTTCGATGGCGGTGGCGGGGAAGTGTATGAGGCGTGGATGTAGTGCCTACTTGGCCTATGTAAAGGATGTGGATACGCCAACACCACAACTAGTCGATGTACCGGTTGTGTGTGACTTTCCAGACGTGTTCCCAGAAGACTTATCAGGAGTGCCACCTGACAGAGAGATCGAGTTTCAGATTGATCTGATACCGGGTGCCCAACCTGTCGCCAAGGCACCGTATCGGTTGGCTCCGACCGAGATGAAAGAGTTGATGGAGCAGTTGCAAGAGTTGCTTGATAAGGGGTTCATTAGACCGAGTATCTCTCCTTGGGGTGCTCCGGTCCTGTTTGTAAAGAAGAAGGACGGTAGTATGAGGATGTGCATCGACTACCGCGAGCTGAACAAGTTGACAGTGAAGAACCGATACCCCTTACCGAGGATAGATGATTTGTTCGATCAGCTTCAGGGTGCCAGTTGGTTTTCGAGAATAGATCTTCGATCTGGTTATCATCAGTTGAAGGTGAAGGAGCAAGATATTCCTAAAACAGCTTTCCGTACACGCTATGGTCACTATGAGTTTCTCGTCATGTCTTTTGGCTTGACCAACGCGCCAGCTGCTTTTATGGATTTGATGAACCGTGTGTGTCGGCCTATGTTGGATAAATCAGTGATTGTGTTTATTGATGATATCCTGATTTACTCAAGGAGCGAAGCAGAGCATGCCGGTCACATTCGGGAGGTTCTAGAGACGTTGAGAAGGGAGAAGTTGTATGCAAAATTCTCCAAGTGCGCGTTCTGGTTGCGCGAAGTTCAGTTCTGGGTCACGTGGTGAATCCCGACGGGATAATGGTGGACCCGGCGAAGGTGGAGGCGGTTATGCAATGGAAGTCACCAAAGACGCCATCCGAGATTCGTAGCTTCTTGGGTTTGGTGGGCTACTATAGAAGATTTATCCAAGACTTCTCTAAGATTGCTTCTCCACTAACCAAGTTGACCCGAAAAGATGTAAAGTTTGTATGGGGTCAGGCTCAAGAGAAGGCGTTTGAAGAATTGAAGGCGAGATTGACTCAAGCTCCTGTTCTGTCTTTACCCGATGGAAGTGAAGATCTGGTGGTTTATTCTGATGCTTCTTACTCGGGGTTGGGGTGTGTGTTGATGCAGAGAGGAAAGGTTATAGCCTATGCATCCCGACAGTTGAAGGTTCATGAGGTCAATTATCCTACTCATGACTTGGAGCTGGCAGCCGTAGTCTTTGCATTAAAGATTTGGAGGCACTACCTCTACGGGACGAAGTGCACCATATTCACTGACCACAAGAGTCTGAAGTACTTCTTCGAGCAGAAGGATCTGAACATGAGGCAGAGGCGGTGGTTGGAACTTATAAAGGATTATGATTGTGAGATCCATTACCATCCGGGCAAGGCCAACATGGTGGCTGATGCCCTTAGCCGGAAAGAGAGGCCCGAGCCGATTCGGGTTAAAGCCTATCAGTTGATCATGACCTCCGATGTGATGAAGCTGGTTAAAGAGTTTCAAGATGAGGCATTGAAAGAAGATCATCTTAACACTGAAAGAATGAGAGGTCTGGTTGGGGAATTGGGTGAAAACACGCTCGGTGTTAGAACCCGGTTCGATCGTGTGTGGATTCCTCGTTCTAGGGATTTACGAGTGAAGATAATGGATGAAGCTCACAAGACTCAGTACTCCATTCATCCTGGTGCCACGAAGATGTACCATGATATGAAGAAAGATTATTGGTGGCCGGGTATGAAGCGCGATGTGGTGGAGTATGTGAGTAAGTGCCTTACTTGCTTACAGGTGAAGGCCGAGCATCAAAAGCCATATGGGAAGATACAACCTTTGGATATACCGGAATGGAAGTGGGAGCACGTCACCATGGATTTCATTACAAAGCTACCGCGTACTCCGAAAGGGTACGATGCCATATGGGTGATAGTTGATCGTTTGACGAAGAGTGCTCACTTCCTACCGATCCGCGAGGCATATTCATCTGAGAGGTTGGCTGATCTGTTTATCAAAGAAATTGTAACTCGTCATGGTGTGCCGGTGTCTATTGTGTCGGATCGCGACACCCGGTTTACATCTAAATTTTGGAAGAAATTCCACGACGCTATGGGGACGAGGTTACATATCAGCACGGCTTATCATCCCCAGACTGATGGTCAGTCAGAAAGGACCATTCAGACACTGGAAGACATGCTTCGGGCATGTGTGATTGATTTTGGTGGAAGTTGGGATGACCACCTACCGTTAGCCGAATTCTCATACAACAACAGTTATCATGCCAGCATTGGTATGCCTCCATATGAGATGCTATACAGTAGGAGATGCAGAACGCCCGTTTGTTGGGGTGATATTGGTCAAAAGGAGTTGGGAAGCGTCGAGGTAATCGAGGCTACGTCTGAGAAGCTTGAGAGGATCAAAGCCTTCATGAAGGCAACCAAAGACAGACAGAAGTCGTATGCTGATAAACGACGCAGGCCGATTGAGTTCCAGGTGGGTGACCGGGTTATGTTGAAGGTCTCACCTTGGAAGGGTATTATTCGCTTCCGAAAGCGGGGCAAGTTGAGCCCAAGGTATATAGGCCCTTTCCGAATCATTGCTCGAGTAGGAGAGGTGGCCTATAGACTGGAGTTACCAGATGAGTTAAGTGGAATTCACCCGACATTCCATGTATCTCATCTAAGGAAGTGCTTAGCAGATGAAGATATGATTGTCCCATTGGAAGATATCGAGGTAGACGAACGGCTCAATTATGTGGAGCAACCAATGGCAATCGTTGACCGAGAGGAGAGAAGGCTAAGGAATAAAGTGGTTCCTCTTGTGCGTGTACAGTGGAAGCACAGGAAGGGATCCGAGTCAACGTGGGAGACTGAGGAAGAAATGAGACAGCATTATCCACGTTTGTTCGAGGAATAACAGGTTTCGGGGACGAAACCTATTTAAGGGGGGTGGAATTGTAACACTCGGAAATTTATTATTTTGAAGCCGGCGAAGAAAGAAAAGAAATAAAGTTCAAAGTCGAGGGACCAAACTCGCCAACGAAGAAAAGTTGGGAAATGTGGTGATATGTGTAGGGAGAGGGCAGCCCACTCTCCCCACACTTCACATATTTTCGGGTTCAAGAGGGGGAAGAGAGAAAAGAAGAGAAAAAGGAGAAAAAGGGGTATTTCGGGTGATTCGGGTGTCCAAATTCGTCGAGTAGCAAGCCAAATCGAAGCTCTTGTCTTTGTGCTCGTTGTGTGAGTTCTAGGACCCCACTTTTACTTGTTTTCAACTGATTTTGGGGCTGGAAAATGTTCAAAACCCGTTTTTGTGTGTGTATGTGTTTGACCCATTTGGGTGTGATGTGTATGATGCGTTTAGAGTATGATTTCGGGCTTGTGTGTGCTTGTATGGTGTTATGGTATGCATTCCTAAGGTCCAGGAGGGTTAATTTAGGCTTAGAATGGGTTTGGATGAGCTTGGAGGCCGAAAATGGCGGATTGGGTTCGAGATGAACTCCATTCTGCATCAGCTAGGGCTAGGCGACCGAATGAAGGCCATACGGCCGAATGAGAGGCGATTGAGAGTCATTCGTACGATTGGGATTCATTCGCACGATTGAGGGTTCAATCGCACGACTGAGGTTTCAGTCGCACGACTGGGAGTCCAGTCGCATGGGGATTGCACGACTGAGGGTTCAGTCGCATAGATGCTTAGTCGCATGAGTCCATTCGCATGAGGTCAGTCGCATAGGTGCCCATTCGCAGTAATCCCATTCGCATAAGGTCCATACGCACGATTGGATGTTCATTCGCATAGATGTTCATCCGCATGGGTCCAGTCGCATGATGTTCAGTCGCATGGAGGCCATACGACTGAAGGGTGTCCATACGCCCGAATAGGGCTGTTGCACTCGAAGGAATGTGTAGTTTGACCTCTGGCCTTCGGGGAAAGGTGCAGATGTAAGCATTGACGTAAAGTAACCCGTAAGAGCATGTAAGAGGACGGTTATGGACTTAGAGAGCATGTAGGGCATGATGATGATGATGTTGCATGTTTATGCATATTATGAATGTATGATGTTGCCTTGTATGATGATGATGAATGTGTATGATATGTTCCTTATTATGATGTATGCTTATCTTTCTTGTGGCTTTACATGTCATGCTAATGAATGAATGAATGAATGAAGTATTATGTAATGTAAAGCGAAAGATAATGAAAGAGGAACATGAAGTAAGAATGCATGCATTAATGAATGATGAATGAACGAAAGAAAGGCTTGCAAGCATATATATATTGGGGTGAGCGACTTTGTGTTGCAAAAGACTCGAATGAAGTGCGATCATTTAGATTGCCTATGAGGTGAGCAACCTTGTCGTTGCAAAAGACTCGAGTAAAGTGCTATCGTGATGTTGCCTTGGGGTGAGCAACCTTGTTGTTGCAAAAGACTCGGATAGCTTGCTATCGTGATGGGCAATTGGGGTGAGCAAACCTAGGGGTGCAAAAGACTCGGATAGCGTGCAATCATTGAGATTGCCATTGAGGTGAGCGACTATGTGGTCGCAAAAGACTCGGAAGACAGAATGAACGAAAAGAACGGAAGATAATGAATGAGATGAAAGATAATAATGATAATATCTGTGTATATGTATGTTGAATGATCGCATGATAAAGGAATGGTTTTCAATGAAAGTAAAGTATATTTATTTTATAAAACTAGAACTCACTCAGCAACGCTGACTTTTATTACGTTTTCCAGTTGGCAGGTAAATGATTGCTGAGGATGGCACGGCAAGGCTACTCGGCTCTTTTAGGATGGCATCCATTTATAAAGCTTTTGTGATGTAATGCAAACATGAATTTTGTAACCGGATAATGATGTATTATTTGGCAAAAGTAATTATAATGAAACGTGATGTCATTTTTGAATGTTTTCACTGCAATGTTTTCTTAATGCAATGTAATTATATGATTTATGTGCGATGAATGACCAACTGTAAGCGTCCCGGTAACGGGGCCTTACATATATGTACAATCATTAACTATTGCTAGCCCAGCGAAGTCATAGATCTATGGGCAAGACAAGCCTAGTTTGTTTGATCCAAGTACACTTAGCTGATCGTATAATCTTGTAAACGTTTGAGACTTGTAAAACTTTATCGAGGTTTGATTGTTGCATTGTTCATAACATCCTGTCACACCCCGGGCCCAGGTAGGGTGGGACGTCACAGACTAGCAACAACATATGGCAACGGAAACAAACCATTATAAGAGCTCAAAGGAGAGAATATCACATGGCATTAAAGTTTTAAAAAGGTAACGGGACTAGATACGCATCAAGCCCCAATTAAGTTTTACAATCATCCATAAAAATGAAATTGTACTTGTTCAACATAAAATATAAATTGTTCAAATGTTTCATCAAGGAAATAAGCCAAATGCCATGTCACGGGGCTAAGTCTAGGTCTTCAAACTGCTAGGATCTCTTCAAATATTACATGAAACATGCTCAAAAGAAAATTGTGTCAACTAAAAAGTTGGTGAATTCAAGTGCTTAAAGTTTAAAAACAAAAGGACTTAATAAATCCTTCTTTGATTAAAAGAAAATAATCATTGTTTATCATCGTGGGAGAAATAAAATCATAATCAACCCTGCACTCAGTCCCGGTTAGCCTCTTCTAAAGTTGTGTTTTACCGGATATTCCCGAAGGAAGAAACTGAGCCCCATACCAGTGAACCCTACCTGCCCGGATGGTTCACCATAGAATCTTAACAAAACTTGTTACATGCCACAACGATCCCTCAGGATCTCAGTGGGGTAACCTTCCTGGAACGGAAGCCACTGTGTGTGGGGGATTCCCCAAATAGATCTATCCATATAAATCAAGCGGTTCACGAAAGAATTAATGATCATGATATAAGAATCAGCAGGTAACCACAATCCCACATAGAATCATCAAGTAAAGCACAATTATAGTTCAAAAATAACAGAGCATGCTTCACCCCAAAACAGTAGTAAAAAGGGGAATCACTAGAACTCACCTTAGGTTTCCAAATCAAAGTTTCTTGATGTGCCGGGAAGTGTCACAAGTCTAGCACCCTAACAAGTACATATTAAGCAATAAGCTACTGCCCTAAACTCATTCAAAGTGCAACAATGGTGTCAAGAGTTTAGCTATAGGGTACGACTTTGGTTTAGTGAAGGTTTGTATAAAAAGTTTCCTTTTATGGCAAGTCAAGGCGTCTTCATGAAAATTAGGGATTTTCACTTCATTAGATTAGGTATATTAAGAGATTTTATTGTTCAAGTGTTTATTAGCTTCCTGGAAGTCGGTTATAAGGTTTGGAAAAATTTTACAGTTTAGTCCCTCAAGTTTCAAAATTGACAGTTTCTACCCTTAAGTTTAGTTTCTTGCCTTTTATGTCATTTATGTCCAAAATCAGATTATTAGAGTCATATTATGATTATTATGGAGTAAGTGATTCAAAACTTTGGTCTACGGGTTCGATTTTGAAAACTGCGCGTTTAACGCTCCCGGTTGCGGTAAAAGCCGGATAATTTTAATAGTAGTTTGGAGTTTTCAAATATTTAAATTTTGGACCAGTAGGTATTTTCTAAGAGATTTCTTTATAAATTTTTAAATCCTTAAATTGTGTAAATTGGCCTTTTATAGTTAAAAATCTTGTTTTTACGTTTGACCCGTTAATACGCGGTTTTGACCGGGTTTGACCATTTAAAGCTCATTTGACCGGATTTTTAAATCTTTTAGGTCCTTTATCATTTATCTTACTGAAATCATATGATTTTTATAAATCTTAGTTTTGAACTCTATTTTTATAGATTTTTCTCAAAAACTATGCTCGGTTTGCACCCGTTTTTAGTTAAATTGTCACTTATTTGAGTCTTTGACCACTTAAATTATCCATTGACTCCAGAATACTTTATTTATCATTTTTGAGCCTGGAATACTTTTTAAGAATGTTAAATTCATAGTCTTACTATTTTTAAGTCATTTTACCATGTTTTCGGGTCCCGAAAGTGACTATGTTGGACCAAAAGAACCAATGAGCCGGATCAGAAAAACCTTTAAGTCCCACAGACGTCACAACAACCGCTGAAGTCCACAACAGCTGAAGACAACAACTGATTACAATGTCTGAAGACAAGTGCTGAAGACAAAGTCTGAAGACAAGTGCCGAAGACAAAGTCTGAAGACAAGTGCTGAAGACAAAGTCTGATGACACAAGTGCTGAAGACAAAGTCTGAAGACACAAGTGCTGAAGACCAAGTATCAGACGTTGTCATAACAGCTGAAGAGGACTTCATCAGTAGTTATGACGGTTTACTTTCAGTAGTTTTATGTTTTCAGTAGTTTTTTAAAACGACGGAAGAGCTTGTTCTTCAGTCGTTGTAGTTTCAGTAGTTTAGTTTCAGTAGTTTTATATTTTGTACTTAGCACTCTGATATGTTCTCAGTAGTTGTGAACATTTCAGTAGTTTGTTAAGTGTTAGTTATTTTTGTAATAGATCTGCCAGTTGTCACTATCCCGTGATAACAGCAGTGATTGCACTCTATATAAGGAGTGTCAACCTTATTGTAATTGGTGAATGATAGAGCAGAAATATTTGTCATAATTGAGACATTTCTTGTCACAGAAATATATTCTCTCGTTATATCCGTATTTATTTTAATGCATACGTGTTGGTCCATGTGATCGATGAACAGTACAATTGATATGATAATTTGATCAATATCAAACACACAATCCAAACTACAACAATTGAGAATGAATAAGATGAATCAAGACATAATTGATACTCAAATGAACAATCTCACTCAATAACAATAAGCACAATTGTATTTCAATGAAGTAACTGCTTAGAAATGGTAGCTTGCAACAGAATTCCACGATTAGGGTTTTGCAAGCTTACCATACAAAGTGAAATGACAATAGTATATATAGCAGTCATAGTTTCGCTGACAGTTTCGCTACCAGCGAAACTGTCATGCCGAAACTATAGTTTCGCCCGGCAGAACACAAGTTCGCCGGGTAAACCAAAACAGCAAACTGTGAACGAATGTATAGATTCGCTCACAGTTTCGCTGGACTGCCAAAACTGCTAATTACTAACAAAATACAAAATAAAACTAACAAAAGTCCTATTACAATGTAAAGTAAACATCTATACTAAAGTGAGTCCAACCTAACATGATCTTCAATACTCCCCCTAGGTTGGACCTCACTATCTTCACTTCTCTGGATTTGACTCATCGGCTCCGGTTTCCTCTGCTGCTGTTGGTCTATCTTCATCACCTCCCGCAGCAACATCTTTAGAAGCTTCAGCCACTGATCCTCCAAGGTTAGTTCCTGCATCACCAGCTTCCTCAGAATGACCACTAGCTCTAGCAAACTGCCTGGTCATGTCTTGAACATCCATAGCAAAGTCATCTTGTGCTCTCACCTTTTCAGCCAAACTCTTTACCTCCGCCCGTACTCCTCTTATTTTGTTTGCCACATTCATAAACAAGCTTGCCTCTTTTCGTGTTTCCTCTCCTGCCCCAGCCTTAATATGGTTTTCACAAAGAGTCAAGAGATCTTCATCACTGAAGCTGAATAACTCCATTGGGTCAAACACCCTAAACTCTTTTCCCTGTTTGGCTCTAATCACCGCCTCGCCAGTGTTTTTATCATAAAACCACTTTTCAAAGTCCTGTAAATGTTGAGGAAGAGGATCAGCCAATCTTATCCTGTTTACAGTCTTTGGTGGGTTGACTCTCAAAACAATCCTCCCTTTGCTAGTCTCCCAGTCTTTATCTTTCTTCGATCTCTTTCGTTCAGCCTTCATGTATCCAAATGACTCAAAATTATCATTAAGGCCATTTTTAATTTCCTTTTCAAGAAATACTGCCCTTTCACTTAAATGAGCATTAATCAAAGGCAAGGTGGCCAACCGTCTCAGATCCCATTTAGGCAAGGTCTTAAAAGCCTTCCTCTTGAGCATGTAACTGATATTACCTCCTTTCTTTTAATCAAAGACATCTTTAAGCTAGGATTATAACACCAACTTATTATCTTCTTGTCTGCCTCTTTCCTGCTTAAACCTTCCATATTTTGAAACAAAGGAGTAAGTTCTTCAGCCTCCTTCTCCTTCACCAACCAGTCACTCTTATCCATCTCAAACACATCACCTTCATCATCTCCCTTCTTAGCAACATACACCAATGGTCTCTCATCTACTTCATAGAACTCTGGTTCAGAATCATAATCAACCAATTGCTCATCCTCCTCTTCTTCATCAATCAAACCTTTTCCTTTATCTGACACTCCCTCATTGGTAGCTGTAACAACCACTTCTTCACCCACAATATCCTTATCAAAATCAAACTGTAAGTTAACAAACCCTGCTTCAATAATATCATCATCCTCATTTCTTCCAGCATCTTCTCTTGGGATCTCTTGTTCCCGTGCTTCAGTATCAGCTGCTCCAGAAGTGCCCTCTCCTACTTTGGATGAAGTACCCATATTCAAGAATGAGTACTTAGATATATCAGTCATATCATCTAACTCAGATTGAGTTAGTTGACAAGGTAGGCCAGCAGCAGCTTTCATCTGAGAAATTTCTTCAAACAATCTCTTAATCAAATTATTCTGGTCAACCAACATCTTTTTCATTCCTTCAATTACCTCATCCTTCTGTTGTTCCCTAATCTCCTGATTCGTCAGTTTAGTCTTTATCATACTTAACTCATTTGCCAATGAAGTATTTAGACTACGAATCACATCCTCATCAAGACCAGCACTAGCCTCTTTCCCTGCTGTGAAACCCTCGTGTCGATGTTTTGTTCTTCGTTCAGGCTCAACAAAGTCAGTTTTCTTTTTAGACCTCCGTTCTTTCTCCACCCTTATTTCCTCTGCTTGTGTATCTATATCTTCTTCGAAATCATAATCTTTCTCTTTTGCATATCTCTTTCTCTTCTTAGCTGCATCAGCTTGTTTCACCCTTGTTTCCTCAGCCCTTTTGTTTTCAGACTCATCGACCCGTCTGATATAATTCCAGCGTTCTGGTGGGTACATATTTTCCCAGAGATGGGTAATTTTACCACTGAAATCATGGCGGATAGCACAGCAATCAGCAAATATCCGAGGGTTCATCTGCACTAATCTCTTAACTTCACCATGTTTAGGAACATCAGGAACAAGATCATCAATAATCATCTGAATAAAGCGAGGATATAACAACCATTTATCCTTTTTCACAGCCATCACATTTTCTGCCATACACGCAAAGATCAGTCTAGCAATGTTTGCTTTCTCCCCTTTACAACATATCACCATAACTTTGGCCCAGTCAAGATTAAGTCCATCGGATCCACCCTTACGGTGATCTAAGCACATAATAAAACGTGAGCTATATATCTCCATTCCTTAGATAAAAAAGACTTTTTAATCTCCTTCCTCGAACCAAAAGCTGGTCCCTCATATCCCATTTGTCTGAAAGCTTGGAATACTTCAGATTCCGTCATATCAACTTCATCACCAGTATCATCTTCTAGTCTAAGAATCCTCGACACGCTCTCAGCAGTAATAGTTATATCATGATCAATCACTCTAGCTGTGATTCTCTGAACATCTCCTCCAGTGTTGTATTCTGCTGATCTCCAAAAGTCTCTAATATGAAGATCATAGATAGTGGGTGAGTGAGAGATAGCATATGCAATGGGTGATCTCTGGAGCCATCTAATACAGTCACGAAATCCGGCCGCCTTTGGAAGAGTATCGTCTAATATGGCAGTGATGTTATTCCTCTCATCAAACTTGAGATTCGCCATAATAACCTGAAAAGAACAACAAATAAATTTGAATAAGAAATACTGAAAATAAGAAAATAAGACAAAAACATAAGAAACAATCAGTTTCGGCAAGCGAAACAATAGTTTCGCTCACTAAGACATGATAGTTTCGCTGAATCAAAGACAATTTCGACAAGGAAAACAAACAGTTTCGACAAGCGAAACTATAATTTCGCTCATTGAAACTTGTTATTTTCGCAGAACAAAAAGTAGTTTCGACAAGATTAGAATGAATTAAAGTAGTTTCGCAATTAGTTTCACCAAATATTAATTTAGTTTCGCTATTACAAATTAGTTTCGCTGACATAAGAAAATACAAGCGAAACTGTGTAAATTAAAGATCAGTCATTGCGAAATTAGAGAAGATATGGCGAAACTGTTAAGTTCGCTCGGACACATAACTTTACAGTTTCGCTGAAAAGATGTGAACTTTCGTTCAATTTCGCAGAAGAATCAGTAGTTTCGCTGAACGAACAGCGAAACCACCGAAGAGACACAATCATGATTACTTAAGAATAAAAGATTTTAACCAGATTAAAGCGTAAACCTAGGTTCGAAACTCACATACGAAGCGAAAACCACTAACAATCAGTCCAAAACACAATCACAAATCAAAATCGCCGTTAATGTTACGGAAAAACCCTAAAAAGAGAAACTGAACGATGTCGCGAAATTATGAAAGAAATTTCGCAACAATGACTTATATAGCCAACAGTTTCGCTGACAGCGAAACTATAAATTCGTCTGGCGAATTTACAGTTTCGCCCAGTGAAACTGTAATTTCGCTAGAAGATAACTGGTTAACAACTTATTAGCAAACCTAGCGAAATTGCAGTTTCGCTTTGCGAAATTATTAGCGAAAAATAATTTCGCACCCTTTTTTTATTTATTATTATTTATTATTTATTATTTTTTTTAAACTAAAATACTCAAAGGAAGCACATCACCTAATGAGATCTAAAATAATCAGAGATCACATTCTCTAAATATTTTAGAACATAATGATGATTAAAAATCATCTACCAGTCATGAGATCATACTGAGTACAAGATCTGATCACAATCTGCACAAAAACAACTGAAATTAGAACAAATCAATAACGATTGCTGATATAATTGTCCACTTAAACTCATGCCTTATCCTTTTTCGACCAACAGCTTATGATTCATTTAAGGTTCGATTAGATGCTTTAGAATGCTAAGACCCCACAATCATTTGGTAAAAACCCTCACCCAACCTCAGGATTTCTTGAATTATGAATCAATCTTCATGGAACAAGATTTGTGGATAAGTGTGCAAATGATTATAAACAGAATATTTCATTCTGAGAGAAATTCATCGATAAGATGATTTGACATAATTATATCAAAATGGTGAGAGCTCCAGATCTATACTCACGTATAACAGAGGAGATAACCATTTGATCATGTGCTGATGAGAGCTCCAGGTCAGTACTATCGTACAGCAGAGGAGATCATCACTCCAGGTCAGTACTCACGTACAGCAGAGGAGATAAGCACAGACACAAGACATCTTAACATAAAATAAACCAGCAGAGAATGATGACATAACAAAGCAAATGAACGAAAGATTCATTCTCAATCCAATTTTTGTCAGGACTCAGTTTTTGTGCAATCCAAAATGAATGAGTAAATCCAGACATTCTTAAGCATAAAGTTTAATTTAATCATAAAGCTGCTGTCTACTTCATTCATCAGGCTGAGTCTATCAAGCATATCGTCAAAGAATCTGATCCATTTCTTTTTTTTAATGTGAAACAGAATCCAGTAACAGTTACTATCATTTCTCATAGAATTACTGGTCATGTAAATAAAAATATTTAAGAATATACAATCATTTCTCATCATGTTAAATTCCGATCTCAGAATAATGATATTACTCCCCCAAATTTTTATTTTCATATTACTATAATTATAAATGAATTTTAATTTAATTTTTAATTTTTTTTAATTATTATCAAAGAAATAGAAAATGAAAATTTAAAAAGATATTAACCCAAGCATAGAAATCAATTCATAAAAACGAGGTTTATCAAATGTTTTTGTGAAAAGATCAGCTTTTTGATTTTTTGTATCGATGGGTATAATATTAATGAAACCCTTTTCTTGAGCATCACGAATCGCATGAATTCGTGTTTCAATATGCTTTGTGCGGGAATGATGAATGGGATTTTTAGCAATTCCAATGGCAGCCTCATTGTCACAGAATAAGGGTGTATGAAGGAAATTAATTCCATAATCAATCATTTGGTGTTGGATCCAGAGAACTTGAGAGCAGCAGCTGGATGCAGCAATATATTCAGCTTCCCCTGTAGAAAGAGAAACAGTAGTTTGTTTCTTGCTCTGCCAGGATACCAGACAATTTCCCAAATATTGACAACCTCCAGACACAGATTTTCTGTTTAACCTGCAACCATTGGAATCACTATCAGAGTAAGCATGTAAATCAAAATTTCCACCATATGGATACCACAGTCCGAGACGAGACGATCCTTTGAGATAACGAAATATTCGTTTGACAGCTTTCTCATGAGATTCCTTTGGAGCCGACTGATATCTAGCACAGTAACCAACAGCGAAAGTGATATCAGGACGACTTGCAGTAAGATACATGAGAGAGCCAATCATAGACCGAAAGAGATGAGGATCAACTGGTTTCCCATTTTCATCTGGAGTGAGAAGGTCTGAGCAGTAAAAGGAGTCATCTCAGTAGACGCATCATCCATCTTAAATTTCTTCAGAATATCTTTAATGTACTTCTCTTGATGAATAAGAATTCCTTCTTTCTGTTGTTCAACTTGCAATCCAAGAAAGAAACACATTTCACCCATCATACTCATTTCAAACCGTTGGCTCATCACTTCTTCGAACTCTCTACACAATTGAGAGTTTGTAGATCCAAAAATAATATCATCGACATACACTTGAACAAAGATCATTTCACCATTCACCTCTTTTTTAAATAAGGTCATATCAATGGTACCACGAGAGTAACCATTGCTTAGAAGATATTGCGTAAGAGTCTCATACCAGATTCTGGGTGCTTGATGAAGACCATACAAAGATTTATCAAGCTTATACACTTTATCAGGAAAATCAGGATCTTCAAAGCCTGGTGGTTGACACACATATATCTCTTCATCAATGTCTCCGTAGAGAAAAGCACATTTCACATCCATCTGGTACACTTTGAACTGTTTATGAGCAGCATGAGCAAGAAATATTCTGATTGCTTCAAGACGAGCAACTGGAGCAAAGACTTCTGTATAATCAATTCCTTCTTCTTGAGCAAAGCCTTGCACTACAAGTCTAGATTTGTTTCGCACCACCACACCCCGATCATCTGGTTTGTTCTTAAATACCCATTTTGTACCAATTGGATATTTGTTGGGAGGTAAATCAACTAAGGTCCAAACCTTAAGCTTTCTAAACTGTTGAAGTTCCAATTGCATAGATTCTACCCAACAAGGATCTTGTAGAGCAGCATGAACATTTTTTGGAACAATTTGAGAAATGAAGCATGAGAAAAGACAAACATTAATCAGACCAGATTGACTTCGCGTGCGAACACCATCAGAAACAGATCCAATCACATTATCAAGCGGATGATCTTTCAAAGTTTTGTAATCACTTGAAGAAGGAAAGATAGTTGAAGAAGTATCAGCCATAGCCGGAGAAAGATTAGATGAAGGTGTATCAATGACAGGTGTTGAATCAGGTAAGTTAGGAGATGTAGGAGATAAAGAATCAGACAATGGAGCTTGATCAGGCATTGGAGACGATGAGCTGACATCAGTTGAAACAACATCATTTACTAGCGGGATTGATGGAACAGACGATGGAGATGATGGAATAATATTCGTTTGAGTACTTGGAATTGATGTATCATCATCGAAAACTGGCAAATTAAATGAGTTGAACACAGTATTGGAGTCAAAGAACCATGCAGGTTCAGATTTCACTTCAGAAGGATTGGATTCTTGCCAATCAACATAGAATGACTCTTGAACAATACGTGTTCTCTTGTTATAAACTCGGTACGCCTTTTGTGAAGAAGAATATCCAACAAAATAACACTCGTCAGAAACAGCACCAAATTTTGTCTTTTGAGATTGAGTATTCAGAAGAGTACAAGAACAACCAAATGGACGAAAGAAATCAATTAGTGGCTTCCTCTTATGAAAAAGTTCATAAGGAGTCTTCACTTTATCTTTCACAATTAGCACCCTGTTTAGAACATAAGATGCACAATTAACAGCTTCAGCCCAGAAAATAATTGGTAATGAGGATTCTATCAACATTGTACGAGCAGCTTCCACAAGAGTGCGATTCTTTCTTTCTGCAATACCGTTCTGCTGGGGTGTTCTTGCAGCACTAAATTGTCTCACAATCCCTTTTTGAGCACAAAATGAATCAAGAATCTGATTTTTAAATTCAGTGCCGTTGTCACTTCTTAATCCCATAACTCTTTTCTTACTGACTGATTCAATAGAAATGATTAATTTCTGCAATTCCTCTGCAACTTCACTTTTGTGTGCAAGAAACCTCACCCATGAATAACGTGAGAAATCATCTGTAACAACAAGACAAAAGGATTTTTTAGCAATTGATTTAACACTAATTGGCCCAAATAAATCAGTGTGTAACAACTCAAGAGGACTTGAAATGCTATTTTAAAGTTTGGGCTTATGAGGTTTCTTATGTTGTTTCCCTTTGGCACATGCCATGCATTTTTCAGTAACAGAAAAATCTTTTAAAGAAAGTCCTCTAACAAGATTGTTCTTTACTAATTTATTAATTATCTTAAAATTGACATGGCCTAAGCGACGATGCCACAGGAGTGACTCAGAGGTTGATGCTTTTGAGAGAAGACAAGTTGCAGTAGCCTTTGACTCATTTGAATTCATATCAAGAAGATATGTATCATGTTTCCTTGGAGCACGCATGAGAATTAAATCCTCTGGAATAGCTATCTCTGATTTTAAAAATAAACATTCGTCAGATTTAAATAGAACAGGAATGTCTTTATCACAAATTTGAGAGACACTCAGAAGATTAAAAGCCAATTCAGGAACATGGTTGACTTTTTCTAGAGTAAGAGAACCATTGGTAACTTCTCCTTGTCCAATCATTTTTCCACCCTTCTTATCTCCAGCAAATGCCACATATCCTCCATCTATAATCCGATAATTGGTCAACAAATCCTTTAATCCGTCATATGCTTGGAACATCCACTATCAACATGCCACAGACTGTGTACAATCTTTGAAGAAGATCTCTGAAATGAATTAACAAATCATTTAGCCAGGAGCAATAGGAACCCAAGATTGAACAACTTTTGTTTTTAAAGAAGCTGATTTTTTATGAAAGAAATTATTAACCAATTTTGTCAATTTATTCCCAAAACAATTCCTATTAGAGGATCTTTGAATCAAAGGGCAATTTTTGATAAGATGATCCTCTTCACCACACCTGAAACAATGATGTTTGAATCTAGGTCGATGATGTGATGAGGTAAAAATAGGATCAATAATAATCTCTTCATCACATTCAGACAAAGTAGAATCAACATCACTGAATGTCTCATACATCTCATGATGTTTTTGTTTATTTGAATCAGAGTTCTTCTTTACAAAATCAGAACGTGATTCTTCTGACAAATCAGTAAAACTCGTACCATTGGTACCAGTGTCAGATAAAGACGAACTGCATTTTTCTGATGATGTCATTTAATGGTATGAAAGATGGAATAGGTTGAGAAAAGAACTTTTCGAAAGAATTAATTTTAAGGTGCTCAGTTGTTTTAGGAGAAACATCAGATTCATTGAATTCATTACCAGAACAAAAATCATCACTATCATGATTTGAAGTACAAGATGAAATAGAACAATCAAGAGAACATGAGACATTCAAGTCTGTTACATTTGAACTAGAAACAAACACTGAATTTAAACTAGACTTATTATCTAAAACAGACTGCTGATTTTCAGGTGTACTAGAACTAGTGCATCCAAGCCCACTAGTTGGTCCATAGTCGTAGTCTTCACGAATGTACTTAGAGTTATTCCCAACTAAACCTGCAGACATACTGTCAGTATCTGATTTGATTAAATCATTAGAAGGATGAGGAACAGGCATAGGAGAATAACAGTATGTACTAGGAGGAGGATAAACCTGTACATTTTCATAACCCAAACCTGTTTTAATTCTTGCTCCCCGTTGAGATTTACAAAGATCATCATGTTTCATTCCAGAAATAGTCCATTTATCTAACTTTGACTGAAGTTTGCTTGCTTCAAATTCAGCAAGAGCAACCCGTTCAGTCAAAGTATTAACCTCTACATTCCTTTCCAAAACAATTCTTTTTAAATGATCAGTTTCTTTTAAAGCCTCATTTAATTTCACAAAATATTTTGATTCATTCATTTTAAGTTCATCATTAATTCGTTTTAAATCCTTTTCATTATCAATTAACAAACGATTAGCCTTATAAATCCCAAAAAGTCTAATTTTGCAAGCAGATGAGCACATATCCTGTATTACCTCATAAGGAAGTCCCATTACCATCCTTTCGGCAGCTAAAGCTTTATCGCACATGCATACTGGAGTACTTGATTTCCTTTCCTCAACAGTAGCAGCCGCATCATCCTTCTCTTTTCCTTTCGCAGCTTTTGAATTTCTTTCTTCATTTGAATCTGTAATTTCCTCTTTCTTCTCTCCATCTGCCTTCTCTTCTTTCTCCTTTACTGAAGGTTCATTCTCTCCTTTGAATTCCTTAAACAGCACAAATCCATCTTTATCAACTTCCATCTCATCACTTTCCACAACCTCAGCAACTAACGCGTGATTTATTTCAGATCTTGTTTCTTCCACCTCTGCACTCCAGTCAAAATTTGAGATCAAGGCTGACTCCTTTTTTGAATTTCCTTCTTCCTTTACTTTCTCTGCTGTCAATCTTGGTACTCCAGTGTTACTAGGATCTGTGACAATTGGTAATGGACATTCACGTTTAAAATGTCCCAATTGTTTACAATTAAAGCACCTCAATTTTGACTTATCAAATCCTAGTTTGGAGGTTGATGATTGACCACCAAAATTCTTTCTTCCTGTTCTTTCCATGAATCTCCGGGCTCTTAAAGTTAACATTGCCATTTGCCATTGAATGTCAGTTTCTTCTAAATCATCAGGATCAACCTGATACATATCCTCCATAGTCATTCCTTTACCTTTCAATTCACCAGCAACAAGAGCTTCATAGCTCTGAACAAACATTCAAAAAGAGCCATTGTTTCAGATGGAATTGTAGTTTCAGCATTCACCTTAGAATTTCCCAATTCTTTTCCAACATGATTACTACCACTCGAGAAATTACTTGTATTGCTCCCTCCTTGAATTGGATTTTGAATGTGAGAGTTTGCAGCGGATGACAACAAAGCAGCATTTTGAGAAAAACCAGGTGTGGGCATCATAGTCTGGTTAAATTCTCTTCTTTTCATATCCAACTCAAAAGATTTCAACTTGTTAATGATATCCATCAACTTATAATCTGTAAAACCTCTTTCTTGTTTGTGCATCCTCACTTGAAGACTCCACTGTGGTGGAAGAGAATCGAGAAGCCTGTTAACTTGTTCACTGTTGGAGAGTCTTTCATCATACTTCTTCAGAGTGCTTGAGACGGTTAAGAAACGATTTGTAAGATCTGTCAAACTTTCATTCTTGTATCCTACAAACGAATTGAACTCCTTTTCAGCTTGAATACTCTTGTCTTTCACCAGATCTGCATTCCCATCATAGAATTCACAGAGAGCATCATAAAGGGATTTAGCATTTTTATGCTCTGCAAAACGATTGTAGATGTCTGGAGCCAAGCAGAGAGTTAGAGCACCAAAAGCTTTTTGATCACGATCAATCAGTTTCAGATCTCTTTCAGTATAAGAAGATGGATCTTTGTTCTGAGAAACGACATCACCAACCGTAACCGTAGGTATATGAGGACCTGAAATAATCGATTCCCATTGATTATAATCTGTGTAGAAAAAGAAAGCTTTGAGACATCTCTTCCAATCTTCAAAATTATCTCCATTAATAAGTCTTGGAGGTCTATTAGGAGCAACACTTTCAAAATCCGCAAGTGTAAGAGTAGTTAATTTTGACATGATAGTTTCGGCAGAAAATTGATAATTTCGCTGACAAATTCGCTAACAAATTCGCTGAAAGAAGTGACTTGGCTAACAGTTTCGCTGAAACAATACTATCGCAGACACTTTCGCAAACACAGACACTTTCGCTTGCAATTTCAGCAGCACTTTCGCTTGAATCAGAGACAACAATTGCTTAGTTTCGCTGCTAATTTCGCAGGAAACAAGCTTGAACTTTCGTTCAGAAATAGATTCGGCAGCATTTTCGCTTGATGATTGGTCAAAAACACTAATGAACTTTCGTTCAAGGAAATACTTTCGCTGAAACTCTAGAAAACAACCTCTGATCCAAAATAACTCATAATTTCGCTGAATGAAGATGACAGTTTCGCAGTAAGAACAGTAATTTCGCTGGTCGATCTCAAAACCCTTTTTCACCTCAAAATCAATCTGAAATCATCCAAAACTCAATGAATTTGAGATCTGATGATTGTAGAATCTTCCTCAATCAAGAACAAGCATAATTCAATCAATTTCCATGCCAAAAACAGCTGATAATCCAATGAAAATTGATTGAAACTAGATATTGACCAAATCCACAAAAACTCAACAAATCAAGAGCACTAAGGCTCTGATACCATATTGTTGGTCCATGTGATCGATGAACAGTACAATTGATATGAAAATTTGATCAATATCAAACACACAATCCAAACAACAACAATTGAGAATGAATAAGATGAATCAAGACATAATTGATACTCAAATGAACAATCTCACTCAATAACAACAAGCACAATTGTATTTCAATGAAGTAACTACTTAGAAATGGTAGCCTTCAACAGAATTCCACGATTAGGGTTTTGCAAGCTTACCATACAAAGTGAAATGACAATAGTATATATAGCAGTCATAGTTTCGCTGACAGTTTCGCTACCAGCGAAACTGTCATGCCGAAACTATAGTTTCTCCCGGCAGAACACAAGTTCGCCGGGTAAACCAAAACAGCACACTGTGAACGAATGTATAGATTCGCTCACAGTTTCGCTGGACTGCCAAAACTGCTAATTACTAACAAAATACAAAATGAAACTAACAAAAGTCCTATTACAATGTTAAGTAAACATCTATACTAAAGTGAGTCCAACCTAACATGATCTTCAATACGAATATCAAATTCTTGCTACAATTTGTCTAATTCTTGATCTTATTCCACTGCGTTACACTCTAAACTATCAAACTTGTGATCACTGATCCTGACAAATGGTATCAGAGCAGGTTAATCATTGATCGATCTAATAATTGATCATTGAAACTGCTATTCAAAATCCAAGTTTGATTGAATTAACGTTTTTTTTTGCAAGAAACGGTTATAGAGATTGAATTTTCTGTGTTTTTGGTCATTCATCCTGAGATTTATTCTTGGTTTTCATTGAGTCTGTTGTGGTCTGTGTAAAATCTTTTAAAAGCTTGAATTAAATTGTTTTTGGACCTAAAATGACTACTCCTTCCAATGATCCTCACAATACTGGTTCCTCAACCAAGCCTCCAATGCTGGTTAGGAATGAGTATAACATATGGCAACGACGTATGCTCCATCACCTGTCTGTTAACAGCTCAGGTTGTTGGACATCAGTGGTACATGGTCCACACAAGCCTATGGTGAATAACCCGGAAACCAATCAAATGGTTCCGAAGAGGAGGGATCAATACTCAGATGAGGATAAGAAATTGTTTGAGATTGATGCAAAAGCCCATGGAATTCTGGCCATGGCACTGCCAATGAAATCTATTCTGGGCTAATGCATTATGAATCTGCCCATGACCTCTGGAATGCCTTGAAAGAACAATTTGGAGGAACAGATGAGGTCTTGGCAAATAATAGAGAGATCCTTGCCCAACAATATGAGACATTCTCTCATAGGAAGGGTGAGACACTGACTCAACAGTTTGAGCGGTTCTCTTGTTTGATCTCTGAATTAAAAATGGTTAAACATGAGTACACCAATATCCAGATGAATAACAGATTTCTCAGATCACTGCCTGAGAGATGGGACACATATACTATTGTCCTACGCTCCAGTGCAAATTTGGACAAACTATCTCTCACCCAACTCCATGGGAAATTGCTCACATTTGAGAGAGAGATAGAGCAGAAACAAAAACTGTCTTCATCTGGTAAGCTCACTGAAGACTTTGTACCAGGCAACACTGCCTTGGTTGGTCATGAGTCAGAATATGCTTCATCTGAATGCCAGTATGATGAGCATATTGATTTCTCTTCAAACACTTCTGATTCTGCATTTGTGAGTGTTGATAGTCAGTTTACTGGGTGTAATAATGACAATCTATGCTTCATCATGGATGATCTCAAGGGGATTGCTGATGATGACTTAGAAGAGATGGATATTTTGAGCCAAATGGCCTTGATAAATATCAGATCTCAGAAGTTCCACAAAAGAACTGGAAGAAAGTTCCCAGGGCTCTCTGGCAAAACCAAAGTTGGTTTTGACAAGAGTAAGTTGAGGTGTCACAAATGCCACAGCCTTGGACACTTTGCTAGAGAATGTAGATCATCAGGATCTAATTCCTCTGCACCTTTTGTGACTTTCTCTGGAAATAGTCAACAAAACAGAGGGCAACATCCTGTCAATTCTAGTCATCATTCTCAACCACAATCTCCTGCATATTTTGTTCCTCAGGGTCAAACGCCATACCCTTACCCTTGTTATTACATGCCACAAACCAGCCAAGTTCAAGCTTCTATGGTACCACAACCTCATGCACTACCAGAACCTCAACCATCTCATCAACCTCCTCAACCTTAACAACACAGCTTCTTCACCCCTGGAGTTGTTGACTGGAGCAGTTTGCTAGATGACATGTCTGGTCATGAACAACTGTTCACAGGTGCTGATCAACATGGTGGTGAAAGTCCTTTTGGGAATCTGGCACTTATGGCTCTGGAGTCTACTGAGGGTTCCTGCTCAAATGCATCATCTTCACAGGTAACTCAGGTATCTTCAGAGGCTAAAGCCAAGTTATGTTCTGAATCATGCATAGCTGCCTTTGTCTCTATTAGAGAGGCAAATGTAGCATTAATAAATCAAAAACTTGAGTTTGAGAAAACCATTTCCAAAAGAAAAGCTGAGTATGAGTCTGCTCTTAATAGTAAAAGTGATGAGATTTATAAGCTTAAATGCCAATTAAATGATGAAAAGGCCAAGCTAGAGGTTATTCTGGAAGACCAGAGAAGTCTCAAAGAAACCCTTGCAGTCACCCAAGTAGAGTGTGATCGATGGGTACAATCATGCAAAGGTTTTGAAATGCTTCTTAGTAAGCAATCTGCTTCCAATGTGAAGTTTGGCATTGGTTATAATCACACTGCTCCTCCTACAGATTTTGCTTTAAGAGCAGAAGTGAAATCTGATGGAGAAAGCAATAACCAATCCACCTCATCATGTGATTCACTTTTTGATAGAGCATCATCAAAAGTAGAAGTCAGCACTAAGCCCTCTCAAAACCAATCAGCTGATGTTGATGGTTCCATTGCTGACACTCACATGATCAAAGAGTTGATCAACTCAGGAGTTATTTCTAGAAGTCCTGAAAGGACTGGAGAGCAAGATTTAACACCTGAAGTTCAAACTCCAACTACTGTCAGCACTGAAGAGAAGAAAACTGTCAGTAGAAAGAGTTTGAAGACTACTAAAGAGGAAGTCAAGAAAGCAAATTGTTGGACCAAAAGAACCAATGAGCCGGATCAGAAAAACCTTTAAGTCCCACAGACGTCACAACAACTACTGAAGTCCACAACAGCTGAAGAGAACACCTGAAGACAAAGTCTGAACACAAGTACTGAAGACAAAGTCTGAACACAAGTGCTGAAGACAAAGTCTGAAGACAAGTGCTGAAGACAAAGTCTGAAGACAAGTGCTGAAGACCAAGTCTGAAGACACAAGTGCTGAAGACCAAGTATCAGATGTTGTCATAACAGCTGAAGAGGACTTCTTCAGTAGTTGTGACGGTTTACTTTCAGTAGTTTTATGTTTTCAATAGTTTTGTAAAACGACTGAAGAGTTTGTTCTTCAGTCGTTGTAGTTTCAGTAGTTTCTTATCAGTAGTTTTATATTTTGTACTTAGCACTCTGATATGTTCTCAGTAGTTGTGAACATTTCAGTAGTTTGTTAAGTGTTAGTTATTTTTGTAATAGATCTGCCAGTTTTCACTATCCCGTGATAACAGCAGTGATTGCACTCTATATAAGGAGTGTCAACCTTATTGTAATTGATGAATGATTGAGCAGAAACATTTTGGTATAATTGAAACATTCCTTATCACAGAAATATATTCTCTCGTATTTGTTTACAAATATCAAATTCTTGCTATAATTTGTCTAATTCTTGATCTTATTCCGCTACATTACTCTCTAATCCATCGAACTTGTGATCACTGATCCTGACAAATGGTATCAGAGCAGGTTAATCATTGATCGATCTAATAATTGATCATTGAAACTGCTATTCAAGATCCAAGTTTGATTGAATTAGCATTTTTGCAAGAAACGGTTATAGAGATTGAAATTTCTGTGTTTTTGGTCATTCATCCTGAGATTTATTCTTGGTTTTTCATTGAGTCTGTTGTGGTCTGTGTAAAATCTTTTAAAAGCTTGAATTAAATTGTTTTTGGACCTAAAATGACTACTCCTTCCAATGATCCTCACAATACTGGTTCCTCAACCAAGCCTCCAATGCTGGTTAGGAATGAATATAACATATGGCAACGACGTATGCTCTATCACCTGTCTGTTAACAGCTCAGGTTGTTGGACATCAGTGGTACATGGTCCACACAAGCCTATGGTGAATAACCCGGAAACCAATCAAATGGTTCCGAAGAGGAAGGATCAATACTCAGATGAGGATAAGAAATTGTTTGAGATTGATGCAAAAGCCCATGGAATTCTGGCCATGGCACTACCCAATGAAATCTATTCTGGGCTAATGCATTATGAATCTGCCCATGACCTCTGGAATGCCTTGAAAGAACAATTTGGAGGAATATATGAGGTCTTGGCAAATAATAGAGAGATCCTTGCCCAACAATATGAGACATTCTCTCATAGGAAGGGTGAGACACTGACTCAACAGTTTGAGCGGTTCTCTTGTTTGATCTCTGAATTAAAAATGGTCAAACATGAGTACACCAATGTCCAGATGAATAACAGATTTCTCAGATCACTGCCTGAGAGATGGGACACATATACTATTGTCCTACGCTCCAGTGCAAATTTGGACAAACTATCTCTCACCCAACTCCATGGGAAATTGCTCACATTTGAGAGAGTGATAGAACAAAAACGAAAACTGTCTTCATCTGGTAAGCTTACTGAAGACTTTGTACCAGGCAACACTACCTTGGTTAGTCATGAGTCAGAATATGCTTCATCTGAATGCCAGTATGATGAGCATATTGATTTCTCTTCAAACATTTCTGATTCTGCATTTGTGAGTGTTGATAGTCAGTTCACTGGGTGTTATAATGACAATCTATGCTTCATCATGGATGATCTCAAGGGGATTATTGATGATGACTTAGAAGAGATGGATATTTTGAGCCAAATGGCCTTGATAAATATCAGATCTCAGAAGTTCTACAAAAGAACTGGAAGAAAGTTCCCAGGACTCTCTGGCAAAACCAAAGTTGGTTTTGACAAGAGTAAGTTGAGGTGTCACAAATGCCAAAGGCTTGGACACTTTGCTAGAGAATGTAGATCATCTGGATCTAATTCCTCTGCACCTTTTGTGACTTTCCCTGGTAATAGTCAACAAAACAAAGGGCAACATCCTGTCAATTCTAGTCATCATTCTCAACTACAATCTCCTGCATATTTTGTTCCTCAGGGTCAAATGCCATACCCTTACCCTTGTTATTACATGCCACAAACCAGTCAAGTTCAAGCTCCTATGGTATCACAACCTCATGCACTACCAGAACCTCAACCATCTCATCAACCACCTCAACCTCAACAACATAGCTTCTTCACCCCTGGAGTTGTTAATTGGAGCAGTTTGCCAGATGACATGTCTGGTCATGAACAACTGTTCACAGGTGCTGATCAACATGGTGGTGAAAGTCCTTTTGGGAATCTGGCACTTATGGCTCTGGAGTCTACTGAGGGTTCCTGCTCAAATGCATCATCTTCACAGGTAACTCAGGTATCTTCAGAGGCTAAAGCCAAGTTATGTTCTGAATCATGCATAGCTGCCTTTGTCTCTATTAGAGAGGCAAATGTAGCATTAATAAATCAAAAATTTGAGTTTGAGAAAACCATTTCCAAAAGAAAAGCTGAGTATGAGTCTGCTCTTAATAGTAAAAGTGATGAGATTTATAAGCTTAAATGCCAATTAAATGATGAAAAGGCTAAGCTAGAGGTTATTCTGGAAGACCAGAGAAGTCTCAAAGAAACCCTTGCAGTCACCCAAGTAGAGTGTGATCGATGGGTACAATCATGCAAAGGTTTTGAAATGCTTCTTAGTAAGCAATCTGCTTCTAATGTGAAGTTTGGCATTGGTTATAATCACACTGCTCCTCCTACAGATTTTGCTTCAAGAGCAGAAGTGAAATCTGATGGAGAAAGCAATAACCAATCCACCTCATCATGTGATTCACTTTTGATAGAGCATCATCAAAAGTAGAAGTCAGCACTAAGCCCTCTCAGAACCAATCAGCTGATGTTGATGGTTCCATTGCTGACACTCACATGATCAAAGAGTTGATCAACTCAGGAGTTAATTCTGAAAGTCCTGAAAGGACTGGAGAGCAAGATTTAACATCTGAAGTTCAAACTCTAACTACTGAAGAGAAGAAAACTGTCAGTAGAAAGAGTTTGAAGACTACTAAAGAGGAAGTCAAGAAAGCAAATAATGCTTCCAAAGTACTGAAGAGCAAGTCTTCAGTAGTTTCATCCTCTTTAGTTAATGATCAACATAAGATGAAGGAGAAACCATGTGAAGTATGTGGTTTGTTTAATCATCTTACAGATGATTGTTGGTACAAAAGAGGATCCAAACTCAAACATAAAGAAGAAATTAAAGAGAAAATGGTTAAAATGAAAACTGAGTTTGAAGCCACATTTGTACCAGCAACATCAATCCTGTAACCCTTAAGTCCAAAAAGAAATCCAAAAAGGAAGGGGTTAAACAGGTAACAGCTGAGATTGCTCAAAAGAAGAAGGTGCAACATAAGAACTTATCAAACTCCAATGCCAATGTGTCTGAAGAGCTAAAAGCTTTATCCCAAAATCAGACACAGCTGGTTATGATGGTTCAACATCTATTGGGAAGAGTTAACCAATTAGATGTTCCTATGTTGAAACCACAGAAAAGGAGGTCCAAGCCAAAGGATTCCTCTTCTTCACCATCTTCTTCCTCTCAGGCTGTTGTTTCCAACAAACCTGTTAGTTTACCATCTGTTGATGTGAACAGGCCCAAAACCAAAAAGGTTTGGGTCTCAAAATCTAACTAATTTGTTTTGTTTTGCAGGGTTCTTCAACATGCCACAGAGGCATCTGGTATGTAGACAGTGGAGGATCCATGCATATGACAGGAAACAGATCACTTCTTAATGACTACTCTCAAGGAAGGAAGGGGTTTGTGTCTTTTGGCAATGATGCAAAGGGTTACATCATCGGCAAAGGCTTTGTTTCCAATGGGGAAATAAAGTTTGATGATGTTAACCATGTGGAAAATCTCAAGTACAACCTCTTGAGTGTCAGTCAAATGTGTGACAAAGGCCATGTTGCTCTTTTCACCAGTCAGAACTGCCGGATTCTGTCATCCAAAGTTCTAAGTTTGATTGATAAGGTGTTGGATGAATACACTCTCCTAAAGGCCAACAGGACAGGAAGAGTGTATGCCTTAGATCTTTCCAAGAAAATAGATCTCAAAGGCCATCCTTGCCTATTTTCCAAGGCTTCCCCTCAAGAATCTACTCTATGGCATAGAAGGCTGGGTCATGTTAATCTCAAAAACATAAATCAGCTGATAAACCATGGTTTAGTAAGGGGATTGCCTATGAAGGAGTTCAAATGTGAAGATAACTGCAATGCTTGTTTAAAAGAAAACAGCACAAAGCTTCATTTCCCTCCATAAAGAACCTAAGTCCAATGCCTGCTTACAGCTTCTTCACATGGATCTCTTTGGTCCTGTGAGAGTGATGAGTATGGCTAAGAAGAAATACTGTCTGGTAATTGTGGATGATTACTCCAGATTTGTATGGACTTTCTTCTTGCATTCAAAGGATGAGGCAGCTCAGAAGATTATCAACTTTGTGTTGTATGTTGAGAAGCAGTATTCCCTTCAGTCAAGTGTATTAGAAGTGATAATGGAACAGAATTTAGAAACAATACACTTGATGAGTTCTACCTCTCAAAGGGAATCAAGAGGCATTTTAGCATTCCAAGAACTCCTGAACAAAATGGAGTAGTGGAGAGAAAGAACAGGACCTTATTGAAGCTGCAAGGTCCATGTTGGCTGATTCTGGACTGCCAATGACTTTTTGGGCTGAAGCTGTCAATACAGCTTGCTATGTACAAAATAGAGCTCTAGTAAATAAGAGGTTGATGAAAACTCCATATGAAGTTCTTCATCATTTGGCCCCTCTAATTTCATTCTTCAGAGCTTTTGGATGTCCTTGTTTCATTCTCAACACACGGGATCAACTCCAAAAATTTGATTCTAAGGTGGATGCAGGGTACTTTGTTGGTTATTCATCAACTTGCAAAGCATACAGAGTCTTCAACTGTAGAACAAAGATGGTTGAAGAGACTCTACATGTTAAGTTTAATGAATCTCCAAAGGACAAGATTCCACAAAGCCCTGTGGAGATATTTGATTTGGACATACTGCAATATGTTCCTTATCAAACTCCTGCTGTTGCTCCTGTCAACAGTTCACCACCTGGTGGTACTGCTGGTGCTGATGATGATGATAGTAGTACTCACCTCTTCAAGTTTAGTGATCAATGCCTGATTCAGCTAGACCTGATGTTCCTGTAGCTCCAGCAGCACAATCCACAACAAATGCTGATGAGATTTCTACAACTTCAACTTCCTTTGAATTACCATCTACTGATTGGTTTCAAGGAAATGCTTCACCATCACCATCTGTTGCTGCTGAGCCTGCTACAAACACTTGCACTGATCTCATTGTGTACCAAGATCTGAAGAATCACCCTATGTCTCAAATCATTGGTGATATCACTGTTGGCGTATCAACAAGAAGTCAATTGTCAAATTTCTGCTTCTATGCTCTCTTCATCAGCCAGCAAGAGCCAAAGAATTATCACATTGCTTTAAAGGACAATGGATGGGTTGATGCCATGCAGCTTGAGCTTCTTTAGTTCAAGAAACAGCAAGTGTGGGAACTGGTTCCTCTACCTCCAGGTAAGTGTGCAATAGGCACTAAATGGGTGTTTAGGAACAAAACTGATGAAAATGGGCTTATTGTTAAGAACAAGGCCAGACTGGTTGTTCAGGGGTTTGCACAAGAAGAAGGTATTGATTATGATGAAACCTTTGCCCCTGTAGCAAGACTGGAAGCAATTAGATTGTTTTTAGCTTATGCTGCTTATCAAAATCTTAAAGTTTTTCAAATGGATGTCAAAAGTGAATTTTTGTATGGGAAAATTAAAGAAGAAGTTTATGTATGTCAACCACCAGGTTTTGAGGACAATAAACATCCTAATTGGGTGTATAAGCTTGATAAGGCTCTTTATGGGTTGAAACAAGCTCCTAGAGCCTGGTATGAGACATTATCAAACTTTCTTCTAGAAAATAATTTCACTAGAGGCTCCATAGATAAAACTTTATTCATTAAGAAAGCTGGGCAGCATAATCTACTTGTTCAAATTTATGCAGATGATATTATTTTTGCATCCTCTGATCCACAGTTGTGTGGTGCCTTTACAAAGTTGACACAACAAAAGTTTGAAATGAGTGCCATGGGAGAATTACAATTCTTTCTGGGTTTGCAAATCAAACAAAAGGCTGATGGAATTTTCATTCATCAGTCTAAATACACAAAAAATCTTTTGGAAAAATTTGATTTACAAAACTGTAAGCCCTGTTCTACTCCTATGTGCAACACCACACAACTGGATACAGATCAGAAAGGTAAAGTGGTTGATGAAACACTTTACAGATGTATGATTGGGTCCTTGATGTATTTAACAGCTTCTAAACCAGATATTATGTTTGCTACATGTGTTTGTGCTAGATTTCAGGCTGCACCTAAGGAGTCTCATTTGATTGCAGTCAAGAGGATCTTTAGATATCTGCAAGGCACTCCATCTCTAGGTTTATGGTATTCTACTAGACATTCTGGTAAATTAGTTGCTTTTTCTGACAGTGACTATGCAGGGTGTAAGTTGACCAGGAAATCAACTTCTGGTGGATGTCAATTCCTAGGCAACTGAATGATTTCTTGGCAGAGTAAGAAACAAACCTCAGTTGCTTCATCAACTGCTGAAGCCGAGTACATTGCTGCTGCAAGTTGTACATCTCAGGTATTATGGCTTCAAAACTGTTGATGCATGTATGTCCCTAGATCATGAGCTGTAATGTAATGAATCTTGTCTGTCTGATTATGATGTAATTTGTATTGATTAATGAAATGATATGAATTGGTTATTACTTGTAATGTTTAATATTTCATTAATGAGTCGTGATTGAATTGATTGGGTTTATGATTGTTTGAATGATTACACATTATGTTATATTAATTAAAACATTCAAACTTAACTTAATGAAGTTCTCATGCGAATGGCCCATGCGAATGGACCACACGCATGAATAACTTCATACGATTGACTCAATCGCACGACTGAACCAGGAGACTGGATCAGTCGTATGATTGACACATAAGATTGACTCAATCGCACGACTGAACACTCAGTCGTGCGGATGAATCAACCGCATGGTTCAATCGCACGACTGAACCATACTTATGGCCCAGTCGCACGATTGAACAATACTAACCTATAAATAGACCCAATTCGTGGGAAAACGTAAGCATTAATCCCATTACGATTCCAGACGTACCCTAGCCGTCCAGAAGCCTCCCAAATCGTTCTCCAAGTTCACAGAACACATCAGATCGGTTCCTAATCGATTTCTGACGTTGATTTCAATTCTTGATTGATTCATCGTGTGTTCTCACTGATTGGATCGCCAATCAAATAGGATTCCGCACTATTTGAGTTGGTTTAACACGCAATCACTCGGTATTTCGTTCAAATACCAGGTCCTAACAAGTGGTATCAGAGCCTTGGCTCTTGATTTCGTGTTGATTCAATCAAGATTGCATAAAAGTTTGTGTTTTTGCACGAAAAACGCAATCTTTAGCATCAAAAGTGATCTTGGACGTTCCCTGCTCATCGAAGTTCAGTTTCTACTTACTTAGACGATTTGGACTTGCAAAATTTCGAATTTTTACGGCTGAAACCCGTCAAACCTAGAAATTTTCGCAAAACAGCAGCTTCAGTCGCACGAGTGACTCATTCGCACGACTGGACTCCATTCGCAGTGCTCATTCGCACGACTGGACCTAGTCGCACCCTCATTCGGCCGACTGAACCGTTCGTTCGCATAGCTCATACGCACCAGATTCATTCGCACGACTGAACCATTCGCCCTGTTCAGTCGCACGGTTGAACCAATCGCAGAGTTCATACGCACGATAAGACCATTCGCATCCTTCAGTCGCATCAGTTAAAGTTTATTTGATTAGATTCTAAGTTTATTAGCCATGGAAGATCAGATGTCAGCCTTTACTGCTGGGAAGGACTCAAGAATTCAGAACCTGCTGCTGCTTGAGAGTGAGGTGGGTAATCACAATAAACCACCAAAGCTCTTGACTTTAGATGAGTTTCCACACTGGAAACAACGTTTTGAGATCTACCTCAATGGAGTAGATCCTAATCTGTGGGAAGCCATCGAGGTTGGTTATAGTACACCGGTGGGAGCAGATGGAGTTAAGCTAACGTTAAGTGGGATGACCGACGCACAGAAAGTAAAGTATAATGCAGAGAAAAGGGTTTATGCGTTGATAACTCAGTCGATCCCCAAAGACATATTCCACCAGTACTCAGAGAACAAGCAGTCCAAGAAACTGTGGGATGAGCTAGAGAAAAGATATGATGGGAATGCATCATTAAAGGCAATCAAGGCAAAGGAGTTAAAGAAGGAATTCGATAACTTCTCATCGATTGGTAACGAGAGTTTAGATGAAGTCATAGACAGATTCTACCACTTGATGAGCGAGTTGCATACACATGGAGTGGAAACGACTATGGAAGAGAAAGTAAGCAACTTCGCAGATGGATTGCCTGATAAGTGGGCTTCATTCGTGTCTAATCTTAGACAGAATGGAATGCTTGTAAAGCTGGATATAAATGACTTCATTCTCAAGCTGCGTGAAGAAGCACTAAGGATGAAGTATAGAGCACAGAAGTCTTCGTATACACAAAACCCAGCTTTATACAATGCCACGCCTCAAGCTAAGACATCTGGAGCACCTCCCCAGACACATTTGTGTCTAGCTCGTCAGGTCCTTCACATGCTTCTCCTTCTGGATCAGACACGTCAGGGTCGTCATGTACCCACTATATTGGATCAGAAGCAAGTGCTACCAAATTGAAGACCGAGAACCTCGGTAATGTGACCGTAGAAGTAGCACGAGAGCATATGGATCTTCTAGCCGCAGTAGTTCATTCATATGATGGACTTGTGGCTGGGAAGATTGGAAACTGTCATCTGGCAGATGAAGACTACGAGCAGGTAGATGAAATGGAGCTTGAAGGAATGGATATAATGTGGGCCTTAGCTAGCGCTGTCCGAAGGGCGAAGAAGTTTGTTAAGAAGACAGGACAAAATTTGATAGCTACTAAGGACACCACATTTGGTTTTGACAAGAGCAAAGTGACTTGCTTCAACTGTGGAGAGAAAGGGCACTTCAAGAGGGAATGTGTCAAGCCAAAGAAGACGGGTAATGGGAACCCGTTCTCATCCTTTACTCGCCAAGACAAGCAAGCCTCCAGTTCTACTTCATCAAACAAGGACCCAAAAGCCTTGACTGCTCATGATGATGAAGGACAGGACTGGAGTTTTAGATTTGTCTCACCAGAATCTAACATTGCCAGTGTTGAAGATATTGATGATGATTCTGCGAGTGAAGGTGATTTAGCAGTTGAAATAGCGATGTCACACAGTGAAGAAACAACTGCAGCTGAGGTCAGTTACATACCAAAGGAGGAGACTTCCACGTCAGAAACAGAAAATCAGAATCACCAGAACCAGAGACGTCTGATGCTGCGTTGATGGCTAACTCTTCTGAAACAACACAGGTAATACAACTGACCAAATGTTTAATAATCATGCTTGTTCTAACTGTGATATGTTTAGGACTAGCATTGATAAAAATTTGCTAGGTTATTAGATCACAATGATAACTTAGTAAAGGATTTACAACTATGCACTGAGGCCAATAGAGTTCTAAAACAAAATGAGCATAGTTATAAAGAAAAGATAGACCTATTGACTAAACAACTTAGGGAAACCGAAGTAGTTGCCTTTAATCAAGCAAATGACATTAGGTACTATCTAAACTCCCTAGAAGGACACTAAGAAGCAAAAGGCAGTTCTAGAAGTAGAAGTTAATTCCTTAAAACAGAAACTGCATAGTTGGACTAGTTCTTCACACATAGTTCAACACTTAGTGAGAGAAAGGAATAATGGGGAGGGCATTAGGCTACAAAGTGGTTCCACCACCACCTGAAACTGATGAAACACCAAAGTCTAAAACCAGTAAAACAAAACCAACCAATCAAGGATCATGGGTGACCACTCATTGTTACTGATCCAGACACATCAAGTCATCTACTGAATCTGGACAGAAACAAAAGGAGGCACTTCAAAGGCAAAGGGTAATTGCCTTGTGTTAATCTGGAAAATGAATTTGAAAAAAGTTAACTTAAAGTCAGGGTCAAACAGAGTTAATCAGAACCAAAAAGACTTCACACGTAATTTTTCACATGCTACAAGTCAAAAACCAGTTAACCAAAAAGTGGAAACAAGTTAAACAGGTTAAAACAGTTAAATTTGTTAAACCAGAGAAAACATCAAACATGCAAGAGTCAAAACCTAAAGTGATTGATGTTCTAAAGTGTCACGCATTTCTCCACAAAGAAAGTCTACTCATAAAGTTGATAGCAGATCATGCTACAACTGTGGAGAATGTGGACACATTGCTTCCTATTGTCCTTTATCAGGACACCTAGGAAGAAGATTGATCTTCAGGACTCTAGACCTAGGTCTTCTAAGAGGAGTTCTCTAACTCCACCTAGAAGATCTAGTGAACCTAAAGTCCAACCTGTAAGCCAGACGACTGTTTATCATAAACAGGCATTGCACAAATCTGGCTTATGGAAAGAGAAGTCATCCTGTGTGTCTGATACTGATGACAAGAAGGAATCTGAGCTACCCTCACCCTCTAAGGTCAAGGGTAGAGTTTATGATGTGTGATGCCTCTGGGAAACCCAAGACAGTAAGGGCTTGGGTTCCTAACCTAAAACTAATACATTTACTTGATATGTGCAGGGTGTTCGGTATATAGCGCTGAGACTAACACGTGGATTATAGACAGCGGAGCATCCAGGCACATGACAGGAAATAGAGCCCTTTTATCAAACGTCAAACAAATAAAAGGAGGGCATGTTTCCTTTGCAGGAAACAAGGGAGGATACATCACAGCACAGGGAGAAGTGGGAAATCAGAAAGTTAAGTTTGATAAGGTGAACTACGTTCAACAACTTCAGAATAACTTACTTTCTGTTTCCCAAATCTGCGATAAAGGATTTAAAGTCATCTTCGACAACAAGAAGTGTTACGTGCTGAAGAAAGACTATATGATCCCAGAGGACCAAGTTCTGATGACTGCTTCAAGATATAAGGACCTTTATGTCTTGGATCTGTCAACAGCTGCTCCAACGGATCATGAGGTGCAGTGCTTTCTATCTAAAGCTACTGAGAAGGACTCAATCTCCTGGCATAGGAGATGGGACACATTAGTCAAAGGAAGATGAATCACTTGATTCAGAAGGATTTAGTGAGAGGAGTAAATGTCAAGAACTTCCAACTTCCTGATTTGTGTAGCTTGCAAGAAAGGCAAACAGACAAAGAAGTCTCATAAGGAGAAGAAAGTTCATTCAATAGAACTTCCTCTTGAACTTCTTCACATGGATCTGTTTGGTCCAGTCAGTACAAGGAGCATTGCAGGCGATTTGTACTGTTTTGTGGTCACTGATGACTACTCAAGGTTCACTTGGGTAATGTTTCTGAAATCCAAATCAGAAACATTTGAGTCATTCAAGGAATTAGTCACCACTCTGGAATCTCTCTACAAGCTAAAGTTAGACAAGTACGCTCAGACAACGGGGACAGAATTCAAGAATCAATGGATGGAGGCATACTGCAAGGAAAAGGGAATTGTTCATCAATTCACTTCAGCCTACACGCCTCAGATGAATGGTGTTGCTGAGAGGAAAAATAGAAGCTTGATAGAGACTGCACGGACTATGCTGGCTGACTCGAAACTGCCTATCCAATTCTGGAATGAGGCAGAGGCAGTAGCAAATGCATGTTATACACTGAATCGAGTCCTAATAGTCAAGCGCCACGGAAAGACATGTTATGAGCTACTACAAAGACGCAAACCGAATTTGGAGTATCTTGAACCCTTTGGCGCGCCGTGTACACTTCTGAAGAAGACACAAGAAGGAAAATTCAGCGAGAAGGCAGATGAAGGAATCTTTCTAGGATACAACATACCGAATAAGCGAGTTTACAATAACTCAACGGGTCTTGTAGAAGTGTGGTGTAATGTCGACGTTCAGAGATATACCACGCCACCTACAGGCAAAGGACCTGCCTACTTCTTCGATTATGATGGATTCTTCAAATCCTTCAACATACCTCTCTCTCCCTCGGATGATGAGCTAGCTACTAGGATGATGTATGATATTCTGAATACACCATCTAGCACACAGGGAGAATCATCTACTCAGTCAGGGGGAGTAGTCGACGACAGTGACTCCTCCTCTGAAGATGAAACTGAAGCAGATGACCAGAACAGTCAGGAGGAACAGGTTCCAGTTCCTGAAAGTCCACAAGCATCTACGAGTGATGCACCTTCGACTTCAGAACCTCAAACTCCAACTACCTCAGATGCAGAACCAAATGTTCATAATCTGGTTCTGAGGTGCTGTTCCTACTACTCCAGGATCACGACTAAACGTCTATCATCCCCTTGACAATGTTATTGGGGATGTCAGATCAGGAGTACAAACCCGAAATCAGTTATACTCAGCTGATTACGCCTCGGTTATGGAGAAAGGATACATTCATGATGGTGCTTATCGATGTTTTGTCTCGCAGGTTGAGCCAAAATATGTCAGTGAGGCACTAAATGATGAGGCGTGGGTGAGTGCCATGCAAGAAGAACTTCTGCAGTTTAAGAAGTTAGGTGTATGGACTCTGGTTGATAAACCTAAAGGTGCTAAAGTCATTGGCACTAAATGGGTACTAAAATGCAAGAAGGATGACCAAGGGGTCATTATCAGGAACAAAGCTCGACTGGTGGTTCAAGGTTTTCGCCAAGTCGAGGGAATTGACTATAATGAGGTGTTTGCACCCGTGGCAAGGATGGAAGCTATTCGTATCTTCCTTGCCTATGCATCGTACATGAAGATCAAAGTCTACCATTAGATGTAAAGAGTGCATTCCTTCATGGGGAAATCAGAGAAACAGTCTATGTAAGTCAACCCGAGGGTTTTGAAGATCCTTACCATCGGGATAGAGTTTACAAGCTCGACAAAGCTTTGTATGGGCTTCATCAAGCTCCTCGAGCTTGGTATGAGAAACTCTCAACTCATCTTGTGAAACACGGCTTTCGCAGGGGAGTAATTGACTGTACACTGTTTATTAAGGAAAAGGATGGCGACCTACTGCTTGTACAGATATATGTTGATGACATAATCTTCGGGTCAAAGAACGAAAGAGTTATGTAAAGAGTTTGAAGCAGTAATGAAGAAAGAATTTGAGATGAGTGCCATGGGGGAGATGAAGTTCTTTCTCGGGTTACAGGTGGATCAAACACCTAATGGAATCTTTCTACATCAGACCAAGTATGTAGGAGACATTCTCAGTCGCTTTGACATGGAGAATGCTTCTGCTGCTGGGACTCCACTTGCTACGAATCATGATATAGCACCTGATGAGAATGGAGATCTAGTAGATGCCACTATGTACCGAGGAATGATCGGATCCCTCATGTATCTCACTGCCTCAAGACCTGATATTATGTATGCTACATGTCTATGTTCAAGATATCAGGCTAAACCAAAGGTCAACCATCTGATCGGGGTCAAGAGGATTTTTCGTTATCTGAAGGGTACACCCACACTTGGATTGTGGTACCCTCATGATGATGACTTTGAGCTTACCGCGTATAGTGACTCGGATTACGGGGGCTGCAAGATGAACTACAAGTCTACATCAGCAGGGTGTCAATTCTTTGGGAGAAGATTAGTTACCTGGCAGTGTAAGAAGCAGACATCGGTTGCATTGTCAACCTGTGAAGCCGAATATGTTGCTGCTGCAAGTTGCTGTTCACAAATCATCTGGATTCAACAGCAAATGCGGGATTACGGTTTAAAATTCTCATCTACTCCTATTTTTGTTGATAACTCTGCTGCAATTGCAGTAACTAAAAATCCGGTCCAACATCCTAAGACCAAACACATCGGTATTAAATACCATTTCATAAGAGATTGTTTTGAAAAGAACTTAATTGATGTGGTTAAAATTAATACTGATTTTCAACGCGCTGACCTCTATACTAAAGCCTTTGATAAACCACGTTTTCAATATTTATTAGAGGTCAACGGCGTTAAAAAGAAAAGTGAGGTAATTCCTGATGATGAAAATGTGTAGTCCGATGTCGTTTAGTTAAATTTATTATTTTGATTTGTCTATTTGATTTATTTTTTATTTATTTAACTCATGTTATTTTGCTGTTATTAAAATCCTAAAATAATTAAACCAGAAATGATTTTAGTATTTTAGGGGGAGAATATGTCAGCAAGTTAACATTAAAAAAAAAAAATAAAAAAAATAAAAAAAATGAGGGAGAAGGAGTAGCTAGCTGAAATAAGGTAGATTGTGTCTGTGATACCGATTCAATACCTTTGGAAAATGATAGTACACAGGAACAAATCAAGAGGGACTTTAAAATTTAAGTTTTGGAAAGATGCAAAAGTTCAAAGTATAAATCTGTGTAGTCTAAGCAATACAAAAAGGGAAGATGATAGAAAACTGGCAACTCCTAAGGTGACACAAAGAAAGTAGACTTAGAGGCTGCTAGACCATATATGATATGTTGGTAGATTCAACACAATAGACAATTAGACCTGATTGGTGATCTCAAGATCAAACTAAGTTGTTCAACTGACTGTGGGCTTCCATCTTATCACTGGTTAACACAATCAACAATATTCCAATAAGGGGTAATGAGCAATTAAACGCCACAAATGTGTGCGGATGACCATAATTAGAGCAAAGCAAGAAAAAAATTGAAAGACAAATGCAATAAAGCTAATGACTTATGTTGTTGGTGCATTTTGTGCAAAATAAAATAAGCTGCTCTAACAAGGAGATAGGTTGTGTGCCTCTCTGCTGTGCGATGGCACTGACCTGAGGATAAGCATAACCTAGATATTCTAGAATTCATTGTTGTTTGCCGCCTCTCTGCTGTGCGATGGCACTGACCTGAGGACAGGCTTCTCTTTGAAAGCTCTAAGAATAGTCTCTTCTTGTAATAATACCCGTAGACCGCTAAAAAGCTCCTGAGGAATGTTGATTACCATATAAGTGTGGGATCCACAAATGTTAGTTGAAATAATTAAACCTAAATAAGTCACCAGTCTGTGTCAAAAGTCTGTGTATGGATTTAAGTGGACAAACATACTGACAATCATTGTGGCTACATTCTCAAAGGTTCAAATCAATGTGAAAATCTAAGAGTTTCAGTATGATTTCCTTATGTTGCTAACGACTCTGGATGAACACCGAGAACTTGAGCATCAAAAGGTTTAATAACTAGTCCCAAATGATTTGAATTGCCTGTATGATTCCAAAAATTGAATTGGTCCAGGATGATCAATCTAAGTTGAAGCTATCTACTCCCGAACCAAATCCCGTAGATATCAATCTCTGGATTTATCTCTCACAAAAGCCAAAAATATGTCTGTTATGTAATTAGTTTAAATTCTTAAATTAGTTAGTCGTTTTAAGTTTTAATTTGAGTCAAGTGTCGGGCTACATCAGGAAAATCAGAAGGAATCAACTCACTAAAAGGGTCATGTCTGAGATGACCATATGTGCTTTGAAAGGTTAAATTAGTCACGTCTGAGGTGACAAAGTGTTTTAAAAGGGTCACGTCTGAGGTGACCAAAGTGGTTAAAAGATCACGTCTGAGGTGATCAAAGTGTTTTCAAGATAAAAGGATCATGTCTGAGATGATCAAAGGCTCATAATGTTAATTTAATTAATCAAAAGAGTTTAAAGTAAATTGGTAAAATGGCAGAAAATTAACTAAGTATGACCCATTCGCACGAATGGACCATACGTATGGGCTAACCATACGAATGAAGTCCATTCGCACGAATGAACTATGAGTATGGACCATCCAACCGAATGGACCATACGATTAGTCCAGTCGGAGGATTAAGTGCGAACGAGTGAGTCAGTCGCACGACTGAACTTCAGTCGGACGACTGGAGAAGGGCGACTGACCCAATCGCACGACTGAGTCCCACTCGCACGACTGAAAGGTGCGTATGAACTCAGTCGCACGATTGGATCTAGGGTTGATATAAATAGAGGTGGAGTCGGTCGCAGAGACTCATCACCCTCAAATCGCCCCTAAATCGCACATCCTACCGTTACTCTGCCAAAATTTGATTTGCCTTAGTTTTCTTGTTGATTGTGTGTTACTGACGTTCGCTAATCATCATACAGGTATTTTGAAGTCTTCTTCCATCAAAAACAGAAAGATTGGAACCCTAAATGGGTTAACTCGACTGTGAAATGCGAACCGAGACTTGCAAACCCTAATAACCTATTAAAACTAAGCAAAATGTTAAAATTAAGTAAAATAGGTTGTTAGTAAAGAGAATGCGACACTAAAGAACCGGTTAATTGAGTTATAAGACTTAGTTTGCATAGATTCGAACGTTGGACGACTGAACACCTGAGACAGACGACTGGTCGTCCGGATGAACTTCAGTCGCACGACTGAAGGGAGCGATTCACTTAACCGCACGACTGAACCATGCGAATGAGACTCAGTCGCACGACTGGTGTAACCGCATAAGAGTACATGCGCATGAGTCCAGTCGCACACTCAGTCGTGCGCATGAGGTCAATCGCACGTCTGAATCTCAATCGCACGATTCAGTCGCACGACTGTCTTCAGTCGTACAACCTCAATCGCATGACAGATAGTTTCATTCAAAGTCTAAGTGTTTCATTATACTCTTAGCCAACGGAACTAACGTTTATATTATTATGTGTTACAGATGGCGAGTCGATGGAACATGAGCACCAAGCACAACATATGTGCTCACCTGGATTTGACATCCAGGAACGCAGCTGACTTCACAGGCATTATTACATTTCTGCTGAGATCCAGGATCGCTCATGCTATATCTACTCCCTGCACACCATACAGATCAGTGCAGCAGGCCTTCTGGGAAGGCGCGTCGGTTGATAGATCCACTGAGCCTCATTGCATCAGAAGTTCGATTTTTGGTGAGGCTATCACTGTATCTGAGGAGGATCTGAGGATTGTTCTACAGTTTGGGGACGATGCTGAGTGTCCCACTCGTCTACACCCCCTCACTGTCAGAGGATGTTTCATGAGAGCCAAGTACTCTGGGGACATCAATGCTGGGGTACTCAACAAGAGTAACCTCTGTCCCCAGTTTAAGTACCTTGCGCACGTGCTGCTGAAGTGTATAGCATCCAGGAAGGGAGGTTTTGATGAGCTCTCCGACCAGATTCAGAACGCATATGCTGCGTTGGTGCTGAACCACCCGTTCAGCTTCTCCAAGATGATATTCACCTACCTGGTGGAGAACATCGAGGGGAAAGGGAAGGAAGGCTTCTGTATGTACCCCAGATTTCTACAGATGATCATTGACCAGAAGCTTCCCTCCCTGCCGAAGGAGAAGGAGGACGCTGTTGTTCTTGAGGTTATGGACGACACTACACTTGGCCGGATGAAGGTATACAGGGGGAAGCAGGTGAAGCCCCCTGTCAGGAGGTTGTTTGGGCATCTGGCCCGTGCTGATTATGTGGCGCCAGCCAAGAGGAAAGTGGCGCCACGAGGACAGTGATTCGGATGTGGAGCATATTGCCATACCAGATACCGACTCTGATGATGATGATAGCGGCGACGCCGGGGATGATATGCCTGCCCCATCTAGAGGCACTGATTCAGACGTTATTCCCCCGGGGTCAGCCACTGCCGGAGAGGTCGCTGAGATGGCCGGTTTCCATCAAGAGTTTGTGACTGGTGATATAGAGGAGGAGGAGTCAGATGAGGAGCCCCTCACCAGGACTGTGGGAAGTAAAGTAGTTCCCACAGACCACGGGCTTCGGGTGGTTGGTGAACACCCTAGGGACTCCTCAGAGAGAGACACTGACCCGAACTATGTTCCGGGGTCAGTAAGCAGAGCAGGGGGAGCATCCTCTTCCACCGGGACTAGGAGGAAGCGGATGGCTCAACCCCATGGATTGAAGAAGAAGAAGCGTCGCTTGACCTTCGTGACTACTACTTCCAGCACCACAGCCACCACTACCACCACTACTGACATACCACCCATCACCACAGCCACCACAGCCACTACTCCCACTACCACATCCACCACCTTACCTACCACCACTGTACCCTTCCCATCCATCACCAGACCATTCACCCCTACTTCACCAGCATCAGCCCACCGACCCATATTCACCACTGCCACTGCCACCACCACCACACATCATGCTGGACCTTCAGCCCAGCCCTCACATGCTTATGGATTCACTCTACCTCACATCGGGGTAGAGGAGCAGCTCTCAGCGCTAAACCGTATGGTGATGCGTCTGCTTGCTGCGGATGAGGAGAAGGCGGCGCAGATCCGCCAGCTGACCGACCTGACTGCTGCCCAATCTCAGCAACTGGCAGAGCAGGCTCGGGTGATAGACCAGCAGAGAGTCGAGGTGTCCCAACTCCAGGACACGCAGGCTCAGTCCGTCAAACGTATAGAGGAGTTGGAGACGACCAACAAGACTATTATGCTGAGGTTGAAGGGGTCGAAGGATGAGCCCCTGAAGCTAAAGGAAGGTGACGGGGATGATGGAGATGACGATGATGAAGATGAGGATGATGATGAGGAAGATGATGATGATGAGGAGACTGAAGAAGACAGGACAGAAGGACGTGATGATGATGATGAGGCAGAAGGAGGGGATGCGGCTGTATCGGCCTCTGCTTCAGGTCAAGAGCGGAGATCTAAGCATCGACAAGACCAGTCATCCACTACTTCTGCTCCTCCGAGCGACACGCCCCAGATTCAAGACAAAAGTACTGATTAGATGTTTTATGTATTTATTTATTTTGTACTTGAAATCATGTAATGGAAACCAAGTGTATTAAATGTTTATATATATTAAGTTAATATAAGTTTGTTTGATTAAATACTAATGATTTATGTGTTGAATGTTTATATCAAACAGATCCAAACTTTCAAAGGGATGAGTTTGACTTTGCTCCCCTTCAAATGGTCAAGACTCAATTAACCATGATTCTTGACCTACAAGGGATAGTGAGACGGTCTGTGAGTTATACCCCTGAAGAAGGGGAGATAATTCATGACCTGTCTGATGAGCAACTGGCAGAGATGTTCAGACTCAATCCCGATGAAATAGTGAAGGACGCTCCAACAGTTGATTCAACCAGTGATGAGGAACTGAATGACATTGATGAAGTTGAGGTTGAAGACATTACTGCAGAAGAGTATCCTCAGTATGCTGACGCCGAGGGAAATGTGGTCCCCAATCTGGGTGAATCCCTAGTCAGTGATACTTTTGAGGTACTAGACAAGATGGAGCAGGAAACAGAAAAGACTGAAGGAACAGCCCAAGCCTCCAATGCAGACGTAGATATTCGCAAGGCTGAGTGGGCTGCCTGTTTTGAAGAAGTAAGAGCCCAGCGTGCTGCACCAAAGAGAGATGCCTACACCAAGCTCTACAGAGTCAAGAAACACCATAAGGTGTCAGGCAGGATTATCTCATGGGCTTATTTTGAAGACCTTAACGCTTATGCAGTTAAGAGGGAGCAGGGCATAGAGTACTTCAGGTTCCCACATGATCTGAAGACTCTACCTGGTTTTGAGCTCAACCAGCTGGCTAAGCTAAAGCTGCTGTATGCTGACCCGAGAAAGATGTCAGGCTGGTTTGAGGCTGCCCTGAGGAAAGAGTACCACACCAGGTGGGTCAACTTCAAACCTCAACAACCTACGAGGTATATCAGACGTCCTGAAGTTGATGCCATAACTGGTAAGCCCAAGATAGTGCTGAAGTGGAGTCCCCCAAGAACAATGTTGAGAATCCCTCTCAGGGAAATGCCACAGGACTTCACTCCCCACTTCAAATGGTGGCACTATGATTGGAGAACCGCTGAAGCTGTCATAGTGTTGAATAAAGAGGGACAAATGGATACTATCAGGGTATTCGACCCAATGTGGCTAACCAACTTGTCTGCTAATGATGTCTACACATTATACAAGTGGCCACTATTCTATGACACGCAAGATATTGTACAAGCCCTCCAATTCCAAAATGTCATAAGACTCTGCTTTGCGTTTGAGATACACGTAGGAGTCACTAAAGAGGAGAAGTACAAAAGGTATAAGGAGGTGATGCAGAAGACAAGAGAATAGATAGATCTAGGTCCAAGGGGGAGTTTGTTGATGCATATATGTCCCTAGATCATGAGCTGTAATGTAATGAATCTTGTCTGTCTGATTATGATGTAATTTGTATTGATTAATGAAATGATATGAATTGGTTATTACTTGTAATGTTTAATATTTCATTAATGAGTCGTGATTGAATTGATTGGGTTTATGATTGTTTGAATGATTACACATTATGTTATATTAATTAAAACATTCAAACTTAACTTAATGAAGTTCTCATGCGAATGGCCCATGCGAATGGACCACACGCATGAATAACTTCATACGATTGACTCAATCGCACGACTGAACCAGGAGACTGGATCAGTCGTATGATTGACACATAAGATTGACTCAATCGCACGACTGAACACTCAGTCGTGCGGATGAATCAACCGCATGGTTCAATCGCACGACTGAGCCATACTTATGGCCCAGTCGCACGATTGAACAATACTAACCTATAAATAGACCCAATTCGTGGGAAAACGTGAGCATTAATCCCATTACGATTCCAGACGTACCCTAGCCGTCTAGAAGCCTCCCAAATCGTTCTCCAAGTTCACAGAACACATCAGATCGGTTCCTAATCGATTTTTGACGTTGATTTCAATTCTTGATTGATTCATCGTGTGTTCTCACTGATTGGATCGCCAATCAAATAGGATTCCGCACTATTTGAGTTGGTTTAACACGCAATCACTCGGTATTTCGTTCAAATACCAGGTCCTAACAAAAACCAATTATTTGAAAAAGGTCTGATTGATCCAAAATTTGTTCCTAGTGCTGATGAGCTTGCAGACATTTTTACTAAGCCTTTGGATAGTTCAACTTTCCACAACCTGGTGTTAAGGCTTGGTATGCTGCAGCTAGAATAAGTGACAACTACTGATGATCTCAGTAATAAGTACTGATGATCATTGGTAACCATGTCACATATAAGTACTGATGAGTTCCTTTACCCTCAGTAGTTTTTATAACTACTGAAGGCTACATGCCTCACAAGTACTGAAGTACTTTATTTGTTAAAACAGCTGATGTAGTTACAACAGCTGATGAAATCACAACAGCTGATGTAGCTACACCTACTGATGTCAGAAATGCAGATAAGTACTGATGACCAATGAAACCTCTGAAACTCAGATTAAGTCTGATGAGTAAGTGTGGAGGTCAGACTGAAACAGCTAAAAAGCTATGAATTGACGAAAACAGCTGATGAGTAATTTCTCTTCAGTTGTTTCTACAACTGCTGTTTCTAAACAACTGAAGCCAAACCTATGTCTTCAGTAATTTACAACTACTGAAGACTAACACCAAGTCTTCAGCTGTTTACAACAACTGATGACAAAACCACTGTCTTCAGTAGTTTCACAACTACTGATGACAAAAACCATGTCCTCAGTTGTTTCACCACCTGAAGTCAAAACTATCTTCAGTAGTTTTATAACTACTGATGATTAAATCAGAGACTTCAGCTGTTTCAATGTCTGCCGGTTAAACCCAAGTCTTCAGTTGTTCTATAACAACTGCTGATCACACTAATAAGGTCAGTCATTCCAAACCTCTGAAAGCTAATGCCACGTCATCAGTAGTTTCAACAAATGATGACTAACACCAAAACCTTCAGTCGTTTTCTAACCCTACCCTTTAAATACCTTATCCCACCTTCAGAGTTTTTCTCACCTCTCTTCTCAAACCTAACGTTCAAAAACTCTGTAACCTCTCTTCATCAATGGCGACCATGCAACTAAAACCACGACACAACTGTGTCGCTCATCTCACAAAATCGCCATACTGGACCAACTTTCACAACGCCATTGATTTAATGGTTCAGTCACCTTACCAAACGGCTTTTCTGTTAAACCCCACCATATATGCCGAATCTCTTAGCCAATTCTGGACAAACGTCACTCTTGTCTCTGAGGAGAATGACACAGAGTCTCTTCAATCGTTTGTCCATAGCCAAAAAGTGGTCATTACTCCAGACATTCTTCGCCAAACCCTCAATCTGGATGATGCCGCTTTCCCAACTGGTTATCCAAAGGGCACAACAGATCTATCATTTGCCCACCATGGATACCAAGGTAACCTGAGTGCATCTACCATACTGAAGAAACATTTCCAGGATGCCGAACGTCTCATCTTTCATATGGTAAATGTCTGCCTTGCCCCCAAGACTTCATCATGGGATCAAATGTCCACAAGGTGGCAACAGGTAATGTACTCCATCCTTGAGCAACAACCTTTAAATTTTTCTGAAATACTATTTTTAGAGCTCAAGGATATGGCCCAAAAACAACTTGCTAACCGTTGGATATTATAACCTCGGTTCATAATGGCCATAATTGAAAACCAGCTTCAAGCTGAGGGACTTGTTGGCCTGGGAGTCCCTGCTATGGCTGTATTGCCTGAAGTATACTCCCGGCACAACTCTGACCAATCACTCAAAATGGCTGCCAAGCTGCGCAAACCCACGCAGCTGGAACCCACAGCCACCACCACAAGATCCAGAGTCCCCACCAAACCAAAAACCAAACGCCCCAAAACAGCTATTCAGGGAGATGAGTCCCCTGAAGATGCTCCTGTACCACCAAGACAGGATATACTTGCCGGTGTAAACCCCCCAGCAGTATCAAAGACTCTACCAGCCACAGCCGCTCAGGATTCCTCTCAAAAGGAGCCTGCAGCAACCAAAGAAGGGGTACCCACTAATCTGGAATCTTCCTCATTTGAGGAGATTGCCATTGATGAGCACCATTCTCCCCAGGTGCATACTGATTTTACCCTATCTCCCCATGAAAACGCCCCCCAAAGTCCAACCATTATAATTGCAAATGTGCTGACTCAGCTGCATGCCTCTCCTCCTCCCCAACAACCACCAAAGGGGAAAACCACAGCCATTGAGGAAGAGGATCAACATGCTTCTGACAACCCACAGCACCGGGGTTTAAATGTTCAGTCTCCTGGTGTAGATATGGAGACCAGAATATCTGATGAGGCTGCCACCTCTTCTGAATCAGCACATGATCTGACTGAGGCTGGTAACATTGCTAAGACATCATCATAGGCAACAGCTGATGAAGGACATCGTCCTGAGGCTGGAAGTCCCCAGTTCCAAGAAAAAGGGGCACATGCTAAAACTGGTCTACACCCAGTGCATGTACATCCTGCTACAAGCAGGAGGTCAGGTGATTCAGCATTTGCTGATGATGACCTGGGCTTCTTTTATGATGTTCTGGCCCAGAACACAATTCTTGAAGAAGAAGTCTGTAGACTACAAAGCCTACTTGACCAATTCTCTCAAGAAGCAAGTCCATCTGACACCAACATAAACCCACAAATGGCACCTTCACCTGAAGGTCTCCCAAACACTCAGCCAATCAAAACTTACAACCCACCAGCCTCTACTTCTGGCACTGCTTCTCAGGGACAGAACCCCTCTGAGCAAACAGCTGCTATCTTCCAGCAATCCCTACCTCTCATCACCCCAATGATCACAGACATTGTGATCAAAACCATGGATGAGAGGCTTCCCTCAATCATACAACCCCTGGTGGAGGAGATTGTGAGCACAAGGCTTTCTACTACTCAAACCCTTGCAACCAATGCAACCAAAAAGGGGGAGAGTCAGTTAGTGAAAGCAAAGGGGAAGAGCATACTGAAAGAACAGGAGACTGAGAAGGAAGAGGAGGTTGTAAAGGAGACTGAGAAGGAAGAGGAGTTTGTGAAGAGAGCTGACATTGATCAAGTGGGAGAAAGTCACAAAGACTTTCATATCACATATAAGAAAAGGAAGATTGAAGGAAAAGAAAAAGAACTCCAACTGGATGAGATGATCAAAATGGCCGATGCTACACATAGTAAATCAATGGACTCCATTATTGATCAACTGTATAGACAAGGGTTCGATACTGCACAGCTTGACTCAGAGATTAGAAGACTTGAAGTTGAAGAAATTAACTCAAGATGGGCAAGTTATGATGCATTAGAAAGAGAAAGACTGGAGATCATGATCAGATTCATTGCAAAGTATCTTGGGAGATCATTGATCGAGATTAAGACATGGACCAGGGACAATATCTTGGCAATAACCACCAAGATCTGTACGTCTGAAGCATACACTAAGGGATTAGTGATTGAAGCACTAAATAAGGCAGGTATTGGGAACAGAAATGAACTAGCAAAACACTCAAAAGCCTCACTCACTACAAGAATGCTAGAACAACCTGCAAAACCTACCACTTCAAAATCACCACTACCACAACCCATTAAACCAACTCCTTTACCCTCAAAACCAAAAGCTGATGATGCATCCAAGAAGAAGAAGAGAAGGATATTGAGGCTAGAAGAAGAAGAAGAAGAGATGATGAGGAAGAAGATAGGCTGCCTCTTTCCGCAATCCTAACTTTGCCTAAAGCCAAACCTATGCCCATCACTCCCACCTCACAGATGGAAACTATGAGAGTAAAGATAGAAGAAGAACAGCAGCAAAGGCTTCATGATGATGAGATGCTAAAAAGCATAGACAAAACTTATGCTGCTTCTTCATCAATAATCAGTATGAAGAAAGAAGCTCTGAGATTGTACACCCTTGCCAACACATTTCAATATCAAAAGGAAAAGGTGAGAATATGGCCTGATCCTAGGGTGGCTCATAAAATTGTGAAGAAAGACATTCCTGCGAGATACAAGGGCCAAGTAAAAAGGATCGTAGATGAAGAGATCATAGTGGTCCTTGTAGTATCACCCTGGGAAATTGTAGAAGATTTCAAGAAAGCCTATGAGGCTAAAAGCCACCCCAAAAGATGTTAGAGAACAGAGTAATTAAAAAGGGGTTAGTCTATAAGAGGCTTGAGAACTTCAAACAAAATGAGCCCAGTCTGTTACTTGAAGGTACTCACCCAGATGAGTTTGCATACAGACAGATTACAACAGTTAAGCTCAAAAATGGCAAACAGGCTAAGTACATCTCAGAGCTGTATGGGCGTGAAGGATTGTTTGATGGTGAACCAGAAAATCTTACCATGGAAGAACAAATTATGTTTCTCAGAGCATACACCAGAGAATCCTACAGGCTTATACATGGGAAGTGAGTCTCATGGATGGGGGATCAGCTCAGTGTCCAATTCCCCAATACAGAGCTCCCATCCATACATTGCCAACCAAATCATCAGAGAATCATTTCCAGGCCAGTGCTTATATGGGTCATCTTCTCAACTGATCAAGAAGGAAAAAGACCAACCATTTTGCCAACAATAAGTGGGACCTCAATAAAGTTAAAGGTTTTGGCTGCATTGGTTCAGGGGGAGTTTGTTGGACCAAAAGAACCAATGAGCCGGATCAGAAAAACCTTTAAGTCCCACAGACGTCACAACAACTACTGAAGTCCACAACAGCTGAAGAGAACACCTGAAGACAAAGTCTGAACACAAGTACGGAAGACAATGTCTGAACACAAGTGCTGAAGACAAAGTCTGAAGACAAGTGCTGAAGACAAAGTCTGAAGACACAAGTGCTAAAGACCAAGTCTGAAGACACAAGTGCTGAAGACCAAGTATCAAATGTTGTCATAACAGCTGAAGAGGACTTCTTCAGTAGTTGTGACGGTTTACTTTCAGTAGTTTTATGTTTTCAGTAGTTTTGTAAAACGACTGAAGAGTTTGTTCTTCAGTCGTTGTAGTTTCAGTAGTTTCTTATCAGTAGTTTTATATTTTGTACTTAGCACTCTGATATGTTCTCAGTAGTTGTGAACATTTCAGTAGTTTGTTAAGTGTTAGTTATTTTTGTAATAGATCTGCCAGTTGTCATTATCCCGTGATAACAGCAGTGATTGCACTCTATATAAGGAGTGTCAACCTTATTGTAATTGATGAATGATTGAGCAGAAACATTTTGGTATAATTGAAACATTCCTTATCACAGAAATATATTCTCTCGTATTTGTTTACAAATATCAAATTCTTGCTATAATTTGTCTAATTCTTGATCTTATTCCGCTGCATTCCTCTCTAATCCATCGAACTTGTGATCACTGATCCTGACACAAATAATGCTTCCAAAGTACTGAAGAGCAAGTCTTCAGTAGTTTCATTCTCTTTAGTCGATGATCAAGATAAGAAGAAGAAGAAACCATGTGAAGTATGTGGTTTGTTCAATCATCTTACACATGACTGTTGGTACAAAAGAGGATCCAAACTCAAACATAAAGAGGAAATTAAAGAGAAAATCGTTAAAATGAAAACTGAGTTTGAAGCCACATTTGTACCAGCAACATCAAATCCTGTAACCCTTAAGTCCAAAAAGAAATCCAAAAAGGAAGGGGTTAAACAGGTAACAGCTGAGATTGCTCAAAAGAAGAAGGTGCAACATAGGAACTTATCAAACTCCAATGCTAATGTATCTGAAGAGCTGAAAGCTTTATCACAAAATCAGACACAGCTGGTTATGATGGTTCAACATCTATTGGGAAGAGTTAACCAATTAGATGTTCCTATGTTGAAACCACAGAAAAGGAGGTCCAAGCCAAAGGATTCCTCTTCTTCACCATCTTCTTCCTCTCAGGCTGTTGTTTCCAACAAACCTGTTAGTCTACCATCTGTTGATGTGAACAGGCCCAAAACCAAAAAGGTTTGGGTCTCAAAATCTAACTAATTTGTTTTGTTTTGCAGGGTTCTTCAACATGCCACAGAGGCATCTGGTATGTAGACAGTGGAGGATCCATACATATGACAGGAAACAGATCACTTCTTAATGACTACTCTCAAGGAAGGAAGGGGTTTGTGTCATTTGGCAATTATGCAAAGGGTTACATCATCGGCAAAGGCTTTGTTTCCAATGGGGAAATAAAGTTTGATGATGTTAACCATGTGGAAAATCTCAAGTACAACCTCTTGAGTGTCAGTCAAATGTGTGACAAAGGCCATGTTGCTCTTTTCACCAGTCAGAACTGTCGGATTCTGTCATCCAAAGTTCTAAGTTTGATTGATAGGTGTTGGATGAATACACTCTCCTAAAGGCCAACAGGACAGGAAAAGTGTATGCCTTAGATCTTTCCAAGAAAATAGATCTCAAAGGCCATCCTTGCCTATTTTCCAAGGCTTCCCCTCAAGAATCTACTCTATGGCATAGAAGGCTAGGTCATGTTAATCTCAAAAACATAAATCAGCTGATAAACCATGGTTTAGTAAGGGGACTGCCTATGAAGGAGTTCAAATGTGAAGATAACTGCACTGCTTGTTTAAAAGGAAAACAGCACAAAGCTTCATTTCCCTCCATAGAAGAACCTAAGTCCACTGCCTGCTTACAGCTTCTTCACATGGATCTCTTTGGTCCTGTGAGAGTGATGAGTATGGCTAAGAAGAAATACTGTCTGGTAATTGTGGATGATTACTCCAGATTTGTATGGACTTTCTTCTTGCATTCAAAGGATGAGGCAGCTCAGAAGATTATCAACTTTGTGTTGTATGTTGAGAAGCAGTATTCCCTCTCAGTCAAGTGTATTAGAAGTGATAATGGAACAGAATTCAGAAACAATACACTTGATGAGATCTACCTCTCAAAGGGAATCAAGAGGCAGTTTAGCATTCCAAGAACTCCTGAACAAAATGGAGTAGTGGAGAGAAAGAACAGGACCCTTATTGAAGCTGCAAGGTCCATGTTGGCTGATTCTGGACTGCCAATGACTTTTTGGGCTGAAGCTGTCAATACAGCTTTTTATGTACAGAATAGAGCTCTAGTAAATCAGAGGTTGATGAAGACTCCATATGAAGTTCTTCATCATTTGGCCCCTCTAATTTCATTCTTCAGAGCTTTTGGGTGTCCTTGTTTCATTCTCAACACACGGGATCAACTCCAAAAATTTGATCCTAAGGTGGATGCAGGGTACTTTGTTGGTTATTCATCAACTTGCAAAGCATACAGAGTCTTCAACTGTAGAATAAAGATGGTTGAAGAGACTCTACATGTTAAGTTTAATGAATCTCCAAAGGACAAGATTCCACAAAGCCCTGTGGAGATATTTGATTTGGACATACTGCAAGATGTTCCTTATCAAACTCCTGCTGTTGCTCCTGTCAACAGTTCACCACCTGGTGGTATTGCTGGTGCTGATGATGATGATGATAGCAGTACTCACCTCTTCAAGTTTAGTGATCAACTGCCTGATTCAGCTAGACCTGATGTTCCTGTAGCTCCAGTAGCACAATCCATAACAAATGCTGATGAGATTTCTACAACTTCAACTTCCTTTGAATTACCATCTACTGATTGTTTTCAAGGAAATGCTTCACCATCACCATCTGTTGCTGCTGAGCCTGCTACAAACACTTGCACTGATCTCATTGTGTACCAAGATCTGAAGAATCACCCTATGTCTCAAATCATTGGTGATATCACTGCTGGCGTATCAACAAGAAGTCAATTGTCAAATTTCTGCTTCTATGCTCTCTTCATCAGTCAGCAAGAGCCAAAGAATTATCACATTGCTTTAAAGGACAATGGATGGGTTGATGCCATGCAGCTTGAGCTTCTTTAGTTCAAGAAACAGCAAGTGTGGGAACTGGTTCCTCTACCTCCAGATAAGTGTGCAATAGGCACTAAATGGGTGTTTAGGAACAAAACTGATGAAAATGGGCTTATTGTTAAGAACAAGACCAGACTGGTTGTTCAGGGGTTTGCACAAGAAGAAGGTATTGATTATGATGAAACCTTTGCCCCTGTAGCCAGACTGGAAGCAATTCGATTGTTTTTAGCTTATGCTGCTTATCAAAATCTTAAAGTTTTTCAAATGGATGTCAAAAGTGCATTTTTGTATGGGAAAATTAAAGAAGAGGTTTATGTATGTCAACCACCAGGTTTTGAGGACAATAAACATCCTAATTGGGTGTATAAGCTTGATAAGGCTCTTTATGGGTTGAAACAAGCTCCTAGAGCCTGGTATGAGACATTATCAAACTTTCTTCTGGAAAATAATTTCACTAGAGGCTCCATAGATAAGACTTTATTCATTAAGAAAGCTGGGCAGCATAATCTACTTGTTCAAATTTATGTAGATGATATTATTTTTGCATCCTCTGATCCACAGTTGTGTGATGCCTTTACAAAGTTGATGCAACAGAAGTTTGAAATGAGTGCCATGGGAGAATTACAGTTCTTTCTGGGTTTGCAAATCAAACAAAAGGCTGATGGAATTTTCATTCATCCGTCCAAATACACAAAAGATCTTTTGGAAAAGTTTGATTTACAAAACTGTAAGCCCTGTTCTACTCCCATGTGCAACACCACACAACTGGATACAGATCAGAAAGGTAAAGTGGTTGATGAAACACTTTACAGATGTATGATTGGGTCCTTGATGTATTTAACAGCTTCTAGACCAGATATTATGTTTGCTACATGTGTTTGTGCTAGATTTCAAGCTGCACCTAAGGAGTCTCATTTGATTGCAGTCAAGAGGATCTTTAGATATCTGCAAGGCACTCCATCTCTAGGATTATGGTATTCTACTTGACATTCTGGTAAATTAGTTGCCTTTTCTGACAGTGACTATGCAGGGTGTAAGTTGACCAGGAAATCAACTTCTGGTGGATGTCAATTCCTAGGTAACTGTTTGATTTCTTGGCAGAGTAAGAAACAAACCTCAGTTGCTACATCAACTGCTGAAGCCGAGTACATTGCTGCTGCAAGCTGTACATCTCAGGTACTCTGGCTTCAAAACCAATTATTGGATTATGGCATAACAGAGACTAAGACCCCATTGTTAATGGATAGCTCTTCAGCTCTTTGTATTGTCAAGAATCCTGTCTAGCACTCTAGGACTAAACATATTGAAATAGACACCATTTTATTAGAGATTGTTTTGAAAAAGGTCTGATTGATCCAAAATTTATTCCTAGTGCTGATGAGCTTGCAGACATTTTTACTAAGCCTTTGGATAGTTCAACTTTCCACAACCTGGTGTTAAGGCTTGGTATGCTGCAGCTAGAATAAGTGACAACTACTGATGATCTCAGTAATAAGTACTGATGATCATTGGTAACCATGTCACATATAAGTACTGATGAGTTCTTTTACCCTCAGTAGTTTTTATAACTACTGAAGGCTACATGCCTCACAAGTACTGAAGTACTTTATTTGTTGACAGCTGATGTAGTTACAGCAGCTGATGAAATCACAATAGCTGATGTTGATACAACTACTGATGTCAGAAATGCATATAAGTACTAATGACCAATGAAACATCTGAAACTCAGATTTAAGTCTGACGGGTAAGTGTGGAGGTCAGACTGAAACAGCTGAAAAGCTATGAATTGACGAAAACAGCTGATGAGTAATTTCTCTTCAGTTGTTTCTACAACTGCTGTTTCTAAACAACTGAAGCCAAACCTATGTCTTCAGTAGTTTACAACTACTGAAGACTAACACCAAGTCTTCAGCTGTTTACAACAACTAATGACAAAACCACTGTCTTCAGTAGTTTCACAACTACTGATGACAAACACCATGTCCTCAGTTGTTTCACCACCTGAAGTCAAAACTGTCTTCAGTAGTTTTATAACTACTGATGACTAAATCAGAGACTTCAGCTGTTTCAACGTCTGCCGGTTAAAACCAAGTCTTCAGTTGTTTTATAACAACTGCTGATCACACCAATACGGTTAGTCATTTCAAACCTCTGAAAGTTAATTCCACGTCATCAGTAGTTTCAACAACTGATGACTAACACCAAAACCTTCAGTCGTTTTCTAACCCTACCCTTTAAATACCTTATCCACCTTCAGAGTTTTTCTCTCCTCTCTTCTCAAACCTAACGTTCAAAAACTCTGTAACCTCTCTTCATCAATGGCGACCATGCAACTAAAACCACGATACAACTGTGTCGCACATCTCACAAAATCGCCATACTGGACCAAGTTTCACAACGCCATTGATTTAATGGTTCAGTCACCTTACCTAACGGCTTTTCTGTTAAATCCCACCATATATGCCGAATCTCTTAACCAATTCTGGACAAACGTCACTCTTGTCTCTGAGGAGAATGACACAGAGTCTCTTCAATCATTTGTCCATCGTCAAAAAGTGGTCATTACTCCAGACACTCTTCGCCAAACCCTCAATCTGGATGATGCCACTTTCCCAACTGGTTATCCAAAGGGCACAACAGATCAATCATTTGCCCACCATGGATACCAGGGCAACCTGAGTGCATCTACCATATTGAAGAAACATTTCCAGGATGCCGAACGTCTCATCCTTCATATGGTAAATGTCTGCCTTGCCCCCAAGACTTCATCATGGGATCAAATGTCCACAAGGTGGCAACAGGTAATGTACTCCATCCTTGGCAACAACCTTTAAACTTTTCTGAAATACTATTTTTAGAGCTCAAGGATATGGCCCAAAAACAACTTGCTAACCGTTGGATATTATATCCTCGGTTCATAATGGCCATAATTGAAAACCAGCTTCAAGCTGAGGGACTTGTTGGCCTGGGAGTCCCTGCTATGGCTGTATTGCCTGAAGTATACTCCCGGCACAACTCTGACCAATCACTAAAAATGGCTGCCAAGCTGCGCAAACCCATGCAGCTGGAACCCACAGCCACCACCACCAGATCCAGAGTCCCCACCAAACCAAAAACCAAACGCCCCAAAACAGCTATTCAGGGAGATGAGTCCCCTGAAGATGCTCCTGTACCACCAAGGCAGGATATACTTGCTGGTTTAAACCCCCCAGCAGTATCAGAGACTCTACCAGCCACAGCCGCTCAGGATTCCTCTCAAAAGGAGCCTGCAGCAACCAAAGAAGGGGTACCCACTAATCTGGAATCTTCCTCATTTGAGGAGATTGCCATTGAAGAGCACCATTCTACCCCAGGTGCATACTGCTTTTACCCCATCTCCCCATGCAAATGCCCCCCAAAGTCCAACCATTATAATTGCAAACGTGCTGACTCAGCTGCATGCCTCTCCTCCTCCCCAACAACCACCAACAAAGGGGAGACCCACAGCCATTGAGGAAGAGGATCACCATGCTTCTGACAACCCACAGCACCGGGGTTTAAACGTTCTATCTCCTGGTGTGGATATGGAGATCAGAACATCTAGTGAGGCTGCCACCTCTTCTGAATCAGCACATGATCAGACTGAGGCTGGTAACATAGCTAAGACCTCACCAGAGGCAACAGCTGATGAAGGACATCGTCCTGAGGCTGGAAGTCCCCAGTTCCAAGAAAAAGGGGCACATGCTAAAACTGGTCTACACCCAGTGCATGTACATCCTGCTACAAGCAGGAGGTCAGGTGATTCAGCATCTGCTGATGATGACCTGGGCTTCTTTTATGATGTTCTGGCCCAGAACACAATTCTTGAGGAAGTAGTCCGTAGACTACAAAGACTACTTGACCAATTCTCTCAAGAAGCAAGTCCATCTGCCACCAACATAAACCCACAGATGGCACCTTCACCTGAAGGTCTCCCACACACTCAGCCACTCAAAACTTCCAAGCCACCAGCTTCTATTTCTGGCACTGCTTCTCAGGGACAGAACCCCTCTGAGCAAATAGCTGCTATCTTTCAGCAATCCCTACCTCTCATCACCCCAATGATCACAGACATTGTGATCAAAACCATGGATGAGAGGCTTCCCTCAATCATACAAACCCTGGTGGAGGAGACTGTGAGCACAAGGCTTTCTGCAACTCAAACCCTTGCAACCAATGCAACCAAAAAGGGGGAGAATCAGTCAGTGAAAGCAAAGAGGAAGAGCATAAAGGGGAAGAAAGAAAGGAGACTGAGAAGGAAGAGGAGTTTGTGAAGGGAGCCGACATTGATCAAGTGGGTAAAAGTCACAAAGACTTTCATGTCACATATAAGAAGAGGAAGGTTGAACAAGTGGGTGAAAGTCACAAAGACTTTCATGTCACATATAAGAGAGGAAGGTTGAAGGAAAAGAAAAAGAACTCGAACTCGATGAGATGATCAAAATGGCGGATGCTACACATAGTAAATCAATGGACTCCATTATTAATCAACTGTATAGACAGGGGTTCGATACTGCACAGCTTGACTCAGAGATTAGGAGACTTGAAGTTGAAGAAATTAACTCAAGATGGGCAAGTTATGATGCATTAGAAAGAGAGAGACTAGAGATCATGATCAGATTCATTGCAAAGCACCTTGGGAGATCATTGATCGAGATTAAGTCATGGACCAGGGACAGTATCTTGGCAATAACCACCAAGATCTGTTCGTCTGAAGCATACACTAAGGGATTGGTGATTGAAGCACTAAATGAGGCAGGTGCTGGGAATAGAAAGGAACTAGCAAAACACTCAAAAGCCTCACTCACTACAAGAATGCTAGAACAACCTGCAAAACTTCCCACTTCAAAATCACCACTACCACAACCCACTAAACCAACTCCTTTACCCTCAAAACCAACAGCTGATGATGCACCCAAGAAGAAGAAGAGAAGGATGTTGAGGCTACAAGAAGAAGAAGAAGAGGATGATGAGGAAGAAGATAGGCTGCCTCTTTCCGCAGTCCTAACTTTGCCTAAAGCCAAACCTATGCCCATCACTCCCACCTCACAGATGGAAACTGTGAGAGTAAAGATAGAAGAAGAACAGCAGCAAAGGCTTCATGATGATGAGAGATGTTGAAAAGCATAGACAAAACTTATGCTGCTTCTTCATCAATAATCAGTATGAAGAAAGAAGCTCTGAGATTATACACCCTTGCTAACACATTTCAATATCAAAAGGAAAAGGTGAGAATATGGCCTGATCCTAGGGTGACTCACAGAATTGTAAGAAAGACATTCCTGCGAGATATAAGGGCCAAGTAAAAAGGATCGTAGATGAAGAGATCACAGTGGTCCTGGTAGTATCACCCTGGGAAATTGTAGAAGATTTCAAGAAGGCCTATGAGACTAAACAGCACCCCAAAAGATGTTAGAGAACAGAGTAATTAAAAAGGGGTTAGTCTAAAGAGGCTTGAGAACTTCAAACAAAATGAGCTCAGTCTGTTACTTGAAGGTACTCACCCAGATGAGTTTGCATACAGACAGATTACAACAGTTGAGCTCAAAAATGGCAAACAGGCTAAGTACATTTCAGAGCTGTATGGGCGTGAAGGATTGTTTGATGGTGAAGCTGAAAATCTTACCATGGAAGAACAAATTATGTTTCTCAGAGCATACACCAGAGAATCCTACAGGCTTATACATGGGAAGTGAGTCATGGATGGGGAACAGCTCAGTGTCCAATTCCCCAATACAGAGCTCCCATCCATACATTGCCAACCAAATCATCAGAGACTCATTCCCAGGCCAGTGCTTATATGGGTCATCTTCTCAAGTGATCAAGAAGGAAAAAGACCAACCATTCTGCCAACAATAAGTGGGACCTCAATAAAGTTAAAAGTTTTGGTTGCATTGGTTCAGGGGGAGTTTGTTGGACCAAAATAACCAATGAGCCGGATCAGAAAAACCTTTAAGTCCCACAGACGTCACAACAACCGCTGAAGTCCACAACAGCTGAAGACAACAACTGATTACAAAGTCTGAAGACAAGTGCTGAAGACAAAGTCTGAACACAAGTGCTGAAGACAAAGTCTGAAGACACAAGTGCTGAAGACAAAGTCTGAAGACACAAGTGCTGAAGACCAAGTATCAGACGTTGTCATAACAGCTGAAGAGGACTTCTTCAGTAGTTGTGACGGTTTACTTTCAGTAGTTTTATGTTTTCAGTAGTTTTGTAAAACGACTGAAGAGCTTGTTTTTCAGTCGTTGTAGTTTCAGTAGTTTAGTTTCACTAGTTTTATATTTTGTACTTAGCACTCTGATATGTTCTCAGTAGTTGTGAACATTTCAGTAGTTTGTTAAGTGTTAGTTATTTTTGTAATAGATCTGCCAGTTGTCACTATCCCGTGATAACAGCAGTGATTGCACTCTATATAAGGAGTGTCAACCTTATTGTAATTGGTGAATGATAGAGCAAAAATATTTGTCATAATTGAGACATTCCTTGTCACAGAAATACATTCTCTCGTTATATCCGTATTTATTTAATGCATACGAATATCAAATTCTTGCTACAATTTGTCTAATTCTTGATCTTATTCCGCTGCGTTACACTCTAAACTATCAAACTTGTGATCACTGATCCTGACAGACTAAAAGAGGGTAAATCACATCATGTCTTTTATTCTAGAAATTAAACATTTCTAACACTTCTAATATTCACTAAAACCTACTGAAATTTCAGTCCCAACATGTTGCCTAGTTGATCTATACATCCATATGCTTCAAATATGTAGATAATGCCATAACCGACAATTACACTAGTGTAAACCATCATAACTTGAGTTTAAATGTTACCAACAATTCGTTTAACTTCACAAAACAGATTGTTAAGGTGTCATTAAGTCGTTCATGAGTAGGTTATGGGTCTTGGTTAAAAGGATTTTTCAAACAAATGCTCAAGAGGGTGTTGTACATGTAGAAAGGGGGTTTCAAGGTGAAATCCATGTATCAACCGTGGGTTTGAATGTGTAGCCACTGGAACTTTTAAAAACAGGTTCTTGGAGTCCCTTAAGTCATAAAAATGCAGGTTACAAGTTTGGTTTACAAGAGTTTAAGCTTTCACAAGTTAGATGATGTCAAAACACTCAAAATGAGGGTTTTCATGGTGGAAATCGGTTTCCACCTCAAGAATGGCTAACAAAACATGAAGTTTACCTTCAAGAACGTTGGGGACTCCTTAAGAATGAGATGATGGTGAGATGTTTCTGCTACAACAAGGAAATACACGGTTCTTAGATGTTAAATGATGAAAACAAGAGAAATGTCACAAATCCGACATCTTGAGCTTACACTCGAAGTAACTCACGGTTTGGAGGGTGTTGATGGCCGTGAATGGCTTGAAAACTCCTTGGACTTGGATGGAGAAACTCGAACTAAGGCTGGAGAGGTGGAACAAAACACGGTTGTGTGACCAAATCTTGTGAACAAGGCTACTCCTTTGCGGTTTTGGTCTTGGCCGAATGTTTCTTGGTGTAGTCTTCGAGTTCTTCTTGCACAAGGCTTAGAGAGGATTGTTTTGAGAGTGTTGTGAGGAGTGTGAGTGTGTGATATCTGGTGGATTCGAATAAAGGGAGAGAGAGAGGAGAGAGAGAGAGGGAGAGATTGCATGGATTGTGAGTGGGTGAGAAGGGTGGTGTGAAGAGGAGAGGAGAGTGGTGAGGGAGGGGGCGGCCGATTTGGAGTGTAGTGAGGGAATCTTTGTTTAGTTTTTTTTTAATTGTAAATTATTATTATGTAGTGTAATTTTGTAGTATTGGGTATTATGTATTATTTAGTGGAAGGTGATTTGAGGTGTCTAATGCATATCCATGCATGCATGGCCGAAATTATGCAAGTGTGAGGGTGTATGCTCACATTTTAATTGCCTTCTCTTGAGTTTAATTTTGTAAGGGTGACTAGTTGACATTCCCGGAACACTAATTTTTAAAAAGTAGAAACCTAAATGGTTAAAAAATCAAAAGTAAAAATCACATGAAATCATAATTTACATCAAATAGCAAGAATTGTTCCAATTTCATAGTAGGGTTGTATAGTTTCAATTATTAGCACTCATAGCATGGATAATGATGCAAGTAATCTAGGGTTAGGGTAACAACCTGGAGGTCGGTTGTCACATTCTCCCACGTTTAGGAAATTTCGTCCCGAAATTTTAACTCTGATTAGAGACTGAAAGGGTGGGTTTGAAGAGGTGTGGATAGTTCTTCCTCATTTCATCTTCACGCTCCCAAGTAAATTCAGGTCCTCGCTTGGAGTTCCATCTAACTTTAATCTTGGGTATGCGGCTCCGCTGGAGTTGCTTGACCCAAACGATCCGTGATCTCCACAGGTTCTTCCACAAAGTTCAGTTGTCGCTTATCCTTGCTTCTTTTAATGGTATTTCCAGGGTTTTGTCTACCATGCTCTTCTTCAAGTTTGACACATGAAAGGTGTCGTGTATGTGACTCAATCCTGGGGGTAGTAGTTTCAACTTATATGCCACTGGGCCAATTCTTGCCATTATCTCAAATGGTCCAATGTATCTTGGGCTTGGTTTTCCTCTTTTCCGAATCTCACTGTTCCTTTCCACGGTGCTACTTTTAGCATCACTCTGTCGCCCACTTGGAACTCTAGAGGTTTCCGCCTCCTGTCGGCGTACTTCTTCTGTCGGTCTCTAGCTGCTCTCAGTCGTTCCTTTATCTTATAGATCTTATCGGTGGTTTCCAACACTATGTCGGGTCCCATCACTTGGCTGTCACCAATCTCATTCAACTCAGGGTGATCGACATTTCCTGCCATAAAGGCCTCGTACGGAGCGGCTTTGATACTCGCGTGGTAACTGTTGTTATAGGCGAATTCCACCAAAGGAAGATGGTTATCCCAGTTTCCGCCAAAGTCCATCACGCAAGCTCTCAACATGTCTTCCATCGTTTGAATAGTTCTTTCGCTCTGTCCGTCGGTCTGAGGATGGTAAGCCATGCTAAGATCTAAACGGGTTCCTAAAGCTTGCTGGAACGATTTCCAGAAACGAGAGGAGGTGAAACGGCTATCACGGTCTGAGATGATCGACAGAGGCACTCCATGCCTTGTTACAATCTCGTCGACATAAAGTTGGGCCAGTTTCGTCATGTCGTAGTCTTCTCTAATTGGCAAGAAGTGAGCTGATTTAGTTAATCTATCCACTATTACCCAGATGGCATCGTGACCTTTTAAACGTTCCAGGCAACTTGGTAACAAAATCCATCGTAACATTATCCCATTTCCACTCTGGAATCTCAGGTTGCTGCAATGTTCCCGATGGTTTTTGGTTCTCAGCTTTTACCATGGCACAAGTTAAACATTTCCCCACATAAACAGCGATTGATCTTTTGATTCCTGGCCACCAGAAAAGTGTCTTTAAATCCTGGTACATCTTATCACTTCCAGGGTGAATTGAATATCTAGACTTGTGTGCTTCATCGAGGATTACTTCTCGAATTCCTCCGTTGTTTTGGCACCCAAGTCCTTCCACCATATCTGTATGTACCATCGTCCCCTATCTCCAACTGCTTTTCCATTCCAGTCAATCCTTCTTCTTTCAATTTTTCTTCCTTAATGCCTCGCCTTGAGCTTCCTTCAATTTTGCTATAAGGTTGGTTTACACACTCATCCTTAAGGCTCGTACTCGAAGAGGTTTCTCTCTTTCCTTTCGACTTAACGCATCCGCCACAACATTGGCCTTACCAGGATGGTAGCGGATCTCGCACTCGTAATCGTTCAATAGCTCAACCCATCTTCTCTGACGCATGTTGAGCATCTTTTGGTCAAGGATATGCTGCAAGCTTCTATGGTCAGTGTAGATAATGCACTTTGTGCCATAAAGGTAATGCCTCCACATCTTAAGGGCCAACACCACGGCACCCAACTCCAGATCGTGCGTCGTGTAGTTCTTCTCATGATCATTCAGCAGTCTCGATGCGTAAGCAATCACCTTGTTGCGTTGCATCAATACACATCCTAGCCCTTGACGCGAAGCGTCACAATAGACCACGAAGTCTTCTACTCCTTCTGGAAGAGCAAGTATAGGTGCACTGCATAATTTCTCTTTAAGCGTTTCAAATGCCTCATTCTGCTCTCGCTCCCACACAAAGGTTGTGTTTTTCATGGTTAGTGCGGTCAAAGGTTTGTACTATACGCGAGAAGCCTTTATAAATCTTCGGTAATAGCCAGCCAGTCCTAAGAATTGCCTTATCTCGTAGGAGTTTCAGGAATCTTCCAATTCTTTATGGCCTCAATCTTGGAAGGGTCAACTTGAATCCCATCCTTATTTACCACATGACCTAAGAATTGGATCTGGCGCATCCCGAATTCACATTTCGAGAACTTGGCATATAGTTGCTCATTCTTGAGCAATTCAAGAATTAGCCTGAGATGCTTCTCGTGCTCGTCTTTAGTTTGAGAATAGATCAGTATGTCGTCGATAAACACGATCACAAACTTGTCGAGGTAAAGGCGGCAAACGCGATTCATGAGGTCCATGAATGCTGCTGGAGCATTAGTCAGTCCAAAGGGCATGACCAAATACTCATAGTGTCCATACCTAGTTCGGAAGGCGATTTTGGGTATGTCTTCTCTTTTATCTTCAGCTGGTGGTATCCTGACCTCAAGTCTATTTTGGAGAAATAACTTGCTCCCTGCAATTGATCAAATAAGTCGTCTATTCTCGGGAGAGGGTAACGGTTCTTTATGGTCAGCTTATTCAACTCCCTGTAATCAATACACATTCGCAGGGTTCCGTCCTTCTTTTCACGAATAGCACCGGGGCACCCCATGGAGAGACACTCGGACGTATAAATCCCTTGTCCATTAGTTCTTGAATTTGTACCATTAGCTCCTTCATCTCAGGTGGGGCGAGCCGGTACGGTGCCTTGGCTACTTATGCAGCACCAGGCAACAAGTCTATCTGGAATTCCACTTGTCGATTCGGAGGAAGTCCTGGTAGTTCTTCCGAAAACACCTCTGGGTATTCCGAAACCACGAGAATCTCTTCGATCTTCTTCTCCTTTTGGGTTTTCATCACATATACTATATAAGCTGGACATCCCTTCTTCAAGCTCTTGGTAGCTTCCAAGTGAGATATCATAGGGTATAGAGTGTTACTCCTTTCTCCTTCTACCACTAACACTTCTTCGACGCTCAATGGTATCTTGAGCAGTCGCTCATCGCATACGATTTCAACTTTATGCTTCGCTAACCAGTCCATACCCACGACCACATCAAATCCTCCTAACTTAATGGGCATCAAGTCAATCTTAAACATATTCCCTTTTAGATTCAGGGGGCAATCCCTAATGATTTCGTTAGCTTCTAAAATATTACCGTCAGCTAATTCTACGGTAAATGTATCAGTCAAGGTACACGCGTCTAAGTCAATCAATTGCCTAAAGGTACTAGAGATAAAACTAGCAGTCGCTCCAGTATCAAACAGTACAATAGCAGGATGATTGTTTACAAGGAACGTACCGTTGACAACGTCGGGTTCCCTACGAGCTCCTGCTGGGTCCATAACGAAAGCTCTTCCCTTAGGCTTATTGTGCTTGGCATCCTTGTCTCTACCCAGCTTAGGACACTTGTTCCTCATATGCCCTGGGTCTCCACACTCGTAGCATTGTTTCCCCGGTACATAAGTATAGTCTTTAATTAGATGGCCTGTTCTCTTGCACCTAAAACAGGGCATCGGGTTACATTCTCCTTGATGATGTAACTTGCACTTGCTGCAGAGTGGGCTTGTCCCCGTATACAATCTCCGGTTTTTACTTCCTTGATCATCACGTCTCACTCCTTCAGAACTCCTTCTACTCGACCCACTGCTACTTCCAATCGCTCTTTTTGCTTCAAACCACTTCCTCTTGTCTCCAACAAACTTCTTTTCTCATCAGCCCTTCCTTGATCGGTCCATCCAGCCCTAATAAGATCGTCAGTCAGACTGCTGGTAAGGTCGGCAGCAGCTTGTAGGGTCACATGCTGAGAGGCACGAACCATACCCCTAACTCTTGGGTGTAGTCCCCAGATGAACCGTGCTACACCTTTGGCTTCTGGCGTCACCAAATGTGGCACAAGTCGGGACAGGGGTAAGAAACGATTGATGATTCGTGTGTTGTGTAGTGGGTCCCTTCATCTCCAAGCTTAAAAATTCTGTCTCCAGCTTCTCGAGTTGATTGATGGGGCAATATTTGTTGGTCATTAACTCTCGGAATTCAGTCCAACCCATTCGATTTGCCACGTTTCTTCCACGGCTCTGGGTAATGGACTTCCACCATTCAAGAGCTGATCCCTTGAGAGATTGTGATGCAAATATCACCATGTGCTCCATCTTGCACTCGCTGATGTCTAAGACGGCTTCCATTTCGTCGATCCACCTGTAAGTCTCTATAGCACCCTCGGTGCCATAGAAGTCCTTGGGCTTGCAGGCCATAAAGGTCTTGTAAGAGCACCCATTCCTTAACTCCTCAGCTTCATCGTCGTGGCTCTCATCATTTACCGGCCGTTCAGTACCAGTAGCGTTATCCCGGACTGCATTTATCTGTGCAATGATAGTCGGAATGGCGTTGGCCAGTTGCTGAGCTACGAGGTTAGCAATCCTTTCATCACTCTTTTGATTAGTATTCTCCCCGTGGGGAGTCCCTGGTGGAGTAGGTTGGGTCCAATAGGCCTTGCTTCCTCATGGCGGCCCCTGGTGGCTCCACGTCGACCAAAACGTGTTCCTCTGCGAGTCGGCATTCTGATAGTATGACAAATAGATTCGTTTCGCCTCTCATAAATTTTGTTTCGGATAGCCTAGGCATCATTATCCTATCACACCATGCCTCGGAAGAGGGATCATGGCATGCACATATTATATTTACAACCCACTAAAGAACCTTAAAAGTCCAAATTCAAAACATGCTATAATAGTTGGGCAACAATTTATAAAAGGCACAGACAATTTCAAAGCACAACAAAACATATAGCAGTTCAATATAGACATTTAATAATTTTAGCATCTCAAAAGCAGTTAACATAGTATCATCCAAACAAATAGAATCAGAGTCATGCTCTTACAATTCGGAAGGTGCCATCACCCTTAATAAAATAATAATAGTCTCGAATAAGAATTCAAATAGTTTCCTTCTACTGTCCACAGACAGATAAATCCCACTGAGTACTCCAGTTCTCACATCCACTTCCTCTTTAGCCATCCAAACCACCCTGTACCCTTCTTCCTCTGCTCATGCTCCAAACGCTTCACTCCCTGTGTAGCCATCATCGCCTGGAACTGGGCCGACTGAGAAGTTCGAGTGGCGTGCTGAACAGTCAGCTCATGACGGTGAACACTCCTCAAAATCTCATCTAGTGTCGCATCAGAGGGTCCTACATCACTTGCCCGGCGACTCGACTGGGAGTACCTATCACCAGCCAGTACAGTAGGGCCGTCATACATACTATGTCTCGGCGGCATCAGGCGATCATCGCGAGGGTCAAACAGGGGGGGTACCGATGTCGGAATCCTAACAGGCGGGGGAGGAGGAGGAGGATCCTAAAGGATACGAAGGATCCTGGCCTAACGCTTTTGCGAGTGGTCGGGGTGACAGTTACGCGCACCCCTATTCCCAATAGGTGGGATGGGTGAGAGGGTCGGAGCAGCAGCTACTTGAGGAGAGTGGGATCGCGTTCGGCTTCGGAAGGTGATGTGGAGGGAAGAGTCCTCGGAAGCCTCAGTGTCTTCGGACGTGACGGATATCCACCCTGGATGTCCGCATCTCCGGAGGTACGCTTCATACTCCGTCTGGGGTTTTCCTCTTCTTAGGTGTCCGGTAGGAGCGGTCTCTGAGTGGTCTCAGGCGGGGTGAGCAGGCGCTTTCCTTATCAGCCATTGGCGTTATCCTGTAAGAAATACATCATGAGTAATTTTGGTTTCTCATAGCTCATGATTTACATAATAGTACTAATAATTGTAGTGATGGCAATAGTATCTGTTATTCCAACATATAGCTGTCTGTTTTGCCCAGATCAATAGTTTCTCAAGTAGTATCGGATAGCATAGTCATCATAAAAATGCATTTAAATCCCATTTTAAAATTAGTTTCAAATCATCAATATAAACCAGAAAAAGTCCAACCATAACCTAAAGATCAGTGATGGAAAATTACGCGTCCGGTAAATTATGGTTACGTTGATCAAGTGTAATCATCAATTTACCCAACCCGATCATTCCAACACTTCCCACAAGGACAGTCCTAGGGTATCAGGGTTGTAGCCTAGGGTCTACTATGGCATTCCCGACTTCTCTACAACCTTTGGCTCTGATACCAATCTGTCACACCCGGGGCCAGGTAGGGTGGGATGTCACAGACTACTAGCAACAACATATGGCAGCGGAAACAAACCATTTATAAGGCTCAAAGGAGGAGAATATCACATGGCATTAAAGTTTTTTAAAAAGGTTAACGGGACTAGATACGCATCAAGCCCCAATTAAGTTTACAATCATCCATAAAAATGGAAATTGTACTTGTTCAACACAAAAATATAAATTGTTCAAATGTTTCATCAAGGAAATAAGCCAAATGCCATGTCACGGGGATAAGTCTAGGTCTTCAAACTGCTAGGATCTCTTCAAAATTACCTGAAACATGCTCAAAAGAAAATTGTGTCAACTAAAAAGTTGGTGAATTCAAGTGCTTAAAGTTTAAAAACAAAAGGACTTAATCAATCCTTCTTTGATTAAGAAAATAATCATTGTTTATCAATCGTGGGAGAAATAAAATCATAATCAACCCTGCACTCAGTCCCGGTTAGCCTCTTCTAAAGTTGTGTTTTACCGGATATTCCCGAAGGAAGAAACTGAGCCCCATACCAGTGAACCCTACCTGCCCGGATGGTTCACCATAGAATCTTAACAAAACTTGTTACATGCCACAACGATCCCTCAGGATCTCAGTGGGGTAACCTTCCTGGAACGGAAGCCACTGTGTGTGGGGGATTCCCCAAATAGATCTATCCATATAAATCAAGCGGTTCACGAAAGAATTAATGATCATGATATAAGAATCAGCAGGTAACCACAATCCCACATAGAATCATCAAGTAAAGCACAATCATAGTTCAAAAAAACAGAGCATGCTTCACCCCAAAACAGTAGTAAAAAGGGGAATCACTAGAACTCACCTTAGGTTTCCAAATCAAAGTTTCTTGATGTGCCGGGAAGTGTCACAAGTCTAGCACCCTAACAAGTACATATTAAGCAATAAGCTACTGCCCTAAACTCATTCAAAGTGCAACAATGGTGTCAAGAGTTTAGCTATAGGGTACGGCTTTGGTTTAGTGAAGGTTTGTATAAAAAGTTTCCTTTTATGGCAAGTCAAGGCGTCTTCATGAAAATAGGGATTTTCACTTCATTAGATTAGGTATATTAAGAGATTTTATTGTTCAAGTGTTTATTAGCTTCCTGGAAGTCGGTTATAAGGTTTGGAAAAATTTTACAGTTTAGTCCCTCAAGTTTCAAAATTGACAGTTTCTACCCTTAAGTTTAGTTTCTTGCCTTTTATGTCATTTATGTCCAAAATCAGATTATTAGAGTCATATTATGATTATTATGGAGTAAGTGATTCAAAACTTTGGTCTACGGGTTCGATTTTGAAAACTGCGCGTTTAACGCTCCCGGTTGCGGTAAAAGCCGGATAATTTTAATAGTAATTTGGAGTTTTCAATATTTAAATTTTGGACCAGTAGGTATTTTCTAAGAGATTTTTTATAAATTTTAAGTCCTTAAATTGTGTAATTGGCCTTTTATAGTTAAAAATCTTGTTTTTACGTTTGACCCGTTAATACGCGGTTTTGACCGGGTTTGACCATTTAAAGCTCATTTGACCGAATTTTTAAATCTTTTAGGTCCTTTATCACTTATCTTACTGAAATCATATGATTTTTATAAATCTTAGTTTTGAACTCTATTTTTATAGATTTTTCTCAAAAACTATGCTCGGTTTGCACCCGTTTTAGTTAAATTGTCATTTATTTGAGTCTTTGACCACTTAAATTATCCATTGACTCCAGAGAATACTTATTTATCATTTTTGAGCCTGGAATACTTTTTAAGAATGTTAAATTCATAGTCTTACTATTTTTAAGTCATTTTACCATGTTTTCGGGTCCCGAAAGTGACTAAAAGAGGGTAAATCACATCATGTCCTTTATTCCAGAGATTAAACATTTCTAACACTTCTAATATTCACTAAAACCTACTGAAATTTCAGTCCCAACATGTTGCCTAGTTGATCTATACATCCATATGCTTCAAATATGTAGAAAATGCCATAACCGACAATTACACTAGTGTAAACCATCATAACTTGAGTTTAAATGTTACCAACACTTCATTTAACTTCACAAACAGATGTTAAGGTGTCATTAAGTCGTTCATGAGTAGGTTATGGGTCTTGGTTAAAAGGATTTTTCAAACAAATGCTCAAGAGGGTGTTGTTACATGTAGAAAGGGGGTTTCAAGGTGAAATCCATGTATCAACCGTGGGTTTGAATATGTAGCCACTTGGAACTTTTAAAAACAGGTTCTTGGGAGTCCATTAAGTCATAAAATGCAGGTTACAAGTTTGGTTTACAAGAGTTTAAGCTTTCACAAGTTAGATGATGTCAAAACACTCAAAATGAGGGTTTTCATGGTGGAAATCGGTTTCCACCTCAAGAATGGCTAACAAAACATGAAGTTTACCTTCAAGAACGTTGGGAACTCCTTAAGAATGAGATGATGGTGAGATGTTTCTGCTACAACAAGGAAATACACGGTTCTTAGATGTTAAATGATGAAAACAAGAGAAATGTCACAAAACCGACATCTTGAGCTTACACTCGATGTAACTCACGGTTTGGAGGGTGTTGATGGCCGTGAATGGCTTGAAACTCCTTGGACTTGATGGAGAAACTCGAACTAACTGGCTGGAGAGGTGGAACAAAAACACGGTTGTGTGACCAAATCTTTGAACAAGGCTACTCCTTTGCGGTTTTGGTCTTGGCCGAATGGTTCTTGGTGTAGTCTTCGAGTTCTTCTTGCACAAGGCTTAGAGAGAATTGTTTGAGAGTGTTGTGAGGAGTGTGAGTTTGTGATATCAGTGGATTCGAATAAAGGGAGAGAGGGAGAGAGAGAGGGAGAGATTGCATGGATTGTGAGTGGGTGAGAAGGGTGGTGTGAAGAGGAGAGGAGAGTGGTGAGGGAGGGGCGGCCGATTTGGAGTGTAGTGGAGGAATCTTTTTATTTTTTTTTAATTGTAAATTATTATTATGTAGTGTAATTTTGTAGTATTGGGTATTATGTATTATTTAGTGGAAGGTGATTTGAGGTGTCTAATGCATACCCATGCATGCATGGCCGAAATTATGCAAGTGTGAGTGTGTATGCTCACATTTTAATTGCCTTCTCTTGAGTTTAATTTTGTAAGGGTGACTAGTTGACATTCCCGGAACACTAATTTTTAAAAAGGTAGAAACCTAAATTGGTTAAAAATCAAAAGTAAAAATCACATGAAATCATAATTTACATCAAATAGCAAGAATTGTTTCCAATTTCATAGTAGGGTTGTATAGTTTCAATTATTAGCACTCATAGCATGGATAATGATGCAAGTAATCTAGGGTTAGGTAACAACCTGGAGGTCGGTTGTCACACATACCTAATCACTTTATTCACTACTTAGGACTTGAATTGCAACTTTATATACTTAGTACTGAAAAACTATGGAAGCTCACCAAACATTTTTATGTTGACCTTTTATTTTTAACATGTTTCAGGTATACCCAAGTTTGTGTTCTATCTGAAGCTTGTTACATCTGGATTGGACCTAGAGATAACAATGGATGATTCAATTTTATTGTAGCTTTGTACATGATGTATTCTTTGTTGAAACTTGCTTGTAATGTTATTAATGAGACTTATGAATAAATATTTGGAATTAATAAATAGCGTTATGTGGCTGTGAACAATCGTAACCCTACATCTCGACGTTCCGCCGTCAAGGTTGGGGTGAGTGACAGTGGTATCAGAGCCCATAACTATAGGGATTAGGTTATTAGAAATGGTGACCTAGACTATAGTTGCATGAACCTCATAGAAAGATCCTTATACTTTGTGTTTACATGTTTGCATGCTACATAAGGCTATGCCTTTTGTGCAAACTTGATGCCTTAGCATAGGATTGCCTTATGTATGCTTAAACTTAGTTACTTGTCTCACTAAACTTAACTTTAACTCTTTGATTCTCCCCGACAAATGAACTTCCTAAACTTATTCTCGACGACACGTGGAATCGTATACTTATGCTTATGGACATGAATCCTTAGACTTATGTCTAATCTATGTAATATCTCATCAAGGTTTTGATTTCATGAACCTAAGAAATTTGGTGTGACACATAGACACCTGTATCTGGATTTCCTGGAAAAAAGGCCTTCGGGCTAAGGCAAGCATATCCTATAAATCTCATTGTGAGACCGGTTATGCTTACCGGGATTTCTGGGATGAGTGATAAACTATGGTCAACATACACAAGTCTCTATGGCAAATGGGTCAATTTACCTTGACGTGTCAACAATTCCAAATGGTAATGCGTTCCAAATGGAACCATCCTCTTTGTATCTTAAAAATCTTTGATTCCTGAACTGGTATTCTTCATTCTTATCATACATAATGTTCCTGTTAATATTGAAACCCATCCTATATTTCAATCTTACGATTAAACACCGTTACACGTCGAGCGTTTCATGTATACTATTTCTATATCTTGACCAACGTGAACATGGATCTTAATATACCCAAAGATATGGGAATCTAAACCGAATGGTCATCAAAAACTTTAAACCGTTACTTAGGGTTCTTAAGTGATGTGTCCCATAACTAAGAACATGCAATGCTATAGGTGGAATTCCTACATCTCGAGATACTTGTCTAGGCAAAGTGTAAATGGTGATTTGACTCGATCATGAATCCATTTACTTGACTCGAAAACCCTTGAGATGAGTGATCACTTATAAGTACGAGTGTCTTCAATAAGGCTATGGTGACCTCATATATTGAGAAAGTCCATGTATTCCCTTCGATTGTGAATCGAATGTTCACACATCTCATTATGATGTTGAATCATTCTTGTCCTTGATTTTGCCTTCCTGATTTAAATTATTCAAGATATGAACACCATCATAACAAATTCTGCTATCTCGAACTTTGATCTTAAGCTTGTAAGCATGATTTTCCTTTTGTTACATTGATGTAACTTGAAATTTTCCGAATCTCTAATTGATATTATTTTCCTTTCGTCGTTAAGTCAAACTCCGTACCGTCTGCACCGTTGAGAGATCCAAGTGTTGCAGTCAACTATGACTAAGAA